>CM068837.1:35952606-37152606 GCA_028554795.2 Sinohyriopsis cumingii
TGTAAAATTTGTTAACTTCATACGAATTATATACCATGTACAACATGTCTACATCTACTTCAATAGGACAAATACCCTGTACAATTTGTCTACTCATACTAACTATATACCATGTACAACATGTCTAGATCTACTTCAATAGGACAAATACCCTGTACAATTTGTTAACTTCATACTAACTGTATACCATGTACATGTCTACATCTACTTCAATAGGATTAATACCCTGTAACATTTTTTAACTTATACGAATTATATACCATGTACAACATGTCTACATCTACCGGTACTTACGTAGGACAAATAGCCGGTACAGTTTGTCTACTTCATACTAATTATATATCAGGTACATGTCTAAAACTAATTCAGTAGGATTAATACCCTGTACAATTTGTCTACTTCATACTAACTATATACCATGTACAACATGTCTACATCTACTTCAATAGGATTAATACCCTGCAAATTTTGTTAACTTCAAACGAATTATATACCATGTACAACATGTCTACATCTACTTCAGTAGGATTAATACCCTGTAAAATTTGTTAACTTCATACGAATTATATACCATGTACAACATGTCTACATCTACTTCAGTAGGATTAATACCCTGTAAAATTTGTTAACTTCGTACCAATTATATACCATGTACAACATGTCTACATCTACTTCAATAGGATTAATACCCTATAAAATTTGTTAACTTCATACGAATTATATACCATGTACAACATGTCTACATCTACTTCAGTAGGATTAATACCCTGTAAAATTTGTTAACTTCATACGAATTATATACCATGTACAACATGTCTACATCTACTTCAGTAGGATTAATACCCTGTAAAATTTGTTAACTTCGTACGAATTATATACCATGTACAACATGTCTACATCTACTTCAGTAGGATTAATACCCTGTAAAATTTGTTAACTTCGTACGAATTATATACCATGTACATGTCTGCATCTACTTCAATAGGATTAATACCCTGTACAATTCGTCTGCTTCATATGAATTATATATTCAGTGCAATAGGTCTATTTAATGCGAATTATATATCCAGTACAACAAATCTACCGAAAACGAATTTATTCCCTGTACAATAGATTTACTAATGCTTAATAAGAATTGATACCCTGTACAGTTTGTCTGCTTCATACGAATTATATATTCAGTACAATGGGTATATTCATACGAATTATATCCAGTGCAACATGTCTACCGAATACGAATTAATACCATCTATAACGTATTTACTTCTACTTCATACTAATTTATACCCTTTACAATTTTTCTACTTCATACGAATTATATATTCAGTACATCAGGTCTATTTCATACGAATTTTATACCCGGTAAAATAAATTTACGTCATAAGAATTAAAACCGTGTAAAACAGGTTTACTTCATAAGAGTTAATACCCCTTTAACAGGTCTACTTCATTCGAATTAATACCCTGTACAAAAGTTATACTTCATTCGAATTAATACCTATACAAAAGTTATACTTCATACGAATTAATGCCCTGTACAAAAATTATACTTCATACGAATTATATACCCTGTAAAACAGTTATACGTCATATGAATTAATTCCCTGTACAACACGTCTCCATCATACGACATTTAAACTCTGTACAACACGTATCGTTCATACGAATTACTACCCTGTACAACAGGTCTACTTCACACGAATTAATACCCTGTACAGCAGGTCTACATGATATGAATTATATACCCAGTACAACATATCTACTTCATAAGCACTAATACCCTCAAAACACGTCTATTTCAACTTCATAAGATTTAATAACCTTTCAACGGGTAGACTTCATACGAAATAATTCCCTGTACAACAGTTTTACTTTATACGAATTAATACCCTGCACAGCAGCTCTACTTTATAGGAATTAAAACCCTGTACAACAGCTCTACTTTATACGAATTAATATCCTGTTCAACATGTCTACTTTATACGAATTAATACCCTGTATAACATGTCTACTTCATACGAAATAATACCCTGCACAACAGCTCTACTTTATACGAATTAATACGCTGTACATCAGCTCTACTTTATACGAATTAAAACTCTGTACAACAGCTCTACTCTATACGAATTAATGCCCAGTACAACATGTCTACTGTATACGAACTAATGCCCAGTACAACATGTCTACTGTATACGAATTAATGCCCAGTACAACATGTCTACTTTATACGAATTAATACCCTGTACAACAGCTCTACTTCATACGAACTAAAACCCTGTACACCTGCTCTACTTCATACGAATGAAAACCCTATACAACAGATGTACTTCATACGAATTAAAACCATGTACAACAGCTCTACTTCATACGAATCAATACCATGTAAAAGTTCACTTAAACTTTATAAGAAGTTCTGAAACTAAAATAAAGATAAATAATCAAAATTAAAGGTCGTCAGCAAATTAAATAACCGTGACCTGAATTATTTATCATCTGGGAAAATCATTTTCATATGGCTAATAATCCTAATTTGTGTACTATTGGAACATGAATGGGTCATTAATGAACCAACGAAAGCTTGACAAATTTGTATGATATATTATCCAAATATGATCCCGACACAAGCGAAAAGGTTTGTTATCAATTGAATCTTTGCCTGTGGTCTAGTGTTTCATTTCCGTGTAAAACATTGACATAAGTTGAGGTCCTACGCATATTTATATGGTGTTAAGTCGAATGTTGACCCCTGTCTCCGTTCCCAACCATGTATCAGGAAGGAAATATAATTGTCTCAAGCGTCATGGATACACTTTAGACTATGCCAATTACGTATTACTTACACCCTTGAGTAGGGTCAATTAGCTTCCTTGTTTGTGACATTATACCGTACTTACGGATTAGAATCTCAAACTCGTACATTGGCCTGGGGATACTACTCCCTGATCTGGACCCCTTAAATTTCATGCAGAGTCGACTGATACCGAAGTAGATCTGTAGACTATATCTACTTACTCTATATTACAACTCGGAAACGTCTCATGGAATAGACTGTGATACTGTTTTTAATTATTCGTGTCTCAGTATTGAGTACTGTTTTTATTGTTTCGTGTCTCAGTGTGTAGTACTGTTTTTATGTTTCGTGTCTCAGTGTGTAGTACTGTTTTTATTATTTCGTGTCTCAGTCTGGACTGCTGTTTCTACTGTTTGTTGTCCCAGTCTAGAGTAACGTTTCTACTATTTGGTGTCACAGTCTGGAGTAGTTTCTACTGTTTGTTGTCCCAGTTTCGAATACTGTTTCTAATGTTTGGTGTCCTAGTCTGGAATACTCCTTCCACTATTTGCTAACCAAACACTGAGATAAATGCAAAGTTACAACATTGTTTGAATAAGATAAACTACCAATGTACATCACAATTGAAATAGTGTTCCCGGGATTGAGTCCAAACGCGACGAACCAAATAACAGTTTACATTGAAATGCGATATCATCAACAACATTGTAAATATCACAACACCTGACATTCTCAAGCCTGCATTTGCCAGAACAAGATAATAAAAAAAAGGACAATACATAAAACGTTATGACCACATCAATGAGCGGCTTTGTCGGAGATTGGGGTGGGGTGCTGTACGAATCGTACATGAGTAATTAATGACAAAAGGAAATTGCAAATGTTGATGCTTTTTTTAAACTAAACTTTGGTAAACGGCAAATAAACATCTATGTTAACGTGTCGCTAAATATTTAATGATATTATCTTAAAACCCTGACCGTCCCACCCGTAGCAAGTGGATAGGCTCCTTCCTATTCATTATGCTGGGCATTGAAACCGCTTGGCCATCTTCATGACCTAAATCAGTGTGCTGAGCTTTTCGACTCTCACAAGTAGAATTTTCAACAATTCCCTTGATGCATATATTAGGTGTGTGTGTTTAGTAATTAGACATGGGAATAATTCTTTGTATTAAGTGTTTGAGTTATGTTTTGAACTGCATGGCGTGAATACTCATATTTGGCTTGGAAAGGCTTACTAGTGATGGTACCTATTTAACAAGAAAAAAGACACTGTTGTGAAATTAGTGTCTTCATA
Organism: Sinohyriopsis cumingii; assembly: GCA_028554795.2. Taxonomy (NCBI): domain Eukaryota; kingdom Metazoa; phylum Mollusca; class Bivalvia; order Unionida; family Unionidae; genus Sinohyriopsis; species Sinohyriopsis cumingii. The sequence goes on from CM068837.1 coordinate 35,956,697, forward strand.
TGTGTTCACTAAGTGGTTAGATAAAAATTAGTCGTAATGTTCTCCCTTGTACAAATCTTTCAGTTGGCAACGACGTTTGTCTTGATGTCATTCGATACAGGGGAAATCCCTGGATCTCAAGTCACGCTCATGTTCTTTCGATAGAGACTCCTACGTGTATCAATTCATAAAAAACTGTTTTAAGAAAACAACAAATATTTTATTTTACTCGTTTTGTTTTTTGACTTATATGATCATGATATTATATGTTGGGCAACTTAAATTCTCCAAAGGGCAAGTTGAATGTTTCTGACAATTAGCTGTAGAACAAGCTGTCTTTAAAAGAAAGCAACAAAAACGCCCAGTTTAGACTATAAAATGTGGCACTCTAAATGTTGTTTCGAATCAGACTGAAGTTTAGATAGGTTACTGTATAAGCCAGGAGTATGTAGTCAAACCTGTTATAAATGTGACTTTATGAACAAATAACATGGGGATTGGAAACTCCAGAGAGCTGCCAAGTCTGACCAGTTTCATATTGATACGCAAATAACGTTCCCATTGGTCGGTTAAGCGGTAAGTTCAAAGTCATAGCGTGAATATGACCTAACGGTGATTCCTAGCCAGCATGATGGTGTTAGCTGCAGTAATGCTTTGTTGTAAAGCACCCTACTACCATCCAGAGTACATGTTATAGGTCCAGAGTGCCCGATCCGTCTAAGAAGTGATCGATCGGTCTAAGAGGCTCACCTTTGCAGATCACTCACCTCTATGAGTTTGAGTGTCAGGTGTGGCCAGCGTGAGTTTGAGTGTCACGTGTGGGCAACGTGAGTTTGAGTGTCAGGTGTGGCCAGCGTGAATTTGAGTGTCAGTTGCGGACAACGCAAGTTTGTGTCAAGTGTGACCAACGTGGGTATGTGTTAAAGCTTTCCAGTAGCTTACCTTGGTTCGTTGGTTCTGCGCTGACAAATGGCGTTAAACACAGAAAACAACGAAACGCTAAAGTTAACCTTCATTTTCAAAGTTTTAGTATTAAAATTTGGAAAGCAAATAAATCATTGAGTTAAAATGAATGCTTTTTTTTTCATAAAAATATCTTATAAAAGTGTAAACTGCATTCAAGTACATTAAATATAATTTTTTCAAGTGGTTTACAAAAGCCATGGCGCAAATCTTATACGCATATACAACATTTATTTTGTACGTATAATTTATCCAAAGTTGTTGCTTCAATATCCCAGAAGAATTACCCCCCCCCCCCACGTCCTCAGGAATGTAGAATGGTTCCAAATTTAACCGCATATAGCCTGTAGAATGGGACCAAATTACACTCCTATGACCTGTAAAATGGGTCCATATTACGTTCCTTAGTGCCTGAAGATTGGGTCTAAATCACACCATCTACGGTCGCAGGAATGTATACTTGGTCTAAATTACACCTTCTACATCCTCAGGAATGTAAAATGGGTATAAAGTACATCCCCAACGAAATGAAAAGAGATCCACTACGGAATCAAGAACGGGTCCGAATTACACCCCATACAGAATGTATAATGGGTCCAAATTACACTCCCTACTGCCTGGGGGACTGTATGATCGGTCCAACTTGCGCGCTCTACGACCTCAGGGATGTAGAATGTGTCCAAAGTAAGGCCACTGCGGAATGTATTTTAGGTCCAAATTACACTCCCTACGGGCCTGGGGACTGTAGAGTCGTTCCAAACTACAGTCTCTACGACTTCAGGAAAGTAGAATTGGTCCAAATTACACACCATGTGGCCTCAGGAATTTAGAATGGGTCCAAATTACACCCCTTACGGCCCCAGTACTGTAGAGTATGTCTAATGTCCCCAAATGCATGTTGTAACAGGCTACTATTGTTTGAAGATGTTAATATGCCTGAAACTTTACCGAAAGAATCGGGTTTGAATTCTTCCTTCAGATCAGTCCGATGTGGATACTGTGGTAAGCAGTTGGGAAGGCACTTTAATTCAATTGTCTCTGCACTAAATACACAACTAGTGTTGCTAAAACGTAAACATATCAAACGAAACTACAACCAAATGCACAAGTGCACTCATGCGTAATTTGTCAATTACAAGATACGATTCTTACGGTATTGAGGAAATATATTGGTAGTATAGTTTACGTAATCTGTGCCATAAATTAACTTCTTTGGCCACCTAAAAATAAAATAAGCTTACGATCTTACATTGCACTCATCTTCGCTAGCCAAGGTTCCGATAACCCAATATACACCTTGGCGGATCGAACAGCTACAACGGTGCTTTGTCCTAGCGACATCTATTGGATTTCATGTGTTGCCTCCTTTCGTATTTTAAGCCAACTAACCAATAACTTTGTGCATTGTACATCGGCCGTACACGGTGGAGGAAATTGACATAAAAAGGATACTTAATAAGTTTAACGTCAACAGTATGAATATGTTGCAGAGGGAAGCCATTAAAGGTGTATTTGTGTGAAAGGTATTTGTGCAAACACGGACCGGCAGTAGAAAATTGTTTATTTATCAGTCCATAAAAGTGTACTCCCTTTGATTTGATCATGTAGGAACAGTGTTCAAATTTGAACAACTTAATTTTGATTGCCGTCGCATCCATTGAAATTCACAGACCCGAAGCTCATACATGTCTGTTTGATACGGCAAGGTCTAGATAGGGTTATTGTAATATTGGCTAGCGAAGATGACAGTGCACTAGGAACTTCATTTTCATAACATTAGAGCACCAGTGATATTTAGGGATCTTGGCAGTTAGTGGTGTTGGTAGGGAGTTTTCAATCCCCATGAATGTATGTCTCAGAATAAACAGTTGATACATTAATAAAGAAATAAAATTAAACAAACATTTTTCTTCCTTCAGAAGGTTCCACGACAGCCAAGCCTAGCCCGGTCCAGGCGCGGGGTTTCAGCTAACGTCGATGAGCTGGTACCGCTGGCAGCTGAAAGCCCTGATGTAGATGATATGACAGAAATTATGGTTGATAGTCATGAAAAAGTCTCAGATGTTCATACGGCCAGTTTAACTGAAAATGGGGGTATGTTCAAAGACGTGTCGAAGGAAGTTCAAGGAACGGAGTGCGGATATGGGAGTTGTAAGCCACAATGGTTACAGAGATTGAACAATCCAAAATGTTTACTGGTCTTTCTGAGCGGGTTTGCAATGCTTCAAGGTAAGGTCTACGGGCCTAGATTCCAATTAGGGAGATATGTTCAGATTTCAAAATACCATATGTAAACACAATTAATCATTAATTCTAACGATATTTTCAAATAAAAAATAACGAACAAATCATCAGATTAACTAATTCATCTCCTGCAGTACAAATATCTGACTCTTAACAGCAAATTTGAACCATAACTAAATTATGGTCTGGTTCGTATATCCAGTCATTCAAAACCCGTCAAGTTTGATGCGTGTCGTATTCAGATCACTCCAGTTTTATCTTTTAATTTCAGACCGAGTAATACATATTAATGAAACTTTGATATGGCATAGAACATCTTACTACTTGTTCTGAGTTTTTTTGGTTGAGGTAGAGTGGAGGTGGGGGCCTTCAGCAATTAGTAATCATCGTAGTACATAACATTTCCGGAAAATTAATATACTTTAAACAACTGTGAAAAAATCACTTCTGTTTCATTAAAAAAATATTTATTAATTATGCTGTTCAAAGTTCATATATGTTTACTATTGTCATTGCTACTTTTGGTCACACTTAAACTAGTATTACTCTGTTTGATTGTGGGTTACTCATTACACGTAATTTCTTGTTTGGCAAGGAAATCAATCAACAATCAATCATGAAAATAAGTAGGGCTTTCAAGTTGTTATATATATTTGATTTAATTTTCATTTGATTTAATTTAATTGCTTGTTTGTTAGTTTAAATTTTTTAAATTCCATTACATGCTATTGTAATGTAGCTTTATTTACTGGAGTTGACATTATCCAGAAATCCAGTTCAGTTCTGTTTGACCTGACTGTTTTCTGTAAACAACTAATAATAGAAAAATTGTATCTAGAGCTGACCTAGTTCCTGACCGTGATTCAGAACCAGTAAAAGTTGAAGTAAACAACTTTTTTTTCATTATTTGTTTTTATTCTTCCTCAGAGTAAGAATCATGAAGTGAAATCGAGGTCATACTTGGAGTACGTGACACATAACGTGTATCACTTAGGTTTTTCCGGTGGTTTGATTCACGTCTAGGCATCTGTTCGCGTCGTAGCTAGATTCATTATTGTTGTTTTGAGAAAGAATAGTCTTTACTTTCCTTAACACTTGAGAAGTTAAAAAGCTTTTTTTCTGTGACCAGTTTTTGGGCTAATTATTTGGTTTTCTTCAAATTATTTGGATTCCAAGAGATTATTTTTTCCCCAGGATAACTGTGTGCTCTAAATTAATTCTTGGACAAAGACAGTTATCGAGTTATCGAAATTTACACAGAATTCAAACACTGGAATATTATTATCTTTATTCAACAAAGAGCTGTTGACACAACAGTACGACGCTGACAACAGCATACGTCATTGCCTTCCATTTTGGATTTCATTAGGATTCGAACTCAGTTTCATTAGGACTTTTTATTACTAGGACTTCTGTTTTTAATTCTTGGATTATTTTTGGATTTGATTCGTAAAACCGTACGTTCTTTTCCTCATTTTTACCTTTTTTGTTCATGGGAAGTAAATTATTTGTTAAATTTCACAAAGCTTATTGTCTTCACTTTTTTTCTTTTTACGTTTTGTAAGTGCCTAAACACATAACAAGGTACCCATCCGGATGACGTTAAAGACGATGAAAGATCTAGCCTCATATGAACATATTTTTTTATATAGATACGTGGGTGGAATAATTTGAATTTTTATTTTCATTATTGTGATATATACCATGGTCTGGTCATTAACACTTACAGTTTCGACCGACATGACCTGCTGGGCGCTTACAGACATGGAATCAACAAAGGGGTATAAAAGGATTTTTATTGGCAGCTCCACGGTTGATTATCATTTCCATATACGGCTTTTTGCAAGGTTATCCATAGCGTCAAAGCCTTGCAAATGTAAGAATCTACAATATTCTGGAAGAACATAATATATAATTTAAAAGTTAAACCAAAAGATTGTAACGATATGCACCTTTGTAACTAAATACTTGATACAATATTTCATAAGGATTAATGGACCACTCCGGTGGCCTAAGTGGTTGGAGCGTCCTTCTCGAGGGCTGTCCGAGACATACCAAAGACTCGTAGAAATGGTATTTACAAATGACTCGCTTGGCGTTCAGCACTAAGAGGTTAGTGTTAGGACTGACGATAATGTGACTGGGGTGGGTCATCGTACTTAATGTCTGCGGCACGATGCCCCATTGCTAGACATCCTTATAAGCTGCCACAATGCAGACATCGTAGCAATATGACTGAAATATTGTTTTAGCTACGTTAAAAATCCAAATCACACAAACGCAGATAAGGGTAAATAAAACTAAATACACGCATCATAATGGTACCATGTGGATTTTTGTCCAGATTTAAAGTAAAATAAAAATCATTTTCATTAATTTATGTTTTTTTTGTGTGGATAGATAGATAGATACATAGATACATACAGTCAATGTACAAAAAAAAAAACTTTCACCAAAAGCCCCGTGTATGTGAATGTTCCGTATTAGTTTTTTGATTGATGATTCTTCGTTTGACGTTTCATCTTATGAAGGAAATCCCTTCTGTGTCAAGCTAATAAGCCCTATTTTCTATGTCAAGATAAAATGCCCTATATGCTATGCCAGGTTAATAGGCCTATATGCTATGTCAAGCTAATGTGCCCATTCTGCTATTTCAGGCTAATATGCCATATATGCTATGACAGGCTAATATGCCATATATGCTATGTCAAGCTATTATTCGCTATATGCTATGTCAAGCTAATATGTCTTTATGCTATGCCATGTTAATATGCCCTAAATGCTATGTCAGGTTAATATACCCTATATGCTATGTCGGGCTAATATGCCCTATACGCTGTTTCAAGCTAATATGTCCTAAATGCCATATCAAACTAATATGCCCTATATGCAGTGTCAGGTTAATATGCCCACTATGCACTGTCATGCTTATATGCACAATATGCAATGTCAGGCTAATATACTATATATGCTATGCCAGGTTTCTATGCCCTATATGCTATGTCAAGCTAATATGCCCTATATGCTATGTCGAGCTAATATGCTCTATATGCTATCTCAAGCTAATATGTACTGTTGCAAGCATTGTAGATGAACACAAGAGCCATCCGCGGATAAGCTGCGAAAATTTCATTTTAGTGCAATTGATCACGTTCGAAGTTTGAACATGTTGCATTTTAGTTAGGATGATCAGATGCATTAAAAGTTATGCAGCGATACATTCATTTTAAGACTTCTTTAAATGTCCGCATGTGAATTTACTAAGTCCCTGGTTTAACTAAATTTCTTCAACTTCAGCAACTATTGACTTAAATGAACATACATATGTATGACTGCTCCGTAGGGTAGTAATATGATAGTATTTTGGAAAGGGGTATGCCGCCTAGGGGTCTCCAAATGTATCTAACCATTGACTACATTAATTTTGGAAAGGGTATGCCCCCTAGGGGTCTCCAAAATGTATCTAAGCATTGACTACATTAATTTTGGATAGGGACATGCCGCCTAGGGGTCTCCAAAATGTATCTAACCATTGACTATATTAATTTTGGATAGGGGTCTGCCGCCTAGGGGTCTCCAAAATGTATCTAAGCATTGATTACATTAATTTTGGATAGAGGTGTGTCGCCTAGGGGTCTCCAAAATGTATCTAACCATTGACTACATTAATTTTGGATAGGGGTATGCCGCCTAAGGGTTTCCAAAATTCTTCTAAGCATTGACTACATTAATTTTAGATAGGGGTATGCCACTTAGGGGTCTCCAAAATGTATCAAAGAATTGACTACATTAGTTTTGGATAGAGGTGTGTCACCTAGGGGTCTCAAAAATGTATCTAACCATTGACTACATTAATTTTGGATAGGGGTCTGCCACCTAAGGGTCTCCAAAATGTATTTAAGCATTGACTACATTAATTTTGGATAGGGGTATGCCACCTAGGGGTCTCCAAAATGTATCTAAGCATTGACTACATTAATTTTGGATAGGGGTCTGCCGTCTAGGAGTCTCCAAAATGTATCTAAGCATTGACTACATTAATTTTGGATAGGGGTCTGCCGTCTAGGAGTCTCCATAATTTATCTAACGATTGACTACATTAAGTTTGGATAGAGGTGTGTCACCTAGGGGTCTCAGAAATGTATCTAACCATTGACTACATTAATTTTGGATAGGGGTATGCCGCCTAAGGGTCTCCAAAATGTATCTAAGCCTTGACTACATTAATTTTGGATAGGGGTATGCCACCTAGGGGTCTCCAAAATGTATCTAAGCCTTGACTACATTAATTTTGGATAGGGGTCTGCCACCTAAGGGTCTCCAAAATGTATCTAAGCCTTGACTACATTAATTTTGGATAGGGGTATGCCGCCTAAGGGTCTCCAAAATGTATCTAAGCCTTGACTACATTAATTTTGGATAGGGGTATGCCGCCTAAGGGTCTCCAAAATGTATCTAAGCATTGACTACATTAATTTTCGATAGGGGTATGCCACCTAGGGGTCTCCAAAATGTATCTAAGCATTGATTGCATTAATTTTGGATAGGGGTCTGCCGTCTAGGAGTCTCCAAAATGTATCTAACCATTGACTGCATTAAATTTGAATAGAAGTGTGTCACCTAGTGGTTTCCAAAATGTATCTGAGCATTGACTACATTAATTTTGGATAGGGGTATGTTGCCTATGGGTCTCCAAAATGTATCTAACCATTGACTGCATTAAATTTGAATAGAAGTGTGTCACCTAGTGGTTTCCAAAATGTATCTGAGCATTGACTACATTAATTTTGGATAGGGGTATGTTGCCTAGGTGTCTCCAGAATGTATCTAACGATTGACTACACTAATTTTGGATAGGGGTCTGCCGACTAGGAGTCTCCATAATTTATCTAACGATTGACTACATTAAGTTTGGATAGAAGTGTGTCACCTAGTGGTTTTCAAAATGTATCTAACGATTGACTACATTAATTTTGGATAGGGGTCTGCCGCCTGGGGTCCGAGAATGTATTCGGTCATTGACTACGGTAATTTTGGATAGGGGTATGCCGCCTGGGGCGTCTCCAAAATGTACCTAACCATTGACTACATTCATTTTGGATAGAGGTGTGTCACCTAGTGATCTCCAAAATGTATCGTACTATTGACTTCATCAATTTTGGATAGAGGTGTCACCTAGTGGTTTCCAAAATGTATCTAACCATTGACTACATTAATTTTGGATACGGGTATGCCGCCTTGGGGTCTCCAAAATATGTCTAACCACTGACAACGGTAATGTTGAACGCATGTACTTATTACTGTACTTATCATTAACTATGCTAATTATGAATGCACGTCCTGATTCCTATACGAATCACTGATTGTCTCGAAGTAGCAGTACTTGACTAACCTAACTGACCGAAAAGTGTTTATTCCTAATGAAAGCCCATATAAAATCAGTTGGTACAAATCTTTTATTTTTCACATTGCGTTAAACTACAATCACAACTTGAAAGTATCGAACCCCGGATGATCCATAACTGACCCATTCAATAGAGAGCATTAGGCAAATATAAAACTATCATGTAGGAAACGACACATGTTTAATGCGACGACGGGCTGGGTTAATATAATCACATCAGTGGTCACATCAGGGGCGTGGCTTCCATATTTCAAGAGGATGCAAGGCATATGAGTCCTCGAATATGGAGGGGGGCCGCGATGCCATCCAAAAATATATATTGTTTACACTACGGAAAGAAACTAGGAACAGGCAATATACCGCCCATTTAAACATCATTATTTTGGACACGCTAAATTGCTAATGCTAATGACATTGCAGGTGCCATCGATAAGCTTTGCATAGGGTCCCAAATATATAAGCTGATAACATTGTAGGTGCCCATCGATAAGCTCTGCATAGGGACCCAACTATATAAGCTAATAACATTGACAACGCCCATTGGAAAGCTTTGCATAGGGGCCCAAATATCGTAGCTACGCCACTGCATCACATTATTGGGAACTCCCTTACCGGACGTTATTTTAGCGTTTGTTACTTTCTTAATGTAAACTTGTTTTTTATAACACAGGCTTTGTTGTAAATGGGATTAACAACGTTAACACGTCCACAATTGAACGGCGGTTCCACCTGCCGAGCTCCCAAGTGGGGATCATCTCCAGTTCGTACGATTTGTCCGCCGCCATATTAGGGATTGTGATCAGTTACTACGGGTCTGGCCGGAACAAGGCACGATGGCTATGGATATTTGCCGTTGTCATGGGGTTGGGGTCTTTCATAATGGCATTACCTCACTTCACCACCGGCCACTATGAGTGGGGACAAAACGTCACTATAGGATGCCACAAAGACGGTATTGCGGTTACTTATTATATTCGATTTCTTTATATTGTTCTTTATACGATGTTTGTCCCTCTAAAATGATTTGGATCAGTATAAAACTTTATGTTAACCACTTCTCTAAGATATATTTGTGTAAAATTTGGTTGATGGGGACTCGTAGTATTGTCAAACATTGATATGAGATGTATTTGCACGTTACGTTATGTCAATATAAGCATATTAGAACGATTTGTACGCCATTTCTACAATGTTAAAATTAATAGGAATATATAAATGAATAAGGAAATAAATTAAATCACTTCCATTGCAGGCCGACAGGAGTCTTGTTATCGTGACATCACCCTACAGGCGTATCTTTACGTTCTGATATTGGGTCAGTTTTTACATGGACTAGGGGGAACAACTCTGTACACAGTCGGTGTTAGCTACATTGATGATAGCGTCCCCGCGGAAAGCTCGGCGTTGTATATAGGTATCCATGCATAACAAATTTTATATATATATATATATATATATATATATATATATATATATATATATATATGTGTGTGTGTGTGTGTGTGTGTGTGTGCGTGTGTGTGTGTGTGTGTGTAAAGACTTGCAAAATTTCAAATGTTAAGAGTCCGTCAAATGCAAAAGTTGGAATTGCGTTTGAAAAGCAAACCTCAAGTGAAGGAAGATTATAATTATGCATTTATCTATTTTATGAATGACAGTTGTATTGCTCAAAATGAAAACATTAGTTCTTATCTTGCTTTAACTATCAGAAATTAAGAAAAGATTACATTGTTTAAAACTTTAATATATATATATATCAAATTGTTAGCTGTCAAACACAGTTTATTTTTCTTTTGTTTCTATCATATTTTCTGAATTTCTCTTTCTTCATTCAATTTAACCAGTAGTTTTATGGTGAATAAATGTCAAGCTAGTTCTGCATAGACCTGTATCATTAATTTGAGGTCATTAGGACCAAGATTGAGCATGAGATAATGGTATGTGATTAACCATTCACTTTCTTTAGATGCTTATTATTATCACAATTGTTTATAAAGCACCATGTATACTGTGATTCTGTTTGTTTGCCCTCCATCACTCTGTCTGTGCATTACATCTCTTAAACTACTAGGTGAAATTTTCACTAAACGTTTTTGTTATGTGTGAATCAGCAAGAGGGATGCGATCCTTGGCTCCTGCCATTTGGGCCCTCAGAGCAGAATTCATCTATGGCTTCAGCCATTAGGGCCCTGATAAGTTAGGGCAGTTATACAAAACTTGTAACGATATTTTGAAATAGTTTTAAAGAAGGTATTACATATGCAATTACAGTAGGGCACGCAATATACTGTAAAGCTTTTTTTTATTACAATCACTCGGTGGGTTTTGTGGGTGGGGTAAGTCAGATGGGGTTGGTGTTGGGGTGTGGTAATCCATTTTTGGGTATATGCAGTAAAAACGTTAAATTTTAGATAGATAGCCACTTTGCGATAATTCCTTCCTTTTTTAGTCTACCAACCACGTTTTTATTGCACAACTTTAAGAAGTACATTTTTGTTACATGATGTAAAATAACATGCATATTATGTAGAGAAAGGAAGAATACAATTTAAAGGAAAACTATGTGTACATTTTATTTCAGGTGTGATGTACGCTTTTGCCACACTGGGACCGGCCTTGGGTTACATCATTGGTGGCCAAATGCTTAACGTCTATGTGGACTTTGACAAGGTGGATTCCAGCAGGTAAAAATTATATGTGGGGTTAGGGGTGTGATACAGACTTTGCTATTTTGAAAAGTCCATTAAATTTGGACATTTAAGCTGGAGCATCCAGAATTTGTTATCTGTGTTCATTGGGACAGTCAATTTTATGACAGAAATATTTTACCCTTGGTTGATTAAGACTTATATTTCATAAGAAGTAAATAAAATCAAAGCTTTTAATGAACTCATTGTCAACACCATCAACTAGTGATTTATGATTGTGAAATGCTCGAAAATAAAAAAAGATGCTCACAGGAGAAAATTAAAGCTAGTCCACATGACAAAAAGAATGCATACAATGAATGCAAACCTTTATGAAAGTCTATACACTGAGAGTAGAGGATACATAAATATAAGCTTAGGGGTGGGGTAGTAGGAGTGTACAGAGGTTTGCAATGGGGTTTGTCAAATGAAACACCTAGTTATGGCCCTGCAGGCAAAGATCTGGAATCTTTTGCATCTTCAGTGTTTTCATGGCTTAATTTTATTCATCTATCTTTAAAGACAATGTACTCTTGGAAGCATTTCATTTTTTCATATAGAATATTTTTGGGGGGGAGGTGACAGGGTGCCAGATTCGCTGCACCACTCTACTTCGTGGAGGCATTTTGTATATATTTAACAAGAACTTACCTCTTATTGCAGTATGTCGATAACTCCTGAGGACCCCAGGTGGGTGGGAGCATGGTGGGTCAGTTTTCTTGTGGCATCCAGCGCCTTTCTCATGATTGCAGTGCCTATTTCCCTGTACGGAGTGGAGCTGCCAAGTAAGTTTAGCAGGTGCATTCCTCTGTAGTTAAAATTCTACTAAACAGTAATCCACATCTCCATATTTGGAGTAAAGCTGTCGAGTAAGTTCAACCCGGTGTGTGGGAACATGGTGGGTCAGTTTCCTTGCAGTGCCTAGCACCTTTCACATAACAGTCCCAATTTAAGTGCTTTTGGGTGGATGTACTGAATATGTTCAATACAAGCATTTATTTATTATCAAGTCATTAGCTCTCCTACTGACAGCTGGTCCTATTTCAATTTATGGAGTGGAGTTCCTAGTTATTTCAAGTTATGGGTTGGAATTACCAGTTATTTCAGTTCATGGAGTGGAGTTGCCAGTTATTTCACGTTATTGGTAGGAATTACCAGTTATTTCATTTTATGGAGTGGAGTTGCCAGTTATTTCAAGTTATGGGTAGGAATTACCAGTTATTTCATTTTATGGAGTCAAGTTGCCAGTTAAGTTCAATACAAGTGTTCATCTCAACCATAACCATACCATTAATCCTTTCTGTTGAGAGTGGCCTCACTGTATGACAATCACAGATTAGTTGACAAATAAGGTATAGACCTTCAGATAATATTAAATTATAAACAATAAAATTATCATACAGCTGTTGTCTTTGTCCCAATTCTCACTGTGCAACAGCAGCAATATGGAACCAGTCCAAAGAGACTTTACAAGAAAAAACAATTTTTTTTAATAAATTGTACTTATTTCTAATCTCTTATTTCTAATCTGTTTCTTTGATGCATCTGACATGTATATCATTTAAAGCCAGTCTGTATGAAAGCTTTCTCATGTGCACAATTTACTACAACAAAAATGCATATGTAGCACAAGTGTAATTTAACCCGATGGCATCACATGCAAGGCGTCCGTTAGCACATATGAAGTCATGCAGTGGGTGTCAGCTCTGCCTATTTCTTATTAATGAAGTACATATGCTTTATGACTCATTGATAAAGTTTCGTTTTTCTTCCATATTTGATCAGAATGTGTATAAAGACAAATATTAAATTGGTGCCTGGAGAGAAAATAACATAGAAAATAAATATTAAAGCTGGGTACAGTTGATTTTAGACTGATTGAATCATACACAAATCCCATCTGGCTTACTTGATATTGAGCAGCTATTGCCAAGTGAGAATTGACTGACAGAAATCTTCTACTGATTTTAATTAGCATAAGTTAAGAGCCCAAGCTGGATAATCATGACTAGAAATTCAGACATTTGAATCTTTAGCAATAACTCGGCTGTATTTATTTCCAAAGTAACAAGGGAGGACAAAGGGTAGATTCAAATGTTAGAAATAACAATTCTGGAGGGAATCATTACACAAGTACGAATAAATATTCCAGATGGAATTATTACAAAAGCATGGATTAAAATTCCAGAGGGAATCATTACAGAAGTATGAATTAAAATTCCAGAGGGAATCATTATAGAAGTATGAATTAAAATTCCAAAGGGAATCATTACACAAGTATGAATTAAAATTCCAGAGGGAATCATTACACACGTATGAATTAAAATTCCATAGGGAATCATTACACACATATGAATTAAAATTCCAGAGGGAATCATTACACACGTATGAATTAAAATTCCATAGGGAATCATTACACACATATGAATTAAAATTCCAGAGGGAATCAATACACACATATGAATTAAAATTCCAGAGGGAATCATTACACAAGTACGAATTAAAATTCCAGAGGGAATCATTACACACATATGAATTAAAATTCCAGCGGGAATCATTACACACGTATGATTTAAAATTCCAGAGGGAATCAATACACAAGTACGAATTAAAATTCCAGAGGGAACCATTACACACATATGAATTAAAATTCCAGAGGGAATCATTACACACGTATGAATTAAAATTCCAGAGGGAATCATTACACAAGTATGAATTATAATCCTGATGTGAAAAGCTTTTAGAAGGTGATGCTGATAGTAATATGTTTGAATTTTCTTGCTAAAAAATCAGGACCCTAAATTACTACTTTTGTTAATGTGGTAGGAGCCCTTGCCCCCCGCCCCCCCCCCCCCCCCGCCCCCATTTTCCATTCCTTTTATTTGTGTGATGCACATAGAAGTTTTTGTTTGATCTACAATTATGGAGAAACTGTAGAGTGGCTTTCAAGCTTCTTTTTAAAATAATTTTTATTTACTATCTGTTCTATAAATGAATATAATTTTCTGAGATAATAAGATAGCTTAAGGATAGTTTATTTCAGCATTATTAGTATGTTGACCTGATATAAAGGTCATTACTGGTTTTTCCCCAATTTTCTTTTTTCATTACCAAACTGAATTAGTTTTTTGTTACTAGCATTGCAAACAATACTTGTACATCCAATTGCAGCAGCATTCTTCAAGTGATACGGTCTGCCTGATATTTTGTCATAGTTATTTAACCTTTGAAAATTGGGCCAACTGCATTTAAAAAGAGAATGAGTCCCAAATTAAATGTTCAAATGTAAAATTCAGTGCTGAATTATTCAAAGTCATTTAATATGGCTCTCATGAGAATTATAACTAATGTTAAAAAGCAACCTCAAACAAAATCCGTTTAAAAAAGACAACAGATGATATCACCATGAAGCATAATTACTAGTATGTTGGATATCTTTCTGTTTCAGTTGCAAAAGCTGTACGTGAGACACGTGTGTCTGAGATGCATGGTGATGATGGAACATATGTATCATCACTGTCAGGCCACTCGCGATCTCTTCGGAATCTTCCCATTGCCCTATGGCAAATCCTTCGTATCCCACCATTTTTGCCAATTGCTCTGGCAGGAGCTTCAGAAGGCCTCATTACCTCAGGCTTCGCCACTTTCATGCCAAAATACATCCAGAACCAGTTTGGTGTTACTGCGGGCTGGGCCTCCATGCTTACAGGTAACACACAATTGCAGATTCACAATTGGGGGTTTTCTTTTTAAATCATTCAATGCACCACTTAATGTTGCTTTTCTGATTTTTACTTTGAAGATCTAAACTCTTGCTTGTCTGTCTGTCTGCATACTATGTAATTTTTCATGCCTTGGTATTTGTATATTTCCTCTAGGGTTCATGGCGGTGCCTGGGGCGGCTGGGGGTCAATTTACTGGTGGTTTTATAGCCAAAAAGCTGCAGCTGAAGGTTCAGGGATGTCTACGAGTTGCCATCATTGCCTCTGCTATTTGCCTTATCATGGCGGCTGCACTTTGGACCAGGTGCAAGTTTGACAGTATCGCTGGAGTTACTATGCCTTACAGTAACAGGTAGGTTTAACTTAATTATACAGACTAAACTCTGGGTCAAAATGAATTCAACTGCATATATTATTAATAAATAAATGATTACATTTTAATAACTTCTTACAAATGACTAAAATCAGTCAGATTTGAGAATTTCTAATCTAAAAACGTAATAGTCAGACATGAGAATTTCATAAATCTAAATCTTACTAGACCAGTCAGACATGACAATTTCATAAATCTAAATTTTACTAGACCAGTCAGACAAGACAATTTCATAAATCTAAATCTTACTAGACCAGTCAGACATGACAATTTCATAAATCTGAATTTTACTAGACCAGTCAGACATGAGAATTTCATAAATCTAAATTTTACTAGACCAGTCAGACCTGAGAATTTCATAAATCTAAATTTTACTAGACCAGTCAGACCTGAGACTTTCATAAATCTAAATCTTACTAGACCAGTCAGACCTGACAATTTCATAAATCTAAATTTTACTAGACCAGTCAGACATGACAATTAATCTAAATTTTACTAGACCAGTCAGACATGACAATTTCATAAATCTAAATCTTCCTAGACCAGTCAGACCTGAGAATTTCATAAATCTAAATTTTACTAGACCAGTCAGACCTGTGAATTTCATAAATCTAAATTTTACTAGACCAGTCAGACCTGAGACTTTCATAAATCTAAATCTTACTAGACCAGTCAGACCTGACAATTTCATAAATCTAAATTTTACTAGACCTGTCAGACATGACAATTTCATAAATCTAAATTTTACTAGACCAGTCAGACATGACAATTTCATAAATCTAAATCTTCCTAGACCAGTCAGACCTGAGAATTTCATAAATCTAAATTTTACTAGACTAGTCAGACCTGAGAATTTCATAAATCTAAATTTTACTAGACCAGGCAGACATGACAATTTCATTAATCTAAATTTTACTAGACCAGTCAGACCTGAGAATTTCATAAATCTAAATTTTACTAGACCAGCCACACCTGAGAATTTAATAAATCTAAATCTTACTACAGCAGTCAGACATGATAATTTCATAAATCTAAATTTTACTAGACCAGTCAGACCTGACAATTTCATAAATCTAAATTTTACTAGACCAGTCAAACCTGAGACTTTCATAAATCTAAATCTTACTAGACCAGTCAGACCTGAGAATTTCATAAATCTAAATCTTACTAGACCAGTCAGACCTGAGAATTTCATAAATATAAATTTTACTAGACCAGTCAGACATGACAATTTCATAAATCTAAATCTTACTAGACCAGTCAGACCTGAGAATTTCATAAATCTAAATTTTACTAGACCAGTCAGACCTGAGACTTTCATAAATCTAAATCTTACTAGACCAGTCAGACCTGACAATTTCATAAATCTAAATTTTACTAGACCTGTCAGACATGACAATTTCATAAATCTAAATTTTACTAGACCAGTCAGACATGACAATTTCATAAATCTAAATCTTCCTAGACCAGTCAGACCTGAGAATTTCATAAATCTAAATTTTACTAGACTAGTCAGACCTGAGAATTTCATAAATCTAAATTTTACTAGACCAGGCAGACATGACAATTTCATAAATCTAAATTTTACTAGACCAGTCAGACCTGAGAATTTCATAAATCTAAATTTTACTAGACCAGCCACACCTGAGAATTTAATAAATCTAAATCTTACTACAGCAGTCAGACATGATAATTTCATAAATCTAAATTTTACTAGACCAGTCAGACCTGACAATTTCATAAATCTAAATTTTACTAGACCAGTCAAACCTGAGACTTTCATAAATCTAAATCTTACTAGACCAGTCAGACCTGAGAATTTCATAAATCTAAATCTTACTAGACCAGTCAGACCTGAGAATTTCATAAATATAAATTTTACTAGACCAGTCAGACATGACAATTTCATAAATCTAAATCTTACTAGACCAGTCAGACCTGAGAATTTCATAAATCTAAATTTTACTAGACCAGTCAGACCTGACAATTTCATGAATCTAAATTTTACTAGACCAGTCAGACATGACAATTTCATAAAAATAAATCTTACTAGACCAGTCAGACATGACAGTTTCATAAATCTAAATTTTACTAGACCAGTCAGACATGACAATTTCATAAATCTAAATCTTCCTAGACCAGTCAGACCTGAGAATTTCATAAATCTAAATTTTACTAGACCAGTCAGACCTGAGAATTTCATAAATCTAAATTTTACTAGACCAGTCAGACCTGTGAATTTCATAAATCTAAATTTTACTAGACCAGTCAGACCTGAGACTTTCATAAATCTAAATCTTACTAGACCAGTCAGACCTGACAATTTCATAAATCTAAATTTTACTAGACCTGTCAGACATGACAATTTCATAAATCTAAATTTTACTAGACCAGTCAGACCTGAGACTTTCATAAATCTAAATCTTCCTAGACCAGTCAGACCTGAGAATTTCATAAACCTAATTTTTACTAGACTAGTCAGACCTGAGAATTTCATAAATCTAAATTTTACTAGACCAGGCAGACATGACAATTTCATAAATCTAATTTTTACTAGACCAGTCAGACCTGAGAATTTCATAAATCTAAATTTTACTAGACCAGCCACACCTGAGAATTTAATAAATCTAAATCTTACTACAGCAGTCAGACATGATAATTTCATAAATCTAAATTTTACTAGACCAGTCAGACCTGACAATTTCATAAATCTAATTTTTACTAGACCAGTCAAACCTGAGACTTTCATAAATCTAAATCTTACTAGACCAGTCAGACCTGAGAATTTCATAAATCTAAATCTTACTAGACCAGTCAGACCTGAGAATTTCATAAATATAAATTTTACTAGACCAGTCAGACATGACAATTTCATAAAAATAAATCTTACTAGACCAGTCAGACATGACAATTTCATAAATCTAAATTTTACTAGACCAGTCAGACCTGACAATTTCATGAATCTAAATTTTACTAGACCAGTCAGACATGACAATTTCATAAAAATAAATCTTACTAGACCAGTCAGACATGACAGTTTCATAAATCTAAATTTTACTAGACCAGTCAGACATGACAATTTCATAAATCTAAATCTTACTAGACCAGTCAGACATGACAATTTCATAAATCTAAATTTTACTAGACCAGTCAGACATGAGAATTTCATAAATCTAAATTTTACTAGACCAGTCAGACCTGTGAATTTCATAAATCTAAATTTTACTAGACCAGTCAGACCTGAGACTTTCATAAATCTAAATCTTACTAGACCAGTCAGACCTGACAATTTCATAAATCTAAATTTTACTAGACCTGTCAGACATGACAATTTCATAAATCTAAATTTTACTAGACCAGTCAGACCTGAGACTTTCATAAATCTAAATCTTCCTAGACCAGTCAGACCTGAGAATTTCATAAATCTAAATTTTACTAGACTAGTCAGACCTGAGAATTTCATAAATCTAAATTTTACTAGACCAGGCAGACATGACAATTTCATTAATCTAAATTTTACTAGACCAGTCAGACCTGAGAATTTAATAAATCTAAATCTTACTACAGCAGTCAGACATGACAATTTCATAAATCTAAATTTTACTAGACCAGTCAGACCTGACAATTTCATAAATCTAAATTTTACTAGACCAGTCAAACCTGAGACTTTCATAAATCTAAATCTTACTAGACCAGTCAGACCTGAGAATTTCATAAATATAAATTTTACTAGACCAGTCAGACATGACAATTTCATAAATCTAAATCTTACTAGACCAGTCAGACCTGAGAATTTCATAAATATAAATTTTACTAGACCAGTCAGACATGACAATTTCATAAATCTAAATCTTACTAGACCAGTCAGACCTGAGAATTTCATAAATCTAAATTTTACTAGACCAGTCAGACATGACAATTTCATAAATCTAAATCTTACTTGACCAGTCAGACATGACAATTTCATGAATCTAAATTTTACTAGACCAGTCAGACATGACAATTTCATAAAAATAAATCTTACTAGACCAGTCAGACATGACAATTTCATAAAAATAAATCTTACTAGACCAGTCAGACATGACAATTTCATAAATCTAAATTTTACTAGACCAGTCAGACCTGAGAATTTCATAAATCTAAATTTTACTAGACCAGTCAGACATGAGAATTTCATAAATCTAAATTTTACTAGACCAGTCAGACATGGCAATTTCATAAATCTAAATTTTACTAGACCAGTCAGACATGAGAATTTCATAAATCTAAATTTTACTAGACCAGTCAGACATGAGAATTTCATAAATCTAAATTTTACTAGACCAGTCAGACATGGCAATTTCATAAATCTAAATCTTACTAGACCAGTCAGACATGAGAATTTCATAAATCTAAATTTTACTAGACCAGTCAGACATGACAATTTCATAAATCTAAATCTTACTAGACCAGTCAGACATGACAATTTCATAAATCTAAATTTTACTAGACCAGTCAGACCTGACAATTTCATAAATCTAAATTTTACTAGACCAGTCAGACCTGACAATTTCATAAATTTAAATCTTACTAGACCAGTCAGACCTGAGAATTTCTTAAATCTAAATTTTACTAGACCAGCCAGACATGACAATTTCATAAATCTAAAAAGTGAATAGACCAACATGACTTGAGTATTTCAACAAGATTATAGCTTAGTAGACCAGTCCGAGTTCAGTATTTCAGAAATTAAAACTTTGATAGACCAGCCAGACTTGAAAGACAATTATGACAGCCAGTATCAAATGTCAATGTAGAGGTCTAGCTTATGTAATTTATTTGTATACTGTTAGTATCTGGAGCATATTAGATGCATCCCATTGGATTAATTATTTGATTGGATGGTAGTCTGATATTTGCAAGAAGTTAAATAAACGGTTTTCTATATATAAATTGAGCATCACTGCTCTCTTTCTCTCTCAAGTATAACAGTGGTATTAAGGTCAATGATTTAATGATGTCATTGCCATATACATGCCAAGCTTACCCAGGTAATATTTACTGCGTATCTTGTATCATTTAATGATGTTATTGCCATATACATGCCAAGCTTACCCAGGTAATATTTACTGCATATCTTGTATCATTTAATGATGTCATTGCCATATACATGCCAAATTTATCCAGGTAATATTTACTGCATATCTTGTATTATTTAATACAGTTAGTATTATGTCATAGATATTGCATCAGTTTCCTGTATTATCAGCATATTATGTCAGGCTTAGCCAGGTAGTATTAAGTAGTAGATATTGCATCAGTTTCCAATATTATCACCATATGTCAGGCTTACCCAGGTAGTATTATGTCATAGATATTACATCAGTTTCCAATATTATCTCCATATGATGTCAGGCTTACCCAGGTATATTATGTCATAGATATTGCATCAGTTTCCAATATTATCAACATATCATGTCAGCTTACCCAGGTAGTATTATGTAGTAGATATTGCATCAGTTTTCAATATTATCACTGAAACTACTCTTCTAAAAGTAGTTAATGACATTCTCTCTGCGTTGGATAGCGGAATGATTATAGTCCTCACCCTCCTTGATTTGTCTGCAGCATTTGACACAATAGACCATGATATATTAGTTAACCATCTCCAGCACGTATTTGGCATTCATGATACAGCCTTACTGTGGTTCAAGTCCTACTTGGTCAACAGGACACAAATTGTATCTGCAAATGGAATACACTCCAGCTCAGTTGATCTATGTTGTGGTGTTCCACAGGGGTCTGTTCTTGGACCTGTTCTCTTCATTCTGTACACTCATTCGCTCTCAAGTGGCATAGATCATCATCCAGTGTCTCACCAATTCTACGCTGATGACACCCAAATATACACATCTAGCCACCCAACTGAACTTGATGCTACCATCCAAGGTGTAGAGAGGTGCATTTCTGATGTGAAATCATGGATGACTTGTAACAAGCTGCAGATGAATGATGATAAAACTGAGGCCATTCTGATCACAACACAAAGACTTTCTCATTCACATCCTTTACCCCAAACAATAAATATCAGCAATGCCAACATTAAATTCTCACAATCAGTATGAAACCTAGGTGTTACTCTGGACAGTACTCTCACATTATACCAACATGTCATGAACATATGCAAGGCTGCATATCTTGAGCTGAGACGCATCAGCTCAATTCACAAATATCTTTCAGTTGATGCCACTAAAACACTTGTGTGTTCATTAGTACTTTCAAGACTGGACTATCGTAACTCAATTTTGTTTGGTTCATCTCCATATCTACTCCAGAAACTTCAGAAAGTTCAAAACACAGTTGCTCAGATCATACTTAGAATACCACGATCAGAGCACACCTCCCTGCTGCTCTGTACCCTACACTGGCTATCCATTCGTTCCAGAATCAAACACAAAATTTGTTCTCTGTGCTACATTTTACTATCAGACTCCAGTCCAACATGCCTGTATGACCTCACCCATGTATACACACCAGCAAGATACTTATGCTCCTCTTCTGACGATCGTATACTCATTATTCCCACTATGAAAACAAAGTCATATGGACAGTGTTCTTTTGCATACCAGGGCCCAGCAACATGGAATGAATTGCCCACTGAACTTAGACACAAAGACACAGTGATCACATTCAAGAGGGCTCTCAAAACTCACTTATTTTGACTGCAAGAACAAACTTAAAGACCTAATAATGTTTCCTACCTGAAATATTCTCAGCATGTTTTTTATTTTTTAATGTTTTTCTAATTTCATGTTGTTTTTTTTTGTAATAATATTATTATGTTTCTTATCTTATAGGTGTTGTCTAATGTTCTAAAGCGGTTAGAGCTTCTAAAGATTAGGCGCTACACAAAGTCCTCATTATTATTATTAATATTATGTAGATATTACATCAGTTTCCAATATTATCACCATATTTCAGGCTTACCTATGTAGTGTTATGTCATAGATATTACATCAGTTTCCAATATTATCACCATATCACATCAGGCTTACCCAGGTAGTATTATGTAGTAGATATTGCATCAGTTTCCAATATTATCTCCATATGTCAGGCTTACCTATGTAGTATTATGTCATAGATATTACATCAGTTTCCAATATTATCACCATATGTCAGGCTTACCCAGGTAGTATTATGTAGTAGATATTGCATCAGTTTCCAATATTATCACCATATGTCAGGCTTACCTATGTAGTATTATGTCATAGATATTACATCAGTTTCCAATATTATCACCATATCACATCAGGCTTACCCAGGTAGTATTATGTTGTAGATATTGCATCAGTTTCCAATATTATCACCATATGTCAGGCTTACCCAGGTAGTATTATGTCGTAGATATTGCATCAGTTTCCAATATTATCACCATATGTCAGGCTTACCTATGTAGTATTATGTCATAGATATTACATCAGTTTCCAATATTATCACCATATCATGTCAGGCTTACCCAGGTAGTATTATGTTGTAGATATTGCATCAGTTTCCAATACTATCACCATATAATGTCAGGCTTACCCAGGTAGGATTATGTAGTAGATATTATATCAGTTTTCAATATTATCACCATATGATAATAATCTTACCCAGGTAGTATTGTGTAGTAGATATTGCATCAGTTTCCAATATTGTCACCATATGATGTCAAGCTTACCCAGGTAGTATTGTGTAGTAGATATTGCATCAGTTTCCAGTATTATCACCATATTATGTCAGGCTTACCCAGGTAGTATTGTGTAGTAGATATTGCATCAGTTTCCAATACTATCACCATATTATGTCAGGCTTACCCAGGTAGTATTATGTAGTAGATATTGCATCAGTTTCCAGTATTATCACCATATGATGTCAGGCTTACCCAGGTAGAATTGTGTAGTAGATATTACATCAGTTTCCAGTATTATCACCATATGATGTCAGGCTTACTCAGGTAGTATTGTGTAGTAGATATTACATCAGTTTCCAGTATTATCACCATATGATGTCAAGCCTACCCAGGTAGGATTATGTAGTAGATATTACATCAGTTTCCAGTATTATCACCATATTATGTCAGGCTTACCCAGGTAGTATTGTGTAGTAGATATTACATCAGTTTCCAATACTATCACCATATGATGTCAGGCTTACCCAGGTAGAATTGTGTAGTATATATTACATCAGTTTCCAATATTATCACCATATGATGTCAGGCTTACTCAGGTAGTATTGTGTAGTAGATATTACATCAGTTTCCAATACTATCACCATATGATGTCAGGCTTACCCAGGTAGTATTGTGTAGTAGATATTACATCAGTTTCCAATACTATCACCATATCATGTCAGGCTTACCCAGGTAGTATTGTGTAGTAGATATTACATCAGTTTCCAGTATTATCACCATATGATGTCAGGCTTACCCAGGTAGAATTGTGTAGTATATATTACATCAGTTTCCAATATTATCACCATATGATGTCAGGCTTACTCAGGTAGTATTGTGTAGTAGATATTACATCAGTTTCCAATACTATCACCATATGATGTCAGGCTTACCCAGGTAGTATTGTGTAGTAGATATTACATCAGTTTCCAATGCTATCACCATATCATGTCAGGCTTACCCAGGTAGTATTATGTCATAGATATCACATCAGTTTCCAGTATTATCACCATATGATGTCAGGCTTAGCCAGGTAGTATTATGTAGTAGATATTGCATCAGTTTCCAATACTATCACCATATGATGTCAGGCTTACCCAGGTAGTATTGTGTAGTAGATATTACATCAGTTTCCAGTATTATCACCATATGATGTCAGGCTTACCCAGGTAGTATTGTGTAGTAGATATTGCATCATTTTCCAATATTATCTCCATATGATGTCAGGCTTACCCAGATTGTGGTTTTTGTAGCAACTGTTGCACCATTTAATATAGTATCTTAATTTTTTTTATTTAACTCTTCATTATTTCATTGCTATAATTTGAAGATTTTAGTATGCATTATTGTCTCTTCATCAGACACATTTAAATCAAATGACTTCAACTGACAGTTATTGTCTCTTCATCAGACACATTTAAATCAAATGACTTTGACTGACAGTTATTGTATCTTCATCAGACACATTTAAATCAAATGACTTCAACTGACAGTTATTGTCTCTTCATCAGACACATTTAAATCAAATGACTTTGACAGTTATTGTATCTTCATCAGACACATTTAAATCAAATGACTTTGACTAACAGTTATTTCCTGCAAGTACCAAATAATTAGCTTTTTCTCATCCAAAAAATACTGAAAAATGTTTGAGTAACAAATTGTAATACTTCCGTTTTATTTTACGTCCTGGCAGAACACCTCTTCATTCTAATATCTTAAATTAAATAGCACGTCAGTCCTTTACCTCCATTCCAGTCTAATGTAAAAAGATGGACAGAAAGGTGAAATGTTTTTATACTTACAGGTTCGATATGCAAGTTGAAATAATTGTGTAAATCTGCTGTCTTTGGCATTTGCTTATTAGTTTTCTTTTTGCATTGTTAGATAACATATTACTGTGAAACAACTATTGTAAGGAAACTGTAAAGCTAAAACATAATGGAACACAATTATGTAAAACAATAATCATCAACTATTTACCCAACTGTAAAGCTGAACTCCAAAGTGACCAGGAACTGTTTATTACAATGAAATTGAATGCATGCTCCTAATTTGGCATTGTGGTCTGTTTAGCATTTCACACTTAAACTGAGAATTATCCTGGTAGGCATCACGTTCTGTTTATTTTTCTGTTCATACTGTTTTTTGATTTTACCAATTTCTTTTTAAATCATCCATTCTAAGCCACGATGCAAGATATTTTCATGTCTTTTCCCTCTTTAGTTTAGGTTAAAATATTTCATACCTTTTTTTGGTGGGGGGGTAGTTGAATTCTACCACCAACTGTAAGAATATCTTTTACCTATTGCAATTTTGCATCATTTTCTGTTGTTATTTTGTCAACACTACTAATAGGGTAGTATTTTGGATTATTTTCTGTTGTTATTTTGTCAACATTACTAATAGGGTAATATTTTGGATTATTTTCTGTTGTTATTTTGTCAACACTACTACATGTAATAGGGTAATATTTTGGATTATTTTCCGTTGTTATTTTGTCAACACTACTAATAGGGTAATATTTTGGATTATTTTCTGTTGTTATTTTGTCAACACTACTAATAGGGTAATATTTTCGATTATTTTGATAGCTGTATATTCTTTTGTGTCAGGTGGTGAGCATTTGCTTATAACTTACTTTACAACTTTTGATCTTGTTTTGTTTTTATGGGTTTAACATCTTTTTTAAGCACATGATAGGTTATATATAGTGGCCAGTATGTTTGTTTGAAAAGGAACTTGGAAAAACTCGGAAAGAACCCCTGACCCATGCGAAACTACTGGCAAACTTTCTCACATATCCACATAAGACTGGCTGAGATGATCTCACTTACTGACATTAGATGGGTCGAAATATGAACTCATGGACAGAGGTGAGATATCATGTGTAAAGGGGAGACAACTCAGCCATATTGGGCCCTTATTAAGATATTGCAATGTATTGTATCATTTTGATCATCTCACTCAAATCTCTGATATGTAAAGTTATAAGTTGTTTTCCTTGTAGCTTACTCTGTAAAATCATTTTTCTATTTGCAACTTTTACTGAATATCAATTTTAACAAAATCTTGTTCAAATCAGTAACTGTTTTTGCAAAATGTCATTAATGATCTTTTTCATTGTCTTTTTTATTTAACAATTTAGATATTGCATTAACTGTCTGTAGTATTTATTTATCTCACTGTTCTTTTCTCTTATTAGTATTGATGAGCTGGTTATTTTGTCTCTTTTCTCTTTCTCCCAGAAGCTTGACATCATTATGTAATATTATATATGGTATTGAGCCATTATCTGAACAATTCATGTGCTGATAAAAGGTTAGTTCATTCTTTCCCATTCTTTCAATAGCAAATATTTCATTTCCTAAA
The DNA here is from genome assembly GCA_028554795.2 of Sinohyriopsis cumingii. Lineage (NCBI taxonomy): Eukaryota > Metazoa > Mollusca > Bivalvia > Unionida > Unionidae > Sinohyriopsis > Sinohyriopsis cumingii. Next base: position 35,983,131 of record CM068837.1, read on the forward strand.
TTTTCTTCACATCTTAATGGTTTTCAAACTATTATAGTTTCAAGTGCTTGAGTATGATCTCATTTAATTACATCATTGTTATGCACCAGAGTACATATTTAAGACTGATCTCATTCTTGTACACCATTTATATGCTCCAAAGTACCCATTTAACTCTGATTTCATTCTTGAACACCATATATATGCTCCAAAGTACCTATTTGAGTCTGATCTCATTCTTGTACACCATTTATATGCTCCAAAGTACCTATTTAAGTCTGATCTCATTCTTGTACACTATTTATATGTTCCAAAGTACCTTTTTAAGTCTGATCTCATTCTAGTGCACCATTTTTATGCCACAAAATATCTATCAAAGTCTGTTCTCATTCTTGTACACCATTTATACACTGCAAAATATCTATTTCAGTCTAATCTCATTCTTTTACAACAATTCTATGCTCCAAAGTACCTATTTGAGTCTGATCTCATTATAGTACACCATTTTTATGCCATAAAATATCTGAGTCTGATCTCATTCTTGTACACCAATTCTATGCTCCAAAGTACCTATTTGAGTCTGATATCATTCTTGTACACCATTTGTACACTGCAAAGTACCTATTTGAGTCTGATCTCATTCTTTTACACCATTTCTACACTGCAAAGTACCTATTTGAGTCTGATCTCATTCTTGTACACCATTTATACACTGCAAAGTACTTATTTGAGTCTGTTTTCATTTTTGTACACCATTTATACACTGCAAAGTACCTATTTGAGTCTGTTCTCATTCTTGTACACCATTTCTATGCCACAAAGTATGTGTTTGAGTCTGATCTTGCTTATGAGCAAATAGATCTGTTACTCTAGTGATGTTGACATTTAAGTCACTGTTAACTGCTTAATGTACTGTTATTTATTTTCCCTGTCTGTCCCTTGGCAAAGTGTTCCACTTTCTTTATACCATATTAATTCCCAGCTCACGAGGCTTTCTTAACGATGATGCAGTCTCTATTGTTAGGCATTTTTGTCTAGCTATAAAAGAAGTGATTTACACACAGGCTATTTACTTTGCAGGAAAACAAGTTACATGTATATCATGAAATCTAGTATCATCATTTTAAATACTGATATCAGATCTGTCATAGTTCTTTGTAATGTATGTAAGGACAAATGCATGTGTGAGAGATACTACAACCTTTGCAAACATTTTAACACATTCTAGCAAAGCAAAATAGCTACATTTGTTGTATCTTCTTTGTACCTGTTTTTTATAGTAATGTTCAAATCCCCATTTTTGATTTCATTTGTCACTTATTTGTCTGTTATGTCATCAGTAATGCTCAACATATTAATGGCAGATATTTCATCATGTTTTACAACTTCTTTAATGCATATTAATGTTTTATCACATAGTACACTTTGCTTATAGTGTGTGCAGTTTCATATCTTTTTGATATTATAACATGTGAACTTATCACTTTATGTGATTCTGATTGGTCAAAATAAGCCCATGAAATTATTGTGCAGTATTATCTTTACTGATTGGCTGCAAACGTTGGAAAACTTACGTAACCCTGCCTTCTCAAAATTTTTGCTTTCAATTAAAATTTTGGTGGCCATTATTTTATTCGATTCACGAAAGGAATTGGTGGGGGGATGGTCTCGTCACTCTGAATATGGCCAATTTACCACTGCAGGGATTTGTTATGTCATGTATAACATATCATAACATAAAATTTGTAATAAAATCCCAGGATAAGAACAACATCAACAACAAGTAGAACAAAAGGGTATCTCTCAGGTCATGGTGGGTGGGTAGGGTTGGGTTTGGAGGGGGGGTGGTTACAAAAGCTGTAGCATGGAATCCATCATATATACAAGCGTGGTTTAAATGCAGACTTACACAAGTGAAAAACTCAACTCTGTTCACAGAAGAATGTGGACATAAACCGTTCTCCAAATTGACCCAAGTTTATCTTACCACTGCATATTTACGTGGTAAATGTGATGCAGTTCTGACTATTTGTTTACATATTCTGTAGTCTGCTGTTCCAAGTCAAGTACTGCAAATATCAGGTCACAAATATACTACAGTAAATATGGGAATTTCCACATCCAGGAAACCTTTCACATGAAAATTGCAACAATTTAATGTTTACTTGTGAAAGTGATATGTTAGGTTACATAACCATGGACCGTCTACTGCAATTTAACGGGGTACTGCATCAAACAATTTAATATCACGTGCATTTGACATTTATTGTTGAAAAAAGGTTTGTCCATGTAAAATGTTCTGTTTATTTGGAAGGACATTTTCATTGACTTAAAGATTGTAAGAAGAGTGTAATCTACTTTTAAATATTAATACTAGTTCAACTTGGTTCGGGACTGTTTTTTCATGCACAACGAATGAAAGGTGCAACGTCTGTCAGAGTGAATGAAATTATATGTTCTTCTTTCTATCTAAATAATTTTCACTAAAATAAAAACTATGTGATAAAATTAATCTCAAATGGGTAATAATTTAATATAAAATTTATGAAACTTATAAAGGTTTGCAAAAGCTGGAAATTATTCAACTTGTTTCATAAATTCATTATTAAATCGTTACCCATTTGAGATCCTGTATATATAGCTCAAATAAAAATATTCCTGATTCCGAAATAGTTTTTATTTGTTGAAAGCTGTTGCAACAAATATTGGTGCTGTACAAGACACACTAAAAGCCAAAAGAACATTTGCATCATTAGTTATTCCTGCAGTACCTAATCCAGCTGCTGTTACACAGATGCAACCATACCACATGCTGGCCTCCACTCAGTTCAAACCTGCATATCCTATGTTGCCTTTCTTCCTAATACATACAAAGCACATGATCCATCTAACTAAATCATTTTTTATCTTGTTAATATTTGGCAGTCTCAGATTAAATCTATCATTGGTATTGTCAGATATATGTGAATCTTTTTAACACAGAATTGTGGGAGTCAGTATGTCAGAGTACAAGTGTCTTTATTGTTTAGGTCCAGTTATGATGCTTGTCATAGAAGTTATAATCATTGTGGGTTGAAGAGTTTTATGAACCTGTATTTGAGAGAAAAAGCTTGTTTATGTTTTAGGTCCAGCGACAATCTCCCTGAGCTTGTGACAGAATGTAACAGTCATTGTGGATGTAATACGGAGTTCTATGAGCCAGTATGTGACAAAGTTAACAATATTCAGTACTTCTCACCATGTCATGCTGGATGTAACATCATTGCCAGTGATGGAAAGGTAAAACCTATGTTATTATTTGTGCTTGCACTTGTACTTGCGAGATAATAGTGTCAATGCATGTTACTGTGTTCATGCCTTCTCTTCTCTGTAGTTTCAAGTCCTGCAATGGAAAGGAAAAGGATATGTTGGTATTTTACCTTTCCTTTCCTTTCCTGTATATTGATCTCAGAATCTTGACATGCTTAGAATTATTTACACTTAACAAAATTACAGAAATTCAGGCAAGTATCATTCAATTTGTACAAGTCACAAGATGATAATAAATTTTTAATAATTTATGCCGTCCCTTACTGGGGAAAATCTATTTTGTAAATAAAATATCTTGTAGCTGTCCATCAAGTCATGTTGAACTACTAGAATGAATTAAAGCTATGACAACCATTGTGAAAATTTTAGAAAGGAGGAGATTATAGCCATCATACTGAAACAAAATGCTTTTGATGAAATTTGGTCTATTTATCTTCCTTCTGTGAAATGTTAAATTGCATGCATTTTTGCAAGATATAAAACAAATTAAATTTTAATTTATCATTATTTAATTGTTGTGATTACAATTTTGTTGTTAAATCCAGGCTGAGATTTTTATTAGTATATTTTTTTAATGTGTTCCATGCAATGGTTTTAGTTTACGGAACTTTGTATATTGTTGTAGTAAATGCCTTGATAAAATACCATAACTTGTTTCATTGCTATTGGTACATTGGTCCAGTAGATGGTATTATGCTATTGGTACATTGATCCTGTAGATGGTATTATGCTATTGGTACGTTGGTCCAGTAGATGGTATTATGCTATTGGTCCATTGGTCCATTAGATGGTATTATGCTATTGGTACATTGGTCCTGTAGATGGTATTATGCTATTGGTACATTGGTCCTGTAGATGGTATTATGCTATTGGTACATTGGTCCAGTAGATGGTATTATGCTATTGGTACATTGGTCCAGTAGATGTTATTATGCTATTGGTACATTGGTCCAGTATTTTGTATTATGCTATTGGTACATTGGTCCAGTAGATGGTATTATGCTATTGGTACATTGGTCCAGTAGATGGCATTATGCTATTGGTACATTGGTCCAGTAGATGGTACTCTTTATCTGTGATGCAGTAGACTATCAGCTGTTTTGTTTGGAGAGCTCAGATGTTGCAACACTCCATGGTACACAATTTACTTAATGAGCAGTGACTGTTTGGGTCAACTTCATTTAAGTTTTTATGGAAATGTGTTATATCTTTCTACCAATAACTGTTCCCCATAACTGTTATAAAAATTAAAAAGGAAGAGAATGAAGAATTACATCAAAACAAATAAATCTTTTGTCATCAAACACTTTTTTCCTTTTTGGTCTAAAGTTTTTTCTTTGTTAGAAAAAGTTTGCTAAATTTGTTTCTTTTATACATCTTGGCTTTTAATAAAACAACTAGGTTCGCTTTGTTCACTGATTTCAAATTGTTTGCATTTTATTTGTACAAGCCATAACTTTTTCTAAGGAAAATCGATATCTTTACTAGGAAACATGACCTCACTGATAATTTGTCTGTCTTCCTTTTGCAAGCTTCATTACTAATTTCAGTTCTACAGCCAGTGTATGTGTGTTCCGGTTGATCCCATCACCAATTCATCTACAGTGGCTGTAGGAAAGTGTGAATCAGACTGTCATTTGCTGTACATGTTTCTTCCCTTCATCTTCATCATAATTTTTCTCACTTTCATGCCATCACCACCCGTGGTTTCAGCAACTCTAAGGTAAAATGCAAGTTTCAGTTTCATTGTTGCTTCATCTGACTTGACTTTCATAATCTTTGTCTATTTTTATGGTTAAGCAAATCTGGTTTATGCAAGATATATTTAGCTTTATTCATCATCACAGCATATAAAACAGATTGATAAAATTCAGATTTTTGCTGTGTTTCATATATTCCAAGGCAAAATGTAAGCTATAGTGAGTGTAAAATCTATTGCATTAAGATAAATTGATGCTACATTTTTAAATTTTTTCCAACATTTGTTTGTCTCGACTTTTCCTATCAGGTTATTTTATGTTACATGGAAATGACTTTTTCACAATTTGAATCAGATAGTCTGTTAGTCCCCTATTTACCTCCCTTGGAGTATACCTTTTACCTATTAAAAATTAGGATTAATAAAAAAAATCATCTGAATTTCATTATTATGACAATATATCATGTGTCATGTCTTCCTCGAAAATAAAAATAAATATTCTGTTAAAAACAAATTGCCAAACAAGTTAAACAATGATTATTTCTACTCCAGATGTATTCATGAAAGTCAACGGACTACAGGGATAGGTCTAAAGTGGCTAATAGTTCGTCTCTTGGGTAAGTCAGGTCTCAAGTAGTTAATAGTTCATCTCTTGTGTAAATCAGGATGTCAGTTTGAAGTGGATGATAGATCATCTAATTGGTAAGTCAAGTTTTATGTGTATGACGGTCAGTATATGGGGTATTATTGCCTTAAAGAGGCATTTGATTGTCAATTGGTGAAGTTAGCCCTGAAGTTGATCATATGTTTTATACCAGCAAGTTAGGCCAGAAGTGGATCCTATATTTTACACCCAGTAAGTTAGGCCAGAACTGGATCATAAATCATATACCCAATAAGTTAGGCTAGATGTGGATCATAAATCTTATACCCGGTAAGTTAGGCCAGTAGTAGATGGTGAATCATATACTCGGTAATCTAGGCCAGAAGTGGATCATAAATCATATACTTGGTAATTTAGGCCAGAAGTGGATCATAAATCATATACTCAGCATGTTAGGCTAGAAGTGGATCATAAATCATATACTCAGTAAGCTAGGCCAGAAGTGGATCACAAATCATATACTTGGTAATTTAGGCCAGAAGTGGATCATAAATCATATAATCAGCATGTTAGGTTAGAAGTGGATCATAAATCATATGCTCAGTATGTTAGGCTAGAAGTGGATCATAAATCATATACTTGGTAAGTTAGGCCAGAAGTGGATCATAAATCATATACTCAGTATGTTAGGGTAGAAATATTTCATAAATGATATACTCAGTATGTTAGGCTAGAAATGGATCATAAATCATATACTTGGTAAGTTAGGCCAGAAGTGGATCATAAATCATATAATCAGTATGTTAGGCTAGAAATGGATCATAAATGATATACTCAGTATGTTAGGCTAGAAATGGATCATAAATCATATACTCATTATGTTAGGCTAGAAGTGGATCATGCGGTAAGTTAGGCCATAAGTGGATCATGAATTGTATACTCAGTAAGTTAGACCAGAAGTGGATCATAAATCATATACTTGGTAAATTAGGCCAGAAGTAGATCATAAATTGTATACTCGGTAAGCTGGGCCAGAAGTGGATCTTAAATCATATACTCAGTAAGTTAGGCCAGAAGTGCATCATACATTGTATACTCAGTAAATTAGTCCAAAAGTGGATCCTGAATTGTATACTCGGTATATTAGGACAGAAGTGGATCATGAATTGTATACTCAGTAAACTAGGTCAGATATGGATCATTAATCATAAACTTGGCAAATTAGGCCAGAAATGGATCATAAATCATATACTCTGTAAGTTAGGCCAAAAGTGGATCATAAATCATATACTCTGTAAGTTAGGCCAAAAGTGGGTCATAAATCATATACTCTGTAAGTTAGGCCAAAAGTGGATCATTAATCATATACTTGATAAGTTAAGTCTGAAGTTGCTATTGTTCTTGTACTGGTTAACTGGAGACTGAAGTGACTCAAAGTTTGTCTTTTGGGGAAATTAGGCCTGAATTGACTGTCTAATGGGTAAGTTACATCTGAAGTGGCACAAGGTTCATTTTCTAATAATGTAAAGCCCAAACTTGCTCAGATTAGCTACTGGGTAAATTGGGTTTAGAGTCAATCATATTTTGTCCACGAGGTGTTTTAGACCATAAGTGACTCATAAGTTGTTTGTGCATAGATCAAGCCTAAATTGGCTTATAGTACTTCTCCTGGGTTAGTTAGGTCTGCAGATGCCTATAGTACTTCTCCTGGGTTAGTTAGGTCTGCAGATGCCTATAGTACTTCTCCTGGGTTAGTTAGGTCTGCAGATGCCTATAGTACTTCTCCTGGGTTAGTTAGGTCTGCAGATGCCTATAGTACTTCTCCTGGGTTAGTTAGGTCTGCAGATGCCTATAGTACTTCTCCTGGGTTAGTTAGGTCTGCAGATGCCTATAGTACTTCTCCTGGGTTACTTAGGTCTGCAGATGCCTATAGTACTTCTTCTGGGTTAGTTAGGTCTGCAGATGCCTATAGTACTTCTCCTGGGTTAGTTAGGTCTGCAGATGCCTATAGTACTTCTCCTGGGTTAGTTAGGTCTGCAGATGCCTATAGTACTTCTCCTGCGTTAGTTAGGTCTGCAGATGCCTATAGTTGTTCTCCTGGGTTAGTTAGGTCTGCAGATGCCTATAGTACTTCTCCTGGGTTAGTTAGGGCTGCATATGCCTATAGTTTGTCTATTGTGTAAGTAAAGTGTGATTTGGCTGATGGTTTATTTACTGGGTAAGATTGGTATGAAGTGTACCATAGGTCATCTACTGGGTACAATAGACATGGAATAACTCTTAGTTAATCTACTGGGTACAATAGACATGGAATAGCTGATAATTCTTCAACTTGGTACAAGAGACATATAATAGCTGATCATTCATCAACTGGGTACATTAGACAGAATAGCTGATCATTCATCAACTGGGTACAATAGACATGGAATAGCTGATCATTCATCAACTGGGTACATTAGACAGAATAGCTGATCATTCATCAACTGGGTACAATAGACATGGAATAGCTGATCATTCATCAACTGGGTACATTAGACAGAATAGCTGATCATTCATTAACAGGGTACAATAGACATGGAATAGCTGATCATTCTTCAACTGGGATCATTCATCAACTGGGTACAATAGACATGGAATAGCTGATCATTCATCTAATGGCTCAGACGTAAAGTACTCATAGTTCATCTGATAGGTTAGACTTGGTAAGACTGGCCTGAAGTGGTTCATAGTTCTTCTACTAGGTTAGGTAGACATAAAGTGACTCCTAGTTTGCTCACTGGGTTTGGTAGACATAAAGTGACTCATAGTTTGCCCACTGGGTTAGGTAGACATAAAGTGACTCATAGTTCTTCTACTGGCTTAGGTAGATATAAAGTGACTCATAGTTTGCCAACTGGGTTAGGTAGACATAAAGTGACTCATAGTTTGCCCACTGGTTTAGGTAGACATAAAGTGTCTCATCATTCACCCACTGGGTAAGAATGGCAGCACAGCATGATTAGAATGAATCATCAGTCACATTTAATTTTATACAAGATAGAAAATCTGTCCTTGTGATGCTGGATGGTGTTTTTGAATTCTTTGTTGTGTCTTTGTTTAGAATGATTTCAATATTCATTGTCATGAATATTCATTTGATTCCTTTTAATGAGACTTAGTGCAACTATATTTCATACTGAACATCTAATGACATAGCGAGTATATATTATTCATGTAGTATGTACATTATAGCTATATAAATCGCATTTTATTTATCTTGATGTGGGTGATATAAATGATAATTACAATCATTTCATCAGTGAAAAAACATCTTGCGATAGAACTTTGAATGCTCACTACAGTAGCAATAATGAAGTGGAGGGTCAAATAAAGTATAGCCTTGTCTTTTCAGCTATTTGCTAGTGCCATTAAACTTATTGTTTAGGACACAGTGGAGGGGCATTCGTGTTTTATGGGCATATTTTAATTCTAAGTTTGTATCTTGGATCCTTTATAACAGCTACATATTTTGTAGAAAATACAGGTACAAAACACTTTTGCATATAGCTTGGAAGGCTGCAAATTAAGTTTTTCAAAATGTATTTGTTTATTTATTTATATTTAAGAACAAGAAGAGAAATTATACACGAAATGTAGATGATACGCTTTACCTTTCAGGAACTGTACCTGGACCTATATTCTTTGGTGCGGTGATAGACAGTACATGTGTTATCTGGCGAGAAAACTGTAGTGAGAAAGCTTCATGCTGGATTTACAACAACTCTAACATGAGTCGGAACTTTTTCATTTTGTTCATTGTTGTGAAGGCATTTTCTATCGTTGCCTTCATAACTGCCTACAGATTGTACAAACTTCCAGTAGATAAGAAGGTGAGATATTCAGCTGGAAGTGCAGAAGTGACAATAGTCAGCTCTCCGTCTGAGCATGATGCAATTTCCTCTCATGATGTTTTGGGGGACAAGTCGTTAGTGCTTTAGTGCCGCTGATTCAATCAACATTCATGACATACTGAAATTCAGTTTTATTCCAAGTGTGGGGAATTTAATCTGTTGCTCAAATTATAAAAGTAATCACCAAACATTTTTTTTAATTTCCCTGATGCTTTTAATTCTCTATGAGGACAATTTCAAATGACAAACATTTTTGTACATAATTTCACACATGAATGCATTTTCAAGTATGAGTAACTTTAGAATCAGTTTGATATAATGAGTGTGTTCATTTCTGTAAGTTGTATGTAATCTTCACTAAGTTGTGTTTAATCATGTCCAGCACATAATCAAATGTTATTAGAGTATTTAAAAGTGAGTAAAACATACTGTGCATAAATTGATCATAAAAATGCATAACAGTTAGAATGCGAAATACCATTAAAGTTTTAACATTTTTTGCCATTATGTTTGAAAATAATACTAATTATAGTAGTAATGTCTGTTGGTCATGGGCCAGAAAATTTATGGGATGGTCTGTTTGTTGTCCTTCCTTTCATTAGCACAAGTTTGTAATTGATACTCTTCCTACCTTCATGATTGTTATGAAACTTGACACATGCATTTATGCAGTGTTTTGATTAGTCTTTGATGAAAATGTTGATGCTTAAATATCCGGTTTGGCCACAACTGTAGACATCTTTATAACTATATCATTACTACTCCTCCATATTGGAAAGTGATATTGCCATGAGGGGCTTAATGATGTTTAGATCATTCATTTTGTCTACATGGGTTTCTCACTGAAAGACTTCTTATGGTAGATAATCCTTTTGTGTCAACATGGGTTTCTCACTGAAAGACTTCTTATGGTAGATAATCCATTATGTCAACATGGTTTCTCACTGAAAGACGTTTTATGGTAAATAATCCATTGTGTCAACATGGTTTCTCACTGAAAGACGTTTTATGGTAGATCATCCTTTTGTGTCAACATGGGTTTCTCACTGAAAGACTTCTTATGGTAGATCATCCTTTTGTGTCAACATGGGTTTCTCACTGAAAGACTTCTTATGGTAGATCATCCTTTTGTGTCAACATGGGTTTCTCACTGAAAGACTTCTTATGGTAGATAATCCATTATGTCAACATGGTTTCTCACTGAAAGACGTTTTATGATAGTTCATCCTTTTGTGTCAACATGGGTTTCTCACAGAAAGACTTCTTATGGTAGATCATCCATTGTGTCAACATGGTTCTCACTGAAAGACATTTTATGGTAAATAATCCATTGTGTCAACATGGGTTTCTCACTGAAAGACTTCTTATGGTAGATAATCCATTATGTCAACATGGTTTCTCACTGAAAGACTTCTTATGGTAGAGGTATCACGGTACCAATTGTTTTTCCATATACCTCAATGCTAATGTTTTGTGAAATAAATATACTTTCTGTCCTACTTGGGCATGCTTGTCACACACTGTCATATAGAACAATGCTAGATTGTCAATTTGACAATGACATAACCAGGTACTCCATTGCATTTAAGAGAGATAACTCTACTGGAACTAGACAGGGGTAAGAGTTATCTAGTCACAACAAGCACATTTTCAGCCATGTGTACCATATTTTAAAAAAATCATAAAAAATACAAAATATGATCTAGATAGAAATTAACACAAGTTCACATGTTGCCAAGAGGCTCAACTTTTTTAAAAGCCAAACAGAAAGTACAACTCTTACATAATGCACCAATCACAGCTAGTGTTGTTCTTTAATTCTGAATACAATGTTCCATACACCTTAAGCTCCGCCCACCTGGACTTGTGCAATTGGTACCGTTATACCTAGATCATCCTTTTGTGTCAACATGGGTTTCTCACTGAAAGACTTCTTATGGTAGATAATCCATTATGTCAACATGGTTTCTCACTGAAAGACGTTTTATGATAGTTCATCCTTTTGTGTCAACATGGGTTTCTCACTGAAAGACTTCTTATGGTAGATCATCCATTGTGTCAACATGGTTCTCACTGAAAGACATTTTATGGTAAATAATCCATTGTGTCAACATGGTTTCTCACTGAAAGATGTTTTATGGTAGATCATCCTTTTGTGTCAACATGAGTTTCTCACTGAAAGACTTGTTATGGTAGATCATCCATTGTGTCAACATGGGATTCTCACTGAAAGACTTCTTCTGGTAGATAATCCATTGTGTGAATATGTGTTTCTCACTGAAAGACTTCTCATGGTAAATCATCCATTGTGTCAACATGTGTTTCTCACTGAAAGACTTCTTATGGTAGATCATCCATTGTGTCAACATGTGTTTCTCACTGAAAGACTTCTTGCGGTAGAACATTCATTGTGTCAACATGGGTTTCTCACTGAAAGACTTCTTCTGTTAGATAATCCATTGTGTCAACATGGTTTCTCACTGAAAGACATTTTATGGTAGATCATCCATTGTGTCAACATGGGTTTCTCACTGAAAGACTTCTTATGGTAAATCATCCATTGTGTCAACATGGGTTTCTCACTAAAAGACTTTTTATGGTAAATCATCCATTGTGTTAACATGGGGTTCTCACTGAAAGACTTCTTCTGGTAGATAATCCATTGTGTCAACATGGTTTCTCACTGAAAGACTTATGGTAGATCATCCATTATGTCAACATGTGTTTCTCACTGTAAGACTTCTTTTGTAGATCATCGTGTGAATATGGGTTTCTCACAGAAAGACTTTTTATGGTAGATCATCCATTGTGTCAACATGAGTTGTATGCTACATTATGCTGTACATCATTCTAAGCTACATTATGCTGTACATCATTGTAAGCTACATTATGCTGTATGCCATTGTAAGCTACAGTTTGCTGTAGATCATTGTAAGCTACATTATGCTGTACATCATTGTTGTTGTTGTTGTTGTTGTTCTAGGGTTTAACACCATTTTTCAGCACAAGATAGGCTATACATGGCAGCCAGTATAACTGGTGGGGGAAGAACCCTGGAAAACCCAGGGAAGAACCACCAACCCATGAGAAGCTACTGGCACGCTTTCCCACGTACCCACGCTAGCCGAGCCTTGGACTCGAACCCACGCAGACAGAGGTGCGATGGCAGTGATCCGGAACAGTGAGCGCTTTAGACCACTCAGCCCCTCGGGGCCCCGTACATCATTGTAAGCTACATTATGCTGTATGTCATTGTAAGCTACAGTATGCAGTCATCATTGTAAGCTACATTATGCTGTCATCATTGTAAGCTACATTATGATGTATGTCATGGTAAGCTACATTATGATGTATGTCATGGTAAGCTACAGTATGCTGTACATCACTCTATGCTACATTATGCTGTAGACATTGTAAGCTACATTATGCTGTACATCATTGTAATCTACATTATGCTGTCATCATTGTAAACTACATTATGCTGTACATCATTATAAGCTACATTATGATGTATGCCATTGTAAGCTACAGTATGCTGTAGATCATTGTAAGCTACATTATGCTGTGGATCATTGTAAGCTACATTATGCTGTCATCATTGTAAGCTATGTTATGCTGTCATCATTGTAAGCTATGTTATGCTGTCATCATTGTAAGCTACATTATGCTGTATGTCATTGTAAGCTTCAATATGCTGTAGATCATTGTAAGCTACATTATGCTGTAATATATTATGTGGTATGTATTTTTGTACTTGTTGAAATACAGCATAATGTGCTTCATGTTCAAAAGGAAATGACAAATATATTTTTTGTTCCAAGATTTTAAACAAACTCCTAAAACCAACATGAATAGTGTATTATACATATATAGCATTCATCCCATGAAGGTAGCAAATAAATGTTGCAATAAAACTAAGACATCTTTTGTGTAAATGTGATAGTGGGATAATTGTTGTTGCTGTTGTAGGGTTTAATGCCATTTTTCAGCAGCCAGTATTAATGGTGGAGGAAGAAACCGAGAAAACCCTGGAAAGAACCACTGACCCACGAAAAGCTACCAGCAAGCTTTCTCACATATCCACATTGGCCGAACCCGAGACTCGAACCCATGCAGACAGAGGTGAGATGGCAGTGATCCATAACAATGAACACTTTAGACCACTCAGCCACTCGAGGCCCCAATAGTGGGAAAAAATTTGCTTTATCCTCTGCATTAGTAGAAATGAACACTACACTGAATAATCTAGTATTACATGTCTGTTGCTAAAATTTTTTATATGTAACTACTCCTGAAAGAGGCAATGTCACTCCAAGGTTAGTCATGGAACTACTCCTGAAAGAGGCAATGTCACTCCAATGTTAGTCATGTAACTACTCCTGAAAGAGGCAATGTCACTCCAAGGTTAGTCATGTAACTACTCCTGAAAGAGGCAATGTCACTCCAAGGTTAGTCATGTAACTACTCCTGAAAGAGGCAATGTCACTCCAAGGTTAGTCATGTAACTACTCCTGAAAGAGGCAATGTCACTCCAAAGTTAGTCATGTAACTACTCCTGAAAGAGGCAATGTCAGTCCAAGGTTAGTCATGTAACTACTCCTGAAAGAGGCAATGTCACTCCAAGGTTAGTCATGTAACTACTCCTGAAAGAGGCAATGTCACTCCAATGTTAGTCATGTAACTGCTCCTGAAAGAGGCAATGTCACTCCAATGTTAGTCATGTAACTACTCCTGAAAGAGGCAATGTCACTACAAGGTTAGTCAAACTCATGACCAGATGGGTGAGCATTTGAATACTATCATCCAGTTAAACAAAACCTTAATATAGTTCATGTTGAGTCCAGAAAATGACATATCACATTGGTCATGAAGGTAAGACAAACATTTGCACCACCAATGTTTTTATTTTTGCAAATTCATCAGGAACAAAAAGTATCTCACTTGTTTTATCTCATTTTACATATTTGCTTTTTTTTCATTGTCAAGGTTAATATCAACTGAAAGGCATACTGAACTGAAAGTTTGAGAGTAAATTACAGTTATTTGATAAATGTAAAATGAGATAAAATTACAGTTATGTGATAAATGTCAAATGAGATCAAATTACATTTCTGTGATAAATGTAAAATGAGATCAAATTACATTTCTGTGATAAATGTAAAATGAGATCAAATTCCAGTTATGTGATAAATGTAAAATTGTATTTTCTATTATATAAATGCAATACAAGAGAGAAACTGAGGCTTGTGAGTTTAAAATTATGACATTCCACAGTGAGTGTAGATTTGAAAAGGTGGTGCCTCAGGATTAATATATTAAAGTGTTTTAGAGTGTAGTACATGTTGGGTTTTGAAGTGTTTTAGAGTGTAGTACATGTTGGGTTTTGAAGTGTTTTAGAGTGTAGTACATGTTGGGTTTTGAAGTGTTTTAGAGTGCAGTACATGTTGGGTTTTGAAGTGTTTTAGAGTGTAGTACATGTTGGGTTTTGAAGTGCTGCACTTGACTCTGTGTGTGTGTGTGTGTGTGTTGATGGACAAAACACTGTTTTCTGGAAGTCAACAAAAGAAGTAAAATGTGTAGGTGTGAGAGGGAGTCGATGATAAAATTAGGTACTCATGATGACCATTATTGGATTACTTTGTATCTTATCCATAATTATATAATTCCGTAACAGTATTGTAATTTTGAAATGTTGACCTTCCTCATTTCTCACTGACCCTTGATGTATTGGCATGCTTCAATTCTGTACTATTATTGTCATTTTGAAATGTAATTTTGAAATGTTGACCTTCCTCATCTGTCATTGATGTTGATGTATTGGCATGCATCAGTTCTGTACAATTATTGTAATTCTGAAATGTTGAACTTCCTCATCTTTCACTGACATTGATGTAGTGGCATGCATCAATTCCATACAGTTTTGTTCATTTTGAGTCCACCTTGGGCCAGCCCATAGGGCCATTTTGAGTCCACCTTGGGCCAGCCTATAGGGCCATTTTGAGTCCACCTTGGGCCAGCCCATAGGACCATTTTGAGTCCACCTTGGGCCAGACCATAGGGCCATTTTGAGTCCACCTTGGGCCAGCCCATAGGGTCATTTTGAGTCCACCTTGGGCCAGCCCATAGGGCCATTTTGAGTCCACCATGGGCCAACCCATAGGGCCATTTTGAGTCCACCTTGGGCCAACCTATAGGGTCAGATGAAAAATTGGATCCAGTTGCAGTGCCAATGTAAAATTTATTTGTTAGTAGTTTATAATGAATTGAATCTAATGCAACAAATTGTGCAAGATTTGACACACAACTGGAGACCATTCATATTTTTTAAAGATCCTAACTTGTATTCATTTTCAAGGAGTAAATTGGCACTCCTTACCCCTACCCACCCATCTTCTGAATATGCAGTCATTTCACACACACACACACTGTATTAAATGTTGGACACAGGTTTCCACTATGTAATTAACTGAAGTAATGATAGCAATATAATCTATCAACCTTGTGAATCATCAATTGCAACACAAACTGCATCATGGCTAGTTAAGAACTGCTATTATATCTATGTCAACTACAGTGTTTACTTGCACCCCAAAATAACTATGCTGACTTGTCCTAAACAAACTTCTTAGATCTGTAGTTATAGTCACATAATTAGGCACAAAAGGATAGTCAGTGACTACAATTTTATTAAATGTGTCTAAATGACAGCATGTTTTAAAATACTTGTTTGTTCTATTGACTCTTTATATGGAGGTGTCATTGACCGTGTTCCAGATTGATCCTTTTGACTCATTAATTGACAGTGTTCCAGATTGATCCTTTTGACTTATTAATTGACAGTGTTCCAGATTGATCCTATTGACTCATTAATTGACAGTGTTCCAGATTCATCCTTTTGACTCATTAATTGACAGTGTCATATATTGATCATTTTGACTCATTAACTGACACTGTTCCAGATTGATCCTTTTGACTTATTAATTAATTGACAGTGTTCAGGATTGATCTTGGCAACTCCTTCATATGGTCTTGTTGAATTAAGTTACAGAAAAAAGCAAAGCCAAAACGTTTGGCAAATTTCAACAAATAATTTATTTCTGCAGAATATGAAGTAAAAAGTCCAAAGGTATAGAGTATTCAAAAAATGAATAACAGTACTGAATGGGCTCATCTGCCAATAGCCTTGGATGAGCTGATGTTTCAACAGTCTTGCTGTATCACAATGATATAATCAAGAATGTCCTTGAATGAATTCACAATAATCCCAAAATAGTAACTTAGACCAAAAATCATTAAGCACATTGTGATTTAAAAGATTAATCTAAATTAACAAATTCTCTCAAATTATAATTGAACACAACTAAAAATAATTGCACAAGACAGATGTTGTAATATAAATTAATAAATTTGAAGTAAATGACCTTTTATGCATCACCCACTTAATCCTTCTTAGAATAAACTTTTCTGAAAAAAATTCCATCATCTTAATGGAAAATAACCCCAAACTATAGAATTATTAATCGTTCATGTCAAACGTTTTACATCACTTATTGGGAATAATGCCAAACATATTCATATTAAACTATTAAGGGATACACAAGCTTCTCAGTCTTTTTTATCGGGTACTTTTCCCTTTTCTGAGAAATCTTATTGTAATGGCATTGTACTTATTTATGGACTAGAGTGCGGCTTTGTTAACATATTGTGTAAATGAGTCATCAGACTTGGTCTCATGGTAGATATAAAAATGACTTCTTCGCCCTTTGAGGGTATTCATTTGGCTATGACCTAGCTGGTGATATGGTTGTGGTTAATTCACTTGTAACTGACAAGCCTTGCTTGGATCAGAAAGTCGATTCTATTGAAATTTAAATCCCTGATTTATACCCTGCATGTTCAGTTACTTGATATGTGGCTAAATGAGCACTTGATAATGATGTTTTCAGGACGTTATTCCTTTAGCTGACACATTTATTGATCTGTCTTTTAATTGGGTCCTCCTGCTATTGATCAAACAAGAAATATTGATCACAGTGATCCTCTTTTTACTACTCATAATATCTGTTTTAATCACAAAATCACTCATTGTTTTTGAGAGCTGTTAGCAAACATAAATCAACAGAATTACTTGTCTGGGGTCATTATCAGAACATGGAGACTTCCTGGGGTACCCGCTGTTGACGATTGGTCATTGAGCTATCAAATTGTTGTTCTGAAGTCATATCGACAGGAAATTCCTAGTTTCGTTTATTAAATTCCCATGGCTGATCATTTAAAAGTCAACAAGACTTGCGTTAAGATCTTTAATAATTTTTATGATACCTAAAGCACATCTGCAACATATTCCTGCATTTGACAAACCGTCTAGCAGAGTAACAGTAGACAGTGTCAGTTCCTCACCTAAGACCAAGTCAGGCAACCTATAATAGTTGACCATGACATGTGCATCCACAATATTTACAGAGGCAATTCCTTTCTAAGAAATGTTAAAACTGAAACTGCAGTAAAGCATTTGAGAAGGTTGAGGTTTGGACTGGGGGATATTTTGCTTTGTTTTTGTTGTTTTGGTTTTTTAAAACACTTTTCAGCCTTCCCCCAATCGGCTCAGTCTGTCCAAGGATCAAATTTTGTTTCTGGAATTTTCCAGCATGTTATGCATGAATTAGGCATCCAACAGTTTAAATATTCTGCTTATCACCCTCACAGTCACGGGGAATTAGAAAAATTTAATCAAATTTTGAAAACTATGATTTGGTCATATTTCTTTAATAAATGAAAAGATTGGAACAAGGGTGTTCGTTTGCTGTTGTCTGCAGGTTTTAGTCCGTTGGAAGTAGCTTTTAGACATACTGTCCGTTGACCATTGCAGTTATTAAAAGAGAAGGTTCTTTCAACCGAAGATTCAGAGATTAATATTCTTGACTACGCCTTTGATTTAAAAGAGTAGCGGTCAAAGGCTTGTGAAAAGTAGCTAGAACTAATCTGCATTCTAGCCAGTCAGAAATGAAATTAAGGTATGACAGAAATACACAGGGAATGAGTTTTCAGCCTGATGACAGAACTTTAGTTCTCTTGCCCATACTTCAAAATTCTCCTCAGGCTATGTAGTATGGTCCTTACACAGTTGAAAAGAAACTAAGTGACCTGGCAGACGAAAACAGAAACAATTTTGCCATATAAATGTGAAATAGGACTATAGTGGCTTTGGGATAACCAATCTTCTGAGTTCAAAAATATTGAATAATTTGGACCAGAAACTTTCACATCTAAAAAGTTGCAGGCTAAAACAACGAGCACTTGTTTCCAGATATTCCATGCAATTTACCATGAAATTTGACATGTAAATTCTCAGTGTGAAACAACAATCTTACAGGACGAATCTTCTCATAAAGTAATATTTGAAAAAATAAATTCAGTAGTTTTTGCTTGAGAATGATTTTATGGAACCATGTAAACTGAAGTTCACCGTCTATTCTAGTGCTGACACCAGATATTAACTTCTGCATTTGCACTTACTATAGACAAGTGAACAGTGTGACCTAAACAGATTCATTTCCGTTGCCAAGAATCGATTACTGCATTGACAAAATTGGAAATGCAGAATATGTCACCAAGTTTGACTTTCTTGCATATTCCGCTGGTGGAATGGCAAAGGTATTTCATAAATTGTAACTGTAGATGGACTTGATGAATATAATAATTTGGTATAAATGTTTCCTTCAATTCTCTTGCGTCTAATAAACATGATAGCATCTGGGCTAGATAATTATGACACGTACATCGATGGCGTCATCATCTACAGCAACACATGGAAAGATCAAATGGAAAACGTATGGTTGGATATTTTTGGAAAGTTTGCTCCAGTCTTTCAATGATTGCTAAAACGCTGACAAATTTGATGAGTAATAAAACCAGGTTTCATTGGTCTGACAAAGGTTAGTAGGCTTTTGAAAATTAAAGACCATATTTAGGAGTATACCAGTCCTTGTATCTCTCAATTTCAGTCAATAATTTAAAATACATGTCGATGCGACGGATGTAGGGGTTGGTACTGATTCAAGACGACAAAAATGGTACTAATTAACTAACGTGTTATTTTTCTAAAGCAACATTAAAAAAAGCACCAGAGAAATTATTCCACAATCTTTCAAGACTTTCGCGCTTCTTGTACAAGCCTTGTAGCGCCTGTATCCTGGTCGACGAAAGACCTCGTCCCTACACTTTTTAAATTCCCCCGGCCTGGCTCATTCCTGTTCCGAGAATTACGACATGTGCTTTCTCAGGCGGGTGGTTATACTGCTTCGTTTGCAAGGGAACGTCTTCATACAATATTGCTTCGTAACACACCACCATTGCAGCCACAGTTGGCACGAATATATATATATATATATATATATATATATATATATATATATATATATATATATATATATATATATATATATATATATATATATATATATATAGGTTATTATTAGTATTATTATTATCGGTGTGGAGACAACAGCGAACATTGAATGAACTTTAGTGTTAATTATTCGGAAGTCAAACAAATGTATTATTTCAGGACTCACGGTACTAATTCAGTTTCCATAGTAAACCTATCCAAACACCATGATATTAAAAATTCAATAACTTAAAATTTTTGAGTGCTCATGATCAAACCTATATTTATCAGTGTAGATGAAGCCTAGATGTCAGCGTCTGTTTTGAGTAAAGGATATGAACCGTGGCATTTTCTGGACCTGCATGTGTTTGAAACGTGTGCTTTCAATTTCGCACCAACGAGTCAGATGCTATTTCCAATCTCACAACTGTTAAAGGACTGAAATTCTATAAATAAAACAATGTCTCTATTTTTTCTCACTTTTTCAACCAAGATAAACTTTCAAAAGATTCTTTTTCCTAAAACATAATTTACATTATTAACCAGTCCTGGTCAGAAAAACCCATATATACTCTATTTGATGTTCACCCATTTCCAGGGTGGTTCCCATTTTTCCATATCATTACTATCGTGTGTCCTTCGAATCAATTATTCATTCATGTGTTACCGTGCATTATTTCAAATAAATCCTTTATTACCATAAATTCCGTATCTCTTTTCTGTCGAATATTTGTAATTTGTCTTTGTACAGTTTATCAGATCTTTAAATTGCACCGTTAATGAAGCCGTATAAAATGTTTTATATTGCTACGACTCTTTTGTCGTAAGCAGGAGGAAGCGAAAATCAACAAGTGTTGTAAAGTTCAACAAATAATTTATACAAAGTGAAAATTTAGAAATAATGAAAAATATTGTGGATTGAACCCCAAATAATCCTAACAGTTCTATCACAAGTCAAACAGTACAGAATATTCCGATTGAATTTCTTGGTGTTCCGAATGAATTCCTATCCTGAATTTGCTGATGTGCCTTTAGTCTCGTCTGTGCTAATGTGCCAACAATCTTGGTATATCACGATAATATGACATAACATATACTTGTATGAATTCACATTAAATTCCACTTTGTAATTCCAATGAATAATTTAAACAAAAAGATGATTTCATGTTAAAATAGATCGCATCTAAACTTGAGTCCTCTAAAGACTGATGAATAAGATAGGGATGAATAACTTTTGTTTTCTTCTCCCTTATATAAAAACATTGGTCGCAATATGAGGACCAGTGTGAGGGTCATAAGTTCATTTCAAGAACATTCTATGTTGTCAACAATATCAGGTCTATTACTAAAACTGTATTAGTTATAAATAAGTTTTCTCTCATACACTCGATTTGTACACTATTGGTATAGATTCAATTACGTTATATGTGTGTTGTTATACCGTCTCGATTGGTACACTGTTGGTATGGATTCGATTGCGTTATATATGTGTTCTCATGATCTCGATTTGTACACTATTGGTATAGTAGTATATTACGTTATCTATAAGTGTTCGCATACCATCTCGATTTGCGCACATTTGGAATGGATTCAATTACGTGATATATAAATGTTCTCATACTCTCAATTTCTACGCCACTGGTATAGATTCAATTACTTTATACATGTATTTCGATTTGTACACTACTGGTATAGCTTCAATTACTTTGTGTATGTCTTATCTAATGATATCTGTACGAAAGCTTGGACTCCTGGCCAACATGATTGGGTCATTATTTGGGACGAATGAGTTTATAGCTGACGTCCAATAAATGATCGTATCAAAGGATAGGTAACACGCTTACGTATCGCACTGTCATAATACATTTGTTTGACTTCGAATAATTAACACTAAAGTTCATTCAATGTTCGCTGTTGTCTCCACACCAATAATAATAATAATAATAATAATATTGTTTTAAATGATTACACCATCATCGACATAGAATGAAAAATGACACGTTTGTCATGAATAAAAATAGTAAACTACCACACAGAACACAATATACCATATGTAAAACATAACCAGTTATGTTCGTGGACCTTTGGGAAAAATATAGTCTAGCATCTATTGAGACTGTTTTCGTTTCTGGAGTATATCTGATTAAGTTTGTGTACAAAATTTGACAGTTTGAAACGAAATTATTAAATCCTTGATAATTTGCTTGACAACTTCATTTATCCCATTCATAAAGATCAAAGTGCAGCAAATACAGTTTAAAACTTTTCTTGACAAATTTCACCATTAGCAAATGTTCTTGTAACACTGAAAGTCATTTCATGATTTTCATTCGATCCTGATAAATTGTATCGTTCGTTCGAAAAGCTGCTTTAACATCTTGTGTACTCTTCATAAGCACACCGGGCCGGATTAAAGCCTTTTGGGACCCTGGGCACAGCCAACATAGGGGCCCATAGCTATCCTGCCTTGTCCGTAGATATGGTTACAGTACTATTAACAACATTGTCTGGGAGATCAGACGATAATATACGGGGCTCCTTGAGCCTCGGGGGTCCTGTGCACGTTGCCTACTTTGCCTTATGGATAATCTGGCCCTGTACACACATGTAAAAAGAAAATAAAATCCTGCTCACAACCACTTGCATCATAGTTTATTACTCTTCCTAATATGGATGGTGATATCGACACTTAAGTAATATTTAATTGTTTATTGTTTTATATCCTTTGGCAATAGTGGGGCATACGTGTTTCAGAATTACAAGTAGCTTTCATTCTTCAGTTTTCAATACTTTTTTTTAAAAAAAATGTTGTCAGGGGGTTGAGGGACTGTTCTGTTATTGACGTTAAATAACAACGTTCTAGGACCATTCCAGAAAGTTCACATACCCGTTTAATCTTACAAGACTGATCTGGTGTTCGATGTTCAGTCTGTTAATTCCATATCGAATATCTAAACCTTTACAAGTTGAAATATTAAATAAAAATATACTTATATTAAAAAATAATATACTTATAAAATAACGGGAATGGTTTATCATACATTTTAAATTATTCAAAATATAACTACACCGTTTGGAATTCTTAAAACTATGCAGTTATGTTTGATGAACATGACCATTTCCGCACAGGGGATACTGGGAGAGGACCGTATGTAGCGAGGAGCAGTTTATGCGGGTTTCACGATATCTAGGCCGAGAAATGAAGAGTTTGTTGAGGTGGACTACAATATCTTGTCAGAATTTTTGACAATGAGTTATCAGATGAAGCTGGTGTGCAAAGTAACATTAAAAATGAGAGAGAGAGAGAGAGAGAGAGAGAGAGAGAGATCGCTGAGAGTAAGCAGCGGATTTGTTTGCGACCCAAATTAAAATTATTACATCCGTTTTTGCAGTGTTAGCAAGATCAATGGGGGACAATGACGGAAAAGTATGTTTACATTATAAATTCCTGTAACTGTTTAAGAAGAAAATAGAAAGAGGAAAATATATCAGTTTCTTGTATAAACTGAAAACTTACAAATAGAGTTCGAATGTATTGTAAGTGCATGAGCTTTCTGTGTAAACTTTAATGTTTTTAATTAATTACCGTTAGTCTGTAAAATATGCCCTAAAATTGTTAAGTATAGCGAGAGTAAGCCTTAATCTAATTAGCAATGAAATAGTACTTGACAGTAAAAGTAATCAGATATTCCACACTGGATTATAACTGATATACACCAACAGCTGGTTTATGTTATAGATTCACTAGGGTTATGTTCCATGGGAAATATACTTACATGGCAGTCTTTACTCCCCTTCCTAACTGTACTGAAGTCTTGCATTTAACGTATAGTATAGAACGCCTTCAGCAGTTATTCTTCAATACCAAATAACATTGCATGGTGGCAGCGGTAAAAACACAGAATTGAATTGATCAGAGTTGAAATAGGCTTCATTTTAATTTGCAAATCTGGAAAAATTTGACTTTTCTAAACCAGAAGCTTAGGTTCAGCGTTTTGGATGCTT
This sequence comes from Sinohyriopsis cumingii, assembly GCA_028554795.2. Taxonomy (NCBI): domain Eukaryota; kingdom Metazoa; phylum Mollusca; class Bivalvia; order Unionida; family Unionidae; genus Sinohyriopsis; species Sinohyriopsis cumingii. Next base: position 36,007,004 of record CM068837.1, read on the forward strand.
TCGTCAAGCGTCTGGACTTACTGAAAAAGAGGAAGAAATTTAAGTAAATACCTTGATTTATTCCATAAGAAGTGAGACTGATGACCTTTTGTCTTCGTTCAACCTGACAACGGATCAAAAGAAGTGGAAGTCCATGACAGACAGATTCATGCGATATTTCATTCCAAAGAGGAATGTAATTTTTGAAAGGGCAAAACAGGAAGAGGGAGAAAAGGTGTACAGTTTTGTAACATCTATCTATGTCTTAGCAGCTAATTGTAATTTCGGGTCACTACATGATGAAATGATTAGAGATCAACTGGTAGTTGGACTGCAAGATTCAAAACTGTCGGAAAAATTGCAGTTAGATGCGAATCTAAATCTAGCGTTTTCCGTTAGTCAAGCTCGACAAAATGAGGTTGTGAAAAAGCAGCAATCTACTACTATACGATCAACTGGAGAACGATTGACTGAAATGGATGCAGCAAAATAGTCTTCACTGACATATGAGAAGGAGAAACATAAGTTCACAAACGTTCAACATAATAACGTCAGCAGAAAAGAATGCGGAAACAAAGTTAATCATTCTCAGGACAAATGCTCAGCAAAAGAAGCAGAATGACACAAGTGTAAGAAAAGGGGCCACTATATAAAATGTTGTCTGTCAAAATCAGCAGTTCGCACAATAGAATCGAGAGCGGAACGTGAATGTCTAGGGAATATTAGCACAATGAAAGGTCAGCCGTGGATAACGCGGGTGAGATTGAACAACGCTTTACTTTGATTTAACACTGATGCTGGCGCTGATGTGACTGTAATTCCTGAGAGAGATTTACGAAAAATCGGAGACCAGAAACTATCAAAGTATGATCGAAAACTGTATGGATCTGGAAACTCTGAAATTAAAGTGCTGGGAAAATTTACATGTGGACTGGAATCGAACAATGCGTTAAGTGCACAAGACATATTCATTGTAAAGGGACTGAATCAGGCACTCTTGGGCAGGCCCGTGATTCAGGCTATCAAGATTATTGAACAGGTAAATATATCCTCTGTTAATTCCTCAGATAAAAACTATCAATTTAGATAAGGATTATCGCGAGAAATTCCCAAATTTGCTTAAAGGCCTAGGGAAAACAAAATAGTTCTATAACATAACTCTGGACTAAATTGCCAAACCTTATGCCTTATCTACCCCAAGAAAGGTTCCTATCCCTTTATTGAATAAAGTTCAAGAGGAGTTGGATAGAATGGAAAAAAATTGGTGCTATTTCAAAAGTAGATAAGCCCACTGAGTGGCGCGCGGCAGTGGTTGTCGTTCCGAAACCAAACGGTACGGTAAGAATTTGCGTGGATCAAACTAAACTGAGTGAATCATTTAAAAGAGAGAACCACCCACTATCATCAGTTGAAAAATCCCTTGCAAAACTAGCAGGTGCAAAGTTTTTCATCAAACTTGATGTAAACTATGTTGTTTTTTTTTTTTGGGGGGGGTGGGGGTGGGGGCAGATAAACCTGACAGAAGATTCATGCCGCCTTAAAACTTTCATTAATCTTTTTGGTAGGTTTTATTTTAATCGCCTTCCATTCAAAATCAGTTCCGCGCCTGAATTTTTTTCAGAACAGGATGTCAGAAGCTCATGAGCCACATGGTGGAACACTCTGTCACATTGACGATGTTCTTGTTTTGGGGTAAACGAAGAAACAGCATGACGAAAGACTAGAAATGGTCATGAAATCAATTCAAAAGGCCGGCTTCACTTTGAACGCTGAGAAGTGTAAATTTTCGAGACCATCCATTAGATTTCTTGGTCATGTTTTTGACGACAATAGTTGCCGACTTGATCCAGAAAAAGTCAAAGCTATAACTGAAATGGAAACACTGATAAGGCAAACCAGTTTGGCAAATTCAGTCCAAATTTGGCAGAAAAGTCAAAACCATTACGTGATATTTTGAAAGGTAAAAACTCGTGGACTTGGGGGGTCTAGATCAAAAACAAGTTTTAAGAGATATCAAGCAAGAAATGATATTTTCACCAACTCTAGCACATTATGATCCAAATAGAGAAATAGTTGCACCTGGAGACGCATCCTCATTTGGACTAGGTGCTGTGCTACGGCAGAAGCACGATAGCACTCTGAGACCGGTTGTGTTCGCATCGCGAGGCATGTCAGAAACTGAGCAACGCTATGCTCAAATAGAAAAAGAGGTCCCTGCAATCACTTGTCATGTGAACGAATCAGTCGCTATTTAACTGGATCACAATTCAGACTTGAAACTGACCATAAACCATTAGTACCACAGCAGCAGGGAAGTTTAACAGACCTTTGTGTTTCGCCAAAATAAAGCTTCCTACGCGAACTGTCTCCGTAGAAGCCTCAAAATTCAAAAATAAAGCCTTCTACGGGAGCTAATTTTCATGCATTTCAGACTGAGTGCATCGGTTGGTCGCGCCGGTGTGTTAGTAAATATAGCATCCGAGACAGGAAAAATAAATGTCAGGGAATAATTTTTTTTGTGTTATTTTTTTTGTTTCAACGTGGGGGTGCTTTTTCATGAATAAATTTGATCTAGACCAATTCGATACCGACTTCGTGGATCGTGAAGATTTATCGTAATAAAACCATGCGGCGTTGCCTGAGCGCGGCTGAATAAATTTTTAAATTTGTTTATATCCATGTCGCCGTTGCACCAGGTCTGATGGATATTTCTCAACGTGTGCGTGTCTACGCCGTTGAATACCGATAAAATATTGCAATTGTCCCTAATCACCTTTGGAATCTGCGTATATCTCTGTGTCACGTAAATAACATCGGTATTTTTGTGTCTGCCACGCGAGAATATCCTAGCCGGGTTGGTCTGCTTGTCCAGCATAACATCGTCGAATACAACAAGATTATTAATATCGCCGTCCAAATTTTCCACGGATGGAGCTTCATTGATGTCTGTGATGAATTCGATTGTGCCTTCGTCGGTATTGTCACTGAATTCTTTTAGCACTTGATAACAACGTTGATCGTCAACGGATGGTGCAACCAAATACAATTTGTCCCATTTTAGCCATCGCATGATCAAATTTAATAACAATTGCGTCTTACCAGATCCTGACGGGCCGATGATTATCATTCTGATCGAATTCGGTAATGCCGAATGATGTTTCACCTGCTCGCGTCGTTTCGTGGCTGAAAAATCAATTACATTCATGTTACTAGAATACATGGATCTATATTGTGTTAAGTGCCGCACGCACACAGCTACGATAAATCCAACCGAAATCGTTACACGCAATAACAGGAACGCAATTGCAGGAGAATGCGAAGTTTGCAAGACACGCAAGTTTAGATTTGTAAAAAAAAAACTAGAACCGGAGGAGACATTGCCGCCTCCATGAAAAATCTACCTGGGCTGCCCTGGGCGAAATATCCCGGAGAGAAGCATCTACCTGGATATAATTATTGTGGACCCGGAACAAGGCTCGATATCAGACTCGACGATAATAACCAACCAAAACAAGATGAAGATCCAGTAAACGCCATCGATAACGCTTGTTATGATCACGATCTCGCATATCGCAGCGGAGATTTGCAACAAAGGCATCTCGCTGATATCAAGCTAATTCACGCACTAGACGCAATTCCTGACAAAAGTTTCAAAGAGAAATTGGCATCCTGGTTGATAAAAGGCGCAATGAAAGGCAAATTAGTATTCGGCGCTGGTAAATAAATATGGAGCAAATATATTATTCTCCGCGAGGATTCTGGCGAGGAAAATCAGCGATCGCCAAACTCGCCAAGGCCGCTAAAGTAAAACAATCTGTCGCTGAATCATGGCTATCAAAACAGGCAATCTGGCAAATATATCTTCCTCCTCCTAAGAAAATACCGTACGCGAGTTTCACTGTCAGTGTACCTAATGAAGTCCATCAAGCGGATCTTATGTTTCTTCCTCACGATACCGTTGACGGTGTCACGTACAAATATGTTTTAACAGTCGTTGATATCGCTAGTAGGTACAAAGAAGCCGAGCCATTATCAAATAAAACAGCAACGGAAATCGCTAAGGCGTTTAACGAAATTTATTCTCGATCCCCGTTGACATGGCCAAATCTTCTCCAGGTTGATCCAGGTCGAGAATTTCTTGGCGCGGTTACTTCATTGATGAAAAAAAATAATGTGAAAATCCGTCGCGGTATTGTAGGTGTTCATCACAATCAAGCTATCGTCGAAAGATTCAACAAAACGCTCGCAGAACGATTATTTGGATACCAATACGCGCGTGAATTTATTCAAGATAATCGATCTCACGATTGGGTATCAAGATTGCCTCATGTAATTAACGCGCTAAATAACGAGACAACTCGAACAATAGCAATGAAGCCTGCAATTGCAATCACAAAATCGAATATACCTCTGAAGCGAGATTCCACAATTCAGCCTGTACTAGGTAGCGTCACGGTCAGATATTTGTATAAAGAAGGCGAGGCTGAAGGAGGCAGAAAAAGAGCAACCGACCCAACCTGGAGCGTTACAACACATAAAATATCAGCCGTAACAAGATCGTCAGGAAGACCAGCGATTTATATCCTAGATTCGTTAGCGCCACAACGCGGATTTACCAAAGAAGAATTACAAATAGTACCAGAAGATACTCAACTACCACCAGCGTCATTAAGATAATTTACTCGAATTCGTCCTAGCTGAGATAATTTTCTTACTCTCGACACGGCTAAATACACTAGATTTGACCAGGAAATTCTATCATCGACTATCCAAACTTGGCCATCTACGGTCAATCCTTGCGACGAGTGTATCGTTGTTGCGTAGCCTAATTTCCACGGTGATTTTTCTGCATTTATCGCGTCATTAACAAGACTAATATCAACGAAGATAATATCATTTAGGACCAAAATCTTTTCCTTTCCACATGGCAAAATAATATTAATATTTTGTCGTCGAGTATTAGCGGGCCTGTAGCATAACGGTACCTGCAGTGTTGGAAATTTCTCACAATGCAGCTTGAACAACATTTCCTGAATAATATCACGAACAATTTTCCTACTAGCAACGATCAGATGATCAGGACGCCACAAATTTAGAAAATCGTTCATCGGAGTCTCGTCGATTATTTTCCTCATGACGTCACATTGAATCTTGTTTGGTTGTAATCGAATTAATTTTTTAAACTCGGTCAACAAAATATCAGTCGATCTATAATCAGCGTCGATTTCCTCGTAATAATCAACGAAGTTTCTGAGCCATTCATGAGGCGATTCGCCATCAATCGGATTAGGCTGGCCGTGATCTCCGCACATTATCACAGCGGTATTTTTTCCTTCCAGCCAAGTTAATATCGATTTTAGTATATCTAAATTTACCGTGCAAATCTCATCAAATATTATAATTTTGTTGACATATTTGTCTCCCATTCGCACCGAGTCCCATGATCCACCGCTGTATTTGAAATAACTGTGATACGTGCACGAATTAACGCCACGCTGCTTTATTTCTCGCGCTAATCTATGTGTCGGAGTCAATACAATCATATCGGAGTTCGTAAATAAATTTATTACTCTCGTTGTTTTACCGCTACCACCAGGACCATTTAGGTAGACGAATTTGCTGCGTGAAATTGGGTCAAATGCAGATGCGGCTGCCGATATTTCTCCAAATTTACCTCGATGAAATTCATCGCGATCTTCAACATCAGCGTCTTCGCAATAATCTGGAATATCCTCGTTTTTTATTCTCCACGACCCCCAGGAGCTATCATCGGTGATTAAATTTTTCAGCCTATCTTGGTATTTTTTATCGATATAAAACGAATCTGTTGCGACTCTTACCGCGATATCAGAAAATTTGTTTATCATCGAGAGCAAATTTATACTAACATAAGCGAGCATCGATGATCGTAAATGCGTATATTGCGCTGATTCTCCGTCAAGGTAGCTAATCACGGTACCTAACTTTGCTCCATCGATGATAATATTCTCTCTGTTACAAAATATTCCTCGTGATACCGTATCGGCGATTATAAAATCCATCTCGGCGTCGTTGATAAACAACCTAGCGTGTCGATGTTTATGATCAACGGATCCACCCTGGGTAAATTTACCAATTATTTTTCTTCCTATATCTTTCGCGTTGTCACAGTCTGTCGGCAGCCACACATCGGTCTGTTTTCTGTAGGATATGATCGCCTCGCTCACCGTCAACGATACTAACATCGACGAATCTAGCATATATCTCAATAACACCGTAGGAACCCAACGGCGCTGAGATAAATGCCTGCCGAACCAAATATAGCAAATTTTATGTAAATTTTCAGCAAACTCGAATGACGTTACATAAGCGAATCCGGTCATGACAAAATTAGGTAACGGTCCGTTAATCGCTACTCTTGTCATCTCGCTGGTAGGATGGCCGAATTTAGCAAAATAATCTGCACAATCGCCATATCCAACTAAACTTCCAGGATAACACGCGCTCATGTCAACGGAAATCATATCTTCGAAATCGTACCTGGTATTCCACAATCCGCCATGGCCGTATTCGATACAACTAAGTTGAATATCAGCGAGATATTCATTCCTCGTAGGCTTCCATGAGTTTTTCTCTCTGGCGGCGTGAGCGGCCACAGACGGAACTGTAAAGCAATTCGTTAGCAACTGATCGGGATTAGACGAATATTTCATCTCAAGTTTTTTCATCGACTCGTGTAATATCTCATCCCGGTAAATATCACCGCATGGCAAAATAAACTGATCGTATCTTTCTTCACTCGACAATAACCATATCGATATTGGATCAGATGCGCTTAATTTTTTGATAAATCTAAACATGGCATCGGAATTATTATTCTCCGCAGAAAATTCCGTAGAATTTTCCGTGGGATAAAATTTAACAATACGATCCCGCGGAAATATCATTACCGACTGTGACCACGCGTGGGAATTGTGATCGACAATCTCGATTGGTGCTCCTCGGGATCTATACGGCGACGAGTATAATATTTCTCCCGATAACGTTTTCACCGTAATAGAAAATTTAAGTTTTTTGCTCAACGCAGCTACATCGTCCACCGATGCACCATCAGCGACAGTCTTCGCCCACGCGTTAATTTTGTTCAGCCTCAACTGGGTCAAACCAGATCCACGTCGAGCGTTTTTCATGTGCTCGATGACACGCTCAGCCACGCAATTTATCATCGGCGATTCTTTCATCGCGGGTAGATTTTTCACATCCGGGCTGTTATTTAGCCGATAAATTCCATAAACAACTGCACTAGATGGATATGCCCTAGCATAATAAGGGCCATCGATTCCCAATAACAATCCGGGTTTAGAATTCTTATCGAGAACAAAATTTTTCTTACCGCCACGCACTGGATCTCGTTTATCGCGAATAATCCAAGTATCGTCGGGCATTTGTGCGATAAATTTTATTCCAAAGATAAATCGCTCTTCTTTGTGTTCGGTTTTTATGTACTCGATTATTTTCTTAGCTCGCTCCAGGTTCATCGTGGCATCGATAGAATTTGTTTTCCATGTCGACCAAGTGTGAACGGCTCCGTCATCGAAAAATTCTTTCTTCGCCAGATCAGCCTCAGGTATAATATATTCTGCCTCATCAAGATCAAATACATCCATGATTATATTTTAGACAAATGTTTAAATTATAATGAATCAATGTAAGTGGATATTAATCGGCTCAACAAAATTCTGTGACAAATCCTGTAGAGGCGATTATTGCGGCGCTCATATGCATGCGATTCGACGTGGCAGTAAAGGACCACAGCGATGTTTAGTTTGTCAAGTTGGCACGCGAGGAAAAACTCGGTTGTGTTTGGCTTGTGGAGGAAAAAATTATCGGGAATTGCGGCGATATTACGAAAAAAGATCCTCGTCGGTGATAACATGTGAAGAAGATTATATTAATCGATTCAAGGCAAATAACGATTTAGACATATAATTATTATATATGAATTCAAAATCAGCGATTCCAGAAACAACAATGACATGCGAGTTTAAATCTCATCCAACAATTACCAAATACGAGGCATCGTCGGATGGTGTTGTCAGACATGTCAAAACAAAGAATCAAGTCGGCAATGTTGATAAAAATGGATATCTTGCTTTTACCATCAACGAAAAAAAAGGAAGATACATGAATTATTTCTGTCACAGGTTTGTGTTCGAGTGTTTTCACGGACCAATAAAAATCGGTCTTGTTATCGACCACATTGACGGAAATAAAGCTAATAATAAATTATTTAATCTTCGAGCGGTAACTCCGAGCGAAAATTCCAAATTTGGTAACGGCGGCGGACGACCAGCTAAGGCGGTCAAATCAGTAAATCAAGAAACAGATGAGGAAATTGTATTCACGTCGATGAGTTCCGCGGGAAAATATTTTAGTATTCATCCATCATCGGTGCAACGTGCGGGAGAAAAAATGATCAACGCAGCATTTTCCTACAAAATTGGCGTTTGGATCAAATTTTATTATATTCCGATAATATCTGATTAAAATCTCAGGATTTTCTAAAAATTAATTAAATATTACAAATTTGTATAATGAACGAGAAGAATATAAATAACATCATCGAGGCCATCGAGGATTTAAAAAATAAAAATGTAAATTTATCCTCAGATTTGGACACAGGTAAAATCCGGTCCGAATTTGAGACGATCGTCCAAGGAAAACTCGAATACAGATACACGCTACCGTCAGAATACAAATTTATAAAGAAAATCCAGATTGCGATGTACCAATCTCTTGCGACTGTCAGCGATGATCAAATCGAGGATTTTGTTAAATTATCGACGCTGGTAGAAAAAGTTAGGTCGAGTTTGTCTGACGAGTACGAGTCAAGAAAAATTACTAGCTCGCGCGTCAGGCAGCTAAAAAAGCTGGTCGATGAAAGTAAAATTAGCGTCAAAGATTCTTAAAAATCTTTGATTTTCATTCTTGCCACAAAAAAAACAAAATTTCAAGAATCTTAAGAATCTTCGATTCTAATTCTAATTTTTATTATCTTTTTTAATTCATTTTACTGAAATTGTACAATTTTCTTGTTTCTGACTACCATTTACCCCAGCAGATTTACTAAATTATATAAATTGCACAATTTGACGGGTATTTACCCCAGCAGATTCACGAAATTATATAAATTACTCGATTTGACGGGTATTTACCCCATCAAAAACATAAAATTACACAAATTTCTTAATTTCCCTGATTTTTATTATTTTTTTTTATTATTTACTAAATTAATTTATTTACTGAAATTGTGCAATTTTCTTAATTTTGACGGGTATTTACCCCATCAGAAACATAAAATTATATAAATTGCTCAATTTGACGGGTATTTACCCCAACAGATTTACGAAATTATATAAATTACTCAATTTGACGGGTATTTACCCCATCAAAATTGAGTAATTTACTAATTTTGAAAAATTTCCTGGTTTTTGGTTATTTTTCTCTGGCGGAAAGATTACGATCTCACCAGCAAGTTGATACTCCGTGTTTCCCCGCGTATATCAAGCAAATTTCCGTTTTGATCCGTCAGTTTGAAATTTATCTTCGACAATAATCGATTGTGACATCGCAGATAAAACGGATTTACTGGCTCTTTTATTATCAAAAAACCCGGAGATGCGCTAGGTGAAAACGAATATAAGATAAATCCCTGCTGTGCCTGCTCTGACACAGACGAATCCACGTTATAGCTACCTTCGACGACATCCGCGTGAAGATAAATCGCGATAACCTCCGTTACATTGACGATACCCGACGAGATATGCCGCCCTTGCCCGGCAGGATCATTATTATGTTTGAGAATCGATTCTGATTGTATTTTTTTAGTCCACGCGGCATGTAATTTCGGAAATAAATCATCGATGGTATCAACGACGGATTTTCTCATTTTATCAACATCATAATCGGGAAATTTGAAATTTGGTAGCGTTTCCTCGGTTAATCCAAATACTCTCATGAATTTTTGTTTTTCTCCTGAATTTCTGATCAACTCGAATTTGCTAATAGGAAGAATATAATCGGCAATTGATATATCATCAATTATCGCCCGAATGAACATACCATGATAATATTCAACATCATTCGCGAGTTGATTTAAAAACTTCACGCGTTCGATAATTTCGCTACATGAACCTGATTTATTTAAGATGCATTCATGAAAGGATTCCCGCAATAAATTTAAATGTAATTTATGTTCTTGAATAAATTCGTCGAGGGTTCTTCTTATCAAGATGCCGTCTATGGGGAATATTGTCCTGTTAATGTTGGTAGCGTCGAAGATTTCGACATCTGGGGAAATTTTGGGAAGAGGCAACCACGAGAGAATTATTTCGTCCCTAAAAGTAAAAGCGAACATCACCAGGTTAAATTTGTGGTTGTTCATGAGGTTGATGGCGCTGTGGATCAGAGGCTTGTGTTTGATATCTCCGTACCATCCTTCGTCGGTGGTAAAATCTGATTTTTTTGGCTCCGGTAGTTCTGGAGGAGCTTCTTCGTGCCAACCTGGAATAATAAAATCAGATTTTTCTGGTTTTGCCAGAGGTGCGATTTCGGGCCAACCTAGAACTGTCCTAATCGATGATTGGTAAATATCGACGATATATGGCGATTTTACCTCGATTATCGATGACAGCGTTGGTTCGTGTGCTAATATTTTTATTCCTGGATTAGCATCGCCGGTTATATTTGATATTCTACTGGTAAGTTCCTTGTCGATTTGCTCAATTTCGTAACTGCCTGTTGGTATGCCAACGACGATCCAATCGGGAGTTCCATCGGGGCGGTTTTTATTGGCAAAAACAAGCGAATTATTCGATGATAATCTACCAAATGATTTCGACCTAACATTGGGCCAGCTATTATAGACGCGTAACTGTGACAGCGCAATTTCCTTGACGCTAATTGGTATTGGAAAATCGATACTAAATTCTGGCCTGGTTGAGCTTGCCGATATCAGCGTTGTTATCGGTGGTGTCGTGTTTGTCACGATTTGAGTTAGTTCCGACATTATTGATATTCATTTGTTCAATCTCAGAGTAGATATTTACCATCACGGAAAATTCTAGATCGGATATAACGCCGTCGTTGAGACTTTCAGAAAGCAGCGATGATAATTTCGAATACGCCTCGTTGACCTGGGATAATTTACTCGTGTATAGGGACAATTTTTCATTTGTGCATGAGGATATTTTTTTGCGATAATATTGAGAACACCGGCGATTGTCGTTGTCGATGAGATTATTATCGTTGCTGCGATCGGCGCGATTGTTGTCACCGCGGATAAGATTATTCCCGCGCCGGCGACTATTGCACTTACCGCGTACACAGCAACATCGATGGCAACTAATCTGCGCTGATATTTCTTTATTTTTATCTGATATTCGTCGAGGAGTTTTTTTTAGCGAATCCTGCCATAAACGCGCCTGATTGTATCGGTAATCCGATGCAGTCATTTATTAGTTAGGTTATCTAACCAATTGCGTGTATTCCGGATAAATATTCGAAAATTACTTGACAATTGGCCATCATCATGGTTCTAATTAGTGGTTCTAGCCTAAAAGTTTTTGTTGTATCTTTAAATATAGTCATAACAAAAAACCCAGGATAATATTCACGAAAATCAGAAATTTCGTCCATTATTACATTGAATTTTGCCATCAAGGTGATAATATATACTCGATATACGCCAGTAATTGGCGAAGTAAAGCTAAATGTGTTATTCTCAGGTGTCCACTCAACATCTTGTATTTTTACCACAAATGGTACATGGCAGGGAAGATTTTCTGTTTCTACTTCCGCTGGTATCGAAATACGCGCTAATATTCCAAGATTCATTGACGATATTTTTGTGTTAATATCGCTAATTTTTGTAGTTGCGTCAAGAAGTTTCGTGTTAAAATCTCGAATGTCTCCGTCGTACACCGATGCATCGACTTTTTGAAGCGCCAATCCATGCACTATGTTAAGATCCCTGTCAATGTTGTCAATATTCTCGTTGATTCTTTTTATTTCCTTGTTGATATCGTCGTGCGATGCTTGATCGCTTTTCTGACTCATTGCAGTATTTATTTTGGTAATATCGGCGAGAATTTTAGTAATATCCTCGTTGATTTTTTTCGTTTTCTCGCTGATATCATCGTGCGATGTTTTATCGCTTTTCTGACTCATTACGATATTTATTTCGGTAATATCGGCGAGAATATTAGTAATATCCTCGTTGATTTTTCTTACTTTATCGCTAAGATCGTCATGCGATGCTTGATCGGCTTTTTTCTTTGCTAGTTCGTTTGCGGCGGAGGAAGTATCGCTGGATGTTTTTATATCTTCCTCGATTTTTTTACTAAATTTAGTTAAGGTATCGTCGAGTTTTTTAAGATCTCTATTTAGCCCGTTTAATCTTTTTGTCAATCTTTCTTGAAGATCATCGTGTAATGCTTTATCAGCCTTCAGAAGCAACGTTGCTGATAGCTCGTTGTCCTTATTTTCCACATCAGCGATATTAGCCTTCAGGGGTAACTTCGCTATAATATCGGCGATATCAGCGATGGATTTTGATACCGAATCTGACAGGCTAGTAAATTGATTAATACGATCGTTATATTCGTCTCGCTTGATTATATCAGTTATTTTGACGTTGCTTGTTTGTAATCTTCCTTCGCGGCTCTGAAAAACAGCAACTTCGCCAGGATCTACTTCTGACAGCGATAGAAGATTGTTAATATCATCCCTTGTGGCGAATTTTGATAGATCGACGTCAGTCACTTCTGCTTCCTTCTTCCTGTAGATAAATCTACCGTAAATATCAACCATGATATTTATCTACGGCGTATTTAAATACGATCCTATGATACGAGTCGGATGATTTTGAAATTGCGTCGAGGACATCAATTGATTCTGGGCCGCATATCGGTGGATCCATTAACGTCTGCGTCGGAAGTGTCGAGTACCAAATCGGAATATTTAACTTTGACACGTAATTGATGAATTCTTTTGGTGGAGCTAGTCCGTACGAGTCAAAATAAACAACTTCGCGAGGATTAATCGCGTAGGCGACCCAGTGTGTGCCAGGGCCGGTATTTGAATCGAGATTTATTATTCCTGTCTCGGTGGGGTTTGGTTTTTCTGGTAGTTGATCCCGCATAAATACGCCTCTGAAAAATTTTATTTTTTTATTTTTTGCTTCGCTGAATAAATCTAAATTTGAATAGGCCGTGCTAATCTTAGGCCGGATCCGTACGGGGGGCGTCTTAGATAAAGGCCGCTTCCCTTTTTTTTACCATATCGCCCTCCCATTACTTTGTGTACTAGTTTGTCGCCTACAGCTCCGGCCGCACCTAATCCTATCGCTTTTGCAATTGCCGGAAGAGCCCCGGATAATAATCCAGGAATAGCAGCTAGGAAAGGGAAAATTCCGCCCGTTTTGACCATGTCTCTGATGGCACCTATACTAAGATTCACATGAACGCCGGAATTCGCTGATTTGGCTTTGGTGAAACGTTCACGTTGATTCTTAGTTAGCGACAGTTTGTTAGGCCCACCCTGAATTTGATCATTTTTCAGGGTTAATTTCACACCGCATCGCTTTGCTGTTGCTGTTTGGAGTTTTTTCATCTGACCCGGGGTCAGAGTTACGCTGACGTGTTCGTATGGCATATTAATAATCGTTTAATCTAAATTTAGAAATCTTAAAATCTTCGATTTTAAAGTTACATTTTCTCGACAGGAGCGTCGATGACTCTCATTCTACCACTGATGCCTTCCAAGATCATTGTTCTATCGCTGAGAATAACCGCGATCGCTTTGTGATTAATTCCACCTGTGTTAATTCTAGCCTTGAAATGGATATCAACGACAGATTGCTTTACCAGATCAAGATGCTCCAGGGAAAAGTAATAGATAGGATAAAATTTATTAAAATCCAGCTGTGATATTTGCAATCCAGTATCGATATTTTGATCACGACCCATGAAACTTAGCAAGCGATGATACGCGCGGGCTGTAGAATAATTGGCAAAATCAATCGATATTTACTCGGATGGTTCTTGTTGCCCGTTTATTCTCAACGATACGTTTGTTGCTCCAATGTGATCAAATATCATGTGACTGTATAATTGATGATATCTATTGGTACGCAAAAAAGCGATAAAGATATGCCTAGGCGCAGAGGTACCCTGCTGCGATGCAATACGCCAGGTAAAATCACCATTAATATTGGTAGTTGTGGAATCTGTTGTTGTTGTCAGCCATGACATGACAGATTTACCGCCTTGGTTCATGAATGATAATAATTTTTCTTCCTCGATTATTGATGGAGTTATCGCTGGCATCCACAAAGTAAATTTAAGTAATCTTACTATGCCGTTATTATTCGCGGCATCATTGGGACCTATCACGCCAGTAGCGTAATCGACAGCACCTTCTCGCCAGATAGCATCGTTGCTATTTTCCTTTCTGACAAACGTAACGGTGTGTTTTGCTCCGTAGATAATTTTCCTGAAATGTCTGCAAAATCCGAATATATGGGATAACGGGATAGCACAAGAGAATCTTCTGTTATCTGGTGCTAGCACAGACATTCGCGTGGTAAATCCGAGATTATAATCAGGATAAGGTTTAATGATCATATCTTCGATAGCAGCGGGAGCAGCATTAGGAGCGGCGCGATCGTTGGGTTGTCTGATAAGAAACGGCCTACTTTCGGGACGATTAGTATTATCCTTGGCAAACATCATACTAGGGCCAGCTGATCTAGTAAAATCATCCGAGTATCTAGCTAGGCCTATTATCGTCGTTGCCAAATCAACATCGTTGGTAATTGACTCAATTTCTCTTCCATCAATCATGTAAGTGGCGCTCTTGAATAATGCCATAATACCGTTGTTAACAAATCCGACTCTAAAATCTGCTCCATAATTGGTACCATCCGTTTTAACAACTTCCCCGATAACTTCGATATATGCCTCAGATGGGAGAAAATATCTTGTTGTATCGTGAACTTGAATTTCCAAACGATTGGGTGTGTTTGGTTCAACTGCAATGTACGAGAAATACTGGAAATCTCGCACGGATGTGTCTCTACCTACAGGCTCGTCCATGTCGAACACTTCGTTTGACACTTGTGCGAACATTTATTAATAAGAATTTTATCTAAAACGAAGACCGCTGCCCGATATGAAGCTTGTGTTCGCTACTTCCTGTGCTAGATTTGTGTTAGCAACTTCCTGTGCTAGCTCATTTATTTTTTTATTTGCTGCGTCGTTTATAGCTTTACTGACCTGGGGGGGGGGGGGCATTTCGCTGGTGCTAGGTAATTTGACGGGCTGCTTTTTTTTACGCGGTAAATTTGATATTTTACCTCTGACAAAATCGAAGCCTTTAGTGGCCAAATTACCAATACCAGAGATGACAGTCTCGCCTATCTTTCCTATTGCCTTTGATGCGATTTGCTTAGTTGCGGGTCCTATTTTAGGGACTACTCGCGTAACGAAACTTTTAACGATGTCGCCGAGTCCATTGCCGTGGATATATTTGTATACAGGCAATCGAGAGTTAACTATACGGACCTGTCTAGGTCTGCGCTGATGTTTGTGAACAATCATGTTATTTCAATTGTGTTGTTTTAATCGATGAGTTCGTCAACGAGTTCCTTGTAAATGTAAGAATCGATGACGCCGCCGCGGAATAATCGCTGACAAATATCTGAGGCCTCGTTGATTATTTCACGAGAATTGTTTCCGGCTCGTTTCCCCCCGATTAATATTTCAAGGCGAGATACATCGTTGACAACGCTGTCAGGGCAAACGGTATATCCGCTTCCTGTTTTTTGTTCTGGAAACAATTGCCCATGTAACAACGATATTAAATCTTCATCTTCCCCTTCTTCTTCTGGTTCCTTCGGTTTTTCTGTTTCTTTTATTTTTTCTAGAAATTTTTGGTAACCCGGATCATCAAGATTGATGGGTCTTTTCTTTGAAGCAAAATATACTGCGGGAATCCAATCATTTTCGGTATATCTATCAAAATGTCTGGAAAACAAATATTTTCCTCTTTCTTCGAAGCCAAATTTGGCAACGTTAATTAAATTATCCTCGCTCTCCCTGAGATGTTCAATAGCATCATCGGTAAAATGTATATAAGACGTTGTAAATTTTTTAATTTCGGGTCTCGTCCCTGTTGGGGAAAGTACCGAAGATGTATCAGTGGATTTTATTTGTTTTGGTCTTGCCCCCAATTCCTGCGGTTGTGGCTCCTCCGAGGATTTAGATTTTCCTCTTGCCCGGGGTCTACTCATATTATACAAAAATCTTTTCCGTGAAGATTCCCAAAATCGAATATAAATCGGGTTAGTATTACTTGTCCGGGATAAATTAAATTTAGCTCGAAATAGCGTTTTATACCAAAGATCTCGTGATTTAATTTTTTTTAATCCGTCTTTTGTTAAAAAACTCGCCCTACTGTTGAAAGAATCTTCCGCAAACATGCCAAATTCATCAATGTTATTACCAAAAGTATCAAATTGTTTTATCATCACGGACCAACCACCATCAGTAAATTTTTTTTTTATTTCATCTCGAGGTTCTATTTCCTGACTCTCCTTCTCTTCTTCTTCTTCTATTTGCAGTTGTTCTTGTTGCTCTTGTGCTTGTTTTTGTTCCCTTACCAGCCGTAATTCTTCTTGAAACTTCTCCCGCCGCGCTTGTGCTTGTGCTCGTGCTTGTGCTTGTTCTTGGCGAATTTGACCAATCTGATCTGGCACTAATCGAGTGTGTTCCTCAATATCTCTCAACACAGGAAGAATTCCACGTTTCTTAATATCTGGATCTTTTATGTCACCAAGTAAAACTCGCTCGGTTGTTTCGGTAACTGGCTTTAACCATTTTGACGATATCTCGGTAATACCAAATTCTGTGTCTTCGTGTGCTCGGACCTTTTTCTTGAATAATTCTTTTGCCGGGATAAGTTTCCTTACCGCCGCTAATTGTTCTCGCGCTGATCTGGCGGAATGAGACTCTCCAACTGTGCTAGTTTTCCGACTCATATTATTTTCAAGTATATTATTTTAATGCGACGTAAAATTGGCCAAAGCACCCCCACGTTGCAACAAAAAAAATAACACAAAAAAATTATTCCCTGACATTTATTTTTCCTGTCTCGGATGCTATATTTACTAACACACCGGCGCGACCAACCGATGCACTCAGTCTGAAATGCATGAAAATTAGCTCCCGTAGAAGGCTTTATTTTTGAATTCTGAGGCTTCTACGGAGAAAGTTCGCGTAGGAAGCTTTATTTTGGCGAAACACAAAGGTCTGTTAAACTTCCCTGCTGCTGTGGTACTAATGGTTTATGGTCAGTTTCAAGTCTGAATTGTGATCCAGTTAAATAGCGACTGATTCGTTCACATGACAAGTGATTGCAGGGACCTCTTTTTCTATTTGAGCATAGCGTTGCTCAGTTTCTGACATGCCTCACGATGCGAACACAACCGGTCTCAGAGTGCTATCGTGCTTCTGCCGTAGCACAGCACCTAGTCCAAATGAGGCCCGTGATTCAGGCTATCAAGATTATTGAACAGGTAAATATATCCTCTGTTAATTCCTCAGATAAAAACTATCAATTTAGATAAGGATTATCGCGAGAAATTCCCAAATTTGCTTAAAGGCCTAGGGAAAACAAAATAGTTCTATAACATAACTCTGAACTAAATTGCCAAACCTTATGCCTTATCTACCCCAAGAAAGGTTCCTATCCCTTTATTGAATAAAGTTCAAGAGGAGTTGGATAGAATGGAAAAAAATTGGTGCTATTTCAAAAGTAGATAAGCCCACTGAGTGGCGCGCGGCAGTGGTTGTCGTTCCGAAACCAAACGGTACGGTAAGAATTTGCGTGGATCAAACTAAACTGAGTGAATCATTTAAAAGAGAGAACCACCCACTATCATCAGTTGAAAAATCCCTTGCAAAACTAGCAGGTGCAAAGTTTTTCATCAAACTTGATGTAAACTATGTTGTTTTTTTTTGGGGGGTGGGGGTGGGGGTGGGGGCAGATAAACCTGACAGAAGATTCATGCCGCCTTAAAACTTTCATTAATCTTTTTGGTAGGTTTTATTTTAATCGCCTTCCATTCAAAATCAGTTCCGCGCCTGAATTTTTTTCAGAACAGGATGTCAGAAGCTCATGAGCCACATGGTGGAACACTCTGTCACATTGACGATGTTCTTGTTTTGGGGTAAACGAAGAAACAGCATGACGAAAGACTAGAAATGGTCATGAAATCAATTCAAAAGGCCGGCTTCACTTTGAACGCTGAGAAGTGTAAATTTTCGAGACCATCCATTAGATTTCTTGGTCATGTTTTTGACGACAATAGTTGCCGACTTGATCCAGAAAAAGTCAAAGCTATAACTGAAATGGAAACACTGATAAGGCAAACCAGTTTGGCAAATTCAGTCCAAATTTGGCAGAAAAGTCAAAACCATTACGTGATATTTTGAAAGGTAAAAACTCGTGGACTTGGGGGTCTAGACCAAAAACAAGTTTTAAGAGATATCAAGCAAGAAATGATATTTTCACCAACTCTAGCACATTATGATCCAAATAGAGAAATAGTTGCACCTGGAGACGCATCCTCATTTGGACTAGGTGCTGTGCTACGGCAGAAGCACGATAGCACTCTGAGACCGGTTGTGTTCGCATCGCGAGGCATGTCAGAAACTGAGCAACGCTATGCTCAAATAGAAAAAGAGGTCCCTGCAATCACTTGTCATGTGAACGAATCAGTCGCTATTTAACTGGATCACAATTCAGACTTGAAACTGACCATAAACCATTAGTACCACTAATGAGCACAAATATCTTGGGAGATTTACCCACTTGAATTCAATCCTTTAGAATGCGTTTATTGAGATTCAGCTTTTGTGTAGTTCATGTTGCTGGCAAAAGTCTATTAACTGCTGATGCTGTATCCAGAGCACCTTTAAGTTATCACTCTGAAGAGTGACATAGAAATTTAGACTGAAACTAACGCCTATGTTGATTTCGTAGGTAATAATTTGCCTGTATTAAATACTCGACTTGAACAAATAAGGTCTGAATGTCGAAATGATTCGATTTGCAAACAGTTTGTACAACTCTGTCAAAAGGGTGGCCAGAGAAATCCGCCAATGACGGAAAACTTCAATCGTACTTGGCAGATAGATGTGAATTTACGATTCAAAATGGTCTTTTAATAAACGGTACACCCTGGTCGTACCGGAATCATTTAAAAAAGAAATTCTAGATAGAATTCATGATGGTCACCAAGGCATAGTTAAATGCCGAGAAGTCACCAAAACGACAGTTTGGTGGGAAAGACTAAGCACTCAGCTAGAACACTTGGTAAAGTCTTGCCAGAAATGCATCGAAAACTGAAGAGATCAAGCTGAACAAATGATACCAAATGAATTTCCAAGTCGATCTTGACAAAGAGTCACTTCAGACTTGTTTGAACTGAATGGTCAAACATATCTCTTGGTGATTAATTATTTTTCACGATACATCGAACTAGCATGATTGCAAAGCACTTATTCAAAAGCAATTGCAATCTCAAATCAATCTTTGCGCGACGCGTTATACTAGAAGTATTAGTTTCAGATAATGGTCCGCAATAAACATCGGCAGTACTCGAAGAATTTGCGAGAAATTACGGATCCATGCATAGTACAAATAGTCCAAGATACCCACAGAGCAATGATCTCGCCGAAATAGCTGTTTAAATAATTAAAAGAATGCTTTAAAAAAGCAAACGATCCTTACATGGCTCTTTTGACATATCGCGCAAAATTATTACCAAATGGATACAGCCCTACCGAATTACTGATTGCGCAGAAAATTACAAACTACTTTGCCAATGGCACCAAAAAACTTACAACCGAAATGGCCGGATTTATTGACACTGATGAAATCGGAAAACTATCAAAGACAAACTCAAAAGAGAAACTACGATGGATCGTAATATCAATTGACAATAAAAGTAATCAGATATTCCACACTGGATTAAAACTGATATACACCAACATCTGGATTATGCTATACATTCGCTAAGGTTTACGACTTTATGCTCCATGGGAAAAATATTTTCAGGGCAGTCTTTACCTCTCTTCTAACTGTACTGATATATTATATTTAGTATATAGTACAGAACGCCTTCTACAGTCATTCTTCAATAACAAATAACATTCAGTGTATAATCAGTAAGGGGAGTATAAGAAAATGGGCCACTAATTGGTCTAAAACCTATGTTCGATTTGAGAAGTAAGGAAAAAATTCACTTGACTGCAGATTAAATACATTCACATGTCCTTTACAACATTTGTAAAAAGTAAAGCTAAAGTAAAAATCCATATTTGAAATGTAGACAAACCGAAGATGCACATGTTGAGGGCTGTACACTATCTTTCAGTAAACGCCAAAATGCCTTTTTTATTTATTTTTTTTTGTTGCTGAAAGTATTCGTTTTTCTTAGAAAATACTGTGCTAATAAAAAGAGATATGTAATAGATACAAAACCACAAAAGTATTTTGTTCCGAGTCGGGAGAAAGAACTAGCTTGGGAACATAGTCTCAGCCTCGCGGCATCGTCATTCATATACCATATCAAACTCAATCATCCCACTCTGAACAAGACATCTACGCAACAACTAATTTAGGGCATGTACTGTTGAACTGTTAGCTGGGTCTGTCTGTCTGTATCTCACACACACACACCTTAAAACCTAGAGTAATACAGTTTTAATCTATTCGATCGAACGTGTGTTTGGCTTAGTTTGAATATTTACAAAGAAAAAATACCTAAGATGCCAAGGTTCCTATAACGCTATCTTATTGCAACCACGGCTAGCGAAGATTCCTAAGACTTATCTTTGGAAATATGCGGGAATTGTTTCATTTTTTTTTTCTTTCTCTTTTTTTTTCTTTCTTCATGCTAGCATCATTGTAGTTCACAGATCAAGAAATTCATGATTTAATCAATACAGTTTATGAAGAAAAAATGTAGATGTGTTTTCTTATATATCTATTCCGGTCTGAAACCTTTTCCCGTCTTATACATGTATATTAATTAATTCAGTGCACAGTCGATTGTCACATGATGTAAAGATGGCGGCGCGCTTTAGCAGTTTTGGTGGGCGTTAAAAGCTCATTACCATTTGTATACAGTTCCTTTATCGAGAATGCCGGCTGCCACGATAACAGTTAGGTGTGTACAAATGAATAATTTCAGACGTAGAATTATGTTCCATTCCAAATGCTACCGTAAGGACATTTTATTCTTTAATTTGACAGTGGATATTCATGTCTCTAGTCCTACAACGTTAGACGTCTAATGTAGTTTTGTTTTGGTTCTGGGCCTAAGAGAGGCCTAAATTTCAGAGAGAAGTAAGAGCTCAGAGTTTTCTCCACAGTCGATAAGGACAAGTTAGACTTCACTCCAGCAGTCAAGATGGAGATGTTAGAACTCACTTTTTCCTCCAGCAGTTGAGAGGGAGAAATTTGAATTCACAGAATGACTTGGCTTATGTCAGAAAATCATTTTATTTATGTTTATAACAGGTAGACAAGGTTTTAAAAATACTGACAAACGTAGATAATCAAATGCTTTTCCGTATTTTATGGTGTTTTGTTGTCCGATAAAATCAGCTCCCAAAAAAAGATATTGACAGGTAATCAGACTTTGTGTCTTGTTGCCTATCATATTTCTAGCAGTTTAATTTACCACCCCCGACTAGAAATATATCTCTTTTTTTCTCTTTATCTGAGTTTACATCATTACGTTTATGTTATTGTTTATGTGATACTATTTTTCCTGGATATAAATTTTTGGGTAAATGTTTGACATGTAAGTTTTGTTTAGTCATTATTGTATAAACTAGTGTAGTATGGATCGAGAATTTCAATTGGCTTGATTCTTTGTCCTTACTGTATTATTTAAGCTAAAGTCAGCCACCAGAAACAACTGTCGCTTGCCCTACAGTGATCCATGGCTTACATTGAAAAAGGGGAAAGTGTAGGTGACAGTTATAAGATGAAAAATACCACTACTGCATATTGGTGTTTTGACAGAAGATGAACATTTGCTTGAACTTGTTTCCTTAAGGGATCAACCAGAGGGGCTAACATTATCAACTGTGATTACTTGAGGATTCACCCAGGAGAGCTAGTTGTTTATGCCATGATTAATTAAGGATTCACCCAGAGGTGCTAGGGCTATAGACTTTGATTACTTAAGGGGTTGCACAGACAAGACTGTGATTACTTAAGACAAGTATAGTCCTGCAGTTCACATATTTTTGTGATCTGCGCTCATACAGAAAGTCAGTGCTATAATTATATTATATGTTTTTCATTTTATATATGTATGCATGTATGTCCCACCAACTTTACATTTTTTATCCATGTTGCCCACTGTGTTGAAGATGTTGGAGCACCAGTGACTTAAGGGATCTCCCAGAAAAGCTACTAGTATGGACTAATTACTTAATGATTATCTGACACATGTGGATTAGTATGGCATCTTATTGATAGAACATAGAACATTTAACTATGGATTAGTATGGCATCTTATTGATAGAACACCGAACTCTAAACTATGGATTAGTGTGGCATCTTATTGATAGAACACCGAACTCTTAACTATGGATTAGTATGGCATCTTATTGATAGAACACTGAACTCTTAACTATGGATTAGTATGGCATCTTATTGATAGAACACCGAACTCTAAACTATGGATTAGTATGGCATCTTATTGATAGAACACAGAACTTTTAACTATGGATTAGTATGGCATCTTATTGATAGAACATGGAACTCCTAACTATGGATTAGTATGGCATCTTAGTGATAGAACACCAAACTCTAAACTATAGATTAGTATGGCATCTTATTGATAGAACAACAGACTCTAAACTATGGATTAGTGTGGCATCTTATTGATAGAACACTGAATTCTTAACTATGGATTAGTATGGCATCTTATTGATAGAACACCAAACTCTAATCTATGGATTAGTGTGGCATCTTATTGATAGAACACTGAACTCTTAACTATGGATTAGTATGGCATCTTATTGATAGAACACCGAACTCTAAACTATAGATTAGTATGGCATCTTATTGATAGAACACCAAACTCTAAACTATAGATTAGTATGGCATCTTATTGATAGAACACCAAACTCTTAACTATGGATTAGTGTGGCATCTTATTGATAGAACACAGAACTCTTAACTATGGATTAGTATGGCATCTTATTGATAGAACATGGAACTCCTAACTATGGATTAGTATGGCATCTTATTGATAGAAAACCGAACTCTTAACTATGGATTATAATGGCATCTTATTGATAGAACACCAAACTCTAAACTATGGATTAGTGTGGCATCTTATTGATAGAACACCGAAATCTTAACTATGGATTAGTATGGCATCTTATTGATAGAACACGGAACTCTTAACTATAGATTAGTATGGCATCTTATTGATAGAAAACAGAACATTTAGTTATGGATTAGTATGGCATCTTATTGATAGAACACATAACTTTTAACTATAGATTAGTATGGCATCTTATTGATAGAACACCAAACTCTAAACTATAGATTAGTATGGCATCTTATTGATAGAACACCAGACTCTAAACTATCGATTAGTGTGGCATCTTATTGATAGAACACCAGACTCTAAACTATCGATTAGTGTGGCATCTTATTGATAGAACACCGAACTCTTAACTATGGATTAGTATGGCATCTTATTGATAGAACACCGAACTCTAAACTATGGATTAGTATGGCATCTTATTGATAGAACACCGAACTCTTAACTATGGATTAGTATGGCATCTTATTGATAGAACACCGAACTCCTAACTATGGATTAGTATGGCATCTTATTGATAGAACACCGAACTCTTAACTATAGATTAGTATGGCATCTTATTGATAGAAAACAGAACATTTAATTATGGATTAGTATGGCATCTTATTGATAGAACACAGAACTTTTAACTATAGATTAGTATGGCATCTTATTGATAGAACACCAAACTCTAAACTATAGATTAGTATGGCATCTTATTGACAGAACACCAGACTCTAAACTATGGATTAGTGTGGCATCTTATTGATAGAACACCGAACTCTTAACTATGGAATAGTATGGCATCTTATTGATAGAACACCGAACTCTTAACTATGGATTAGTGTGGCATCTTATTGATAGAAGACTGAACTCTTAACTATGGATTAGTGTGGCATCTTATTGATAGAAGACTGAACTCTTAACTATGGATTAGTATGGCATCTTATTGACAGAACACCGAACTCTTAACTATGGAATAGTATGGCATCTTATTGATAGAACACTGAACTCTTAACTATGGATTAGTATGGCATCTTATTGACAGAACACCGAACTCTTAACTATGGATTAGTATGGCATCTTATTGATAGAACATCAAACTCTTAACAATGGATTAGTATGGCATCTTATTAATAGAATACCGAACTCTTAACTGTGGATTAGTATGGCATCTTATTGATAGAACACTGAACTCTTAACTATGGATTAGTATGGCATCTTATTGATAGAACACTGAACTCTTAACTATGGATTAGTATGGCATCTTATTGATAGAACACTGAACTCTTAACTATGGATTAGTATGGCATCTTATTGACAGAACACCGAACTCTTAACTATGGATTAGTATGGCATCTTATTGATAGAACATCAAACTCTTAACAATGGATTAGTATGGCATCTTATTAATAGAATACCGAACTCTTAACCGTGGATTAGTATGGCATCTTATTGATAGAACACCGAACTCTTAACTATGGATTAGTATGGCACCTTATTGATAGAACACCGAAATCTTACCTGTGGATTAGTGTGGCATCTTATTGATAGAACACCAAACTCTAAACTATGGATTAGTATGGCATCTTATTGACAGAACACCGAACTCTTAACTATGGATTAGTATGACATCTTATTGATAGAACATAGAACTCTTAACAATGGATTAGTATGGCATCTTATTGATAGAACATAGAACTCTTAACTATGGATTAGTATGGCATCTTACTGATAGACCACCAAACTCTTAACTATGGATTAGTATGGCATCTTATTGATAGAACATAGAACTCTTAACTATGGATTAGTATGGCATCTTATTGATAGAACATAGAACTCTTAACTATGGATTAGTATGGCATCTTATTGATAGACCACCAAACTCTTAACTATGGATTAGTATGGCATCTTATTGATAGAACATAGAATTCTTAACTATGGATTAGTATGGCATCTTACTGATAGAACACCGAACTCTAAACTATGGATTAGTGTGGCATCTTATTGATAGAACACCGAACTCTAAACTATGGATTACTGTGGCATCTTATTGATAGAACACCGAACTCTTAACTATGGATTAGTATGGCATCTTATTGATAGAACATAGAACTCTTAACTATGGATTAGTATGGCATCTTATTGATAGAACACTGAACTCTTAACTATGGATTAGTATGGCATCTTATTGATAGAACACTGAACTCTTAACTATGGATTAGTATGGCATCTTATTGATAGAACACTGAACTCTTAACTATGGATTAGTATGGCATCTTATTGATAGAACAGCGAACTCTTAACTATGGATTAGTATGGCATCTTATTGATAGAACATAGAACTCTTAACTATGGATTAGTATGGCATCATATTGATAGAACACCGAACTCTTAACTATGGATTAGTATGGCATCTTATTGATAGAACATAGAACTCTTAACTATGGATTAGTATGGCATCTTATTGATAGAAAACCGAACTCTTAACTGTGGATTAGTATGGCATCTTATTGATAGAACACCAAACTCTTAACTATGGATTAGTATGGCATCTTACTGATAGAACACCGAACTCTGAACTATGGATTAGTGTGGCATCTTATTAATAGAACACCAAACTCTGAACTATGGATTAGTATGACATCTTATTGATAGAACACCAAACTCTTAACTATGGATTAGTATGGCATCTTATTGATAGAACATGGAACTCTTAACTATGGATTAGTATGGCATCTTATTGATAGAAAACCGAACTCTTAACTGTGGATTAGTATGGCATCTTATTGATAGAACACCAAACTCTTAACTATGGATTAGTGTGGCATCCTATTGATAGAAAACCGAACTCTTAACTATGGATTAGTATGGCATCTTATTGATAGAACACCAAACTCTAAACTATGGATTAGTATGGCATCTTATTGATAGAACACAGAACTCTTAACTATGGAATTGAGACAATATGGGCACCCTATCAAAGGTATACGGGGGTAATTTCATGACCAAATGTTTGTTGATGTAAAGAATATACAAAATTTATAGTTTTTAATATGATCATTTTTTTGTAAATTAGATTTGGAGTTACCTGCTTGAGTGTTTAGTTTGAAAACAATGGTTTGCCAAACTTTTATCTTTGGTTTTGCTGAGTTCTCAAACAATGGATTTTTCATCCTTTGTTTATATTTATTTGTATTTGTGTATGTATGATTGTATATCTTTTGATGACTGGATAATAATTAAAACAATGAATGTGCAGTATTTTATTATTTCATTATCTATTATGTTGGTATGTTTCATTTGTATCACTAAAAACATTGAAGAAAATTTTTAATAAATCTGTTTAATTATGGTTAAAAAAAAGGAATGAAAGAAATAAAGGTTCAGTGTAAAATAAGAATGTACATTGCTTATTATTTAATTGCCTGTTATATCATTAGGTTTTGTTTGTGTTATTCAGAATATTGAGCCAGATTTAAATAAATCTGTTAAACCATCAATAGATGGTTAATGATCATTAGTAATTTCCCATATTAAAAGCCTAAATATCTTAAGAATTGGAAATTTATGGCAATATTACACTACTTTCATCAGTGACTAATGTTGAACACATGACTTATAATGGTCACATGATATGATGAGGCTGGTTTAGATGGGTGGTAATTCAAGCCCTTTATCCCTGATTAATGTTGCCTCCACTCTTGTATTTCTATTGCTTCCTTCACCTTCCTTTTCCATATGTTGTCCTCGGATGTGATGACCCTGGTCTGATTGGGGATGAAGGAATTGTTCTATATTGCTACAGTGTTCATGTATGAATGATGACTCCCTACTGATGTTTACCTTGATCATTGTTTCTTACACTCCATCTGTTTCCCAATGTAATCATTCTCACAATCATTAATTAGTCCTTTTTCAGAATCCCCATGTCATTTAGTTAGTCTTGTACATAATCCCTTTCTTGGTCATTAAATTAGTCCTGTACACAATCCCTGAGTCATTTAATTAGTCCTGTACACAATCTTTGAATCATTTAATTAGTCTTGGACACAGTCCCTTTCTAAATCATTTAATTAGTTCTGTTTGTAATCGCTATGTTAATTAATTAGTTTTGTACATAATCCCTTTCTAGGTCTTTAAATTAGTCCTGTAAAAATCCCTAAGTCTTTTAATTAGTCCTATACATTTCTTAGTTCATAATCTATTTCATTATAAGCTCCTTTACATAATCCCTTTCTAGGTCATTTAAATAGACCTGTAAATAATGCATAAGTCATTTAATTAGTCTTGTTGGTACATAATCCCTTTCTAAGTCATATAATAAGCCCTTTACATAATCCCTAAGTCATTTAATTATCCATATACATAATCCATATAATCCATTTCTAAGTCATTTAATTAGTTCCACACATAATCCCTAAGGCACTGAATTTGTTCTGTAAATAAAAAACTTGTCATTTAATAAGTTCTGTAAATAATTTTTAAGTCATTTAAATAGTCCTATACACATTCCATAAATCATTCAGTTAGTCCTTTACACAATCCCAATGTCATTTAATTTGTCCTATACACAATCCCTGTCATTTAATTAGTCCTGTACACAATCCCTATGTCATTTAATTAGTCTTGTACATAATCCCTATATCATTTAATTAGTCCTTTACACAATCCCTATGTCATTTAATTGGTCCTGTACATAATCCTTAAGTCCTTTATTTAGTCCTGTTAACAATGCCTAAGTCATTTGTGTAACAGCACTGGTCTCAGAAAATTAGCCATCTCATTAAGTAACTGTATAGTTTGCTCCCTTGAATGTTCTAGTTATTGACTTTGAAAGTCCTGGTAGTTAGTATCCTCAGCTTTGTAGAAATTACCAAATTACTGCATGTTCTTAAAGCTGACTTATAAAGAGCAATAGTATTAAAGAGATACTACAGTAAAACCTGTCTTGAGAGACCAGTGCTATGAGAGACTGCCTGTCTTGAGAGACTAGGTTCTCCATGTACAGATTTAGAGATTATATAGTGTTATAACCTGTTATGAGAGACCACCTGTCATGAGAGACCATTATGTTTTGGCAGAAGGGGTGGTCTTTCAAGACAGGTTCCACTGTATTTCAAATGTGAAATATTTTTTTCTCCAAAAGAATGTAGTATAGTATTTGACAAAGATTTTTCTTCTTTTGCTTTCTTTCTTTAGGTTATGACATAATGACCATGTAGAGAAAAAATCACCAATGTAAGTCGCATTTTGGTAATCTGAAGAGTAATATAACTTTTGGATTTAAGGTAGCTTTCAACTTGTATGTGTATACTGGGATATTAAAAATAATACTTGTATTAATACATTTTATGATCAACTTTCAGAGAGCTGAAGAACAAGGATACTGGAATTGATTTGAGCATTCCAACATATCAAGAAGTACGTGGAAGACTAGGATCGGTTTTTGAATACAATGTGGTGGTGGTTTCCCGACTCTCCTACTTCAAATCACCCAAGCACAAGGAAACTGACAATGTGCAATTCACGGTACATGTACAGTTTGTTTAACCACAATCCCAAACCATTTGATGTACAATTCACGGTACAAATTGCTTAACTACAAAATACCAAAGCACTTGAACAGATTTACAATTCACTGTAAAAAAAATTTAACTGTAAAATCCCAAACCACTTGATCTTTCATGATTGCAGTCATGTGTGTCTGGGAGGGATAGAGTTCTGTATAGACTGGCTTTGATTGCAGTAATGTGGGTCTGGAAGGGATAGAGTTGCATATAGACTGGCTGTGATTGCAGTCCTGTGTGTCTGGGAAGGACAGAGTTGCATATAGACTGGCTGTGATTGCAGTCCTGTGTGTCTGGGAGGGACAGAGTTGCATATAGACTGGCTGTGATTGCAGTCCTGTGTGTCTGGGAAGGACAAAGTTGCATATAGACTGGCTGTGATTGCAGTCCTGTGTGTCTGGAAGGGACAGAGTTCTATATAGACTGGCTGTGATTGCAGTCCTGTGTGTCTGGAAGGGACAGAGTTCTATATAGACTGGCTGTGATTGCAGTCCTGTGTGTCTGGGAGGGATAGAGTTTTGTATAGACTGGCTCTGATTGCAGTCCTTTATGCCTGGGGGACAGTGTTCTGTATAGACTGGCTCTGATTGCAGTCCTGTGTGTCTGGGAGGGATGGAGTTCTGTATAGACTGGCTCTGATTGCAGTCCTGTGTGTCTGGGAGGGACATAGTTACATATAGACCTAGCTCTGATTGCAGTCCTGTGTGTCTAGGAGGGACATAGTTACATATAGACTGGCTGTGATTGCAGTCCTGTGTGTCTGGGAGTGACAGAATCATATATAGACTGGTTCTGATTTCAGTCCTTTGTGTCTGGAGGGACATAGTTCTGTATAGACTGGATCTGATTGCAGTAAAGTGTGTCAGGGAGGGACAGAGTTATGTATATACTGGCACTTGATTGTAGTCATGTGTGTCTGGAAGGGACAGAGTTGTGTTTAGACTGACTCTGATTGCTGTCCTGTGCATCTGGGAGGGACAGAGTTCTGTATAGACTGGCTGTGACTGCAGTCCTGTGTTTCTGGGAGGAACATAGCTCTGTATAGACTGGCTCTGATTGCAGTCATGTGTGTCTGGGAGGGACAGAGTTGTGTATAGACTGACTGATTGCTGTCCTGTGCATCTGGGAGGGATAGAGTTCTGTATAGACTAGCTGTGACTGCAGTCCTGTATTTCTGGGAGGAACATAGCTCTGTATAGACTGGCTCTGATTGCAGTCATGTGTGTCTGGGAGTGACAGAGTTGTGTATAGACTGGCTCTGATTGCAGTCCTGTGTGTCTGGGAGGGACAGAGTTGTGTATAGATTGGCTTTGATTGCAGTCCTGTATGTCTGGGAGGGACAGAGTTATGTATAGATTGGCTTTGATTGCAGTCCTGTATGTCTGGGAGGGAGAGAGTTGTGTATAGACTGGCTCTGATTACAGTCATGTGTGTTTGGGAGGGACAAGAGTTCTGTATAGACTGGCTCTGATTGCAGTAAAGTGTGTCTGGGAGAGACAGTTCTGCATAGATTGGCTCTGATTGCAGTCCTGTATGTCTGGGAGGGACAGAGTTTTGTATACTCTGGCTCTGATTGCAGTCATGTGTCTTTGGGAGGGACAGAGTTCTGTATAGATTGGCTCTGATTGCAGTCCTGTATGTCTGGGAGGGAGAGAGCTGTGTATAGACTGGCTGTGATTGCAGTCATGTGTGTCTGGGAGAGATAGTTCTGTATAGTCTGGCTCTGATTGCAGTAAAGTGTGTCAGGGAGAGACAGTTCTGTATAGACTGGCACTGATTGCAGTAAAGTGTGTCTGGGAGGGAAATAGTTCTGTATAACCTGGGTCTGATTGCAGTAAAGTGTGTCAGGAAGGGACAGAGTTCTGTATAGACTGGCTCTGATTGCAGTAAAGTGTGTCAGGGAGAGACAGTTCTGTATAGACTAGCTGTGATTGCAGTCATGTGTATTTGGGAGGGAAACAGTTCTGTATAACCTGGATCTGATTGCAGTAAAGTGTGTCAGGGTGGGACAGAGTTATGTATAGACTGGCTCTGATTGCAGTATAGTGTGTCTGAAAGGGAGAGAGTTGTGTATAGACGGGCTCTGATTGCATTAAAATGTCTGGGAGGGAAATAGTTCTGTATAACCTGGATCTGATTGCAGTAAAGTGTGTCAGGGAGGGAAAGAGTTCTGTATAGACTGGCTCTGATTGCAGTTAAGTGTGTCAGGGAGGGACAGAGTTCTGTATAACCTGGATCTGATTGCAGTAAAGTGTGTCAGGGAGTGACTGTTCTGTATAGACTGGCTCTGATTGGAGTAAAGTGTGTCAGAGAGGGACATAGTTCTGTACTGACTGGCTCTGATTGCAGTAAAGTGTGTCAGGGAGGGACAGAGTTCTGTATAGACTGGATCTGATTGCAGTCACCATAGGCCTTCGTATAGATTATGTCATATACAGAACTAAGATACATGCTTTTATAAAATTTGCTTTCAATTTTATTTTATTGATTGTTTTAAAAGGAGAGGATTGCTAATGCATTTCCTTTTGTTTATATCACATGATGATAAGACCAAGAGATAATAGTAATACATTTTCTCCAATATATATCACATGGCCATAAGACTATGTGATCATAGTAATACATTTTGTCCAATTAATAGTACTTGGTCATAAGACCAAGAGATCATAATACATTGTGTCCAGTTTATAGCACCTGGCTGTAAGACCAAACGATAATAGTAATACATTTTGTCCAATTAATAGCACCTGGCCATACGACCAAGTGATAATAGTAATACATTGTGTCCAATTTATAGCACCTGACCATATGACCAAGAGATCATAATACATTGTGTCCAATTTATAGCACCTGGCCATAAGACCAAGTGGTCATTAGTAATACATTTTGTCCAATTAATAGCACCTGGCCATAAGACCAAGTGATAATAGTAATACATTGTGTCCAATTTATAGCGCCTAGCTATAAGACCAAGTGATCAAACTCAGAGTATTGATTGATTATGCAACATGGATAGAAGATTAAATGTGGGGTAATTTTCTTAGTACAATAATTTTCATAGTGGGATCATTTTCTATGATTTGTATGGGTTTTAATAATGGTAAAACATGCCAAGCTCTATTTGCCATCCCACCTTTGTCTGCATGGGTTTGATTTTCAGGCTTGGCCAGTGTGGGTATGTGAGATAGCATGCCAGAAACTTTCCATGTGTAAGTGGTTCTGACATGAGTTTTCCTGGGTTCTTCTACCAGTTACACTGGGGCCCCGATGGCCGAGTGGTCTAAAGCGCTCTCCATTACGGATCACTGCCATCTCACCTCCGTCTGCGCCGGTTCGAGTCTCGTATTTAGCCAATGTGGGTATGTGAGAAAGCTTGCCAGTAGCTTCTCGTGGGTCGGTGGTTCTTTCTGGGGTTTTCCCGGGTTCTTCCTCCACCATTAATACTGGCCGCCATGTATAGCCTATCGTGTGCTGAAAAATGGCGTTAAACCCCACAACAACAACAACAACCAGTTACACTGGCTGACATGTATAGTCTGTATTGCACTGAGAAATTGCATTAAGCCCAAAACAACAACAACATTTATGACAATAAGAATAATAAAAACAACAATAATACTAATAATACTTAATATTAATGTTATTGTTATTATTATGATTATTATTATTATTATCACAGACTGTGACTTCATTAGTCAACAAAACCCCAACCAAATCAGTCCTTGTAGTCATCACAACTAGATTGTTGATATGCATGGCATTTTTCTTGTCTTGTGTTTGGTATGACAATACTATACGTCTCCATTTTCTTTCTTTACCCAACTGTAGATACAAAAGAAGTTTTCTGAATTTGAGGACCTGCATTCCAAAATGACAGCAAAGTTCAGTGGCACCATGTTCCCCCCACTGCCCAAAAAGGCCCTGATGGTTAATGATGCCACAGCCAAGGAGAGAAGAGGAGGACTGGAGAACTTTCTTAAATTCCTGTCCAGGACTCCTAAACTGTCTACCAGTTCACTGCTGTTGGAGTTTCTAGGTTGGTTTTCTCTCCAATACTCCTTAGTTACATCCTGCCACACCCCACCAGACATGTACAGTATTTTGGTGTCTGATCTTTTAATAAAAAGATGAAATGGTAAATACCCTGTTTCCATAGGAACCTTGAGCTTGGTCCCCAAATTAATCACTCGAATATTGTGAATGAAAGTGAAAACTTCGAAGAATATTTGCTTCATTATTGTATAGATTGAATATTGAGAGAATGGGGAGGAATAATGTTTGGTGACAATATTCTAAAAACAACTTTTCAATATTGGAGCACAGATTTTGGTAGAAATAAAAAAAACTAGCAAAATCTGTCCATTGCCTGTTAGCTTTTGGCTACCATGTCAGCACCCTCATTCCCCTTCACATGATATTTGTGCAACTTGTGTCAGTTCCTTTACATACCATTCATGGCTAATAACCAGTATGTCCACTTAGTACTCTGTCAACCTAGAGTTGCTAGTACAGTAGTCCCCTCTTGAACGGCCCCCTGACCAGTGGCCACCGGCTTCTTATGGTCAGATTCTCTTGGCACCAATGAGTTTGTATTCAGAAAGTACCCCTCAAGAACAGCCACCCCTCTAGCATGACCAGTGGCCAGCATATTAGTACAAAAATGTCATATGTTCCCCTCACAAGCGGCCACCTTTTTTTCTCAAATGTATCCAGAAACAATATTTCATATTGTGACATTAGGTAAGTAATCAGATTATCTCTATCAATGATACATGTCTCCCAATGTTAAGATTCCATTACTGAAAGATGTGTTGACTAATCTACATGTAATACTAAGATTAATATTATATCATTGTCTATAAAATCTGACGTTTACAGGAAATGGGCTCAACAATGTTATGATAGAGTTTTGGGTTTCACATATCTGTTGAGTTCTTCTCTTTGATGATTACAATTGGGCCTAATTGTCAAGGTCATAACACTGTCAGCATATGCTAAAAATAGATTTTGTGCATTAACACAAACAGAGAAAATTTAACCTTGAACAAAACAGGTTACTATACAAAGACTGAAAAATCATGTGGCAACAAATTTTCGCTTTCTTTACAAAGAAGGCATTTTGTCCACTTTACAAAAGTTTTGGCTGCATAATTAAATTGCATACAGTTAGCAGCATCTGAATAAATCATTACCAAACATTAACATGTCTTCTTGTAAACAGAGATATATTATTTTAGAAGAAAGTCAGTTATTCTACTTGATGACATCGGGTGAGGTGGGGAAGGGTACCTGCCAAACAATATTATGTAGAAAAGACTCTTGTAAGACAATTTTATATTGAAAAGACTAAAATAATCAATGTCGTAACCGATAAGGAAATTATTCAGCAGCAGTGGGAAAGTGGAGCAAATGGAAAGAGAATTATGTATGTGCCAAGATTTAAATGACGGTTTTGAATGGTTTTGCAATGTGCATGACAACAGAACCCACTCATATGTCATGCTTACATTAAGAATAAGAACTATTAATGTATATTCAGTTGAAATAAATCTATTATTATAACCAGAAGAACCTTTTAATAATTAATGTTACTTTTAAACGAAGATAATAAAATGAAGATCTTAATTGCTTTGAAGTATGTAGCCTTCTTACCATGTACATTACAAATACTTCTCACAAAAAGTTTAGTCCCACTCTGGAAAGACCACCCATCTTATAAGGCCATTTTCATAAGGCAGAAGGGGTGGCCATATAAGAGGAGGACCACTGTACCTATATTTACTTCATCAAGCTAGAGTTGCCTTCCCTTTATGCATTGTTGTCTGTGGTATACATATAGACCTTCACCTCTCCAAATTATTGGAAAATGTGCCTGTTCTAAGATCCTCAACCTCCTGTCTTCATCTTTATAGGTCCTCAACTTCCTGTCATGATCCCTATCACTTCATAATAGACTTCTTCCTCATTTGTATTGTATTCACTATCATGTTTAATCCATATACAGTGTCTCAGACATGAAACAAAAAGTCAGGTCAGCTGTAATTTTAGCTGTGTTTTCAGACCTATCTTTGCTTCTAATGACTAATATGTGAAGAATATAGCCCTTGTTTTAATTAGTTTTTTTTCCTCCAGTCAGTTGATTTCATGTCTGATATTAATTTTCAGCTACTAAGATTGACCCCTTCTGTAGCTAAAGAAGATGTTTCGCTCAGGGCCATGTTTTTTCTGCCTACTTCTTCTTTGTACTTTTCAACAGACCAGATGCAGCTTTCTTTCTGTAAAACAGATCTCTCGAAAGGTTGGTGGTCATTGTGGTGTAAAGGAGGAATTCAAACGGTCGTGGTCACTGGTGGCATATAGGAATTCAAAGGGTGGTGTTTATTGTGGTGTATAGGAATTCAAAGGGTGCTAGTCATTGTGGTGTAT
The DNA here is from genome assembly GCA_028554795.2 of Sinohyriopsis cumingii. Taxonomy (NCBI): domain Eukaryota; kingdom Metazoa; phylum Mollusca; class Bivalvia; order Unionida; family Unionidae; genus Sinohyriopsis; species Sinohyriopsis cumingii. The sequence continues at coordinate 36,042,416 of CM068837.1, forward strand.
ATGAATTCAAAGGGTGCTGGTCATTGTGGTGTATAGGAATTCAAAGGGTGGTGATCATTGTGGTGTATAGGAATTCAAAGGGTGGTGGTCATTGTGGTGTATAGGAATTCAACGGGTGCTGGTCATTGTGGTGTATAGGAATTCAAAGGGTGGTTGTCATTGTGATGTATAGGAATTCAAAGGGTGGTGGTCATTGTGGTGTATATGAATTCAAAAGGTGGTGGTCATTATGGTGTATAGGAATTAAAAGGGTGGTGGTCATTGTGGTGTATAGGAATTCAAAAGGTGGTGTTTATTGTGGTGTATAGGAATTCAAAGGATGGTGGTTATTGTGATGTATAGGAATTCAAAGGGTGGTGGTCATTGTGGTGTATAGGAATTCAAAGGATGGTGGTCATTGTGGTGTATAGGAATTCAGAGGGTGGTGGTCACTGTGGTGTATAGGAATTCAAAGCTGTTGACCGACTTCAGATGGCTTAAGAGGATTGGGATTAAATGATTAATTGACTTGAAACGATTAATTGACTTGAAACAATTAATTGATTCATACTTTTTCCATAATGATTTAAAAAAATGAAGATTAAGTATAAAATGCTACTTACAGGTTCTTTAGTCTTCAGCAGTCATGAATAATTATTAGTTGTTTACATTTTGATTCTGTTGTTGTTGTGGGATTTAATGCGATATTTCAGCACATGATAGGCTATGCATGGCGGCCGGTATTAATGGTGGAGGAAGAACCCGGGAAGAACCACCAACCCACGAGAAGCTACTGGTAAGCTTTCTCACATATCCACATTGGCCAAATTCTAGACTTGAACCCTCGCAGACAGAGGTGAGATTGCAGTGATCCGTAACTTAGAGCGCTTTAGACCACTCGGCCACTCGTGGCCCCTTTTGATTCTGTAAACTGAGAATTCATTTGAGACAGCCATGCAGGAAATGTGTACTCATTTCTCTCAGTAAATATGAAAAAGCTATTGACAACACCTGCATGTCTTCTACAAATAAAAAGCACAAGGTGGCTATCTTGTTTGGTTCAATATATGCCCCCATGTCTCACTGCCACCTTGCTGATTAGTGTATCCTTTCAGTATGCTCAGCCACTGAAAGTATATATCAGGGTAAAGAATACATTACAGATTTGTTTTCCATGTACTTTACTGATAATTAAAAAAAAAAAGCTTACACATTTCTTAGTTGCTTTGCATTTTGTTTACAAATTTTATGGTTACATATCCAGTGTTTCACTCAGAGAAATATGTGACATTTAATTTTAATTGGTGGTTATTTTGTTTGTTATCATCCAGAGTAAAATAATAATCACTGACAGACATAACTGGCATATTCAGTGTATGACGTACTGGAATTATTGGCATCCAGACTATTTCTTTTTAGATATAAAGCAGCAAACAGATGAACTTCACACAAAAGTGTCTATTAAATGATTTGTAAAATAAAGAAATCTTACATGGAGAACAAGTTTACAGTGTCTCTTGTACACTGATATATATATAATCAGTAACTGCACATACCAAAAGTACTTTTAGCACAGAATTAGCGAGCGAGCAGATTCCAAGCTGCATGAGGTATAGTCCCATTGTTAATTTGTAGAAGTGGAGTGGTTGTTCTCAACAATTTCCTATTTCACTGGCAGAAGTGAGTGTATGAGGCCATGGCAGTTGTTTTGCATCTGAAAGAAGTACAGCTTGAAGGATTTTGGTTGTTAGTCCTCTCCACTCCACAGTTGACTTGTTCTAGATAAGATTTTCTTTGCAGGAGGAAATTGCAACAAAAAAATGTTTGTTTTGAAAACAGCAATGACTTTCAAATGCAAGTGATGATATGAAATTGGTAATAATATGCTTTAAAAACGTTTTTCCAGAGCAAACAGAGTGGCGAGCAAGACGAATCCTAAACTACATCCAATGGAGCAACATGAAAGGTTGAATATAAATCACTGTCAGTCTTCTATATATTCTCAAGGATGATAATGGCATACTTTGCCAATGCTAAAATCATCTGGGGGAATAAAAATTTTCTTGATGAGCAGATGATATTTTTGTCTGTCTTTCTGTTTGCTTTCCAGAAACAGAACATAAAAATTGGCACCAAAGCTCACTGACAGACCATCTTAAGATGAAAAGACTATTAAATTCGATATGTGTATTGATGATGAATCATATCGTTGGGTGTATCATGAATTGTCACAAATTATGGCAGGTGTGTTTCATTTCACCCCTAGTCATTATGGTGTAGAAATTGCTGTTTGAATAGTCATTTTATCATTTACATACAAATTTTCCATTTTAGTGTGCCTTGCAATTACTCAAACTTTGAGATGTCCCCCTGCAAGATAATCACACTATGAGATGTCCCCTTGCAAGGTATCCAGACTTTGAGATGGCGCCTTGCAATGTACTGACACTTTGAGATGTCTCCTTGCAAGGTATCCAAACTTTGAGATGGCCCCTTGCAAGATACTGACACTTTGAGATGTCTACTTGCAAGGTATACAAATTTTGAGATGGCCTCTTGCAATATACTGATACTTTGAGATGTCTGCTTGCAAGGTGTCCAAACTTTGAGATGGCCCCTTTCAAGATAGCGACACTTTGAGATGTTTGCTTGCAAGGTATCCAAACTTTGAGATGGCCCCTTGCAAGATACTGACACTTTGAGATGTCTGCTTGCAAGGTATCCAAACTTTGAGATGGCCCCTTGCAAGATGCTGACACTTTGAGATGTCCCCTTGCAAGTTATCCAGACTTTGAGATGTCCCCTTGCAAGATACTGACACTTTGAGATGTCTACTTGCAAGGTATCCAGACTTTGAGATGTCCCCTTGCAAGATACTGACACTTTAAGATGTCTACTTGCAAGGTATCCAGACTTTGAGATGGCGCCTTGCAAGATACTGATACTTTGAGATGTATACTTGCAAGGTATCCAGACTTTGACATAGCTGCTTGCAAGTTACTCAAAGTTTGACATGGCCCCTTGCATTATATAGTGTAACTAGCTACCATACTATGTATGTTTGTATTAGTTTTCACAAAAGTTGGTGACCCAGCAAGCTGTCGAGGACAAACTATGTAGAGCTGTATTGGAAAAATTGGAATTGTGTTTCCAGGAAAGAAAAACGGCACAATGCAGTTTTTGTTATTGTTGTCATTCGTACTTTATGGCCTTTCTGTACATTAACATCTTTGGAGAAAAACAAGGTTTTCTCCATTGTTTAAATGTTCATGGAATTTAATGTTGTGGCTTTGTTTCTTTTCCTGCAGACTAAGAAAAGTTCACTATAGAAGGTCTAGCTTGCATCAAACTTCCCAACATTTAGTGTATGAAGGACCAAATTTTTGATAAACCATGATTAACACACAGATATATATATATATATATATATATATATATATATATATATATATATATATACACACACACTTAAAATAACCTAGCTTTCAAAACCATAGCCAATGAATTTGTACGTCATAGAGATCAAAGAATTTAGGCAGAATTGCGAAAGCGGGTCCAGGTTTAGATGGTATTTATTGATATGGATATACACTTCAATAGATCCAATTTTTCACTGGATGTAATTAATTATGCAGATTTATAGGGAATAAATGGATTTTTTTTAAAGCAATTAACTCTCTCAACTCTTTTAAGCATTTAAAAAATATTTTAAGTGTCAGTTTTTCTTTATCATAGAAGGACTATATTTCTTAGGAAATGAGCAAGATGGAAGACAAAATTAGTCTGTGTACAAGACAGATGGGTTCTACTTATTTATGGCATATATTCATGGCTTCTGATTCTATCTGTATACAAGACATATGGGTGCTAATTGTTTACTGAGTATATTAAAAATTCATGGCTTCTGATTCTCTCCATTTTGACGAAGATAAATACTTCATTTTGACATCACAACAATATTTGCATACAGATCAAATACCAGCTATGAAGATGCTAATGGTTATTTTAGAAACGGTAAGAATCTAAAGCTGGCAGAAGATAGCTAAAATCTTGCATAGTCTCTGATGTATGCTGTCAGTAAATTTACTCTTTTTTTTATAGCTGTCAATATATTTATCTGATCATTGCTGTCAGTACATTTACTCTCATTTATGTTGTCAATGCATTTACTTTGATCAATGCTCTCAGTACATTTTCTCTGATTTACGCTGTCAGTACATTTGCTCTGATTTTGCTGTCAATACATTTTAATTTATGCTGTCAATACATTTACTCTGATTTCTGATGCCAATATATTTAACTTGATGTATGCTGTCATTATATTTACTCTGATGATTGCTGTCAAAACAGTGTTCTGTCTTGGATTAAATACACAAAGCATTTCAAAATATTTTTAGTTTACATTATACTAATTTGTTTTGTTTTTTATATAGGTGTGAATGCAGTGAAGGCAGGAAAATTTCGTCGACTGGAGGTAAAGGAGGGAATGGATGAAGAAGAAGATGAAGAGGAGGAATCAATAAGAAAAAATGAGGAGTGTGAAGAGGAAAATGTCAAAGAACCTTACGCTAGGTCAGAAATAAAGTGAGTCTGAATTATGTGGACTGACTCTTAATATTTTCTTGTAATATGTTCAATCAAATGTAGCAGACCATTGCATCAAGGTCAATGGTCATTGTCACATGACCCTACGGAATTATAAATAACACCAGAGAAGGATAGACAATTAAAAGATTACATAGCTCCAAACCCCCATTAACCAAGGATGACGAGCTAGATGTATAAAGTATAAAAAATAATAAGATGAAAGATATATCAGTTTAATTAACTATATCATGGTATTCAACAATTAAAGGACAATTTTTTAATGCAGTTGCTTTCAATCAATACAAGACTTATTCAAATTGCGAGATATTTTATGACGCTAAATGAAAGGTAAGAGTGTTTTCTTTTTGTGTCCCTTCCATGTTACTAATCCGTAACTTCCGCCTAGTATCCCTTTCGGTACTTATGGTACCCTTGCTTCCATCTCTGGTCCTGAGCATATGCACTGCTGCTTATTCTGCTGGCCCTGCACCTATCCACTGCTGCCTATTCTCCTGGCCCTGCTCATTTGCACAACTGCCTATTCTCCAGGCCCTGCTCCTTTGCACTATTGCTTGTTCTCCTGGCCCTGTGCCTTCCCACAACTGCCTATTCTCCTAGGCCTGCTTTTTGCACAACCACCAATTCTCCTGGCCCTGCTTCTTCGCACAACTGCCTGTTCTTCTGGCCTTGCTCCTTTGCCCAACTGCTTATTCTCCAGGCCCTGCTCCTTTGCACAACCACCAATTCTCCTGGCCCTGCTCCTTTTATTCTCCTGGCCTTGCTCCTTTGCACAACTGCTTATTCTCCAGGCCCTGCTCCTTTGCACAACTGCCTATTCTCCTGCACCTATCCACTACTGCCTATTCTCCTGGCCTTGCTCCTTTGCACAACTGCTTATTCTCCTGGCCCTGCTGCTTTGCACAACTGCCTATTCTCCTAGCCCTGCTCCTTTGCACTATTGCTTATTCTCCTGGCCCTGCACCTTCCCACTACTGCCTATTCTCCTAGCCATGCTTCTTTGCACAGCTGCCTATTCTCCTGGCCTTGCTCCTTTGCACAACTGCTTATACTCCTGGCCCTGCTCCTTTGCACAACTGCTTATTCTCCTGGCCCAGCTCCTTTGCACAACTGCCTATTCTCCTGGCCCTGCTCCTTTGAACAACCACCTATTCTCCTGGCCCAGCTCCTTAGCACAACTGCCTATTCTCCTGGCCCTACTGCTTTGCACAACTGTCTATTATCCTGGTCTTGCTCCTTTGCACAACTGCCTATTCTCCTGGCCCAGCTCCTTTGCACAACTGCCTATTCTCCTGGCCCTGCTCCTTTGCACAACTGCCTATTATCCTGGTCTTGCTCCTTTGCACAACTGCCTATTCTCATGGCCCAGCTCCTTTGCACAACTGCCTATTCTCCTGGCCCTGCTCCTTTGCACAGCTGCCTGTTATCCTGGTCTTGCTCCTTTGCACAACTGCCTATTCTCATGGCCCAGCTCCTTTGCACAACTGCCTATTCTCCTGGCCCTGCTCCTTTGCACAGCTGCCTGTTATCCTGGTCTTGCTCCTTTGCACAACTGCCTATTCTCCTGGCCCTGCTCCTTCGCACAACTGCTTATTCTCCTGGCCTTGCTCCTTTGCACAGCTGCCTATTCTCCTGCACCTATCCACTACTGCCTATTCTCCTGGTTTTGCTCCTTTGCACAAACTGCCTATTCTCCTGGCCTTGCTCCTTGTACAACCATTCGGTACTTACGGTACCCTTGCTGCCATCTCTGGTCCTGAGCATATGCACTACTGCTTATTCTCCTGACCCTCCACCTATCCACTACTGCCTATTCTCCTGGCCCTGCTCCATTGCACAACTGCCTATTTTCCTGGCCCTGCTCCTTTGCACAACTGCCTATTCTTCAGGCCATGCTCCTTTGCACTATTGCTTATTCTCCTGGCCCTGCTCCTTCCCACTACTGCCTATTCTCCTGGCCTTGCTCCTTTGCACAACTGCTTATTCTCCTGGCCCTGCTCCTTTGCACAACTGCTTATTCTCCTGGCCCTGCACCTTCCCACAACTGCCTATTCTCCTAGCCCTGCTTCTTTGCTCAACTGCCTATTCTCCTGGCCCTGCTCCTTTGCACAACTGCCTATTCTTCTAGCCCTGCTCCTTTGCACAACTGCCTATTCTCCAGGCCCTGCTTCTTTGCACAACTGCTTATTCTCCTGGCCCTGCACCTTCCCACTACTGCCTATTCTCCTAGCCATGATTCTTTGCACAGCTACCTATTCTCCTGGCCTTGCTCCTTTGCACAACTGCTTATTCTCCTGGCCCAGCTCCTTTGCACAACTGCCTATTCTCATGGCCCAGCTCCTTTGCACAACTGCCTATTCTTGTGGCCCAGCTCCTTTACACAACTGCCTATTCTCCTGGCCCTGCTCCTTTGCACAACTGCCTATTATCCTGGCCCTGCTCCTTCGCACAACTGCTTATTCTCCTGGCCTTGCTCCATTGCACAGCTGCCTATTCTCCTGCACCTCTCCACTACTGCCTATTCTCCTGGCTTTGCTCCTTTGCCCAAACTGCCTATTCTCCTGGCCCTGCTCCTATGCACAACTGTCTATTCTCCTGTGCCTTCCCACTACTGCCTATTCTCATGGCCTTGCTCCTTTGCACAACTGTCTGTTTTCAATATGCCAGTGACCTCTCTGTCGGCTTAGGCTTAGAAACTGGAAAACGTGACATGATAACATATTATTACTACCACTCTAGACAGTTTTCAAAGAGACCACCCGTATCCAATCAGATAGTCAAATTTTGGCCAGGTTTCTCACTCAGCCAGATATTATTATATTACATTCATTTTGGAATTATCTGTACTGTTTGATTTGTCTAAAGAAACATCACGTACTCCAAGAGTGAATAGGGAACTCATAAAAAAGGAGCAGGAAAAGGAGTTCTAGGAACTTTGGACAAGATTTAGAACAAATACTTCTGAGGAAGCTTTGCAGGTGGGATAGGATGCCACCCAAAGATTAGAGATACGAGTAGACAAGGAGAGCCTGGGAGAATAAGCATTTGTTGAAAGGAGCAGGAGAATAGCCAGTTGCGCAAAGGAGCAGGGCCAGGAGAATAAGCAGTTGTGCGAAGGATCAGGGCCTGGAGAATAAGCAGTTGTGCAAAGGAGCAGAGCCAGGATAATAAGCAGTTGTGCAAAGGAGCAAAGGCCAGGAGAATAGGCAGTTGTGCAAAGGAACAGGGCCAGGAGAATAAGCAGTTATGCAAAGGAGCAAGGCCAGGAGAATAGGCAGTTGTGTGAAGGAGCAGGAGAATAGACAGTTGTGTAAAGGAACAGGGCCAGGAGAATAGGCAGTTGTACAAGGAACAAGGCCAGCAGAATAGCCAGTAGTGCAAAGAAGCAAGGCCAGGATAATAGGCAGTTGTGCAGAGGAGCAGGGCGAGGAGAATAGGAAGTTGTGCAAAGCAGCAGTAGTGGATAGGTGCAGGAGAATAGGCAGCTGTGCAAAGGAGCAGGGCCAGGAGAATAAGCAGTTATGCAAAGGAGCAAGGCCAGGAGAATAGGCAGTTGTGTGAAGGAGCAGGAGAATAGACAGTTGTGTAAAGGAACAGGGCCAGGAGAATAGGCAGTTGTACAAGGAACAAGGCCAGCAGAATAGCCAGTAGTGCAAAGAAGCAAGGCCAGGAGAATAGGCAGCTGTGCAAAGGAGCAGGGCCAGGAGAATAAGCAGTTGTGCAAAGGAGTGAGACCAGGATAATAGGCAGTTGTGCAAAGGAGCAGGGCCAGGAGAATAAGCATGATTTCTCACCACCATTGCAAGGTTCTCTTTGAATTATCCATGAACTTGACTGTGATGCAATGGCTAAGTCACATACAGGTAGTTTCTTTGTTTCAGAATTGGTCTAATGTCATAATATTATATAACACATCTAGACATTACCCAAAGCACTATGAGTTATGAATTCTATCAGAAGACAGGTATAAACTTGAGGTAGGAATTGTTTGCAAATTCTCAAAAACAACATGACAGTCATCCTTACAGGTAGATGAGTGGACAGAGTTCCAATCTACCTGGCCTCCAAAATCCTTCAAAGTACATTGGATGTCCTTGGTGGACATTTGTGATGTGGATATGGTTGATTGTGGATAAACACCTGCCCTTAAAACAGAGATAGCAAAATAAACACCTTACTTTAAAACAGAGACCATGGTAGGAAGACATTGAGCTCCTTAGAGTTTGGAACTGCAGTTTGTGAAACTGGTCTCTAAACCACATATATACTGTAATTGTACTTAGTCTTGGATTAAAGGTAAATGTATATTTTACCTGTACTTATTCTTGGCTTAAAGTAAATTATGTTGTACTTGTCCATGTACTTTTTCTTGGCTTAACACATTATCCCTTGAGTAGGAAACACATTTTGAAAGCTATTTCTGAATAGATCTGAAAACACCAAATCCCCGGTGATCTTTCAATAACATACTGCCTAGTTGTGTTAGGAACATCGTTTTTCATTGGCTATTTGAATTGCACATGGGCAGAAGGGTAAAACTTGTTCTTTTTTTGTGTTGCTAAACAGAGCCATTATTTTTTTTATCGAGACCACTCTTTATTCCAAAATGCCCATCTTATCCTACTTTTTGGAAAGGCTCATCTGTCTGTTTGCAGTTCATACCAGTTTGTCTTAGATCTGAGACCAAAAAGTCTAAAATCCAGACACAAAATAGGATTCCGACCACGGGCGAATTTTCGGTAGAAAAAGTCGGGCCCAAAAAATGAGTTTATTTTATCTATATTTTGTAGTGCAACTAGATATTCCAGATTATTATGTATCATTGTAGAACTACATCTGTCTACCTTTCTATAATACCACCCACTTGTACACTGAATAGAAATGTAATGGTGCCTCAATACAGTACTCAGTATACCACAATCCCATTTATAATGCTTGTGTGCCTCATTATAATACAATACTTAGTATACCACATTTTACATTTATATTGTATGTATACTTCATTATAATACATAGTATGCCTTGACCCTAATTATAATGCACATATGCCTCAATATGATAAAATACTCAGTATGCCACAGCACCATTTATGATGCATGTATACCTCAAGATAATATTCAGTATACCACAGCTCTATTTATGCTGCATATATACCTCAATATAATACTCAGTATACCACAGCCCCATTTATAATGCATGTATACCTCTATAATACAATACTCAGTATACCACATTTACATTTATATTGTATGTATACTTCAATATAATACACAGTATACCACAACCCTATTTATAATGCATATATGCCTCAATATAAAATATTCAGTATACCACAGCACCATTTATGATGCATGTATACCTGAATATAATACTCAGTGTACCACAGCTCTATTTATAATGCATGGATGCCTCAATATCATACCCAGTATAATAATAATAATAATGAGGACTTTGTATAGCACCTAATCTTTAGAAGCTCTAAGCACTTTACAACATTAGACAACACCTATAAGATAAAAAACATATAATAATATTATTACAAAAACAAATGCCATGAAATTAGAAAAAACATTAAAAAATATATAAAAAAAACATGCTGAGAATATTTCAGGTAGGAAACCTTATTAGGTCGTTAAGTTTGTTCTTGCAGTCGAAATAAGTGAGTTTTGAGAGCCCTCTTGAATGTGATCACTGTGTCTTTTTGTCTAAGTTCAGTGGGCAATTCATTCCACGTTGCTGGGCCCTGGTATGCAAAAGAACACTGTCCATATGGCTTTGTTTTCATAGTGGGAATAATGAGTATACGATTGTCAGAAGAGGAGCGTAAGTGTCTTGCTGGTGTGTACACCTGGGTGAGATCGGATAGGTATGTTGGACTAGAGTGAAACGTAGCACAGAGAACAAATTTTGTGTTTGATTATGAATCGAATGGATAGCCAGTGTAGTGTACAGAGCAGCGGGGAGTTGTGCTCTGATCATAGTACTCTAAGTATGATCCGAGCAGCTGTGTTTTGAACTTTTTGAAGTTTCTGGAGTAGATATTGAGATGAACCGGACAGAATTGAGTTACAATAGTCCAGTCTTGAAAGTACTAATGAACACACAAGTGTTTTAGTGGCATCAACTGAAATATATTTGCGAATTGAGCTGATGTGTCTCAGCTCAAGATATGCAGCCTTGCATATGTTCATGACATGTTGGTGCAATGTGAGATTACTGTCCAGAGTAACACCTAGGTTTCATATTGATTGTGAGAATTTAATGTTGGCGTTGCTGATATTTATTGTTTGAGGTAAAGGATGTGAATGAGAAAGTCTTTGTGTTGTGATCAGAATGGCCTCAATTTTATCATCATTCATCTGCAGCTTGTTACATGTCATCCATGATTTCACATCAGAAATGCACCTCTCTACACCTTGGATAGTAGCATCAAGTTCAGTTGGGTGGCTAGATTTGTATATTTGGGTGTCATCAGCGTACAAATGGTGAGACACTGGATGATGACCTATGCCACTTGAGAGCGACTGAGTGTACAGAATGAAGAGAACAGGTCCAAGAACAGACCCCTGTGGAACACCACAACATAGATCAACTGGGCTGGAGTGTATTCCATTTGCAGATACGATTTGTAAATCCCCATCCCCATTTATAAAGCATGTATACCTCAGTATAATGCAATACTCAGTATACCATATTTACATTTATATTGCATGTATATCTCAATATAATACACATTGTACAACATCCCTCTTTATAGTGTGTGTATGCCTCAATATAATAAAATACTCAATATACCACAGGCCCATTTATAATGCATGTATACCTTGAGATAATACTCAGTATGCCACAGCTCTGTTTATATTCCATGGATGCCTCAATCTAATACTCAGTATATCACAGCCCCATTTATAATGCATGTACACCTCAATATAATACAATACACAGTATACCACAGCCCTATTTAATATGTAAACCACCTCTCTGTTTATAATGGTTTTATGCCTCACTATAATGCTATACTCAGCATACCACTGCTCTATTTATAATGCATATATGCTTCAGTATTATACAATACTCAGAACGCCACAGCCCCATTTATAATGCATGTATGTCTCAATATAATACAATAATCAGTACACCACAACCCCATTTATAATGCATGTATGCCTCAATATAATACAACACTCTGTATACCACCCCATTTATAATGCATGTATGCCACAAAATAGTACAATACTCTGTATACCACTCTATTTATAATACATGTATGCCTCAATATAGTACAATACTCAGTACACCACAGCCCCTTTTATAAGACATGTATGCCTCAATATAATACAACACTCTGTATACCATCCCATTTATAATGCATGTATGCCTCAATATAGTGCAATAATCAGTACACTAACAGCCCCTTTTATAATGTGTGTATGCCTCAGTATAATACAACACTCTGTATACCAGCCCATTTATATTGCATGTATACCTCAATAGAGTACAATACTCAGTATACCACCCCATTTATAATGCATGTAAGCCTCAATATAATACAATACTCTGTATACCACCCATTTATAATGCATGTATGCCTCAGTATAGTACAATACTCAGTACACCACAGCCCCTTTTATAATACATGTAAGCCTCAGTATAATACAACACTCTGTATACCAGCCCATTTATATTGCATGTATGCCTCTGTACAATACTCAGTACACCACAGCCCCTTTTATAATGCATGTAAGCCTCAGTATAATACAACACTCTGTATACCAGCCCATTTATATTGCATGTATGCCTCTGTACAATACTCAGTACACCACAGCCCCTTTTATAATGCATGTAAGCCTCAATATAATACAATACTCTGTATACCACCCCATTTATAATGCATGTATGCCTCAGTATAGTACAATGCTCAGTACACAACAGCCCCATTTATAATGCATGTATGCCTCAATATAATACAATAATCAGTACACCACAGCCCCATTTATAATGCATGTATGCCTCAATATAATACAACACTCTGTATACCACTCCATTTATAATGCATGTATGCCTCAATATAGTACAATACTCAGTACACCACAGCCCCTTTTATAAAACATGTATGCCTCAATATAATACAACATGCTGTATACCACCCCATTTATAATGCATGTATGCCTCAATATAGTGCAATAATCAGTACACTAACAGCCCCTTTTGTAATGTATGTATGCCTCAGTATAATGCAACACTGTATACTGCCCCATTTATATTGCATGTATGCCTCAATATAGTACATTGCTTAGTATACCACCCCATTTATAATGCATATAAGCCTCAATATAATACAATACTCTGTATACCACCCCATTTATAATGCATGTATGCCTCAATATAGTACAATACTCAGTACACCACAGCCCCTTTTATAATACATATATGCCTCAATATAATACAACACTCTGTATACCAGCCCATTTATATTGCATGTATGTCTCTGTACAATACTCAGTACACCACAGCCCCTTTTATAATGCATGTAAGCCTCAATATAATACAATACACTGTATACCACCCCATTTATAATGCATGTATGCCTCAGTATAGTACAATACTCAGTACACCACAGCCCCATTTATAATGCATGTATGCCTCAATATAGTGCAATAGTCAGTACACCACAGCCCCTTTTATAATGCATGTATGCCTCAGTATAGTACAATACTCAGTACACGTACACCACATCCCCTTTTATAATGCATATAAGCCTTAATTTAATACAATACTCTGTATACCACCCCATTTATATTGCATGTATGCCTCAGTGTAATACAATACTCTGTATACCACCCAATTATAATGCATGTATGCCTCAATATAATACAATACTCTGTATACCACCCCATTTATAATACATGTATACCTCACTATAGTACAATACTCAGTATACCACCCCATTTATAAGGAATGTAAGCCTCAATATAATACAACACTCTGTATACCACCCCATTTATAATGCATGTATGCCTCAATATAGTACATAACTCAGTGCACCACATCCTGTTTTATAATGCATGTAAGCCTCAATTTAATACAACACTCTGTATACCACCCCATTTATATTGCATGTATGCCTCACTATAATACAATACTCTGTATACCACCCCATTTATAATGCATGTATGTTTCAATATAATAACACTCTATACCACCCCATTTATTATGAATTATTATGAATATATGCGTCAGTATAATGCACAGTATACCACAGCCCAATTTATAATGCATGTATGGTTATATGTGCCATCATGGTATATTAATTTTGTTTTATCACTTCATTGTAATTCATTTTCTTGTTTTGATATCTGGGTCCTGTGAACCAGTTATGTGATTTTTGTTCTGCATTTTTATGACACTAGTCTTGGTGGGACATTGTTTGGTATAAGCTACCTTACAGTACAAGTCACTTTAATGGCTTATATGGGCAATGCTATAGAGATGGAGTATTGAATATATGGATAAATATATAAAGATGGAGTACTATATGTTTGGATAATGATGTAGAGATGGAGTACTGTATGTTTGGATAATGATGTAGAGATGGAGTACTGTATGTTTGGATAAGGATATAGAGATGGAGATGGAGTACTATATGCTTGGATAATGATATAGAGATTGAGTACTGTATGTTTGGATAATGATACAGAGATGGAGTACTGTATGTTTTATGTTTGGATAAGGATTTTGAGATGGAGTACTGTATGTTTGGATAATGATACAGTGATGGAGTACTGTATGTTTGGATAAGGATATAGGGATGGATTCTTGTATATTTGGATAATTATATAGAGTTGGAGTACTGTATGTTTGGATAATGATAGAGATGGAGTGCTCTATGCTTGGATATTGATATATAGTTGGAGTACTGTATGTTTGGATAATTATATAGAGATGGAGTGCTGTATGTTTGGGAGTCTTTTCTTTCATGTTACATTTATTGTACATTTTCAGTTTGTTTGATGAAGAGCAGGAGGAAGATGATGATTTGTTCATGGGAGGTGATACAGACAGGGGAGACATAGACATCTCATCACAGATCAGTACTACTACAGTCACACAAAGCACAAGAGGTGATGTTTCTCATCTGTGATCAAGGTCACAACTGCTATGTTGCATAACCTAAAACAAACCTGAGACTTAAAAGATCCTGAAACTGTCACATTAGTTGTGATATCTTATTTGAGATCAAAGCACTACATACTTGTCCCATTTAGTGCTTCTGAATTTGTACTATTTTGATGCCCTTACTTGGAAGATTGAGACCTCATACAGTATGACATATCAGATAAGCAAAAACACTCTTGTTGAATGACGGTGACATGTTTGTCTTGCTAATAAGATCCAATGTCTGTTGGTAAGAAAGAAAACACTTTTGTCTAATGACATAGTGACATGTTTGTCTTGCTAGTGAGATCCAATGTCTATTGGTAAGAAAGAAAATGCCCTTGTCCAATGACAAAGTGACATGTTTGTCTTGCTAGTGAGATCCACTGTGTATTGGTAAGCAAGAAAATACCCTTGTCTGATGACAAACTGACATGTTTGTCTTGCTAGTGAGATCCAATGTCTATTGGTAAGCAACAAAATACCCTTGTCCAATGACATAGTGACATGTTTTCTCCCAAGTGAGATCCAGCGTGTATTGTTGAACAAACAAATACTCTTGTCCAATGACATAGTGACATGTTTGTCTTGCTAGTGAGATCCTGTGTGTGCTGATAAGCGAGAAAACACTCTTGTACAATGAATGGTGACATGTTTGTCTTGCTTATGAGATCCAATGTTTTGACAAGCAAGAAAATACTCTTGTCCAATGACATAGTGACATATTTGTATTGCTAGTGAGATCAAAAATATTTATGTTGTCTCTTATTGAAAAGAGTTTAATACTGACTACCTGACCTTGTCTGTCATTATAGAGTTTAATACCTGATCTTGTTGTTTGTCATTACAAAGAGTTGAATACCCTTCCCTAATATACATCAGTACAAAGAGTTAAATACCTGACCTTGTTGTCTGAAATTACAAAGATATAAATACCTGATCATGTTGTCTGTCACTGCAAAGAGTTTAATACCTGACCTTGCTGTCAGTCATTACAAAGAGTTGAATACCTGACCTTGTTGCCTGTCATTACAAAGAGTTTAATACATGACCTTGTTGTCTGTCATTACAAAGAGTTGAATGCCATACATTGTTGTCTGTCATTACAGAGTTGAATACCTGAACTAGTTGTCTGTCATTATAAAAAGAGTTGAATATCAGATCTTGTTGTATGTCATTGTAAATAGTTTAATACCTGACATTGTTGTCTGTCATTACAGAGTTGAATAACTGGCCTTTTTGTCCATCATTACAAAAAGTAGAATACCATACCTTGTTGTGTGTCATTGCAAAGAGTTGAGTACCTAATCTTGTCTGCCAGTACAAGGGTTGAATGCCTGACCTTGTTTTCTGTCTTTACAAAGAGTTGAATACCTGACCTTGGTGTCTGTCATTACAATGATTTGAATACCTGATCTTTTTGTCTGTCATTACAAAGAGTTGAATATCTAATATTCTCTGCCAGTACAAGGGTTGAATGCCTGACCTTGTTGTTTGTCATTATGAAGACTTTAATACCTGAACTTGTTGTTTGCCATTAGAAAGAATTTTAAAACTCACCTTGTTGTATGTCATTAGAAACAGCTGAATACCTAACCTTGTTGTCTGTCATTATAGAGTTGAATACCTGACCCTGTTGTCTGTCATTACAAAGAGTGCAACCTCTGACCTTGTTGTCTGTCATTACAGGGAGTTGAATACCAAACCTTGTTGCCTGTCATTACAAAGAGTTGAATACCTAACCATGATGTCTGTCATTACAAAGACTTGAGTACCTGACCTTATTGACTGTCATTACAAAGAGTTTAATACCTGATTTTGTTGACTGTCATTGCAAAGAGTTGAATACCTGACCTAGTTGTCTGTCATTACCAAGAGTTGAATACCTGACCTAGATGTCTGTCATTACCAAGAGTTGAATACCTGACCTAGTTGTCTGTCATTACCAAGAGTTGAATACCTGACCTTTTTGCTGTCATTACCAAGAGTTGAACACCTGACTATGATATCTTTCATTACAAGGAGTTGAATACCTCACCTTGTTGACTGTCTTTACCAAGAGTTGAATACCTGATCTTGTCTACCATTATAAAGAATTGAATACCTGACCTTCTTGTCTGCCATTAGAAACAGTTGAATACCTAACCTTTTTGTCTGTCATAACAGAGTTGAACACCTGACCTAGTTGTCTGTCATTATAAGAAGAGTTGAATACCTGACCTAGTTGTCTGTCATTATAAGAAGAGTTTAATACGTGTCCTTGTTGTCTGTCATTACAAAGACTTGAGTACCTGACCTTATTGACTGTCATTACAAAGAATTTAATACATGATCTTGTTGTCTGTCTTTACGAAGAGTTGAATACCTGACCATGATGTCTGTCATTACAAAGATTTGAATACCTGACCTTTTTGTCTGTCATTACAAAGAGTTGAATGACTATCCTTGTCTGCCAGTAAAAGAGTTGAATACCCGACCTTGTCTGCCAGTTCAAGGGTTGGATGCCTGACCTTGTTGTATGTCATTACGAAGAATTTAATACCTGTCCTTGTTTGTTGTCATTACAAAAAGTTGAATACTTGACCATATTGTCTGTTATTACAAAGAGTTGAATACCTGACCTTGTTGTCATTACATTGAGTTGAATACATATCCTTGTTTGCCAATATAAGAGTTGAATACCTCACCTTCTTTTCTGTCATTATGAAGAGTTTAATACCTGACCTTATTGACTGCCATTAGAAAGAATTTTAAAACTCACCTTTTTGTATGTCATTAGAAAGAGTTGAATACCTAACCTTGTTGTCTGTCATTACAGAGTTGAATTACTGACCCTGTTGTCTGTCATTACGAAGAGTTGAATACCTAACCATGATGTCTGTCATTACAGACTTGAATTCCTGACTGTGTTGTCTGTCATTACAAAGAGTGCAACCTCTGACGTTGTTGTCTGTCATTACAGGGATTTGAATACCAAACCTTGTTGCCTGTCTTTACAGAGTTGAGTACCTTTTCTAGTTGTCTGTCATTAAAGAAAGAGTTGTATACCTGACCTTGTTGTCTGTCATTGCAATCTGTTTAATACCTGTTCTTGTTGACTGTCATTACAAAGAGTTTAATACCTGATCTTGTTGACTGTCATTACAAAGAGTTGAATCCCTAACCTTGTCTGCCAGTACAAGGGTTGAATGCCTGACCTTGTTGTATGTCCTTACGAAGAATTTAATATCTGTCCTTGTTGGTTGTCATTACAATGAGTTGAATACCTGACCATATTATCTGTCTTTGTAAAGAGTTGAATACCTTACCATGCCTGTCATTACAAAGAGTTAAATACCATAGCTTGTATTCTGTCATTACTAGAGTTTAATACCTGACCTTGTTGTCTGCCATTAGAAAGAGTTGAATACCTGACCTTGTTGTCTGTCATTATGAAGAGTTTAATACCTGACCTTGTTTTCTGCCATTAGAAAGAATTTTAAAACTCATCTTGTTGTTTGTCATTAGAAAGAGTTGATTACCTGACCATGATGTCTGTCATTACAAAGATTTGAATACCTGACCTTGTTGTCTGTCATTACCAAGAGTTGATTAACTGATCTTGTCTACCATTACAAAGAGTTGAATACCTGACCTTGTTGTCTATCATTATAAATCGTTTAATACCTGTCCTTGTTGTCTGTCATTACAAAGACTTGAATACCATAGCTTGTTTTCTGTCATTACAAAGAATTTAATACATGATCTTGTTGTCCACCATTACATAATTTAATGCCTGACATTGTTGTCTGTCTTTACGAAGAGTTGAATACCTGACCATGATTTCTATCATTACAAAGATTTGAATACCTGACCTTGTTGTCTGTCTTTACGAAGAGTTGAATACCTGACCATGATGTCTATCATTACAAAGATTTGAATACCTGACCTTGTTGTCTGTCTTTACGAAGAGTTGAATACCTGACCATGATGTCTATCATTACAGAGTTGAATTACTGACCCTGTTGTTGAATACCTGACCTTGTTCTCTGTCATTAAAGAGTTGACTTACTGACCCTGTTGTCTGTCATTACAAAGAGTGCAACCTCTGACTTTGTTGTCTGTCATTACAGGGATTTGAATACCAAACCTTGTTGCCTGTCTTTAGAAAGAGTTGAATGCTTATCCATGATGTCTGTTATTACAAAGAGTTGAATAGCTGACCTTGTTGTCTGTCATTGTAAAGAGTTTAATACCTGACCGTGATATCTTTCATTACAAGGAGTTGAATGCCTGACCTTGTTGTCTGTCATTACAAAGAGTTGAATATCTGATCTTGTATACCATTACAAAGAATGGAATACCTGACCTTGTTGTCTGCCATTAGAATGAGTTTAATACCTGACCTTGTTGTCTGTTATTATAAAAAAGAGTTGAATACCTTACCTTGGTGTCGTCATTACAAAGAGTTGAATCACTGGCCTTTTTGTCCATCATTACAAAAAGTTGAATACCATACCTTGTTGTCTGTCATTACAAAGAGTTGAATACCTATCCTTGTCTGCGAGTAAAAGAGTTGAATACCTGACCATGTTGTCTGTCATTACAGAGTTGAATTACTGACCCTGTTGTCTGTCATTGCAAAGAGTGCAACCTCTTACTTTGTTGTCTGTCATTAGAGGGAGTTGAATATCTGACCTTGTTGTCTGTCATTGCAAAGAGTTTAATACCTGACCATGATATCTTTCACTGCAAGGAGTTGAATACCTGATCTTGTTGACTGTCATTACAAAGAATTTAATATCTGTCCTTGTTGGTTGTCGATATCAAGAGTTGAATACCTGACCATATTGTCTGTTATTACAAAGAGTTGAATACCAGACCATGTTGTCATTGCATTGAGTTGAGTACCTATCTTTGTCTGCCAGTAAAGTAGTTGATTACCTTGTTGTATGCCGACCTTGTTGTCTGTCATTACAAAGAGTTGAATATCTGATCTTGTATACCATTACAAAGAATCGAATACCTGACCTTGTTGTCTGCCATTAGAAAGAATTTTAAAACTCACCTTCTTGGATGTCATTAGAAAGAGTTGAATACCTAACCTTGTTGTCGGTCATTACAGAGTTAAATGATTCACCGTGTTGTCAGTCATTACAGTGTTGAATGATTGACCCTGTTGTCTGTCATTACAATCAGGGCAAGCTCTGACTTTTTTGTCTGTCATTACAGGGAGTTCAATACCAAACCTTGTTGCCTGTCATTACAAAGAGTTGAATACCTAGCCATGATGTCTGTCATTACAAAGAGTTAATTGCCTGACCTTGTTGTCTGTCATTGCAAAGAGTTTAATATCAGATCTTGTGGACTGTCATTATAAAGAGTTTAATACCTTTTTTTGTTGACTGTCATTACAAAGAGGTGAATACCTGACCTTTTTTTCTGCCATTACCAAGAGTTGAATACCTGACCATGATATCTTTCATTATGTAGAGTTTAATACCTGACCTTGTTGTCTGCCATTAGAAAGAATTTTAAAACTTACCTTGTTTTATGTCATTAAAAAGAGTTGAATACCTGACCTAGTTGTCTGTCATTAAAAAAAAGAGTTGAATACCTTACCTTGGTGTCGTCATTACAAAGAGTTGAATCACTGGCCTTTTTGTCCGTCATTACAAAAAGTTGAATACCATACCTTGTTGTGTGTCATTCCAAAGAGTTGAATGCCTGATCTTGTTGTCTGCATTACAAAGAGCTGAATACCTATCCTTGTCTGCCAGTACAATGGTTGAATGCCTGACCTTATTGTATGTCATTATGAAGAATTTAATACCTGATCTTGTTGACTGTCATTACAAAGAGTTTAATACCTGATTTTGTTGACTGTCATTACAAAGATTTGAATACCTGACCTTGTCTGTCATTACAAAGAGTTTAATACCTGATTTTGTTGATTGTCATTACAAAGATTTGAATACCTGACCTTTTTGTCTGTCATTACAGAGTTGAATATCTTTTCTAGTTGTCTGTCTTTAAAGAAAGAGTTGTATACCTGACCTTGTTGTCTGTCATTGCAATGTGTTTAATACCTGTTCTTGTTGACTGTCATTACAAAGAGTTTAATACCTGATCTTGTTGACTGTCATTACAAAGAGTTGAATACCTAACCTTGTTTGCCAGTACAAGGGTTGAATGCCTGACCTTGTTGTATGTCCTTACGAAGAATTTAATATCTGTCCTTGATGGTTGTCATTACAATGAGTTGAATACCTGACCATATTATGTCTTTGTAAAGAGTTGAATACTTACCATGCCTGTCATTACAAAGAGTTAAATACCATAGCTTGTTTTCTGTCATTACTAGAGTTTAATACATGATCTTGTTGTCTGCCATTAGAAAGAGTTGAATACCTGACCTTGTTGTCTGTCATTATGAAGAGTTTAATACCTGACCTTGTTTTCTGCCATTAGAAAGAATTTTAAAACTCACCTTGTTGTATGTCATTAGAAAGATTTGAATACCTGACCTTGTTGTCTGTCATTACCAAGAGTTGATTAACTGATCTTGTCTACCATTACAAAGAGTTGAATACCTGACCTTGTTGTCTGTCATTACAGAGTTGAATACCTGACCTAATTGTCTGTCATTTTAAAAATAGTTGAATACCTGACGTTGTTGTCTATCATGATAAATCATTTAATACCTGTCCTTATTGTCTATCATTACAAAGAGTTAAAGAACTGGCCTTTTTGTCCATCATTACAAAGACTTGAATATCATAGCTTTTCTTCGGTCATTATGAAGACTTTAATACATGATCTTGTTGTCCGCCATTACATACTTTAATACCTGATCTTGTTGTCTGTCTTTATGAAGAGTTGAATACCTGACCATGTTGTCTATCATTACAGAGTTGAATTACTGACCCTGTTGTTGAATACCTGACCTTGTTGTCTGTCATTAAAGAGTTGAATTACTGACCCTGTTGTCTGTCATTACAAAGAGTGCAACCTCTGACTTTGTTGTCTGTCATTACAGGGATTTGAATACCTAATCTTGTTGCCTGTCTTTAGAAAGAGTTGAATGCTTATCCATGATGTCCGTTATTACAAAGAGTTGAATAGCTGACCTTGTTGTCTGTCATTGCAAAGAGTTTAATACCTGACCATGATATCTTTCATTACAAGGAGTTGAATGCCTGACCTTGTTGTCTGTCATTACAAAGAGTTGAATATCTGATCTTGTATACCATTACAAAGAATGGAATACCTGACCTTGTTGTCTGCCATTAGAATGAGTTTAATACCTGACCTTATTGTCTGTCCTTACAGAGTTGAATACCTGACCTAGTTGTATGTTATTATAAAAAAGAGCTGAATACCTAACCTTGGTGTCGTCATTACAAAGAGTTGAATCACTGGCCTTTTTGTCCATCATTACAAAAAGTTGAATACCATACCTTGTTGTGTGTCATTCCAAAGAGTTGAATACCTGACCTTGTTGTCTGTCATTACAAAGAGTTGAATACCTATCTTTGTCTGCGAGTAAAAGAGTTGAATACCTGACCATGTTGTCTGTCATTACAGAGTTGAATTACTGACCCTGTTGTCTGTCATTAGAGGGAGTTGAATATCTGACCTTGTTGTCTGTCATTGCAAAGAGTTTAATACCTGACCATGATATCTTTCACGGCAAGGAGTTTAATACCTGATCTTGTTGACTGTCATTACAAAGAATTTAATATCTGTCCTTGTTGGTTGTCGATATCAAGAGTTGAATAACTGACCATATTGTCTGTTATTACAAAGAGTTGAATACCAGACCATGTTGTCATTACATTGAGTTGAGTACCTATCTTTGTCTGCCAGTAAAGTAGTTGATTACCTTGTTGTATGTCATTAGAAAGAGTTGAATACCTCACCATGTTGTAAGATTTGAACTCCTGACCTTTTTGTCTGTCATTACAAAGAGATGAATACCTATCCTTGTTTGCAATTTAAAAGTGTTGAATACCTGACCTTGTTGTCTGCCATTAGAAAGAATTTTAAAACTCACCTTGTTGGATGTCTTTAGAAAGAGTTGAATACCTAACCTCGGTCATTACAGAGTTAAATGATTGACCCTGTTGTCGGTCATTACAGAGTTGAATGATTGACCCTGTTCTCTGTCATTACAATCAGTGGAAGCTCTGACTTTGTTGTCTGTCATTACAGGGAGTTCAATACCAAACCTTGTTGCCTGTCATTACAAAGAGTTGAATACCTAACCATGATGTCTGTCATTACAAAGAGTTAATTGCCTGATCTTGTTGACTGACATTACAAAGAGTTTAATACCTTTTTTTGTTGACTGTCATTACAAAAGAGGTGAATACCTGACCATGATATCTTTCATTATGACCTTGTTGTCTGCCATTAGAAAGAATTTTAAAACTTACCTTGTTTTATGTCATTAAAAAGAGTTGAATACCTGACCTAGTTGTCTGTCATTATAAAAAAGAGTTGAATACCTTACCTTGGTGTCGTTGTTGTTGTTGTTGTGGGGTTTAACGCCATTTTTCAGCACACGATAGGCTATACATGGCGGCCAGTATTAATGGTGGAGGAAGAACCCGGGAAAACCCCGGAAAGAACCACCGACCAACGAGAAGCTACTGGCAAGCTTTCTCACATACCCACATTGGCTGAATCTTAGACTCGAACCGCCGCAGACAGAGGTGAGATGGCAGTGATCCGTAACGAAGAGCGCTTTAGACCACTCGGCCACTCGTGGCCCCTGGTGTCGTCATTACAAAGAGTTGAATCACTGGCCTTTTTGTCCGTCATTACAAAAAGTTGAATACCATACCTTGTTGTGTGTCATTCCAAAGAGTTGAATACCTGATCTTGTTGTCTGCATTACAAAGAGCTGAATACCTATCTTTGTCTGCCAGTACAACGGTTGAATGCCTGACCTTATTGTATGTCATTATGAAGAATTTAATACCTGATCTTGTTGACTGTCATTACAAAGAGTTTAATACCTGATTTTGTTGACTGTCATTACAAAGATTTGAATACCTGACCTTTTTGTCTGTCATTACAGAGTTGAATACCTTTTCTAGTTGCTTGTCTTTAGAAAGAGTTGAATACTTATCCATGATGTCTGTTATTACAAAGAGTTGAATACCTGACCTTGTTGTCTGTCATTGCAAAGAGTTTAATACCTGACCATGATATCTTTCATTACAAGGAGGTGAATACCTGACCTTGTTGTCTGTCATTACAAAGAGTTGAATATCTGATCTTGTATACCATTATAAAGAATCGAATACCTGACCTTGTTGTCTGCCATTAGAATGCATTGAATACCTGACCTTGTTGTCTGTCCTTACAGAGTAGAATACCTGACCTAGTTGTCTGTCATTATAAAAAAGAGTTGAATACCTTACCTTGGTGTCATCATTGCAAAGAGTTGAATCACTGGCCTTTTTCTCCATCATTACAAAAAGTTGAATACCATACCTTGTTGTCTGTCATTACAAAGAGTTGAATACCTATCCTTGTCTGCGAGTAAAAGAGTTGAATACCTGACCATGTTGTCTGTCATTACAGAGTTGAATACCTTTTCTAGTTGCTTGTCTTTAGAAAGAGTTGAATACTTATCCATGATGTCTGTTATTACAAAGAGTTGAATACCTGACCTTGTTGTCTGTCATTGCAAAGAGTTTAATACCTGACCATGATATCTTTCATTACAAGGAGGTGAATACCTGACCTTGTTGTCTGTCATTACAAAGAGTTGAATATCTGATCTTGTATACCATTATAAAGAATCGAATACCTGACCTTGTTGTCTGCCATTAGAATGCATTGAATACCTGACCTTGTTGTCTGTCCTTACAGAGTTGAATACCTGACCTAGTTGTCTGTCATTATAAAAAAGAGTTGAATACCTTACCTTGGTGTCGTCATTGCAAAGAGTTGAATCACTGGCCCTTTTTTCTGTCATTACAAAAAGTTGAATACCATACCTTGTTGTGTGTCATTCCAAAGAGTTGAATACCTGATCTTGTTGTCTGCATTACAAAGAGCTGAATACTATCTTTATCTGCCAGTACAACGGTTGAATGCCTGACCTTATTGTATGTCATTATGAAGAATTTAATACCTGAGACTGTCATTACAAAGAGCTTAATACCTGATTTTGTTGACTGTCATTACAAAGATTTGAATACCTGACCTTTTTGTCTGTCATTACAGAGTTGAATACCTTTTCTAGTTGCTTGTCTTTAGAAAGAGTTCAATTCTTCTCCATGATGTCTGTTATTACAAAGAGTTGAATACCTGACCTTGTTGTCTGTCATTGCAAAGAGTTTAATACCTGACCATGATATCTTTCATTACAAGGAGGTGAATACCTGACCTTGTTGTCTGTCATTACAAAGAGTTGAATA
The DNA here is from genome assembly GCA_028554795.2 of Sinohyriopsis cumingii. NCBI lineage: Eukaryota > Metazoa > Mollusca > Bivalvia > Unionida > Unionidae > Sinohyriopsis > Sinohyriopsis cumingii. The sequence continues at coordinate 36,067,570 of CM068837.1, forward strand.
TCTGATCTTGTATACCATTATAAAGAATCAAATACCTGACCTTGTTGTCTGCCATTAGAATGCGTTGAATACCTGACCTTGTTGTCTGTCCTTACAGAGTTGAATACCTGACCTAGTTGTCTGTCATTATAAAAAAGAGTTGAATACCTTACCTTGGTGTCGTCATTGCAAAGAGTTGAATCACTGGCCTTTTTGTCTGTCATTATAAAAAGTTGAATACCATACCTTGTTGTGTGTCATTCCAAAGAGTTGCATACCTGATCTTGTTGTCTGCATTACACAGAGCTGAATACCTATCCTTGTCTGCCAGTACAACGGTTGAATGCCTGACCTTATTGTATGTCATTATGAAGAATTTAATACCTGATCTTGTTGACTGTCATTACAAAGAGTTTAATACCTGATTTTGTTGACTGTCATTACAAAGATTTGAATACCTGACCTTTTTGTCTGTCATTACAGAGTTGAATACCTTTTCTAGTTGCTTGTCTTTAGAAAGAGTTGAATACTTATCCATGATGTCTGTTATTAGAAAGAGTTGAATACCTGACCTTGGTGTCTGACATTGCAAAGAGTTTAATACCTGACCATGATATCTTTCATTACAAGGAGTTGAATACCTGACCTTGTTGTCTGTCATTACAAAGAGTTGAATATCTGATCTTGTATACCATTATAAAGAATCGAATACCTGACGTTGTTATCTGCCATTGGAATGCGTTGAATACCTGACCTTGTTGTCTGTCCTTACAGAGTTGAATACCTGACCTAGTTGTCTGTCATTATAAAAAAGAGTTGAATACCTTATCTTGGTGTCATCATTACAAAGAGTTGGATCACTGGCCTTTTTGTCTGTCATTATAAAAAGTTGAATACCATACCTTGTTGTGTGTCATTCCAAAGAGTTGAATACCTGATCTTGTTGTCTGCATTACACAGAGCTGAATACCTATCCTTGTCTGCCAGTACAACGGTTGAATGCCTGACCTTATTGTATGTCATTATGAAGAATTTAATACCTGATCTTGTTGACTGTCATTACAAAGAGTTTAATACCTGATTTTGTTGACTGTCATTACAAAGATTTGAATACCTGACCTTTTTGTCTGTCATTTCAAAGAGTTGAATACCTATCCTTGTATGCCAGTAAAATAGTTGAATACCTGACCTTGTTTTCTGCCATTAGAAAGAATTTTAAAACTCACCTTGTTGTATGTCATTAGAAAGAGCTGAATACCTGACCTTGTTTGTCTGTCATTGCCAAGAGTTTAATACCTGACCATGATATCTTTCATTACAAGGAGTTGAATACCTGACCTTGTTGTCTGTCATTACAAAGAGTTGAATAACTGATCTTGTATACCATTACAAAGAATTGAATACCTGACCTTGTTGTCTGCCATTAGAATGAGTTGAATACCTGACCTTGTTGTCTGTCATTACAGAGTTCAATACCTGACCTAGTTGTCTGTCATTCGAAAGAGTTGAATACCTGACCGTGAAGTCTTTCATTAAAAAGATATGAAGACCTGATCTTGTCTGCCATTACAAAGAAATATATGCCTGACCTTGTAGTCTGTCATTACAAAGATTTAAATACCTGATCCTGTTGTTTGTACAGCAAAGAGTTTGTTACCTGACCTTGCTCTTAGACATTACAAACAGTTGTATACCTGACCTTGTTGTCTGTCATTGGAAAGAGTTTAATACATGACCTTGTTGTCTGCCATTAGAAAGAATTTTTAAACTCACCTTGATGTATGTCATTAGAAAGAGTTGAATACCTGACCTTGTTGTCTGTCATTACAGAGTTGAATTACTCTCCCTGTTGTCTGTCATTACAGTGAGTGAAGGCTTTGAGTTTGTTGCCTTTCATTACAGGGATTTGAATACCAAATCTTGTTGCCTGTCATTACAAAGAGTTGAATGCCTAATCATGATGTCTGTCATTACAAAGAGTTGAATACCTGACCTTGTTGTCTGTCATTGCAAAGAGTATAATAGCTGATTTTGTTTACTGTCATTACAAAGAGTTTAATACCTGATTTTGTTTACTGTCATTACAAAGAGTTCAATACCTGATTTTGTTGACTGTCATTACAAAGAGTTGAATATCATACATTGTTGTCTGTTAGCACAAGGAGTTTAATACCTGACTATAATGTATTTCATTAGAAAAAGTTGAATGCCTGACCTTGTTATATGTCATTATGAAGAGTTTAATACCTGACATTGTTGTCTGCCATTAGAAAGAATTTTAAAACTCACCTTGTTGTATGTCATTAGAAAGAGTTGAATACCTGACCTTGTCGTCTGCCATTGGAAAGAGCTGAATACCTGACCTTGCTGTCTGTCATTACAGAGTTGAATACCTGAACTAGTTGTTTGTCATTATAGAAAGAGTTGAATACCTGTCCTTATTGTCTATCATTAAAAAGAGTTGAAGAACTGGCCTTGTTGTCTGTCATTACAAAGACGTGAATACCATACCTTGTTTTCTGTCATTACGAAGAATTTAATACATGATGTTGTTGTCCGCCATTACATAATTTAATACCTGACCTTGTTGTCTGTCTTTACGAAGAGTTGAATACCTGACCATGATGTCTATCATTACAAAGATTTGAATACCTGACCTTTTTGTTTGTCATTACAAAGATGAATACCCATCCTTGTCTGCCAGTAATAGAGTTGAATACCTGACCTTGTCTGCCAGTACAAGGGTTGAATGCCTTACCTTGTGGTATGTCATTTACGAAGAATTTAATCCCTGATCTTGTTGACTGTCATTACAAAGAGTTTAATGCCTGATTTTGTTGACTCTCATTACAAAGATTTGAATACCTGACCTAGTTGTCTGTCATTACAAAGAGCTGAATACCTATCCTTGTATGCCAGTAAAAGAGTTGAATACCTGACCTTGTTGTCTGCCATTAGAAAGAATTTTAAAACTCACCTTGTTGGATGTCATTAGAAAGAGTTGAATACCTAACCTTTTTGTCTGTCATTACAAGGAGTTGAATACCTGACCTTGATCTGTGTCACTACAAAGAGTTGAATATCTGATCTTGTATACCTTTACAAAGAATTGAATACCTGACCTTGTTGTCTGCCATTAGAATGAGTTGAATACCTGATCTTGTTGTCTGTCATTATAGAGTTGAATACCTGACCTAGTTTTCTGTCATTATAAAAAGAGTTGAATACCTGACCTTGGTGTCGTCATTTCAAAGAGTTTAATCACTTACCTTTTTGTCCGTCATTACAAAAAGTTGAATACCTGACCGTGAAGTATTTCATTAAAAAGAGTTGAATACCTGATCTTGTCTGCCATTACAAAGAATTAAATACCTGACCTTGTTGTCTGTCATTATAAAGACTTAAGTACCTGATCCTGTTGTCTGTACAGCAAAGAGTTTAATACATGACCTTGCTCTTAGTAATTACAAAGAGTTGAATACCTGACCTTGTTGTCTGTCATTGGAAAGAATTTTAAAACTCACCTTGATGTATGTCATTAGAATGAGTTGAATACCTGACCTTGTTCTCTGACATTACAAGGAGTGCAACCTCTGACTTTGTTGTCTGTCATTACAGGGACTTGAATACCAAACCTTGTTGCCTGTCATTACAAAGAGTTGAATACCTAACCATGATGTCTATCATTACGAAGACTTGAATACCTGACCTTGTTGTTTGACATTGCAAAGAGTTTAATACCTGATCTTGTTGACTGTCATTACAAAGAGTTTAATACCTGATTTTGTTGTCTGTCATTACAAAGAGTTTAATACCTGATTTTGTTGACTGTCATTACAAAGAGTTTAATACCTGATTTTGTTGACTGTCATTACAAAGAGTTTAATACCTGATTTTGTTGTCTGTCATTACAAAGAGTTTAATACCTGATTTTCTTGACTGTCATTACAAAGAGTTTAATACCTGACTATGATGTATTTCATTAGAGAAAGTTGAATGCCTGACCTTGTTATATGTCAATATGAAGAGTTTAATACCTGACTTTAATACCTGACCTTGTTGTCTGCCATTAGAAAGAATTTTAAAACTCACCTTGTTATATGTCATTAGAAAGAGTTGAATACCTGATGTTGTCTGCCAGTACAAGGGTTGAATACCTGACCTAGTTGTCTGTCATTATCAAAAGAGTTGAATACCTGACCTTGGTGTCGACATTACAAAGAGTTGAATCACTGGCCTTTTTGTCCGTCATTACAAAGAGTTGAATACCTATCTTTGTCTGCCAGTAAAAGAGTTGAATACCTGACCTTGTCTGCCTGTACAAGGGTTGAATGCCAGACCTTATTGTATGTCATTACGAAGAATTTAATACCTGATCTTGTTGACTGTCCCGAGTGGTCTAACACACTCTCCGTTACAGATCACTGCCATCTCACCTCTGTCTGTGTGGGTTCGAGTCTCGGTTTCAGCCAATGTGGGTATGTGAGAAAGCTTGCCAGTAGCTTCTCATGGGTCGGTGGTTCTTTCCGGGGTTTTCCCGGGTTCTTCCTCCACCATTAATACTGGCCGCCATGTATAGCCTATCGTGTGCTGAAAAATGGCGTTAAACCCTACTACAACAACAATTGTTGACTGTCATTTAATAGAAAGAGTTTAATACCTGATTTTGTTGACTGTCATTGCAGAGAGTTGAATACCTATCCTTGTATGCCAGTAAAAGAGTTGAATACCTGACCTTGTTGTCTGCCATTAGAAAGAATTTTAAAACTCACCTTGTTGTATGTCATTAGAAAGAGTTGAATACCTGACCTTGTTGTCTGTCATTACAGAGTTGAATTACTGACCCTGTTGTCTGTTATTGCAAAGAGTGCAACCTCTGACTTTGTTGTCTGTCATTACAGGGATTTGAATACCAAACCTTGTTGCCTATCATTAGAAAGAGTTGAATACCTGACCTTGTTGTCTCTCATTACAAAGAGTTGTATATCTGATCTTGTATACCATTACAAAGGATTGAATACCTGACCTTGTTGTCTGCCATTAGAATGAGTTCAATACCTGACCTTGTTGTCTGTCCTTACAGAGTTGAATACCTGACCTAGTTGTCTGTCATTATAAAAAGAGTTGAATACCTGGCCTTGGTGTCATCATTACAAAGAGTTTAATCACTGGCCTTTTTGTCCATCATTACAAAAAGTTGAATACCATACCTTGTTGTGTGTCATTCCAAACAGTTGAATACCTGATTTTGTTGACTGTCATTACAAAGATTTGAATACCTGGCCTTTTTGTATGTCATTACAAAGAGTTGAATACATATCCTTGTTTGCCAGTAAAAGAGTTGAATACCTGACCTTGTTGTCTGTCATTGCAAAGAGTTTAATACCTGACCATGATATCTTTCATTGCAAGGAGTTCAATACCTGATCTTGATGACTGTCATTACAAAGAATTTAATATCTGTTAATATTGTTGGTTGTCCATACAAAGACTTGAATACCTGACCATATTGTCTGTTATTACAAAGAGTTGAATACTAGACTATGTTGTCATTACATTGAGCTGAATACCTATCCTTGTTTGCCAGTAAAAGAGTTGAATACCTGACCTTGTTGTCTGCCATTAGAAAGAATTTTAAAATTCACCTTCTTGTATGTCATTAGAAAGAGTTGAATACGTGACCATGATGTCTGTCATTACAAAGATTTGAATACCTGACCTTTTTGTCTGTCATTACAAAGAGTTGAATATCTGATCTTGTTGTCTGTCATTGCAAAGAGTTTAATACCTGACCATGATGTCTGTCATTACAAAGATTTGAATACCTGACCTTTTGGTCTGTCATTACAAAGAGTTGAATACCTATCCTTGTCTGCCAGTAAAAGTGTTGAATACCTGACCTTGTCTGCCAGTAAAAGAGTTGAATTCCTGACCTTGTTGTCTGTCATTATGAAGAATTTAATACCTGACCTTGTTGGCTGCCATTAGAAAGAATTTTAAAACTCACCTTGTTGTATGTCAGTAGAAAGAGTTGAATACCTGACCTTGTCTGCCAGTACAAGGGTTGAATACCTGACCTTGTTGTCTGTCATTACAAAGATTTGAATATCTGATCTTGTATACCATTACAAAGAATTGAATACTTGATCTTGTTGTCTGCCATTAGAAAGAGTTGAATAACTGACCTTGTTGTCTGTCATTACAGAGTTGAATACCTGACCTAGTTGTCTGTCATTTTAAAAAGAGTTGAATATCTGATCTTGTTGACTGTCATTTAATATCTGTCCTTGTTGGTTGTCATTACAAAGAGTTGAATACCTGACCATATTGTATGTTATTACAAAGAGTTGAATACCAGACCATGTTGTCATTACATTCAGTTGAGTAGCTATCGTTGTCTGCCAGTAAAATAGTTGAATACCTTGTTGTATGTCATTAGAAAGAGTTGAATACCTGACCATGATGTCTGTCATTACAAAGATTTGAATACCTATCCTTCTCTGCTATTTAACGAGTTGAATACCTATTGTCTGTCATTACAAAGAGTGCAACCTCTGACTTTGTTGTCTGTGATTACAGGGAGTTGAATTCCTGACCTTGTCTGCCATTACAAAGAGTTGAATACCAAACCTTGTTGACTGTCATTACAAAGAGTTGAATGCCTGACCATGATGTCTGTCATTACAACAGGTGAATACCTTACCTTGTTGTCTGTCATTACAGAGTTGAATACCTGACCTTGTTGTCAGTCATTGCAAAGACTTGAATACCTGACCTTGTTGTCTGTCATTACAAACAGTTGAATACCTGACCATAATGTCAACTCTTGGTAATGACAGGGAGTTCAATACCAAACCTTGTTGCCTGCCATTACAAAGAGTTGAATGCCTGACCATGATGTCTCTCATTACAAAGACTTGAATACATAACATAGTTGTATATCATTACAAAACGTCTGATTACTGACCTTGTTGTTTGTCATAATTACAAAGAGTTGTATACCTGACCATGATATCTGTCATCACAAATTGTTTAATACCTGACCTTGTTGTCTGCCATTAAAAAGAGTTGAATACCATACCTTGTTGTCTGTCATTACAAAGAGTGTAATGCCTGACCATGATGTATGTCATCACAAATTGTTTAATGCCTGACCTTGTTGTCTGCCATTACAGAATTTAATTCCTGACCTTGATGTTTGTCATTAGGAAGAGTCCAATACCTGACCATGATGTCTGTTATTACAAAAAGTTTAATACCTGATCTTGTTGTCTGTCGTTGCAAAGAGTTTAATACCTGACCGTGTCGTCTGTCATTACAAAGATTTGAATACCTGATACTTTTGTCTGTCACTGCAAAGAGTTGAATACCTGACTTTGTTGTCAGTCATTGCAATGAGTTTAATAACTGATCTTGTTGTCTGTCATTGCAGAGTTGAATAACTGACCCTGTTGTCTGTCATTACAAAGATTGCAACCTCTGACTTTGTTGTCTGTCATTACAAAGAGATTAATACCTGATCTTGTTGACCATAATTACAAAGAGTTTAGTACCTGACCTTGTTGTCCGTCATTATAGAGAGTTTAATACCTGATCTTGTTGTCTATCATTACAAAGAGATTAATACCTGATCTTGTTGACTGTCATTACAAAGAGCTGAATACCTGATCTTGTTGTCTGTCACTGCAAAGAGTTTAATACCTGATCTTGTTGTCTGTCATTACAGAGTTGAATAACTGACCCTGTTGTCTGTCATTACAAAGACTGTAACCTCTGATTTTGTTGTCTGTCATTATTACAAAGATATTAATACCTGATCTTGTTGACTGTCATCACAAAGAGTAGAATATCTGATGTTGTTGACTATCATTTGAGGAGTTTAATAACAGACCCTGTTGTCTGTCATTGCAAAGAATTTAATACCTGATCTTGTTGACTGTCATTACAAAGAGTTTAATACCTGACTATGATGTCTGTCACTAGAAAGAGTTGAATACCTGACCTTGTTGTCTGTCATTACAGAATTGAATAATTGACCCTGTTGTATGTCATTAGAAAGAATACAATCTCCGACTTTGTTGTCTTTCAGTACAAGGAGTTGAATACCAAACCTTGTTGCCTGCCATTACAAAGAGTTGAATACCTGGCTATGATGTTTGTCATTACATAGAGTTGAATACCTGACCTTGTTATCTGTCATTACAGAGTTGAATACCTGACCTAGTTGTCTGTCATTATAAAAAGAGTTTAATACCTGATCTTGTTGTCTTTCATGACAAAGTGTTGAATACCTGACCTTTTTGTCTGTCATTACAAATAGTTTAATACCTGACCTTGTTGTCTGTCATTACAAGGAGTTAAATATCAGATCTTGTCTGCCATTACAAAAAATAGAATACCTGACCAAAATGGTGTTAGTCATTGTAAAGAGTTGAATACCTGACCTTGTTGTCTGTCATTACAAAGAATTTAATGCCTGACCTTGTTGTCTGTGATTTCAGAGTTTAATACCTGACCTTATTGTCCGCCATTACAGAATTTAATATCTGACCTTGTTGTCTGTCTTTGCAAAGAGTTGAATACCTGATCATCATGTCTGTCATTACAAATATTTGAATACCTAACCTTGTCTGCCCGTACAAGGGTTGAATGCCTGACCTTGTTGTCTGTCATTTCGAAGAATGTAATACCTGACCTTGTTGTCTGTCATTACAAAGAGTTGAATACCTGACTATGATGTCTGTCATCACAAATTATTTAATACCTGACCATGGTATTTGTCATTACAAAGAGTTCAATACCTGACCTTGTTGACTTTTATTTCCAAGAGTTGTTTACCTGACATGATGTCCGTCATTACAAAGAGTTGAGTACCTGGCATGATGTCTGTCATTACAAGCGTTTTAGTCTCAGGCTCAGCTTATGTGGGTATGTGAGAAAGCCTGCCAGTAGCTTCAAATTGGTCGGTGGTTCTTCCGGGGTTTTCCAGGGTTCTTCCTCCACCAATTATACTGGCTGCCATATATGGCCTTTGTTTTGCTTAAAAAGTTTGTTAAACACTACAACAACAACAAAGAGTTGAATGCAGGACATGATATCTGTCATTACAAAGAGTTGAATACCTGACATGATGTTTGTCCTTACAAAGATTTGAATACATAATATTTTTTTTTTAAAGCATGGGATTATTTTCTTTTCTTATCTCTCAGTTGGATTTCATTCCATCATTGTTTGTGCAAATTTATATCTACTTATGTGCGATTTAATGTACGTACATCTTTCCCATCTCTCAGTCTGTCTGTTTCTGTTCATCTCCCCATATAGCAGAAGACATATCTATATCATGTCTGTCTGTTTCTCTGTCTGTCTGTCTTTGAGTAAAATGACAATGTGCCTGTTGTCTTTGAGGTTCTCTTTTCTGTTTTAGGTGATACCAAATTATTTGAGGATGTAGAACTTGGAGGGGGTATTGAGGCTGAAGAGGAGAATCAGCTGCTATTTGTTGCCTCAGAAACAAGACCAGCTGATCAGTCAAAACAAATTAAAAATAAACCCAACCTGTTTGAAGAGGAAGGGGAGGACAACTCTGACCTGTTTCAGTAAGAAAAATAATACACCTCCAAGGAAAACCTTGTCTTTACATTTAAACATAGTATTTATGTCTTTATTTACTGATGCTCTGGAGCCACAGTTGCTCATTAGTATCATTATCATACTGTAACCATATAAATGTTAGTTTGAATCCTAATGTAAGATAAGACTGGATTGCTACCATGGCATGTCTCTGGGCAGGGCACATTTCTCCACTTGCCCTGACACTAAATAAACTTAATCTGTAGCTATGATACATGTAGATAATTCTTTGATCTTTACCAAACCAATTAATTAATTAATTAATTGACCTTTATCACTGATACATTTTATGTACGTATGTATGTATGTATGTATGTATACTATGAAATTTAGGTAAGCCATTGTACTACCACCAGCAGCTGCATCAGCACAGATGAAAGCATAAACCTATGTACCTGCTCCTAGGCAACATTTTTGAGTGGGTTTCATAGCACCCGTCCCCTGGGGATGGTGATGTAGGGGCTCATTTGGTACAAGCTAGTACATAAGGTGTACATTGTGTGGTTAAAGCTTGCATTTATCTCATGTGTTTTGCACACTGTATGCACAAAATTATACCAGGAATCATGAAACTTAGAGAGTGGATGCATTTTGATAAGGACTCCACCCTCATTATAAAATGTAGGATATTTTGACCTTTATCTCATGCACGTTTGAGCTTAATTGTGTAAATTAACTTTATGTCTCAGACTATAGAATCATAAAACTTTATGATCTTATGTATCTGTTTGTAACATGCCTTAGTACAGAGGAAGGTCACTGTGGCCTACATTTCTCATTTTACTGTCCTAGGTTAAGACTGTGCATTTAGCTCATGACAAGCTAGGTCTTCTGAATACTGTATATATACTATTATGCCTAGATTCATGACTGTTGGTAAGAGGATGCATCTTGATAAGAATGACACATTGTCATAAATGTAGGTTGCTGTGAACTATATAATTCATGCTTGACTAACTTTGGTATAAATTTTGTGTTTTCATTAAATAGTCTATTTCTAAAGCTCTGTTCATTCAATAATCATCAAGTTAGATGATTACATACATCTCTTACCACAAAAGAATGTCACTGTAACCTTAATTAACATTATGATCATACCATTACCATAAAAGTATGTCACTGTAACCCACAGTTAACATTTTGCTGGCTTAGGTTATGTTTTGGATTTTGCTCAGGACCAGATAGGTTTTAGCACCTTGGATGTATATATGCAGAACTGCCCATTTTTACGATTTGACCATAAGTTTTATGGAAATGGACCCTAAAATAAAGACAAATGGAAAAATGCAAAACTTATGGTCATATCATTGTTGTGGTAAGGGCAGCGCTCTGCAGATATTGTTTAGTTCTGAGAGAGTGACAGGTGTAAGGTGTTTCTCAAGGTCATCATCAATTCTGAACCTTTTTTGCATTTGCACAATGGAGAGAATGTTGGCATAAATATATGTTACTTTCATGCACTAAGGTCAAACATTTTTTGGATATTTTACTTGTGCAAATTTTACATGATCTAAGCACAAAATGCTTACAAAATGGCTGCTCCATTGTGCTTGAAATATCACCTGAATTAGTCTAAAGTACAAAATCTTTAGCAGTTTTTAAAAATGGGGAAAATGGGGTTTGCCATGCTAGACAATAGCTGCAGTGTCTGAATGTGCAACGAATGAATTACAAATTATATAAAAATTAAAAGTGTTTTTGTCCCTTTTTTAACAATTTTCCTTTGAAGTCCAGGAAGTGAAATGACCAAGCTAAGCTCACAGTGTTTTGATAGATGCACATCTGAAAAAGACCAAGCTATGTACTCTATAACCTTTAATAAACACATCAGTTGTACACCAATATAAAGCTGGCACTGAAATATATTTTAACATTACCTAAGATATACAAGGTCTTTTATAAAGAGCCAGAATAATCAGTTAGCTATACCTGGGAAATTCTTTCACATTAGGAATTTAACCCTATGCTAAATAAGAAACCTGAAATCTGGATAATGGTTTGTTTTTGTTTGTTTCAGATTTAGGTTTGACATTAAATAAACAAAGCACATTACAGTATGTGTATTCCTACTTGCAAGTAAATGTACTGTACAAGTCTTGACATGTTATTGCACCTTTGTATCACTGGTATTGTGACACTTGAAATCCCATGGAATGTGTACACCTAACCATCACAAAGTCCAAGGCTTTGTAGGTTACTTGGTACAAGTTCAGTTTTCATTTTCTCTTTCAGTCCACATGCTTCACCATATACTTTCCCTTATGCATGAGAGAGAGATATCAGTGGTAAAGCAGAGGGGATTTCAGTGAAATTCTTCACCATGTGTTTAATTCATTTAGAAGCTGAGGATTATTATTTTTATTGTTATTTCATTACAATGCTGATGATTCAATCAGTGGAAATTCACCGCAGATTTAGAGAATGTAGAAGAGATAGTGTACTGTTGAAATAGAATCTAATGTTGAAAAAATATTTATATATCCATGTTCATGCATCATGGTGAATCACAATTTGATAAACTAACAGTACTGGTATATCAAATTGCTTTATAACAACACTTTAAAAGCCATGTTTTCTTTAATGGATGTGATATATATATATATATATATATATATATATATATATATATATATATATATATATATATATATATTTGTGTGTGTATGGATATGTGTGTGCATTTATACCTAGAGAGTGATACAGAGAGAGTGGGTTACATTAAAAATGGGTTTACAGAGTGTATCATGCATGTGTTTTTACCAGTTCTCTTATATTTTTTTATTCCAGAATTGATGATGACCTTGATAAATTTCTTTCATTTGATTTTAAATCAAAATTTGCTGTCACAGACAATGATTCACCTGTATCCAAACCACAAGGCAACAATTCACCTATATCCAAGCCACAAGACTTATCGGTAAAGGTGTCACCCACAGATGAACCACAAAGTCCCAACAGACCCAAGCCTGCTCCTAGAGCCAAGCCATCAAATTCCAGAAACCCTACATCACTTGATACAGTTACACAGGACACAAAAGCAAACCTTACAAATCCTGTCACAGCTACACAGGACACAAAAACAATCTCTCCTCCTAAACCTTTACCACGACAAAAACCACCAATAAGCAGAAAACCACAGGTGGAACAAAAACCTCCTCTGCCACCCAAACCTGGGGACAAAATTAAGAAGACTTTGGATGCAAAAAATAAATCAGAGATGAAGGGAGATAAACCTGATGAAATTACACAGGATGATATATTGAAATATATTCAGGACAATGCAGCAGATAATTCTGATGACCTTGACCTTTTTTCATGAAGATATGCACATGGAGTCAATTTAAAGTTTGGAACTGATTATGCAGATATTTTTGTAATACCATAAAGATAATCCAGCCAAGCTTAATCGGAGATTCTCTTATATTTACCACTAATTATTTCATGAATAATGAAAACAATTGATTTAGTACAAGATTACATTCTTAATTGTTTTGAGTTGGACATAATTCAGATCAAGCTGTGAATAAAAGAAGACAAAAATTAGGAAACAAATGTAAATTCATTCATATTTGTGTATTAATTCTCAGAACTTGGAAGGGAGCTGCCTTAGTTTAGTCCAAGTGTCGGACTTGTAATCCAAGGATCATGGGTTTAGTACCCTGTGAGTCCAGCCCAAGTTAACTGCCTGAGTGTTTTCTTGAGACAAGCACTTGGCTCCCATTTCCTTGGCATGATACAGCCAATTATGTGTTACAAGTGATGTTTAAATCAACAAAATAAAATAGAAAATAATTAATATTCTGAATTTTAGGTCATGGTTCAGTTACGTACCCTCATGTATAGACTTTGGGTCATGGTTCAGTTACATACCCTCATGTATAGACTTTTAGATCATGGTTCAGTTACATACCCTCATGTATAGACTTTTAGGTCATGGTTCAGTTACATACCCTCGTGTACAGACTTTGGGTCATGGTTCAGCAGTAAACCTTCATATTTGAACTTCAGAGTCATGGTTCACTTTATTTCATACTTTCATGCATTGGCCTTGAAATTGTAGGTCATATTCAGACTTTCATGCATTGACTTTGAAGTGGTAGGTGAGATTCAGACTTTCATGCATTGACTTTGAAGTGGTAGGTCAGATTCAGACTTTCATGGAATGACTTTGAAGTGGTAGGTCTGATTCAGACTTTCATGCATTGACTTTGAAGTGGTAGGTCAGATTCAGACTTTCATGCATTGACTTTGAAGTGGTAGGTCAGATTCAAGCTTTCATGCATTGACTTTGAAGAGGTAGGTCAGATTCACACTTTCATGCATTGGACACAGAACTGTATTTCTGGGGCAGTATTATTATTTGTAAAGTTTTGTTAATTTTAATGAAGAAAAATTAGTTTTAATATTCATGTGTTACCTTTCATTAATACACACTATGGTCTTTTAATGTCCTTTTTTCATTTTGCTTACCCAGATATTATTATTTTATTCGGATTGTACCATACAGTGTAACAAATTTTAATATAGTTATTCATTGCTTCACCAGGCATTTGGTCTTGTGCCTTTTATGCTGATAAAGCAATCCACACTTATTGTTCACGTATTAAACTTTATGGCCCTAATGACATAGCTGTGTATGGGGTGTTTTTAGCCCTACTGACACCGCTGTGTATGGGGGCCCCTGGGAGGCCCTCCTGACATCGCTGTGTATGGGGTCTTTATGGCCCTACTGACACCGCTGTGTATGGGGGCCCCTGGGAGGCCCTCCTGACATCGCTGTGTATGGGGTCTTTATGGCCTTACTGACATAGCTATTTATGTAGCATTTATGGCCCTACTGACATCGCTGTGTATGGGGCTTTTATGGCTCTACTGACATTGTTGTGTATGGGAGCCCCTAGGAGGCCCTACTTACATAGCTGTGTATGGGGCCCCTGGGAGACAAGGTGGTCTAAGGTATCACCATTACAGATCATCAACATCTCGCCTCTGTCTATGTCTAGGTACAAGTATTGGCATTGCAAATGTGGGTATGTGTAAAAGCTTGGCAGTCGATTCCAGTTGTTAGTGGTTCTTTGCAAGATTTTCCAGGGTTCACAACCAAATATAACCAGAACACCTTTGTACAGGTGATACAGGTAAATGAACTAGTGACACACCAGTCTACACTTTGTACAGGTGATACATGTAACTGAACTAGAAGCATAGCAGTGTGCACTTTGATAGATGTCACAAAGGTAAATTGTCTTAATGACAGATCAATCCATATATTTTGTGACATGGAGAAATAAACTTAGGTGACAAAGCAGTCTACACTTTTTATACCAGTAAAAAAAGATAAACGATCCTGGTTGCCTTGGAGTCAGTAACATTTGTAGACATGTAAATGAGAAGCCAAGGGAAGCAACTGTTGTTTTTGACACAGCAGTGTGATTAGATTATTTACTACTGAGGAAGTGTCTTGTCTTGTAAAACCAAAGTATCCGTCCTGGAAAGATCCAATCACCTGGAGAGATCCAATCATGCCCAAATCTGCAGGAGATGGAAGTCAGGTAAGTTAAATCTCCATCGGCATCCTCTAAAGTTTGAACAGCTTGGTCACCAATGTCATTCATCCCATAGTGATGACAAAACTTTTAATTTGGATAATTCAGTAATGCATAGGTGGAATCTAGAATACAGATTAAATAATTATTAAAATGAATGTTTTTATAATGCTTAGAAAATTATACACTGTGATTCAACCTATTCATCACTTTTTATATTGCCTTCATAAAGAGATTTTTAACAACAGTGAAGATTTGGTGCATATATTTTCATTATGAAGTACAGTCATATCTGACTGCATCATTTACTCTTGTCATGCACTTTAAGCGGTTGTGTTTTTCAATTCTGTTTGTTATTTACTTTAGGCTCTTGTATGTCATAATTGTGTTTTTATCATATATTTTAGGCTGTAGTCTCTTGCAGTTATGTTTGTCTTGAATTTTAGACTGTAGTCTCTTACAGTTATATTTGATGAGCATTTTACAGTTATATTGGTCATTAATTTTAGACTGTAGTATGTTACAGTTCTTGTCATGCATTTTAGGCTGTATATTACAGCAGGGTTGGATGTGCATTTTAATCTGCAGTCACTTACAGTTCCATTAGTAGGCTCTATTATCTTACAGTTATATTTGGTGAGCATTTTGGCTGTCATCTTTTACAGTTCTGTTTGACTAGAATTTTAGGCTGTAGTCTATTACAGTCAGATTTGTCATGCTTTTGAAGCAGATGCCTTTTCTTGTTCTGTTTGTCATACATATTAGGTTTTGTGTCGTAAAAATTGGTACGTAATTATACTTTTTGTTTAGCCCTGTGTCCTTCTTCTACCATAAGTGTAAACCTTTTCTCAAGCTTCTATGGATTGAATATTTTACTTTTCTCATCCACACTTAGTTAACAAGTCCTGCATGTGGAATGAAAATACCTTTTTGCTAGTCCAATGCCCTTTCCCTGTAAGAAAGTTTAACCCATATATCATGCTTCCAATTTAGTTTTTGCATCCATTGCTAGCAAACTAGTCAGGCACTTGTTGATGGGTTAGGCTTAAGGTTAGGATAACTAGATTCGAGACAAGAGGAGAATGCTCTTTCTCTAAGGATTTGTCAACCACAATATATCTAACCAAACTTTGTCTGCTTTTTTAGATTCATGTTTAAGAACTTTTGAATAGATGTTGAAAAATGTTACTAGAGGTTAATTGTCTTCTCATTGAAGCTTTCTGTATAAATTATATTAGTGGGCTAGATCACCATTTTATGTTTTGTATCCATAATTCTCAGTTTCAGTACTTGGATTGATTTTGTTAATTGGTATGACAGCAATCCATCTGTTATACACTTTTTTTGTTCTGGGTTAAAATTCCAAAACCATTAAATTAAAATTAAAATTGCAACCACATATGGTATACATATGAAATGGGTGGGTCTCTTTACTACTTTCAACTTTGCATCTAGTTTTCCATCCTTACATCTGTCACTGACACATTCATTTTCCAGATCAAAACTTCAAACTGTTCATGATATCTCTTTGAAAAATGGAACACTATTAGCTTAGTGGTTGATGCCAGATGACTTGTTACACTATTAGAATAGTGATTGATTCCAGATAACTTGGTACCTTATTAGAATAATGATTGATGCCAGATGGCTTGGTACACTATTAGAATAGTGATTGATTCCAGATGACTTGATACACTATTAGAACAGTGATTGATGACAGATGACTTGGTATATTATTAGAATAGTGATTGATTCCAGATGACTTGGTACACTATTAGAAAAGTGATTGATTCCAGATAACTTGGTACACTGTTAAAATAATGATTGATGCCAGATAACTTAGTACACTATTAGAATAGTGATTGATTCCAGATGACTTGATACACTGTTAGAACAGTGATTGATGACAGATGACTTGGTATGTTATTAGAATGGTGATTGATGACAGATGACTTGGTACACGATTAGAATAGTGACTGATGCCAGATAACTTGGTACACTATTAGGATAGTGATTAATTTCAGATGACTTGGTACACTGTTAGAATAGTGATTGATTCCAGATGACTTGAGACACTATTAAAGTAGTGACTGATGCCAGATGACTTTGTACACTGTTAGAATAGTGATTGATTCCAGATAACTTGGTACACTATTAGAACAGTGATTGATGACAGATGACTTGGTATACTGTTAGAACAGTGACTGATGCCAGATAACTTGGTACACTATTAGAACAATGATTGATGACAGATGACTTGGTACACTATTAGAACAGTGATTGATGACAGATGGCTTGGTATACTATTAGAACAGTGACTGATGCCAGATAACTTGGTACACTATTAGAACAATGATTGATGACAGATGACTTGGTACACTATTAGAACAGTGATTGATGACAGATGGCTTGGTATACTATTAGAACAGTGACTGATGCCAGATAACTTGGTACACTATTAGAACAATGATTGATGACAGATGACTTGGTACACTATTAGAACAGTGATTGATGACAGATGGCTTGGTATACTATTAGAACAGTGACTGATGCCATATAACTTGGTACACTATTAGAACAATGATTGATGACAGATGACTTGGTACACTATTAGAATACTGGTAGATGCCAGATAAAACTTGGTGCACTATTACAATAGTGATTGATGCCAGATAACTTGGAACATTATTTGAATATTGGTTGATGCTAGATGACTTGCCATGCATTTTGCTATTCTGAATTCTTTTTATTCAATAGCTTGTAATTTTTTTAATTTGTCCATCTGTCTATTCCTTAGTTACAATTTATTTTCCAGA
Source organism: Sinohyriopsis cumingii (assembly GCA_028554795.2). Classification (NCBI taxonomy): domain Eukaryota; kingdom Metazoa; phylum Mollusca; class Bivalvia; order Unionida; family Unionidae; genus Sinohyriopsis; species Sinohyriopsis cumingii. The sequence continues at coordinate 36,085,544 of CM068837.1, forward strand.
GCAAATTTATTTATTGTATCTCTTGCATGCTTTTACATTTTTGTACTGAATCTTATTAATTGAATGATTCAAAGGGCAGATAACTCAAGCTAACAAAATTAAAATCTCTCACAAAAGAAAATGATATAAAAGGTAGAAGAAAATCTGCAGATGAATAAAACTGCAGTGGATTTAAAAAACAGGCTTGTTTTGTGGGTTTTTTTAAATATCTGTCCATGTATTTATGTGAATGGGTCATGTGTGTGCCTGTGAGTGGTGATGATGTTGGGCAATCTTAAGTTTACCAACTGTTTTTGGTTTGTAAGTATATTATTATTTAACTGCTTTGGTGGCCTAGACCACTCTGGTGGCTTAGTGGTTAGAGTGTCCACCTCGGATGTGGGAGGTCATAGGTTTGATCCCCGGCTGAGTCATACCAAAGACTTACAAAAATGATACTAACAGCTGCCTCGCTTGGTGCTCAGCATTAAGAGGTTAGTGTTAGGACTGGTTGGCCTGGTATCAGGATAATGTGACTGGGTGGGACATCATTCTACATGTCTGCGGCATGATGACTCATTGCTAGATATCACCATAAACTGCAACACTGCAGTCATCGTAGTGATATGACTGCAAAATTGTTAAAGCTACATTAAGAATCCAAATCACATGCACTCTGGTGGCCTAAGTGGTTAGAGCATCTGCCTTGGATGCAGGCAGTCATTGGTTCAAACCCTGGCTGAATCATACCAAAGACTTATAAATGTTGCTAACAGCTGCCTTGCTTGGTGCTCAGCATTAAGAGGTTAGTGTTAGGACTGGTTGGCTTGGTATCAGGATAATATGAATGGGTGGGACATGATGCTTCAGTGCTAGACATCACTATAAACTGTCACACTGTAGACACTGCAGACATGGTAGTGATATGGGTGAAAAATTGTCAAAGCTACATTAAAACTCACACAGATACACTTGTAAGTATATTAACTGCATCAAAGAAAATGGACATTTTCATTTCTTATTTTATCTGAATTTCCAGTTCCTCTAACCATATTATATGAAAAAATAACTTGCTCTTAATTGGACAATGTTTCATTGTTAGGTCACATCCACTGATCCCCCTTTGAGACCTCAAAACAGACTTTCTAATCTGCAGAGCACTCCAACACCATCAGGTAATATGCAGGTGTAATATATTGCACACAAAATATGCTACATTGAAATTGGCATATATAGTGCCACCAATCAATAGATTTTAATTAGTCCTATTTGAATGCAGTCATCAATAGAATTCCTTTGAGTTTAGTCCAATTTGAATGCAGTCACCAATAGAATTCATTTGAGTTTGATTTGAATGCAGTCATCAATAGAATTAAATTGAGTTTAGTCCAATTTGACTGTAGTCGTGCATACAATTCATTTGATTTTAGTCCAATTTTACTGCAATCAATAGAATTAAAGCTTAAGTCTGTTCCATTTAAACATACACAGCACTAATGGAAGCCAGTTTTAAAAAAATATATGCCAGGGTACTTTGATAGCACTGAGTTCATATTAAAGTGGTAAGAAAATTCGAAATTGAATCTATGGGTGAGTACCTCACATTAAAAGTGCTTTCCCAGGGTCCCAGGTTATGTTTTACTAGAACAGCCCTTAATAAGAAATCTTCCCTGGGTCCCAGGTATGTTTTACTGGAACAGCCCTTATGAAGAAATCTTCCCTGGGTCCCAGGTATGTTTTACTAGAACAGCCCTTAAGAAGAAATCTTCCCTGGGTCCCAGGTATGATTTACTAGAACAGCCCCTAAGAAGAAATCTTCCTGGGTCCCTGGTATATTTTAATAGAACAACCTTAAGAAGAAATCTTTAAAACATTTCCTTAATACAGAAGCTTTCCTGTTAATGACATTCATTTCTGTAATTAGGTCACAATGATATGAGTCTGAATGATGCAGCACAAACCATGCCTACTGATGAACATTAGCCGGGAAGATCCAACATTTATGTTTAATAATTTGGTGTGAAATAAAATTAGGTAACTGTGATCTACTACTCACTTTGTTCATTCAGATCAATGCAAATAATGCCATACATGCCATGAAGATGAAATGCAAAATAACTGGCAAAAGCGTCAGCCAGACAAAACACACTTTTAAGATGAAATCTGACAGAGCCAAGACAATCACTGACAATACTGTAACTTCTGTATAAGTACCCCTCTGCTTCACAAAGGCTACCAGACAATTCATGCTTAGAGGTTAGTATTAGGACTGGTCGGCCTGGTGTCAGGATAATGTGACTAGGTGGGACCTCATGCTACATGTATGCGGCATCATGCCTTAGTGCTAGACATCACTATAAACTGCCACACCACAGACACTGTAGCGAAATGACTGAAAAATAGTTAAAGCTACATTAAAAATCCTAATCACACACACACACATATAATTCATGCAGATTTGTATTCTTTTTTCTAAAAAGTTGAACCTTATATAAACAGCTTGTGTTTGATGGCGCTTTTAGTTTATTTTCAGCTTGCAGAAATACCATATGGCTGAAAATGAATTATAAGAAAATAACCAAATAAAATCAGCAATCTGAATCAATCTGTCTGCACAGTGCGTACTGTAACCCTGTAAGCAAGTAGACCTAAGTTATACACATTTTCCAGCGTTTTCTGAATATCACCATTTTTCCTTTTGAAGAATTTACTCATCCTGTATTTCACATTTTGTGTTTTGATCAGATGTGATTCAGTTTGTTAAAATCTTTAACAATCAACTGAAAGTTTTTAGAGAGACGAGGAAAAAATGTTACTGTCAGAAATGAATTAAGATACTATAAATTCCAATGTTTATGATAATGTCTGTAAATATGCCAGCTTTGTGAGTTTCAAAATGACAATAAAGACTTAAATGCAAATGCGTTGTATATTGCCTGTTTCTAGTTGATTGCCACTGAATGCGTTGTATATTGCCTGTTTCTAGTTGATTGCCACTGAATGCGTTGTATATTGCCTGTTTCTAGTTGATTGCCACTGAATGCGTTGTATATTGCCTGTTTCTACTACCAGTTGATTGCCATTGAATGATCACACACACTGCCATTGAATGCAGCAGTGTCAATGAGAAACTTTGATTCTGATGACATGTATATAATCATGATTTAGGAACAATGTTAATAGATGATTCTTTGCAAAGGCATGATTACCCAGAAAAAGGACTGGTTCTCTAGGTACATTTCTTGATGAATTTGGAATTCTTCTGTCTGCAGATGTATCAAAAATATTTATTCTTCAATGATATATGACGATATCACTTAGAATGAGTCATTTGATGTAGTAGAATTATTATAAATTGATACTATTTAGACAGATGATCCAACATGACAGGCTTGGGGGTTGAACTACAAACAGATAATAAAACCTGGCAGGCTTGGGTTTGCACTACAGATGGATAATTCAATATGGCAGACTTGGGGGATGTCCTACAGACAGATGATTCAACACTGCAGACTTAGAGTTGCACTATAGACAGATGATTCAACATTCTGTGGGCATGGGTTTGCCCTACAGACAGACAACATTTTGCTGGCTTGGAGTTGCCCGCAAACAGAGGATTCAACACTACTGGACTTGGGGTTGACCTGCAGACAGATAATTCACCACTGACAGACGTAGGGTTGACCTGCAGACATATGATTCACCACTGCCGGCCTTAGGGTTGACATGCAGACAGATGATTCACCACTGCTAGATGATTCACCACTGACAGATGTAGGGTTGACCTGCAGACAGATGATTCACCACTGCTAGATGATTCACCACTGACAGATGTAGGGTTGACCTGCAGACAGATGATTCACCACTGCCGGCTTAGGGTTGACATGCTGACAGATGATTCACCACTGCTAGATGATTCACCACTGACAGATGTATGGTTCACCTGCAGACAGATGATTCACCACTGCTGGCTTAGGGTTGACATGCTGACAGATGATTCACCACTGCCGGACTTAGGGTTGACCTGCAGACAGATGATTTGCCACTGCAGGCTTAGGGTTGACATGCTGACAGATGATTCACCACTGTTGGACTTAGGGTTGACCTGCAGACAGATGATTCACCACTGCCAGCCTTAGGGTTGACCTGCAGACAGATGATTCACCACTGCCAGACTTAGGGTTGACCTGCAGACAGATGATTCACCACTGACTGACATAGGGTTGACATGCAGACAGATGATTCACCACTGCAGGCTTAGGGTTGACATGCAGACAGATGATTCACCACTGCCGGACTTAGGGTTGACCTGCAGACAGATGATTCAGCATTCTGCAGGCTTGGAGTTGCCCTGCAGATGGATCGTTCAACATTCTGTGGACTTGGAGTTGCCCTATAGACAGATGATTGGGGTTGCCCAACAGACAGATGATTCAACACTCTGTGGGTTTGGGGTTACCCTACTGTATGTTGACTAATGGAGGCAAGAGCCAAGACAACTCAGCAACCTGGAGTCCTAACCAAAAGGGTACAGATTCAGATCCTACAGGTGGATCAGCCGGTTGAACTATGTCCTTGGAAAAGGTGCTTTGCTGTAAATAGACTTTACTCCAACTATCTCAGCACTAAATGACCTACATTTATTACTGTAATGTAAATAAGCACTAAATGACCTACATTTATTACTGCACCATAAAACAACACTGAACGACCTACATTTATAACTGCACTAAATGACCTACATTTATTAATGTACCAAAAACCAGCACTGAATTACCAACATTTATTACTGTACCATAAAACAGCACTAAATGACCTACATTTATTACTGTACTGTAAAACTAAAACAGTACTAAATGGATCACATTACTGTAGAACAACACTGAACGACCTATATTTCTTACTGTACTATAAAACAGCACCAAATGACCTACATTTATTACTGTACTGTTAAACAGCAAAGCGACATATGCTGATGATGCCATCAAAATGAAGAGAAGTTGTTTCAGAGAGGATGTATTTTCTGAAATTTGTAATTGCTATGCAAAATCATAATTTTATCATTTGTAATTGCCATGCAAAATCATAATTTGTAATTACCATGCAAAATCATAATTTGTAAATTGCCATGCAAAATTATAATTTGTAATTGCCATGCAAAGTCATAATTTGTAATTGTCATGCAAAATCATAATGTGTAATTGCCATGCACAATTATAATTTGTAATTGCCATGCAAAATTCTAATTTGTAATTGTTATGCAAAATTCTAATTTGTAATTGCCATGCAGAATTCTAATTTGTAATTGCCATGGAAAATTATAATTTGTAATTGCCATGCAAAATTATAATTTGTAATTAATTGCAATATCTGCATGATTTGATTTAAACTCTAACAATTACAGTTTTTTACATAACTCCTCATACAATATCAAGGACTATTTGATCTTTCTCTGTTTTGTGACGATTACAGGTCATAGGACAAGAAGAACCTTGCAGATCTAAGCATGTGTAGACTTTGGAAAGGTCTTTATTTCTTTGTGCTTTTTCTGTTATTTTACTAATGCTTTGACTGATGGACAAGTGTAACATTCTATACGTTTACTATGGTGAGACATCAAATTGGCTGGAGAAAAAAAATTAACATGCACATTGGCTTAAGAATTTAATGACCTTTAACAAAGACTCCAGGATTTAGAAATATACTAGATGTACCACAGGTACACCATCCATGCTATATTTATACAATGAAGGCATAAGCAGGATATATGCTGCTTTTTCCTAAATGACTCAAGGGTTTAGAATTGAGGATACAGAAACTCGGCCAAAGCTTCTCATGTTCAAATATTACATCCTAAGGCTTAAAGATATATTTTATCAAAGACTACTAATGACCATATACTAATGACAATAAAGAATACTAATGGCAATCAAGAGTACTAATGGGTATGTATTAATGACAATCAACAATGCTAATGACTATATACTAATGACAACCATGAATACTAATGTCTATATACCAATGATAATCAAGAATAATAATGACAATATACTACAAATTTATACTAATGACAATCAAGAATATGAATGGCAATCAAGATTACTAATGGGTATGTATTAATGACAGTCAACAATGCTAATGACTATATACTAATGACAATCAACAATGCTAATGGCAATCAAGAATACTAATGGCAATCAAGAGTACTAATGACTTTATACTAATGACAATCAAGAATACTAATGGCAATCAAAATACTAATGGGTATGTATTCATGACAATCAACAATGCTAATGGCAATCAAGAATACTAATGGGTATGTATTCATGACAATCAACAATGCTAATGACTATATACTAATGACAACCATGAATACTAATGACTATATGCCAATGATAATCAAGAACAATAATGACAATATACTACAAATTTATACTAATGGCAATCAAGAATATGAATGGCAATCAAGAGTACTAATGGGTATGTGTTAATGACAATCAACAATGCTAATGACTATATACTAATGACAAGAAAACTAATGGCAATCAAAATACTAATGGCAATCAACAGTACTAATGGGTATGTATTAATGACAATCAAGATTGCAAATGACTATATACTAATGACAAGCAACAATGCTAATGACTATATTAATGACAATCAACAATGCTAATGACTATATGCTAATGACAATCAACAATGCTAATGACAAGCAACAATGCTAATGACTATATTAATGACAATCAACAATGCTAATGACGACATGCTAATGAAAATAAATAATGCTAATGACTATATTAATGACAATCAACAATGCTTATGACTATATTAATGACAATCAGCAATGCTAATGACTACATGCTCATGACAATAAATAATGCTAATGACTATATTAATGGCTCAACAATGCGAATGACAATCAAGAATACTAATGGCAATCAAGAATACTAAGGGGTATGTATTAGTGACAATCAACAATGCTAATGACTATATACTAATGACAATCAACAATCCTAATGACTATGTACTAATGACAATCAAGAATACTAATGAAATTTATACTAATGACAATCAGAATACTAATGGCAATCAAGAGTACTAATGGGTATGTATTAATGACAATCAACAATGCTAATGACTATATACTAATGACAATCAAGAATACTAATGACTATATACAAATGACAATCAAAATACTAATGGCAATCAAGAGTACTAATGGGTATGTATTAATGAAAATCAACAATGCGAATGACTATATACTAATTACCAATCAACAGTGCTAATGGCAATCAAGAATATTAATGGCAATCAAGAATACTAATGGATAGGTACTAATGATAATCAACAATGCTAATGACTATATTAATGACAACACTGCTTATGACTATATTAATGACAATCAACAATGCTTATGACTATATTAATGACAATCAGCAATGCTAATGACTACATGCTAATGACAATAAATAATGCTAATGACTATATTAATGACTCAACAATGCGAATGACAATCAAGAATACTAATGGCAATCAAGAATACTAAGGGGTATGTATTAGTGACAATCAACAATGCTAATGACTATATACTAATGACAGTCAACAATCCTAATGACTATGTACTAATGACAATCAAGAATACTAATGAAATTTATACTAATGACAATCAGAATACTAATGGCAATCAAGAGTACTAATGACTATGTATTAATGACAATCAACAATGCTAATGACTATATAATAATGACAATCAAGAATACTAATGACTATATACAAATGACAATCAAAATACTAATGGCAATCAAGAGTACTAATGGGTATGTATTAATGAAAATCAACAATGCGAATGACTATATACTAATGACAATGAAGATTGCAATGATAATCAAGAATAATAATGACAATATACTACAAATTTATACTTTATGAAATTTATATAAATTTATAATGACAATCAAGAATACGAATGGCAATCAAGAGTACTAATGGGTATGTATTAATGACAATCAACAATGCTAATCACTATATACTAATGACAAGAAAACTAATGGCAATCAAAATACTAATGGCAATCAAGAGTACTAATGGGTATGTATTAATGACAATCAACAATGCTAATCACTATATACTAATGACAAGAAAACTAATGGCAATCAAAATACTAATGGCAAATCAAGAGTACTAATGGGTATGTATTAATGACAATCAGCAATGCTAATGACTATATAATAATGGCAATCAAGAATACTAATGACTATATACAAATGACAATCAAAATACTAATGGCAATCAAGAGTATTAATGGATATGTATTAATGAAAATAAACAATGTGAATGACTATATACAAATGACCAATCAACAATGCTAATGGCAATCAAGAATACTAATGGCAGTCAAGAATACTAATGGGTAGGTATTAATGACAATCAACAATGCTATTTGACTATATAATAATGACAATCAAGATTGCAAATGACTATATACTAATGACAATCAAAATGCCAATGGCAGTCAAGAATACGAATGGCAATCAAGAGTACTAATGGGTATGTAATAATGACAACCAACAATGCTAATGACTATGCTAATGGAATTTAAGGATAATAATGGCCATATAGGTGTACTAATGGCATTAAAGAGTACTAATGGCACCATAGAAACTAATATAACTTATTGTATCAGAGCAGAAAAGCCAGGACAATATATAATGCACTATATGGGTCAGGGTTCAAAAAAGTATCATTTGACATGGTACTGCTGCTGACTTCGTGTTCAATAAAAATCATGGATATGTAAATGCGCCATGTGACAGTGTATGTTTTGTATGTAAACGACTTAATCATTGAAATATAGACAATTTTTGTCTGGCATGCTGGTTCCAATTAGAACAACCCAATCATAAACATCAATTGAAAAGAATATATATATATATGGCATGCTGGTTCCAATATGAACCCAAACATAAACATTAATTGAAAAGAATATATAATAATAATAATAATAATAATGAGGACTTTGTATAATAATAATAATAATAATGAGGACTTTTTATAGTGCCTAATCTTTAGAAGCTCTAAGCACTTTACAAAATTAGACAATACCTGTAAGGTAAAAACATAATGATATGGTTACAAAAACAAACACCATGAAATAAGAAAACATTAAAAAACATGCTGAGAATATTTAAGGTAGGACACATTATTAGGTCTTTAAGTTTGTTCTTGCAGTCGAAATAAGTGATTTGTGAGAGCACTCTTGAATGTGATCACTGTGTCTTTGTGTCTAAGTTCAGTGGGCAATTCATTCCACGTTGCTGGGCCCTGGTATGCAAAAGAACGCTGTCCATATGACTTTGTTTTCATAGTGGGAATAATGAGTATACGATTATCAGAAGAGGAGCGTAAGTATCTTGCAGGTGTGTACACATGGGTGAGGTCGAATAGGTATGTTGGACTAGAGTCAGACAGTTAAATGTAGCACAGAGAACAATGTATTTGATTCTTTATTGAATGAATAGCCAGTGTAGGGTACAGAGCAGCAGGGAGGTGTGCTCTGATCGTGTTACTCTAAGTATGATCCGAGCAGCTGTGTTTTGTACTTTTTGAAGTTTCTGGAGCAGATACTGAGATGAACCAGACAGAATCGAGTTGTTGTTGTTGTAGCTGTTGTAGGGCTTAACGCCATTTTTCAGCACGCGATTGGCTATACATGGCGGCCAGTATTAATGGTGGAGGAAGAACCCGGGAAAACCCCGGAAAGAACCACCGACCCACGAGAAGCTACTGGCAGGCTTTCTCACATACCCACATTAGCCGAATCCGAGACTCGAACCCACGCAGACAGAGGTGAGATGGCAGTGATCCGTAACGGAGAGCGCTTTAGACCACTCGGCCACTCGGGGCCCCTTCTTTGTCCAGTCTTGAAAGTACTAATGAACACACAAGTGTTTTAGTGGCATCAACTGAAAGATATTTGCGAATTGAGCTGATGCATCTCGGCTCAAGATATGCAGCCTTGCATATGTTCATGACCTGCTGGTGCAATGGGATAGTACTGTCCAGAGTAACACCTAGGTTTCGTACTAATTGTGTGAATTTAATGTTGGTGTTGCTGATATTTATTGTTTGAGGTAAAGGATGTGAATGAGAAAGTCTTCGTGTTATGATCAGAATGGCCTCACTTTTATCATCATTCACCTGCAGCTTGTTACATGTCATCCATGATTTCACATCAGAAATGCACCTCTCTACACCTTGGATGGTAGCATCAACTTCAGTTGGGTGGCTAGAATTGTATATTTGGGTGTCATCAACGTACAAATGGTGAGACACTGGATGATGATCTATGACACTTGAGAGCGACTGCGTGTACAGAATGAAGAGAACTGGTCCAAGAACAGACCCCTGTGGAACACAACAACATAGATCAACTGGGCTGGGGTGTATTCCATTTGCAGATACAATTCGTGTCCTGTTGACCAGGTAGGACTTTAACCACAGTAAGGCTGTATCATGAATGCCAAATACAGCGCATAATCTTTAGAAGCTCTAAGCGCTTTACAACATTAGACAACGCCTATAAGATAAAAAACATATAATTATATGATTACAAAAACAAACACCATGAAATGAAAAAAACATTAAAAACATGCTGAGAATATTTTAGGTAGGAAACATTATTAGGTCTTTAAGTTTGTTCTTGCAGTCAAAATAAGTGAGTTTTGAGAGCCCACTTGAATGTAATCACTGTGTCTTTGTGTCTAAGTTCAGTGGGCAATTCATTCCACATTGCTGGGCCCTGGTATGCAAAAGAACGCTGTCCATATGACTTTGTTTTCATAGTGGGAGTAATGAGTACATGTATATGATTGTCAGAAGAAGAGCTTAAGTATATTGCTGGTGTGTACATATGAGTGAGGTCGGATAGGTTTGTTGGACTAGAGTCCAATAGTGAAACGTAGCACAGAGAACAAATTTTGTGTTTGATTCTGGATCGAATGGATAGCCAGTTTAGGGTACAGAGCAGGCTGATGCAGGCCAACATCATTATTCAAATAGATTAAAGAATATAAGAAGTGATTGAAATAGTACTTTTTCTTGTTTTTTCAAATCAAATGTCATAGCCTGTTATAGGGTCAAAATAATGCAGATAACAGCACCAACGAATAAATTGTTGCAACCAAGTTGTAAAATGTCCTTTCAGGCTCGTTATGCAACGGCTTCTTAGGGACTTTATCTCATCTTGTTAGGGAACTTTTCCAAAACTGCGGCTTTTGTGCCTCGATATATCAACACTCTAAATTGAGAAAGTAATGTTTGTTTAATAATGTACGCACTTTTGTTTCTTAAGGAGATTTGTAGTAGACAATTATCCTTTTAAATTATAAATTATCAAATGTGTGAATAAATATTGATTATATAACAAGTTTGTAATAGCAAGCGACTATGTACATGAGTATATATATGTATATATGAGTTAAGATATATACAGTTGTTACATTCATATATTTTCTTCCCCTACTCTGCCACTATCTCAACTTAATTTTTTGGGATCGCTCCGGTGGCCTAGTGGTTTGAGCGTCTGCCTCAAATGCTGGAGGTCGCGGATTCGAACCCAGGCCGAATCATACCAAAGACTTACAAAAATGGTACTAACAGGTGCCTCACTTGGCGCTCAGCATTAAGAGGTTAGTGTTACAACTGGTCGGCCTGGTGTCAGGATAATGTGACTGGGTGGGACATCATTCTACATGTCTGCGGCATGATGCCCCAGTGCTAGACATCACTATAAACTGTCACACTGCAGACATCGTAGCGATATTACTGAATAATTGTTAAAGCTACGTTAAAAATCTAAATCACACAGACACACAACTTAATTGACTTAAGGCACTGTTTAAAACTTGATAGTTTACAGTCGTCTCTCTTTGGCAATATTACTTTTGCATTTTATACTTACATGACAGTATACTTGGCATTCCTGTCAGACATTATTTTATGCTCTTATTCTTAATAATGAAGTTGTCAGTAGGATAGTTCCCCGTACCCATCCGCCTCGGAAGCGGGAGGTCGTGGGTTAAAACCTCGGCCGCGTTAAACCAAAGACGTACAAAAATGATACTAACAGCTGCCTCGCTAGACGCTCAGCATTATGAGGTTAGTGTTAGGACTAGTCTGCCTGGTGTCAGGATAATGTGACTGAGTGGGACATCATGCTAAATGTCTCCGCATGATGCTCCAGTGCTGGACATCACTATAAAGTGCCACACTGCAGGCATCGTAGCGATATGAGTGAAAAATTGTTAAAGCTACGAAAATCCTAATTACACACACACACACAGAGTTCCCCGTAGCATCACCACATGTCAGTAGGATGGTTCCCCGTCCCACTAGCATATGTTGTCAGTAGGCTCCAGTGCTGGACATCACTATAAAGTGCCACACTGCAGGCATCGTAGCGATATGAGTGCAAAATTGTTAAAGCTACGAAAATCCTAATCACACACACACACACACACACAGTTCCCCGTACCATTACCACATGTCAGTAGGATGGTTCCCCGTCCCACTAGCATATGTTGTCAGTAGGCTGGTTCCCGGTCACAATACCAAATGTGTACCGGATTATTACAAATCGTATAGTATTTTTAAAACGGTATTCCAATTATGCATTGGATTTGTTTGAGAATTTTTTTTTTTTACTACTGAATAAAAAATATCAAAGATACCGAAGTAAAAGTAAAATAAAACAAAACGAAGTTCAAAAATACTTCCAACCATACCCACTTGTTGTGTGAGTAAATCTATGAGATCGCACAAATCGGTTACACAAATCTTTTTTTATATTTTAAATGATTGCATTTCCCTTTGTATTGAAATAGACTTTGTTCAATGGTGCAAAAGTAAATTTCAAACAATTAGGTATTTTCCACTATTGATAGTAACAAATAAAATCATCTGGAAAAGCTTATTTCTGGTGTAATTTATGAAATCTTCACCCAGTAAGGAAGTGATAACAATGCAGAATATGAAATGTCTATGAGCAAAAAAGGATGCGATATAAGGATTCTCTGAATCACAAATGAGTATGCTATATTTCAGTCGTACTGGGACAATTAGAAAAGGACGTTCACTTCCATTTACAGGCTGGAGCCTTAGTAAATCATTAAATTATATTAGTTTTTCACCTAAGTGATTTAGGTGATGAGACGTTTACTGTGGATACATGTTGAAATAAAAATTATATAGTCATTATAAGTAACGTTCATGATGATCGATGGCTGACCTTTCATTGTATTAATCTCAACGAAGAAAACATTGTTTAAAGCAAATCGAGAACGAAAACCGAAAATAATGGATAATTTAAGTAATTGAAATATTGTCCCCATTTCTAATGAACCCTATATTTTTTTTTTCTCCCAAGAGCCTTAATTGTAAGAAAATATTACTGTAATTACATGGCTACTGAATCGTAGCTACAGCTCGAATTAATCTCGAGTTCAAATGAGACAAGCAGTGATAGGTATATATAGCTAGTATCCAAATAATTTCGGTCTAAATTTTCTTCATGTTGACTGATTATATATATATAAATAAATTTATTTATTTTTCTAATCCTTGGAAACAAATCCACTAGACCGTACATTGCTGTGACTGAACAATTGTTCAATATATAGAAGTGGTCATTTTAACACGCTTGGATCGTAGCTTTGTTGTGAGCAAAATATGCAGTCTTTCTGTACAGCAAGCGTAGCAACTGTGAATCCGGTTTAGGAAAATTTGGGAAACATTCATTATGAATAGTTTTAATTTGTAAATCACTACACATCCTCAAGCTTTAATTGTTGTTTGTTTTTTATCTTGCATTTTGTCATTAATTACACCTTGGAGTTACATGGAACAATGAGCAACGAGTAGCCCATGCATTTAAATAAAGCTTAGCTGACATGAGGCTTTGCTCCGTCAGTAAAACACAATGTCCAATACAAATGCAGTTGACAAAAAATCAGAATTACCTATTAGTTTTAATATGCGTTAAGGAGAAGGACCTGCATAGGACATACTAGTAAGGTATTAAAGATACATTTTAAATATATTCTTCCTAATGCTTAAATTTTGAAAAGACTATGAAAACATAATATTGCGTGAAACATCATCGAATCTATTTTAACATATTTTTTTTCTTTTCTTTACCAGCCTACCTTATTTTGTGAAAACTGGGCCAGTTTACTCTTGTTCTCACTGACCCAGAAGACTCATCAGCTGATTTGCTGATATACATACTTTATATACATACTGATATGCATAATTTCCTTCGTTCGTGCACGGAGGAACCGCTCCGGTTACCTTACGGTTAGAGCGTCCGCCTCGGATGCGAGAGGTCGTGGGTTCAATCCCCGGCCGAGTCATACCAAAGACTTACAAAAATGGTACCTACAGCTGCCTCGCTTGGCGTTAGCATTAAGAGGTTAGTGTTAGGACTGGTCGGCCTGGTGTCAGGATAATGTGACTGGGTGGGACATCGTGCTACATGTCTGCGGCATGATGCCCCAGTGCTAGACATCACTATAAAGTGCCACACTGCAGACATTGTAGCGATATGACTGAAATTTTTTTTAAACTACGTTAAAAAAAGTCCAGTCCAAAATCGTGCACGGAGGAAAAAATCCAAACAAAATGTTGATGATTTTATTTGAATAAATGAGTTTTGAATCCGTCATTTGGCTCACTTAATTTAATTTATTTCTTTTTCTGTTGCACCTTCTCGCTGCCTGGAACATATATTTTCAAAAAGGGGGTAGTTACTGTAGTTGTTGTTGTAGGGCTTAACGCCATTTTTCAGCACAAGATAGGCTATACATGGCGGCCAGTATTAATGGTGGAGGAAGAACCCGGAAAACCCCCGGAAAGAACCACCGACCCACGAGAAGCTACTGGCAAGCTTTCTCACATAACCACATTAGCCGAATCCGAGACTCGAACCGACGCAGACAGAGGTGAGATGGCAGTGATCCGTAACGGTGAGCGCTTTAGACCACTCGGCCACTCGGGGCCCCGGTAGTTACTGTAAGAATCTAGTTCAGGTCTTATTCAGATCTAATAAAAGTATATTCATAAAAATGAGCCTCTCATTTCCTTAAATATATATTTCAGTTTTATCTAGAGCCGCTTTAAGAACGAAAGCAACCATTTAATAGCCGATATTTTTCTTCTTCGTTGTAATACATGCATTTGCGGATTAGATTATGTTGGGTTAAAATATTACCGAAACACCCAGCATATCAGTCAATGAAAAAGCTAATATAACTTGAAATTTATTGTACAACATAGTTCATTAATGTGTAAATCTACATGGGACACCTATCCGCATCTAACATGTTTCACTCACTTGTAGCACTGACATGCTGTCCAAATCTTGCCAGAATCACCCCACTAAGAACAATGTCTTGTTGTGTTTCTTCATAGAAATGCAGTGCATACACTTTGTACATTAAAATAACCGAATGTTGATACAGAAGAATTACAAATGTTCAAAATGAGGATATAGATTTTGTGATACGTTGTTTCGTCAAATCAGCGGGTGAACAGGTATTAGTTTCTTAATAATCTGCCCGTTTTCCCTTGCCGTGTTAATTGGAGAGAGAGAGAGAGAGAGAGAGAGAGGTCAATTATACAAAGACAGATTCAATTTAAAATATCATAAAATTGAAATTTCAATTGTCTCCATTAACGCTTAAATTGACCTTTAAAGTCGCAATACCGTTAGAGTATATGAGAATGAAAACAAGCAAACATAATGTCCAATAAGAGAATTAATGTAAGATGCAGATTATTTATTATATACAGATCAAACATCCATTCGTTTTTTCCCCAATGCATTATACTTTTTCAATCACAAAGTAAATACGATCTAAATATAATCTGCAATATCTCCATGGATACTAGTAAGATTTTATAACAACATCCTCATGATTTTGGGGTCTGTTTGATAGCTCAGTCTGATCAGGAAATATTTTTAAATACTAAAGCATTTTATCAGTGAAGAACTTAGTGGTTAATTTTTAACATTAAGGTATTGTAAAAATTGTTTAACCTCAGTGATGGATCATCTCTATAGTAACCAAACTATTAATTTCGAAAAATACATTATTTGCAATTATGAAAACAATTTGTCCTTAATAAACAGAGGCCAACATCCAAATTCGCTATGCATACTCGGCACACGTTAGGCGTTTAATACAATTACACCCAACTTTTTGTTGTTGGCTATTTATGTTGTCTATATGGGTTAGCTTTGCAAGTATCTTTTCCATCCTTTCTCATTTCTGTATTACAGAGCCCAAAATAAAAACAAACATAAACATATGTGCACCGAAAGCGACTTCAGTGGTGCAGACATATTCTAATTTTGGACAAACGTGTACAGTTTCGGATTTGGCAAATCGCTACCAGTTGTTAGCATAAAATTTTCTCGGTTTCTATCAAATGAAATTTTTAGTGGATACTCTGGAACGCCTGACGTGATTATCTGGAGCGGTGTTCCATCTGGAGATAACTTATGAATGTTTTGAGACCCATTCCCTACAATGTAGACGTTGTCCTCTCTGTCCACTGCTGTGCCGTATGGATATTTTAAATCCTTGGACGTGTAATTATATAACTGCTTGCCATCTGTTAGACCAAAACATAACACTTTATTGCTATAATATATAGAAATGAAGATACGTGTATTTGCGGTACTGAGGGCCACAGACGCAAAGATTGTACTTGGGCAAACAAATTCACGACAATATTTTTCCCCTTCTCTCCTGTTAACAAGGCTCCAGTAACATTTCATCGAATTATCCGTAGGACCGCACACTACGAGCTCATTTGTGCTGACGGCAACCAAACCGCCAACTTGATACCTCGTTGTCATCGTTCCTGTGTCTTTTATGGTGTGGTGCCTTATGGACAGGAACTGGATACATTTACTTCCATACAGTGTCACAGCGACTTCATGGTGGTCCATGAGACACATGTCAACTGGCTCTGCAGACAACGTGTAGCTGCTAACAAAGCCATATGAAGAATCATACAGACAGCACGTCTTATTGTTGTAATCAGCCAGCACTACGTTTCCACTGGGGAGCTGAACGATACCTGTGTAATAGGAAATGTTTTTCCCTACACTTCGAATTTCTACCACTTTCTCTAACTTCGTCCGACTCTCTCTGAGGGATTTACTAGTGGTTGAGTAGATATTGTCATCACTGATGGCAAAACATGGATAACTCATGCGTTTTGCACTGGATTCAAGTTTGGCCATGCTGCTCAGTTCTTGAGAAAGGATATCCTGCACGAGGTTGGTAACCACCAGATCTACTGTAACTGACTCTATTTCTTCATAATTGTCTTTGATTTGATCACTGTAAGATTTCAATTGAGCCAAGGACTTTTTACACACAAGAAATATTTGAGTATCTGTCCCAAATCTTAAGACTGTGTCTAGAAATATTTGAGAGTTTCGGATAGCTTGAATCAAGCTCTGACAATGACGATTCTCCTCCTGGCGTTTTATCATTTCTTGCTTGTAGATTCGATCTCCCTCTCTGTTCACCAGTGTCTCAAGGTCATCCAATTTTTTGTTGATCATCTGTCTGATTGTCTGAATTTCAGCCACAAGTTCATTCACTTTCGTCTCCACCTCGTTAATACTGGACCCGTTCTCTTTTACAAAGGTTTTAAGATGTTCCTCCATTTTCTTCATCTTACCCAAGATTTCCCCGGGCTGTAACTCCTTCATTAGACTAGGAAGATCAGCATTTAATCGTTTTACGTCGCCACAAGTTGTATGATTGAGCACGAAGCAATCTGCACAACATATATCATCATGAATTGGGCAATAATATTCGACGTGCTTCTCCTGATGACCAGAACACCCAAAACCCTCCGAGAATCGCACTCTATTTTCCAGTGTGCTTGTTAATTCGTTAACGCTTATTATTTTATGATCCCTTGTCGATTTAGTTTTCCGATGGACCATTGAACATGTGCTACACAAACCCTCGACACAAACGATACAGAACCCCTCTGCAACGTTCGACTCCTCTATATACTGGCATCCATCACAAATGCGTCCGAAGTTCATTTTCGACTCTTCTGTTATTAAAATAGCATTCCTAGGTAATAACGATATCCCCATATCAGCATGTTTCCCTGTCCTATGATGACTGGTCACTGTACTGCATACAGGACACATCAATTCCTTTACAACCCCTCCATTTTCTTCTCCATGTGTTGCTACATAGTCCTGAAGACATTTTTCACAGAATGCATGCATGCATTGGAGCTGGCGCGGCGACGTAAACACGTTAAAACAAATGGGGCACACAGCATCGGTTATAGATAATGAGTCTATGTTTTTAGTTGTCATTGTCAAGTCGCTTGATATGAGTGACTCTCTAAATTAGTGTCACTTCACTGACTAAAATAAAGTTACAGTTATTGCTATTTAAACCAGTGTACAACTGAAAATTATATAAATCCACAGACTTTCCTCTCACTTGTCATGAGTACAAAACAATCGGGTTCAGAGTTCGTGCTTTTATTTGATGTTTGTATATAATAGTTCTCTGCATATCCGGAATGGCCATACACTAATAATCTACCGGATGGACGCGATTGATACTAGAAAATAGTAATTTAAAATAGTGCACTGCGAGTCAATTTTTCTTAGCCATGTATAAAGTGGAATGGTCTTTCTATGATATCAAAATTAAAAGTCTAGAAGAAATATAATTAGGAGTTTACCTGCATCAAATGAAGTGTTAAGATCAATCATGATACAACTAAACAAAAATGGAAATTAGAAGTGTAAAAGTATAAAAGTAAATGTATTATTGGTATGCATGTACAGTGAGTGACGGTATACAGGTATTATTGGTATGAGTATACAGAGGGTGATGGCATACAAATATATTTTTGGCATGTGTGTAGAGTGGGTGATGGTATACAAATGTATTTTTGGTATGAGTGTACAGTGAGTGATGGTGAACAAATGTATTATAGGTATGAGTGTACGGTGAGTGATGGTGTACAAATGTATTATAGGTATGAGTGTGCAGTGGGTGATGGTATTCATGTATTATTCGTATGCGTTTACAGTGGGTGATGGTATACATGTATTGCTGGTATGTGTGTACTTATAGGTTACTGCATTTGTATGGGAAAATATGAACGAGTTTTTCGAATGGAAATACTGTAATACCTTGGGAGTGGAGTATATCCATCCGACAAAACCAGTTCGTATTTTCCCATATAAATGCAGTAACCTTTTTATTATTTGCTATTTTTTAGTAATCTGCATAATGCTTAATTATATTAACAAAATACACTACACGAAACAAAGTAACTGAATGTATGCCGCATTCCAAACTAAATATACAAGCGCATATTCATCATTACACAACAACAACATTAGTACTGCGCACATAACTCCGCCCAGATAAATTTGTACTTAGTCGCACGCTGGACATAACATTCAAAAGAAAATGGCGTGTCTAGTTACATTTTAAATTTGGAGTCATGTTGTGAATGAATGCACATTGCAACAACTTTTCCATATGATTTGGAATGAATACATTTTGGTCTTTTTTTTTCGATTCTACGAAATTTCGTGATCATGGACTGGATTTATATGTGACAATTCCACATGAAATCCATGGGATTGAAGAAGTGAGGGAGAAGCGTGTTGACATCTACACATGCGTTTCTGTTTCTGTCACTGAATGTTTGAAATCATAATGTGGGAAAAATATGAAGTCTTTCAATTGCAATTATCAGAAAGACGCTATGGAATTTAATGCTTATTTCATTTTGAGTGCAGTAATTAGGATATAATTGCACGTATCATCGAAATTACAGTACAATTTCGAAATGTGTAATCGAGATTGAGAACCTATGACATGGCTCATGTAATTCGGATTTGCAGAACTAAGAAAGTACATTTTGAGGAAATTCATGATGTAAAACTGTAAGTGTATTTTTTGCCATTCGTATCACCAGCTGAAGAAGACAGTATATGACTTGTCACTTGTATGTTATTTGTAAGGACCCTTTCTTGTGTCTGTTGTATAATGTAGCTAGCCTAAATCCGAAACATTGTATCAACAAATTTAACGCGGACTGTGCCAAAGCAGCTGGTATGTGGCAGTCCACGAAACATCTGTTTTAGTTCATTCAGAAACAAATTTAAACAACCACAAGGTAAAGCGCCTCTTACGCGAGTGTACATGATTTGTTTAGAAATCAAAAGTGCTGGCGTTCATTGTTTTTTTTTGCAATATAAAGTAGTTCGTTTATGCACGTGAATGCGATATGTGTATATGCACGCGAGTTCAGTATCGGATAATATTGAACGATTCTGACAATGTAAAGTTAACGGAGAAAAAAATAAGAGCATATAATAGAATGGGTGATGGTATAAAAATGTATTATTGGTATGTATGTACAGTGGATGATGGCATACAAATATATTATTGGTATGAGTGTACAGTGAGTGATGGCATACAAATGTATTATTGGTATGTGCATACAGTGGATGATGGTATACCCGTATTATTGGTATGTGTGTAAAGTGGATGATGGTATTCATGTATTATTGGTATGTGTGTACAGTGTGTGATGGTATACATGTACTATTGGTACGTGTCTACAGCGGGTGATGATATACAAAGGTAGTATTGGTGTGCATGTACAGTGGGTGATGTTATTATAACATGATCATGGTTATAAAAATCAGAACAAACTCTTGGTAGCAAATATGCCAAAACAAAAACTATGTAGGAATCGCAAGGAAAGCATACCCCACGAACAGAGAATAAATGTGTATTACGCGACAAACGACACAAGGTGTATCAGCTACCAATACCTTAAAACCAGACGTGTGAAACAAAACATTTAGTCAAAAATAAGACTAAAATTGTTAGAATACTATAGCGAATCGGTTTTAACTTGAGAGACTATAATAATAATAATAATAATAATAATAACCATGCTAATGATGATGATGTGGACTTAGTAAGTACCTAATCTTTAGAAGCTCTAAGCGCTTTACAATATTTGATAACACATACAAATCTATACAAGGACACGATTACACAACCAAGTACCATTAACTTACAAAACATAAACATGCTGAGAATAATAAAGTAAATATTATTAAGTGTTTCAGTTCGGTGTGTTCTTGTAGTTAAAATTGGTGAGTTTTAAGAGCACACTTGATAGAGACTACAGTGTCAGTGTGTCTAAGATATTTAGGCAGTCCAGTACACGTACCTGGGCCGGAAAGAAGTCAAAACGTATCCAAACAGAAACGTACCCAAGTCAAAACGTACCCAATCCGAAACGTGCCCAAGTAAAAATGTACCCAATCCGAAACGTCCAAAAGTCAAAACGTACCCAAACTGAAATGTGCATAAATCGAAACGTACCAGCCCGAAACGTACTCAAGCCGAAACGTACCCAAGCCAAAACGTACCCAAACCAAAACGTATTCAGTAGCAGCAATACCGCAGAAACATTTAGGACGCATTATGATACTAATTGCAATATCAAATCTTACTTGTTTGATCACCTGTTAAAACTGGCATACAATATATTGGACAAATCAGCCAACAAGTATCAAGGTATTAAAAAATATAGATTTGATATAAATAATTATATAGATCAATCTTTTTCATAACAAGTCGCCGAACACTTTAATGATGGTTTCCATTCTTACAGGATTTTCATTGCAGCCCATTGATAGTGTTAATTAGGGAATGGAATGTCTGTTAAAAAACATATTTAATTCACCGTTTTGATACAATAGATCCAAAAGGACTAAATTCAGAACGTTCGTATAACATTCATTAATGAACTCAGCAATGTATCTCCCTCCTCAGATGTAGGGAGATACATGGTTCAAACATCGCCCGAGTTATATCAAACACTTTTAAAAGTAGTAGTTGGCGCTCAGCATTGCGATATTGATATTAGGACTGGTCGGCCTGGTGGGGCATGACGCCTCAGTGCAAGATATCACCAGAAGCTGCAATATGTCAGACATCGTAGCGATATGAATGACAAATTCTTAGAGCTACGTGAAAAATCGAAATCACACACATACATGCAATGTATCTCGCATTTTCTTAGTTTATTTGTGGTCATCTCACCGTCCTCTGGCTTTATAAAGCTAAAGGACTTGGAAAAACCCAACTGAACTCAATTCTGGACAATGTCAAATCCAGGAAACAATGTTATATTACAATAGCATGTAATGGAATTAAAACAATTTAAGACTAAGAGACAAACAATTAAATTAAATATACATAACACTTCCCTACATTAAAGATCATTTATTTTCTTTTCAACTGTGTAAGGACCATACTACTTGGCCTGAAGAGGATTTTGTGGTATGGGAAAGAGAGCAGGAACTCTATCACCAGGCTGACAACTCATATCCTTTGTATTTGCAACATACATTAATTTCATTTTTGACTGAGTAGAGTGCACTATGTCCATAACTAGTTCAAAGGGACTGAATCCTTAAAGATTCTTTAACTGATTTCATTACAGCTAACAATATTAAACGAATTCCCTCATCCAACATCTTTACCTGTATCAAAACAAAATGATCATATAATATTTTTCAAAGTTTTATGAAATCTTTCTAAAGCCCATTGGCTCTCGGGGTATTAGCAGAAGATTTGAATTGTTCGATGCCTAATTCGTACATAACTTGCTGGAAAATTCCCGACATAAAATTTGACTCCTGATCAAATTAGACAGATTAAAGAAGGGCCAAATTGAGTGAAAAACCTGATCATAGGTTTTACTATAGTTTTAGTCTTAATAGTCATAAATGGAATTACCTCTGTGAATCGTGTTGACGCATACATTTTGGTCCACAAGTATTTGGTTACCTGACTTGGTCTTAAGTAAGGGACCGATAAAATCTACCATTATTCTGCTAAATGGTTCGTCAAATGCAGGAATAGGTTGCAGATGGACCGTAACTATCTTCTGATTGGGTTTTCATACTACAATCATCACTTTTACTTTTTGGTCAGTAGAAGTGACTCGAATTCTTGTTATAAGCCAGATTAATTTCTACGTGACCTGCCAAAGGCGTTTTATCTGCCAGACTACGAATTTCCTGTCTGTATGATTTAAAATTTGATAGTTCACTGACCAATCGTCGCCAGCAGGTACCTCGTAAGGTCTCCATCTTCTCATAAGAATCCCATTTTTAACGAAACAACAAACAGATACTTCTGTGGCTTCAGTTTAACTAATGACCCTTTTAAACTAATGGGAGATCCCGGGATCTTTATCCTGTTCGACGACAAAAAACCCAAAGAAACGATTGTCATTTGTCACCCTGATTAGAATAAAGAGAATGAGTAGTTAAAAGAGAATCACTGTGATCAATACCTTTTGACTGACCAAACAATGAGTGAAAGTGACTCATCAAAAGCCTGACCAATATATGTGTCAGCTAACGGAAGAACATTCTCAAGAGCCTTCTTTGCTATTGTTCTATGGTTTATAATTCTCCATAAGATCAGACTGGGGTTTATTAGATCCCAAAAATGTGCTGATTTCAATATAAGACCGTGACCTTTAACTCGTCGGAATACGAGCATTTAGATTGAAATTTAGAAAGGCTAGGATTAGGCTGAAATGCTTTTTATTTTACCAGAAGACTGCTGAGAGGAAGTCTTATTTACAAAAGAAACTTTTTGAACTAAGGAATGCTCGTCAGCAGTACGAACAGCATTTTCCAAGGTTTCGACCTTATTCTCATTAAGATATATATATATATATATATATATATATATATATATATATATATATATATATATATATATATATATATATATATATATATATATATTAATGTCACTATGGACATAGTTCATTAACTCTTCAAGTAATACAAGTTGTCTGAGATTTTCGTAATCTTGATCAACGTTTTTGGCAAAGCACCACCTTTCAATAACTGCACTTTTTCTCTTGCTAATTCAACATGAGTTGTTCCAGCTTCTTTTTATAGTTTCTTAATTTTTGCCAATAAACCCCAGTGACTAACTCATAACCCTTTAAGATGCATTCCTTAACTTGATCATAGTCAACACTGATGTACTGCCATAAATGCATAGATGTCTCGGGCTTTGCAAAAAGTGAACTCTGTAATAATAAAGTCCCATGCTTCTTTGGACATAGCGAATTTTCAGCAATTTATTTTAATCGAGGAAATTATTTGTCTACTTCTTTTTCTCTAAAAGGAGAAACTAACCTAATATTCTTAGTAACATCAAAAACTTGAATTTGTATGTAATGTGGGAACGTGCATTTTACTTTCCAGCTCTAATTCTCTTAATTTAAATTGATATTCCCTGTTTTATTTCTCTCTTCGCATTTGCATCTGTCTCTCTCTACCCTTTCTCCAGTTGCAACTGCATTTGTTTCTCTCCTTCCTCTTTCTGCAATTCCATTTGCATTTGTTTATCTTCCTTCTATAACTGAATTTATTTCTCTTTCTTCTCTTTCTCCAACAGCATTGTCCTTTATCTTTCCTCGTTATCTAATTGAATTGGCATTTATTTCTCCTCTTTTGCAAGTTGCATTTGTTTTACCTCTTATCTTTATGTAGTTCAAGCTTTCTTAACTCTAAATCCATCTTGTATTTTAATTTTAATTCCTTTATTTTTATGTTAGAGTCTGATACAGAGTTACTTATCAAAACCAAAACACTTTTATCCAGAACGTTCTTTTAAATCCAAATATTGGACCTAAACATTCTTTATTTCTTGCTTCGATAAAGAAGCTTTTGCCTTAAAAAGATCATATTTTATTGCAAGTTGAAGCAATTCATCTTTTTCTCAAAAAGTCTAACTTTTCCGGGGTAGGATTTGAAATAAATATCTTCACTTTTGTTGACATTGTAAAAAGATTGCTGATTTCGCTAAAGATTTCTAAAATATGAAAAAATACTTGGGATTTTAAAATTTCGAAATTTGGGGAACTGAAATTTCAAAAACAAAGTCTTCTGAAATATTTTAGCTAATTTTGCATCCCATGCACGAATGCCCAATTTTCTGTTACGAATCTATGCTCTTAAAATAAGTAACAGAAAAGAGTGAAGACAAAAGGCTTTGTAAAATTTAACAAATAATTTATTTCCTTATAATATAATGTGAAAAGTGAGGAAAAAGAACTTACTGTTTTGCGAATTAATTCCAAAAATAATCCAAGAATTAAAAATACAAGTCCTAGTAATAAAGGTGTCAACGGTCTCTTGTTGAATCACATAAATATTATTCCAGACTTGAATTCAGTATAAATTCCAATGAATGTCTTTGACCAAGAATTATCAGAGCACTTTGTATTTCCAGGGAAAAGAATCACTTGAATTCAATAATTTGACGAAAAATAAAATTCAGCCCAAACTGGTTGCAACATAATGGAACTTAACGTGACAATTGTTTTGAGCTCAACTGACTAATTGTTATCAAGGCATTAGTCATGCGACTAACTAAGATGAAAAACAGATTCCAAGATGAGGGTCGAAAGTTCAATCTTCTGGAAAAATAGAAGTTTGTTACCAACTGGCACATGATAAAATATCACGTAGTCCAGGTATGACCTTGACTCTAATTAATGTTTCTTACTCTTAGAAAGATAAAAAAGAAACAAATGTTATCTTACCAAAACTGAGACTTATGTTGGATAAGGTCAGCACTGTATACAGTGTTTATATTATTCGCTGTTTACAGCAATGCAATAAAAATATATTGAAACGGTCAATCAGGTCAAACGGAGCTGAACTCAGTTGTGGACAATGTCAAATCTAGTAAACAATGTTACATTAAAATAACATGTAATGGAAGAAACAAATTAAAAACTAACAGACAAACAATTAAATTAAATTAACAGGTGTACTTTGTTGTTGGTTTAAAAGTAAAATACAATTTGGATACAACATTTTATTTAGATATCATTTTAGTGTCAGTGGTTCGTCTAACTGCGCTTCTAATTTGGGTCGTACTTGTAGGGGCTCTACCTGGAGCATATCCCACTATTTTCCTCCCATTTTCTAGCTTTTAATGACAGATACGTCCCTCTACTGTGTTTGACTTGTTTCTATGTTAAAGTCCCTACATGTATGATCTGGCTAAAGATCTACCTATTGTCCTGTGTAAGCTATATGCGTATGCTAAAAGTGATGCTATGTTTCTCTCCGTGCTTGTTTTAGGGCGGCGTTTGTTTTGCCATACTTTTTTATTTGGTTATTTGATGTTTTTGATCCCTAATTTTGTTTTACAAAATGTTTCTGATATTACATTATGATTGCAATTGAATTCTTCTCTCCGTTCTTATAGTGTTTCCGTGAGTATAAAGAGACCGGTAAACACGTGCGTATTAATAGTTGGCAGTTTAAGTTCCGTAATGCAAATTTGGATAAAAAATGTGATAAATAGGAATGTATGTGTGATGCCTTCAAAATTTTAAAAAAAGACTAACTAGTAAAACAAAAATGTATAATTGCATATCTTATGCGAGTTCTGCGTCTGTATTACAAATGCACCTTTTAACCTTTGACAAAAGCTTAAGCTGAAAGATAACGGAAACAACCCAGCAAAATAAAGCTGTGTAGAGGTTAATAATTCTTGTTATATGTATACGGATAAAATGAAAAGCATCGATATGTTTGTGTTTCCAAAGTGTTCTTGTTCTGTTTGTCCGTGTTTCATGTTTCTGGTTTTCTTTGGCATCCTCGTGAGCCTGTCTACCTCATTTGGAGCCTCATACTATAGTCCTGCGGGATCTACGCCTCTTACTTCCCACGGAAAAATGGATCCCTGTCCACGTGTTTTTAGACCTTTCATACCAGGACTAAGAAGGAATAAGATTTTCCATTTTAACATTTTTCAGAACGGTTTGTGAACGTATTTTACTTCTATGAGAGGAGCTAGGAGCCCCCTCTACCTGTTAGCATATATAAATTATTTAATTATATCTTAGTGTTATAACTATATAAATTGTTTCAACATTAGGAGTTTGTATCATCATTTGAAATATGTTTCATTTCTTGTTTGCACCTATAGAGCCCCAAAGGGGACATATAGTAACGAATGGTACCCGCACGCTCACACGCGACGCCATTCTGAGGGGGTGGCACTCCGACCCAACAATCTCAATTGGATTCCTAAGACTGTTGTGCCAGTCTCTCGTATATATACACTAGACTATACACACATACGTACATCAACATTTAATGCTCACGTACAAACACCTATGTATACAGGAGTATATATTCTCTAACATACTTATTATTTTTCCAATATTATCCTTAAAGAAAGGAAGACTAAAAAAAAAATGGTAGTCTACGTAATACATCGTAGCACAATATTTGTTGTCCTAGTTCTATGGTTGACGCTGGTAGCCTGTCCACATCAAGATTGAAGATTTCATTTATTGGTATACGGTCCATGTACAGAATATTGTTTGTATTTAACGGACCCTTTTTTGTAATTTTATATCTGTATTTTCTCTCTCTTGTTTGTTTTTCTAACATGAGAGAATGACGTGTTCTGTTTTGTTTTGTTGTTGTTGCTGTTGTTGGTGTTGTTTTTGTTGGTGTTGTTATTGTTGTTGTAAAGAATGCACCTCTATATAGGGGACACTTAGGAATAAATATGATAATATGGCGCAGCATGGCGACTTCACCTGTCCACCATGCGTCTTGTAAATGTTTTAAAATCATATTTTGTTGTTTAGCTGATACTATTTTTGCCCAGTTTTCTCAAAAATTTCTCAATTGTGGATTTTGATTTCTGAGTTGGACCTTATGTATGAAGTGCTTTTTTGTTGTGCAAATTTGTTCTTAAGAAAATAGTAAATGTTTTGATCCCTTTCTACTTTCCAGATTATCTCTTTTTCTCAAAATTGCTAAATTAAGTTCATAAGCTTGTATTTTAAAGTTGATTTCATTGTATCAAGTTTTAACCCATTTCTGAAATATATTTTGAAAATGATAACTTTTCAAAATATTCTCAACTTTAAGTCTATAGAAATCCCTCTACTAGTCCAAGAGGACCGTAGCCCCCTGTTAAATTTATATAGTCTATAGTTTGGGATAGTTTTTGTATAATAGTGTATCCCATTGTTTATCTCTAGGTGAGTGTACTTGACAATTTTCTAACACTGAGACTATTTTGTCTCTATATTCTTTTTCAGATATTATTTTATTATTTAATTTCCGTTCCCCATTTTCCCATTTGTCTATCAATGGTCTAATTATTGTTAGTGAAGTACAGTAATGGTCAGAAATCGTGAGTAGTTAAGTGGGGCACATTAGGGACAATGGGACTTAGCATTAAAAAGACCCCTGGGTCAGATTAGGGACAATGGAAATTTAACATGGAGAGAAATCGTGGGTCACTTTAGGGACAATGGGAATTTAACATAGAGTTTGGGTCTGTCTAGGGACAAGGGAAATTAACATGGGGAATAGAGTTTGGGCTTTTGGGAATTTTTTTTTTTTTTAAATTTTTTTAAATTTAAATTTAAATTTAAATTTAAATTTTAAAAAAAGGGGTAGGCAATGGAAAGGCTATCTCTTTTCGAGAAATATGACTGGCCCTGAAAAGGGCCTTTGGGTTTATGTTAATGTATTCATTAACATAAATGGTACCGCATTGGTCTTCTTCTTGTCCTTAGGCTACGTCTCACTGTTGGTCCGTAAATCAGCACTCTTTTCAGGCATCCTTGTCTTTCTACGTAGATCCTACGTATCCACAGGCTGGTGTTTGTCCTGTGGACAACGGTCCACTTGGATCGGACATACATGGGTATGTCCGTCCGGAACATCATGGAAGACACAAGCGTAGAAGATTGCACATCGGTCCACATCTTGAAGCAACGAGAACAAGTGAATCAATGCACTGAACTGCGCTTATTTACAGGTAGAGGCAGGATTGAAACGGATTGAGTTCATTCACCAATCCAAACACGCGTTACAAAATTCAGTCAGCCCGCATCCAATCCGAAGAGAGTAGTCTGTGACGTCAGTTGGTCTATATAGATTCGCTAGCGCTTGTGTGCAGTCAATCTATGCGACAGTGATTCAACATGACGGAAACTCAGAAAACGATCCATTGGGGTGCACCAGCAGGGGAGACTGCCCAAGGGAACCCGGACTTACTTTCAGAAGAGGTACATTGGGATTTTGTGGATTTTCTTACCTCGCAAGAATTTGTTCCGGAACCTTCGTTACCTTCTTCATTACCGCAAGTGGAGAATTTTAGACAGAGACAGAAAGAAGAATTGGAGAAATTTATGCAACGACAAAAGGAAGCGGAACAAGCTTTTCTCCTACAGCAACAGCAACAGCAACAAGAAGAGGTAAGAAAAAAACAACAGCAACAACAGCAAGAAGAAGTAGCAGCAAAGAAACAAGAGGGTGAAAATCAAACGGCTACGGTACTGTTGGACATTTTAGCGGAGTTAAGAAGTCTGAAACAAATGTATCAGACTTCTTTATCACGACCGAAGAGAATACGACCTTCCCGAGCTAAACACGCCAACCCTGTGACTAAGCCTGTCGTACCACCCTTAGTGATTTCAACCCAATCATCAGAAGTAGGCCTTGGCCGTGGCAAAGGCTTAAGGCAGTTAAAGTTGATTGGTTAAACTCACCCCTACACCAAAATAAAAAGGCCCTTTTCAGGGCCACCCACATTTCTCGAAAAGAAATACAATTTCAATTTGCCAATAACTCAAAAATAAACCCCACCCATTTTACCCTTATAGTACGTGTCTGTGTATGAGTGCGTGAGTGTAGCTTCTTATTTTAAAATCAAAACTCAAAGACACTTACCTTATATCATTCATGTATTCTTTTATCCATTTTTTACAATCCAATTCACAATTCACCACAGAACACTTTAATTAAAAGTTCATTGACTTCTTCTTTCTCCTTGTTTAGTCTCTCTCTTTTTGAATTTCTTCACCGTTTTTTCCTCATTTTCTTCCCTTCTTCTTTTCTTCTCCTGTTTCTTTGCTTCTTTTAAATAGAATTGTCTTCTTTCTTCCTCTTCTTCCTCTGAAGAATCCCTCTCTTCTTTCGAAGAATCCCTCTCTTCTTCTGAAGAATCCTTCTTTTCTTCTGACTCCTCTTGTTTCTTTCTTGGGCAATCTGGAGACCAATGTCCTTTTTCTTTACAATAATAACAGGTATCTTGACTTTTGTCTTTTTTAGCCCCTGTTTTTTTTTCTTTTTTGACGGTCTGGACACTCTGAAGACCAATGCCCTTTCTTCTGACAGATATAGCAAGTATCCTGACTCTTATCTCGAAAGGAAGGAGAGTAGTCCGTCGGCTGGTCTGAAGAGAATTTTCTAATGACCCCTCGCAAAGCTCTGACGAAACGTTCCATCTGGGTAGTCTCTTCCATCGTTCTCCTCGGTTTGAGAGTGAAATTAATAGTGAAAGGACAAGACACAAACTTTTTATATACGCTGGTTTGCCATGACTATAAATTAGTCTATGGTGTTTGAACTTGAGTCATTTGACGTTTTGCACTCAAGATGAAACGATCCCATTCATTCGAGAAGAAAGTAAGAGGCAGAAACGTGATCTATCGCCTCGTACCAGGGCCGAAATCTTGGCACAAATTCATGCCAGTGATTTTGAAGAGGACATGAGTGAACCAGAATCCGAACCCTCTAAACCAAGTTCACCACCCTTAGTCAACCCTGAAAAGTACTATTCCATTCGAGAGACGGAAAAGCGCTCCTCTAGAAAATTTAGAACCACGGCTTACACCTACACGGTGAAGTTTAAAGATTTCAAGGCCGACGTACCCTTGGAGAAAGCAGAAGTGTTTATCACCGAGATGTGGGATTCTTTGCTCACCGCACTCAAGCGACAATGTCAACCCAAAGAAGACGATCGCTTGACACTATCCATAGATCACGACGGTTTGAAATCCCCTGTTTGGATCGAGTTTAGCAGACCCGCAGAACTAACCCCTTCCAAAGTCATGGACAAGATTCAACACGTACAACAATCTAATGACCAGTTTGACATCACCGATGGTAAAGCCACACTGAAAATGGCTCACGTCTCTCTTCCTCAAGGGACAGGACGCAAAAAGGTCCTACTGGTGAACGACCTTCGCAAGACCAAAAAGAGTCTCGTCCGAATTAACAACCCTCAAGACCAGATGTGCTTAGCCCGTGCCATCGTGGTGGGACGAACCTATGCCAACAAGAACGACACGGTAGAATGGAAAAGAACCTGGGAGAACATTCGAAAATCGAACCGAACCAAACAACGAAACGAAGCAGAACTCCTGTTGCAACAAGCTGGCCTGTCCAAAGACACACCCTGTGGCATTCCTGAGATGCAAAAATTGCAAGATGCCCTAGCTCCACGCTACACCTTGAAAGTGCACCCTCAAGAAATGCGCGGGTCACTGTTGTTTCGAGGCCAGGATTTTAAGGACGGAAAATACATTCACCTTTATTATCACGATGACCATTTCGATACCATTACCAGTATCACCGGATTCCTGGGATACAGTTATTATTGTGAGAAATGTGATTATGGTTATAACAATCGAGAGCAACACAAGAATTGTGGATTGAAATGCCCAGGATGTTTGGCCACTCCACCCTGTCTGAGCGAAGAACCAGTGCCTTGTTCCACTTGTCTGCGCACGTTTGTCAGCCCTGCCTGTTACCAGCAACATTTGAAAACACAAGGTTCACAGAAGAAATGTGCTTGTCAACTCCTGAGATTGTGCCCTACGTGTGGACAAGGCATACTTACCAACAATGCCAAGGCACACGTATGTCGAGGAAAGAAAAAATGTCACATTTGTCACCACATCGTGGACTTGGAACACGAATGTTACGTGCAAAAATACCAACCCCCACCAGAGAAAGAGGACGGTCACAAGAAGAAAGGCAATTTCATCTTTTTCGATTTCGAATGCATGCAAGAGACTGGCATTCACATTCCTAATTTCTGCGTGGCTCATCGAGCGTGCGAGAAGTGCATTCAAGAACCTATCTTCAGTCATTGCCCTCACTGCAGCAAGATTCCTGGAGGGCGTGAAAAAATCTTTCGGGGACCGAACACGTTAGCCGATTTTGCCCAATGGGTCTTAAACCCCATCGACAAGACGTGGAGCCAAGAGGACATCGAACGTTACGGAGATTGTCATCGTCATGCCACGGTGATGGCTCACAATTTCTCCGGATACGATGGACAGTTTCTTTTGAGGTACTATACGGAACATGGCACCGAACGTCCTAAAGTGATTTTGAACGGAGCCAAAATCATTTTCATGCAAGTGGGACAAGTGCAGTTTAAAGATTCAATGAGTTACTTGGCCATGCCTTTGAGTCGAATGCCTAAAACGTTTGGAATGACAGAAATGGCTAAAGGGTACTTTCCACACTTTTTCAATACGGAAGCCAATCAACACGCCGTTCTACCCCATTTGCCTGAGGCTCACTATTACGACCCCGACAACATGCGTACCGAACAACGAGAAGCTTTCTACGCTTGGTACCAGGCTCATGCCTCTGACCCCTTCGACTTTCAGGAAGAAATGTTAAAGTATTGTCGTTCCGACGTGGACATTTTACGACGTTGCTGTGGAAAATTTCGAGAACTGTTCATGGAACACGGAAGGGTCGATCCTTTGAAAGAAGCTTGCACCATTGCCAAAGCGTGTTCCTTAGTGTACCACCAACGATTCATGCCTGAAAACACCGTGGCTGTCATCAGTTCTCAAACGACCCACTATGTCAAGCGTCAATACTCGGTCAAAGCCCTACGTTGGTTACATTACTTGTGCGACAAGGAAGACAAATGGATTCAGCATGCCCGCAACGGAGGAGGCGAAAAGACCATCGGAACGTATTCGGTAGATGGCTGGGACTTAGAAAACCCCAAGATCGTGTACGAGTTTAACGGTTGCTTATTTCACGGATGTCCCGTCTGTTACCCTGACCGTGACACTAAAAATCAGTTTTTGCAACGAACCATGGAAGACTTGTACCAGGACACTTGTCAGCGACGCCTAAAGTTAGAACAGCAAGGATACCAAGTGGTGGAAATGTGGGAACACGAGTACGATCACCGTTTGAAAACCGATCCCGAGTTTAAACGCCTCGTGGAAAGTTACCAGTTCATGGACCCGCTGAACCCGAGGGATAGTTTGTACGGAGGAAGGACCAATGCCACCTGTTTGCTGTACCAAGCCGACGAAGAGAAAGGAGAAGAAATCAAATACTTGGACGTGTGTTCGCTGTATCCCTACGTGTGCAAATATTGTCGCTTTCCTGTAGGGCACCCGCAATTGCTGACGGAACACATCGACCTGAAAAACATTCGACAATACGAAGGCTTGATCAAGTGTAAAGTTTTGCCTCCCACGAACCTATACCATCCCGTCTTACCTCACCATTGTCAAGGCAAACTGATGTTTCCCTTGTGCCGTACTTGTGCCGAAACGTGCAACCAGGACCAACCTTGCCATCACAGCCAGGAAGAACGTGCCTTGACGGGAACCTGGGTCAGCGTGGAATTGTTCAAAGCTCTGGACATGGGATACCAACTGTTAGAAGTGTACGAAATTTGCCACTTTCCCAAGACACAACAGTACCACAAGGGTGACCCTACTCAGAAAGGCATTTTCGCCGACTACGTGGATGCCTTTTTGAAACTGAAACAAGAAGCCATCGGCTATCCTTCCTGGTGTCACACTCCCGAAGACCAAATACAATTCAAAGAGAAATACTACGCACAAGAAGGCATCTCTTTAGACCACATCGAAAAAAACGAAGGCAGGCGATCGTTTGCCAAAGTGATGTTAAATTGCTTGTGGGGTAAAATGGCACAACGACCGTGTTTACCCAAGACGGAATATTTGACAGAACCTTACCGCTACTTCCAGATGATTCACGACAAAACCAAATACATGAAACACGTGGACGTCGTTCGAGAGGATTTGATCTTGGTCAATTACGAAGAAGATCTGGACTTTGTACAAGACGACCCTTTTGGAAATGTCATCATTGCGGCTTACGTGACAGCTCATGCTCGCTTAAAATTGTACGAAGCTTTAGAACTGTTAGAAGAACGCGTCCTGTACTTTGACACGGACAGTTGCATTTACATCCATCACCCGATTCAACAGCACCCTGACATCGAAGGAGACCGTTTAGGAGCCTGGACAGACGAGCATCCCGACGACAAGATTCTAAGTTTCGTCAGTGGTGGTCCCAAAAATTACGGCTACGAATACCGGGACAAACAAGGAGAAGTGCACACGACGTGCAAAGTGAAAGGACTGACTCTGAATCATCGTACCAGTCGAGTGGTCAACTTTGGGGTATTGAAAGAAGCCTTGCAATCGGGAGAGGATGGAAACTTTAAATTGACCACCTATCAACCGAACAAGATTGTACGTTTACCCACTCACCACATCGTCAGTCGACCCTTGGAAAAAGTCTATCAAATTGTATACCAGAAGCGAGTGCGACTTCCCAATCACTTCACCTTACCGTACGGTCACGTCGGTATTGGTCTGTATATGAAAAGGAACCCTAGGCAAGATCGATAGTTCATTGTTCATTGAAGTAACTTACCATGTCGTTGACGAAGAAGAAACCAGATTGGTTAGGAGTCAAATGTTGGACATCACCGAGACCAGGGTTTTGAGGCTTGGACACAAGAGGTGGCCCAGTATGCACGAGAATTATTCAAGGAAAAAAGTTACTTTTCAACCTGTGTTAGTGACGGTGCCAGAAGAACCCGTCACCCAGGACAGGACTGTCGTGGACAGGCCTGAAAGACCCTTTCGGGAGGACACTTGTGTGACCTTACCCCTACTATAGAACTGGTTAGAACTTTACCCAAAACATGTTGTACAGACACTTGTGTTTATTCCACGTTCATGGTTATCATGTGCCTTTTATTCTTGTACTTAAGCCTTTGGCTTTTATGCATTTTTGTCTTTCGTATTCATGTTTGAAACATTCAATAAACGTGTTCTGAAAAAGTATATAAACTCTCGTCTTGTTTGTTTTTCGTGTCACAAGTGACATTTCTCACACCATGGCTACCTCTACTGTCTCTGCTCCCTCTTCCTCTACTGTCAAAGTCATCGACGAACACTTAGATCGTGCCAGTTGGGAGGCTTTGTATCTTCGCCATCCCTTTAACATGCTCATTGCTGGACCTAGCGGTTCAGGCAAAACCGAATTCGTCAAACGTTTGATCGAACATAAACATCATTTGATCGATCGACCCCCTCAACGAATCGTGTGGTGTTACAAAGAGTGGCAATCGGCGTACAGCCTCTTGCGAGAAAGTCAAGGCGATTCCATCGTGTTTGTGGAAGGCATTCCTAAAGAAGACGACGGCATCGTCTCTGACTCCCGTCTAACCCATTTGGTCATTTTCGACGACATGTTAGGAGAAGACGAAGAAGAAATTAAATTGTGGTTCACGCGCAAAGGGCATCACCGTAATGCCAATGTCGTTTACATCACCCAAAATTTGTTTCAACAAAGTAAAGCCCATCGCACCATCAGTCTCAATGCGCATTACGTGGTCTTGTTTAAAAGCCCTCGAGATAAATCGCAAGTGCAAGTCTTAGCCAAACAGTTAGGAACGCCTTGGCTGACTCAGGCGTACGACGATGCCACTCAAACTCCACACGCCTATTTACTCGTCGATTTGAAACCTACGACTCCCGAGGATTTGCGATTTCGTACCCACTTGTTTCACCACTGGTGCCAAGACGGAGGGCCTGTCCTGTACACGTCTCCGTCCTCGACTTCATTTCACTCCCCATAAAAAAATCTATAAAAACCTCAGACCCTTTTTCGTCTGTCTCACTCTCAGTGCGAACATGACGTCCCTTCAGTCGCATCTTCCCGTCAAATTGATTCGTGCC
Source organism: Sinohyriopsis cumingii (assembly GCA_028554795.2). NCBI lineage: Eukaryota > Metazoa > Mollusca > Bivalvia > Unionida > Unionidae > Sinohyriopsis > Sinohyriopsis cumingii. The sequence continues at coordinate 36,121,529 of CM068837.1, forward strand.
TTGTATGGCATCAGTCGAGAAAAAGATCCACAAACACGAGCTCGTGTCTTAGAAGCTAGTCTCAAAGAAGTCTTACGATGGTTCACGGTGACGGCACGTCAATTACTCCAAGGAATTATTGAGATTCCTCATCAAACCAAACGCTTTTTCGATCGAAACAAAGTCGCTTTGGTCCAACTGGCCGATCCCCGCATCGACACTCAAACCAAAAAACAAATCATTTTGAAACCTGGAGGGAGCGGTACTCTAGGAGGGGTCATCATTCGCTCACTCTTAAGATGGGATCCTAATGCCCCCAAAGTTATACCCAAGACAAAAGTCCAACGAATCCCCAAGAAGAAAAAGACCAGGTCCCCAAGGAGAACTTCTCCAGTGGCAGGACCCTCCTCTGACCAGACACCACCACCACCCCGGAAAAAGAAAAGAAGCCCCCAGAAAAAGAAAAGTCCACAGAAAACTAGCCGCAAGAGAGGCACTTCGGCCAGGACGCAACCTTACACTCGCAAACCACGACCTGCCACGGCAGTGACCGCGTCTCCGGCAGCTTCACGTTTGTCCACTTCTCCGTTAATGACACCCAGAACTGAAGAGTACTTGGAGACGTTGATCACACCAAGAACTTCTCCGTTGATGACCTCCAAAAGAACTTCCCCAGTGGCAGGACCTTCCAATTTAGTGGCAGTGGCTGCTGCTCACAAAGTACCTTCTCCCAAAATCAAAGTTCAAGAAAGATCGGGCATGTTACAAAGTTTACTGGATTTGTCCAAGCAAGAACTGGCTCGATTTAGTCCGTTACGTACCCCTGCACGACGTGTCATGCCTGTCCTCAAACTAATACGACGTCAAGACAATCAGTGGCGACGCGTTCCAGTATAAAAAAGGCCTGTGACCAAGTCGGGTATCAGTGTTTTTTGGTGCTCCTGAAGACTCAAAGATGTCACCCTCCAGAAAACCCCAAGGAAAGAAAAGGAAAGGACTGCCACCACGTTTAGCCAAACATGGGGACATGTTATCTGTCCTGTCCAAAGCTTCTCCACCCCTACGAAAAAAACTCATTCAAACAGCCTCCAAAGAGGTCATCGATACCGTGTGCGAATGTTGTTTGAACGTTTTGAAAGGCACGATCCCTTTGTCCAAACACCAGAAACAATGCTTAGGCAAACATCGTCACGTTCTTCGCCAAATGGTTCGAAAGAAAATTCCCATTCGTCAAAAAAAGAAGATGTTAGTGCAACGTGGAGGTATTTTACCTCTCTTGTTAGGCCCCATACTGAAAGGAGTCTTGGGAACCATGTTGGGAGGACTGGTGGGAGCAAGATAAAAAGGCCTCGGAAGGTCCAAGATCTCAGAATCGACCCCTGACAACCCCATGGAAGGACGAAAACTAGCTTTAGTGCCTTACAAACGATGGATGGAATACCATCGGTGGCAAGAACAACACACCCCGCATTTACCTCCCAATCCCCATTTGAGCGAGATGCCCCAGTTACAACACGAATTGCAGTCCTTGATGGATCGCCAAGATTTGTCCGAAACAGAAAAATCGCAAAAGTACGGTCAACTCTTGCAACGACTGCAACTCTTTCACCAGAAAGCTTTAGACGAAACAGCTCTACCCACTCTGAAAGATTTTAAGACCTTGATGAAAAGTCCAGCACCAGTACCAGTACCAGTACCACCAGTACCCGTGACCAAGACAGAAAAAGGAGAAGAAGAGGAAGGGTTTCAAACTCCACCAGAAAAAGTACGCAAGTTAACAACACCACCTACCTCCAGAATTGGATGGATTAAAAAGATGATGGCCACCCCTTCTTCCTCACAAGAGAAAAAGAAAGTGAAGACAGAAGTGAAGACAGAAGTGAAACAAGAACCGATATCCCCCGCTCAGACATCCTTCTCCTCTTCGACACCTATTGCTGGCCGCACACGCAAAGCATTGCAATCCAAGAAAGTACCCCAAGAGAAAAAGAGTAGCATCCTCCAAGAGTGGGTGTCTTATTAACACACCAACCAACACAAAAAAATGGAAAAAGTCTTAGCCAGCATTTACTACGATCCCTCCCATCCTGCAGGTTACGCAGGAGTTCAAAAATTGTATCGTGCTGCCAAAACGCGACTGAAAAGTCTCCGTTTACCTCAAGTGCAACGATGGTTACAAGAACAAGCTACCTACACTTTACACAAACCCATTCGACGCAAGTTTGCCAGAAGTCGCACCCGAGTGGAAGGCATCGATCATCAATGGCAAGCCGATTTAGCCGATGTCTCTCATTTGGTCAGCTACAATCGTGGCTACAAATATTTGTTTTGTGTCATCGACGTCTTTTCCAAATTTGCTTGGGTCGTACCCTTGACTTCCAAATCGAGCAGCGAGTTAGTGCGAGCCCTGCAACGGGTGTTGAAACAAAGCGGTCGTCACCCTCTTCGATGGCAAACGGACAAAGGCACCGAATTTATGAACCAAGCTTTCCAAAAAGAATTAAAGAAACGTGACATTCATTTTTTACCACCGAGAATCCCGAAACCAAAGCCAGCATCGTGGAACGTTTTCAACGCACTTTGAAAGAACGCATGTGGAAATATTTTACGCATCACCACACTCTGAAGTACATCGACATCTTACCGCACCTGGTGCAAGCGTACAACCAATCTTACCATCGAAGCATCGGACGTGCCCCGCAAGACGTGACTCCCGACAACGAAGTGCTGGTGTTTGAGCGCCTGTTTGGTACGTCCCCGACGAGGGCTGTCCCCAAGAAAAGTGGAGTGTTGGCCATAGGAGATTGGGTGCGCATTGGCAAAACCAAACGCACTTTCGACAAAGGTTACTTACCTAACTGGACGACCGAATTGTTTCGCGTCACTGGACGAGTGCATGGCTGTCATCCTGCCGTCTATAAATTGGAAGACATGAACGGAGAAGTGCTCAAAGGAACGTTTTATTTGCCCGAGTTACAACGTGTCACCAAAAAAGAAGACGACGTGTACGACATCGAAAGCATTCTCGAACGCAGAACCCGTAAAGTGGGCAAACGACGTATCAAAGAAGTCAAAGTACGTTGGAAAGGATATCCACCCAGTTTTGATTCTTGGATCGACGCTTCGCAAGTCATCGACTATAAAAAGAAGTGACCATCATGCCCTTTCACACAGCAGACGCAGCTACGTCGACCACTCCTCCTTCACCTAGTTCTTCTGTGCAAGATTTACAAAAACAACCCTTGTGGGTGTGGTGTGGAGAACGTGTGCCTAAAATGCAAATCGTCTTTTTCTGCCAAATCTTCGTGGTGTATTGTGTCATCGGGGCAGCCATCGCTAATTTGAGTTTGCAACAAGGAGACAAACAATTGTGGACCATTTTATTGAGCAGTTGCATCGGTTACCTGCTTCCTAATCCCTCCCTGAAATTCACCTCGAACGGGAACCCCGGGAACCTTGTGTCCAGTGCCAGTGCCAGTCACCACTTCAATCACAACCAGAACCCCATTTTAGACGGAGACACGCCTCTGACGTCCAGTAACCCCTCGGACAGCCACAGAACTCTGGAATTATGAGTCACCAAAACCAATTTTACTTAACCTTACCCAGTGACAGTTCCATGGAGGTGTTTCCCAAGAACACGTTGTGCTGTTACACGGCCAAATTACCTCAAGCCATCCAGTTAGATCACGAAGCCCATTGGGAAGTGGCTTTAGTAGAAATGATTCACCCGACCCAAGTCCTCAATGTCCTTCCCAATCAAAATTTTTTTGATGTGGAAGTTCATGACCAGCAAATGCAACAGTGGATGGATAGCAATGTCAAATATGACAAGAAAACCCGTACACAAAAGTACACCACCTATCACTTGTTCATTCCCCCAGGCTATTATTTTAGTGGTCAACATTTGGTCAGCACCATAACCTCCAGGTTTAATGTCGTGTTTCTGAAAGCTTTGGAGCATGTCAACAAAAATGTCACCATGGAGTACCACAAAGCAGCTCGTCGCTTCTTGATGAAATTTGAACGGAGTAAAATCCTGTCCATTTTATTTTGTCCTGAATTGTTTGACATGTTGGGCGGAGACATGGACATGAGAAAGACCATGATCAAGAAAAACGAATTACCCATCGTTTACGACAACGAGTCTTTTAGCAAGTTATTTCGTGCCCCGGTAGAACTGAACCAAGGACTGAATTTGATGTTCGTGTATTCCGATGTGGTGGAGTACAACGTGGTGGGACACACCTCCGTACCGTTACTGCGTGTCATTCTTTTCAAAGTGGATTCTGCCACGAACACTGACGAGGAAGGTGGAAACACTTACCACGTCCACCGCGAATTTGTCCAACCTCACTATTTGCCTGTCAGTAAGTCGTATTTGGACACGGTCAACATTGCTATAAAAGGAGATCTGGGACAAAATATTCCATTCACCAAAGGAAAAGTCACGGTGAAACTCTATTTTCGAAAACGGTTCTCTCACGACTCTTAAGTCATGTATCCAGTGTACCGAGGGGTTGCTCGACAACGAGGACACGGCTTAGGAGATATGTTAAAATCGGCCTTTCGTTCGGTGGCCCCGGTGTTGAAACCGATCGTGACACGCGGATTGCACGCCTTGAAAGATGAGGCACTGACGCAAGGCAAAGAATTTCTCCAAAATGTCATCATCGACAAACAAAACCCTAAAGAAGCCTTCATGAGGGCAGGCAAAAATGTCTTGCTGCAAACGGGCAAAGACATTTTAGGCCAACGAGAAACACCTATAAATGCCCTGCACGCTACCGAGTCAGGCATTCAGCAAGGACAAGGCAGAAAGAGACGACGAAGAAAACACCCTTTCACCAGACTTCAAGCGAGAAAGGCCAAGAAAAGAAGAACCGTTCGAGACTTAGACGTTTTCGATTATTGAGAAAAGAGACAAAAAAATGATGCACCGAGAATCTTGCGCTTGTTCCAAGACGGAACTGGATCTGTTTGCCATGCCCCCCACGATGATGACGATGCAAGAATCCCAGTGGGTGGAATTTCACCCCGTCTCCTCACTGACCGATTCCGCTCCCATCGAGTTTGAAATCAAAGGACAGCCCGAAGATTACATCGATCTGAATAGCAGTTACTTGTACCTGAAAGTCAAAATTCTAGATAAGACTGGAGGTGCTATAGACGATGAAGCAGTAGCTCCCGTCAACAATTTCATGCATTCCTTGTTCAGTGGAGTGGACTTGTATTTGAATAACAAACTGGTCAGTAGCAGCATGGATACTTACCCTTATCGTGCCTACCTGGAAAATCTCTTGACGTACGGAATAGATGCCAAGAACACTCATCTCAATGCCTGTGTGGTATGGGAAGCTGACGAACCTACCAAGTTTGAAATATTGGAAACTGATGAAAAGAAAGACAACAATGATGGATTTGTAGAACGAAGAAAGAGAATCACGGGAGCCGACACAAGTTTAGAACTGATGGATCGTTTGCATTTGGACATGTGGTTGCAAGAAAAGTATTTGCTGAACGGGGTGGATGTCCGCCTGAGACTGAATCGTAGCAGTGCCGCTTTCCATTTGATGGCTGATAGTGACGGTTACAAAACCAAAATCCTAGAAGCCAGACTCTACGTACGCCGTGTGGAAGTGTTACCTAAAGTGGGAAACGACATCAGTCAGACGTTGAGCAGAACGACCTCCAAGTATCCCATACGACGCGTGGAAGTGAAAACCTTCACCATTCCCAAGGGACAGCGATCCATGATCGAAGATCATCTGTTCCAAGGACAGTTACCCAAACGTTTGATCGTTGGTATCGTCGAGAATACAGCCTTCAACGGAGCTGCCGAAAAAAAAATCCTTTCTACTTTCAACACTTTGGCGTGTCCAAAATCGAAGTCAGTCGCGATGGCAAGACCTTGTGTACCCGACCTTTCGAACCTGACTTTAAAAACAAGAATTACTTGAGATCGTACTTGTCCTTGTACGAAGCCACCGGACAGTTAGGAACCAATACCAGTCACGGTATTACGTACGAGGATTATGCAGGAGGCTACGCTTTGTGGGCTTTCGATTTCACTCCAGACCAAGGCAGCGACGAGGGACATTTCCACCCTATAAAATCCGGCCAGATTCGTGTGGAAATTCAGTTTAAAGACCGAGACCCTGATGAAACGGTGAACGTCATCCTGTATGCAGAATTCGATAATACCATAGAAATCAACAGTTTGAGAGAAGTCATCCTAGATTACTAGAAACCATGGAAGACTGTTATCCCTCTTTACCTAGTGGAGAAACTTTTAGTGTTGCATTGTTGTTAAAAAATGTTAGAGTTGTTGTTGTTTAGTGTTAAGTGATTTTTGAATAAAAAATGTTGTGTTTTGAAAAAATTGTTTGATGATATATTGTTGGATTATTGTTAAAAATGTTAGAGTTGTTGTTTAGTGTTAAGTGATTTTTGAATAAAAAATGTTGTGTTTTGAAAAAAAAATGCCTTTGTCTTTTGTTTAGCTATAAGAATGTTGGATTGATGCTCTTTCATTTCTTACTATCCCTCTCATGACACTCACTAAACGTTGCGACTCAAAAACCGTGTGGGGGATGTTTTCCTTCACGTCCGCGCTTTGACTTTAAGAACCGGGTTGTTTCCAGTCTAACCATCCATTGTCGACTCATCCTCCTAAGAAGATGTGCTCCAAACTAGCTAAACTCAACGAAGCCTACGTGAATTTGCATAGGGTCAGACACAGTCTGATACCGAAGCCAGAAGAAATAGAGAATGTGAGAATGTTAAAAATCACTGAAGACCTGATAGAAGAGCTCTTCAGAGAAGAAATGAACAGGGAAAAAGAAGAATGGACAGAGAAGTACAGACTTCAGAGACAGCAGCAACAACAACAACAAGAGCAGCGGCAGCAACCTGAAGCTGACAGAGGCTTTGTCGATTGTCGTATCGACACCAAAGAGTTCTTCTTCTCTTTCCGAAGAAGCAGACCTATCGCCAGAAAGTCTATCCTCAGAGGACATCGCATTCTTAGAAACTAAAAAGAATGCCACAGCAAACAAAAAAAACAGCCCTTTTCAGGGCTACCCAATACTCTAGAAAAGAAATAACAATAGATTTGCCAATGTGTGTAGGTAGAGTAGTGTGAAAATAAACACTAACTCTTTTTTTAAAAAAAATGTGAGGGTATGTGTTTGTGTGTTTGTGTTTGTAAGTGGTTAAGTAAGTTGGTATGGATAGTAGATTAAAATGATGTCTTTTTTTTTTGTTTTTTTTTTGGTGTTTGAGGTGTAAATTTGGGGTTAGATTGGATTGCTTTGCGTATGTGGATAGCCTATTGAAGTGATTTATAAAGAATTTTAAAATAGTGATGGGTAGCATAAAAAGTGAGTGAGTGTTTCTTTTAGGTCCACGCGTTGTTGTTTTTTGGTCATGATGTAGGTAAGATCAATTTTATGTTTTTTGGGGATGTTTTCCTTCACGTCCGCGCTTTCACTATAAATTGAAACTCGTTCGGCAGTCCAGCTACCCTTGTTGATTGATCAACACCAAAAATGAACACGAGACTGGAGAAACTGTTGGAACTTCATGTGCATCTGGAATATGCCAGGCGCATATTAAATGAACTGGCCGCGGAAGCCATTGTGGAGGAGGGAAGGATAAGAGAGGAGGAGGAAAGAAGAAACAAAGAAGAGGAGGAGAGAAGATATAAAGAAGAAGAGGAAAGAAGATACAAAGAGGAAGAGAGAAGATACAAAGAAGAGGAGGAGGAGGAAAAGGAGAGAAGAAGAAGAAATTTCAGAATCCCAGAGAGCGAAAATTGGGATTCTGAAGCGACATATCCTGCCTCTGCTCTCTCCCCCAAAAAGGTAAAAAGTAACTGGGGGACAAGATGTGTATGCGGCGCCAGGCCTGGAAGGTGCCACCATTAACCAGGTGTCCATGAAGTTCCAAACAAAAAAACAGCCCTTTTCAGGGCTACCCAATACTCTAGAAAAGAAATAACGATCGATTTGCCAATGTGTGTAGGTAGAGTAGTGTGATTATAAACACTAACTCTTTTTTAAGATAGTGTGAGGGTATGTGTTTGTGTGTTGGTGCTTGTAAGAGCTAAGGTATGTTTGTGGGAATAGTAGATTATGGGTTTCTTTATTGTTTCTTAGCGTAGATGAAGAGTATAGTTAGGGTTCTGTAAGCGCTCACGTACGATTGTGTGGATAGTAGATTATGGATTAGTTTATTGTTCTTAGCGTATGTGGAGAGTATAGTTTGGGTTTTGTAACCGCTCACGTACGATTGTGTGGATAGTAGATTATGGATTCGTTTATTGTTTATTAGCGTATGTGTTTGTGTGTTTGTGTTTGTGTGTTTGTGTTTGTGTTTGTACCCGCTCACGTACGATTGTGTGAATAGTAGATTATGGATTTGTTTATTGTTCTTAGCGTATGTGAAGAGTATAGTTTGGGTTTTGTAAGCGCTCACGTAAGATTGTGTGGATAGTAGATTATGGATTTTGTTTATTGTTTCTTAGCGTATGTGGAGAGTATAGTTTGGGTTTTTATTATATGAAATGAGAAAATATAGTTTGGGTTTTATTATATGAAATGAAAAAGTAGGGGGATGTTTTCCTTCACGTCCGCGCTTTTCGTATAAGAACCCACAGTATTCGTCGTTCAAACCATTCTGCAAAGAATAAAAAAAGAAGATGGCTTCTAACCAAATGGACAAAATGGAAAAATTGCAAAACGTCCTCGACAATTTAGGAATGATAGAGCAAATGTTGGTTAACCTAAACGAGGATCACTATTCTTATAGTCCCCATCGAGTGAAGATGGAGATAAACAATTTACGAAAAATGTAGGTAATCATCAGTGATCTGTTGAAAGAAATAAAGGAGGAGAAGGAGGATGAAGAGGAAAGGATAAGGATGAGAGCATGGAATGAAAAAATTGAAAAAGAAGAAGAAAATGAAAAGAGGAAGAAAGAAGAGGAGGAAGAGAAGAAGAAAGAAGAGCAGGAGAAAAAAAAGAAAGAAAAGAAGAGAAAGAGTGTTGGAGATAAAATAAGAACTTGGTGGAGAAAAAGAAGAAACTAGAAGCAGAAGAAGAAGAAGAAAACCCAAAGGCCCTTTTCAGGGCCAGCCATATTTCTCGAAAAGAGATAGCCTTTCCATTGCCTACCCCTTTTTTTAAAATTTAAATTTAAATTTAAATTTAAATTTAAAAAAATTTAAAAAAAAAAAAAAATCCCAAAAGCCCAAACTCTATTCCCCATGTTAATTTCCCTTGTCCCTAGACAGACCCAAACTCTATGTTAAATTCCCATTGTCCCTAAAGTGACCCACGATTTCTCTCCATGTTAAATTTCCATTGTCCCTAATCTAACCCAGGGGTCTTTTTAATGCTAAGTCCCATTGTCCCTAATGTGCCCCACTTAACTACTATCGTGCACGCCAGTCTTTGACATGCTTTCATGCTATCCAGACTTCTCGTTAAAATATAGAACCTATCTAATCTGCTACTATTTTGTATGTATAGAAACGTGATTTCTCTTCTGACTCTATATATATATATATATATATATATATATATATATATATATATATATATATATATATATATAAAATAGTTTTTCTTAGTGATTTTCATTATCTTTCTTCATTAAAATATCTGTATCCGACAATCATGCACACCTGTCAATGTTATCTATCACAAGTCAATGTCATCCATTACCTGTCAATATCGTTCATCACCTGTAAATGTCATCCATCACCTGTCTATGTCATCCATCACCTAGTTTAAATCCCATGCCAGAATATTTTGTTTTGTCCATTCTGTATATATTTCACTAAATTTAGCCATAAAGTCAATTTTTCTAGTATTATATTTTGATTGGACATATATGTTTAATATATGCTATCCGTTTATCTTCATTTGTGTAAGCTATAAATTGCCGTATTAGTACTTTATTTTATTTTGGTCGCTGCAAACGTACGGCGGTTATTTAGGTCATTGTTCTTTTATTACAATGGCACCCAGTTTTTCTTCCAAGTGTTATCTGTTTTCCTCTTCTATATTGTTTTTTGTATGTGAATTATATATTAATTATGACATGTTTGGTTTATTCTGTTAATTTTTCCTTATTCATACCATTAACGTTCAGGTAGAGTGTCCGGAAGTTTGATTCTTCCGTTTCTTCCCTTCTTGTTGGTAATTTGGTCTTAGTGGTATATTATTCTATTGTTCTGTGTTTTCCACTTCCTGTCAATTGTCACTCGTGACTGATTTGTCATTCTCTGTATCATCATCCTCATCCGTTTGTTCTCTTACATCGACAGTGTCAGCGTAGTCTGAGTCTGTTTCTTTATCTGTCCGTTTGTCATTGTGAATGTCCATTTTATTTGTGGGCACGCGTTTGACCCTTTACCTATGATAAGCTATTGGCCTTGGATGTGCTTCACCCCACCCCACCCATAATTTTCATCTTGTTTTCCAGTAAAATATTCACACAAAAATTGGTGATAAAATTTTATTTACATAGTTGCTGTAGTCGCAGGGGTTCTCGATATTGTTATTTCTATATTTTTGGTGTCGGTCACCCTGTTTCTTTCCTAATTAAAATAACTGATAAACTGTTACATGCCATGTACTTCCACCCATTGACATATCCGTCTTTAGCTGCTTTCCATGCCATGGTGCCTGCTTCTCAGTGGTCGGGGCCATCAATCCTCCTAATGTCCTGTGTATGCTATATTGCTCTCAGATTACATCTCAAATTACATATGTATAAACCTATAGCCGAAACAGACTCTTGCTAACTATATACTGTTTCACGTTTTCCGTTTTTGTGTTTCAGGACAATATTGTCAGCCCTGTTCATGACTTACGGAGAGGGAAAATATCAATTCGCGAGGCGGTACCATTACAAATGGTTTCCTGGCTGCTCCTTCCATAGAGGCCATTCTCGGATCGACGATATTGGTGACAAAAGAATTTGCAGTTTTAACGGAAGAAACAAAATATTATTCTAAAATCATTCCAGTTATATCCTTTGCATATTGGCAGTGTCCATATTTGATTCGTTTTCCTTATCAGGGGTCGGGTTAGTACGCTTATAATTTTCCACATCAGATTTATTTTTGCGTTCATGTGTTCCTCTCTATAACGAGAATTATACATATTTATTCCCCTGTGACTCAAACAATATAATTTTAATTATTTCCTGCAAAACACTGACAGAAGCATAATATAAATGAAGAAGAATTATATAAATGAATTAATTAGTCTATAATTTAAAATCATTGTTTGTTATTTATTTAGTAACAATGTTATTTAAAATGTTATTATATTGTTTCTATCACTTTCATTATTTTGAATTTATTCTATAAATTAGAATAATATTGAATCGTTTTAAACAATTTTACAAAGGGATGTACTAACAAATTCACTCTCTAAATTCACATAGCTTATGTTGCATTTACTAATAAGATAATGACAGACATTTAAAATACTAAATCTAAAAAATAATATACAATCTTCATTGTTTTATCAACTCAAAGTGTAAAATAAATACAATGTTAAAAACATAAAAACTATAATGCATTGTTCAACTTTGTCCATCTACTCTGTATCCTTCCGTTTTATCTGCAACAGTCCTATATTTTAACCTGCATTATTTAGCAATACTCAGTTTACAATTGATGACAGCCGATATATCGGAAATGATAATTAGTAAGATTCCTCAAGGATATAACGTCACTTTTCACTGACACAGACATTGTTTAGTGCATGCTTGCTGCCGTAGTAGGTAAGTTCGTGTAAGTTATAGCTAGCAGAGGGTTGGTGGCTGACAGTCTTCACATCGGTTACATTGAGGTGTGGCTTGATCTAAGGCTGTGAAAGTTTAATACACCGACTAGTAAACAGCTACCCTATGCCGACACTGCATGTTTTCGGGGAATTGGGTTTGCCGATGGCTCTGTATCCTGCATTCTAACATAACATGAATGACCAAATAAGTAAACTTCGGTGGCAAGGTTCACATAAAATTCTGACCAATGATCACCAGCTAAATGTGCAATGATTAAATCCCCCCAAAAATGATTGGCGTTGAAAATAACACTCTTACGCCTTTAAAATATTAATGGAATGCCAGTATTGTTAATTTTTAATGTTATTCTTCTGATTTTGGAGTCAATAATGATATCCGGTAGTTAAACGAACATGCGAAATATAATAAGCTTAATGCTTGTGGTTAGCCTATTTAAGCCGGATAATTTATTACGTGAAGCAGCACAAGGGGGTCGACCGACCCAAAAAAAGAAGGCGTTTACTTTTGGGGTCTTCTCCCATTATAAAAATAAGCCCCGTTAATGTAATCTGACATGAAACAATGCTGCTTTTAGCCAAGCAGCGTTGACTCCTTAATTATCCAAAGACCTATCTGGAGCTTGTAAAATTGTTGATTTTACCTGTTGATTTTACCTTGTTGATTTTACCTGTGGTAATGCTGACGTATTAATCTGAAGACAAGGAAATTGATTGATGTTGATGTTGAATATCTGTCAAATGACCTTCTTGGGTAATTGTTTAAGCTTTTGTTTCCAATCATGCGTAAACACACCCTGTGACGAATCGCTAAGTGCGAAAAGAAATTTTAGAACGAAATTTTAAGAGGTCTTTATAGGCCGAATTTTAATTTTGTTAATTTTTTAATCAAACACACACTCACCCTAGTGAACGCCGGGTGCTATACAATGAACACCCTTATTTAGAGTCGTGAGGGGGGAGGCAAATGCAACTAGGTTAAGTTTTACAAGTTTACAATTAAACATTCAACGATATTTCATCTTTTACAAAGCATCGCTGGCTCCCTCCACACCTTATAAATTATGTTGTTTTAAACGCCGAAAATACGTCAGTTGTGCTCTGGAGGTCTCCATATGATTTCACAACTCTATCTAAAGTGTTATTTTCCTACTTTTTGATACTGTGGTATTGCAGTATTTGCACAAGGTACTGCACAAGTTACTTACTTTTGTGCTATTTATACCAGCAGTGTTGTTACAGTGAATCGCATAGAATACTGATACATTCGCACTTGCAGAACAAAAAACAGTGTTCACGCGTTTATATAACAAGAAACGCAATTTTTTTTAACTCTCTGAGCATCATAAGTTATGACTGATCTATTATCGTAACAATTATTAATTTTGCTGAGCGTGAGAAACTTCGTGTTTAGTATTAAATATCAATTTGTTACCGGTATAGCGATGTCTAATTTGTGTGTCGAAAAAAATTCAGGCAATTCATTGCAGCTGAAAAATACGTTATTGTATGTAATAAAATATCATATGTTGGCTGGCTTAGTGATCTGTAATTAAATCATTGTGTGATAATAATAATCAGTGATTATGTGCTTACTATAGAATCTCGTACAGATAAATTAGCCGGAAGTGACCTTGCTTGTAAATAAAATCAAGCTTCGCTGGTAATTCAAGATACACTTTGTCCAAATAATATCCTCGCTGATGTTGATAGACTGGATATTTTGATCGGTGGAAGACGAGACGTCAATAATTCTCACTAAATCGTCAATGTGGAAGCCGTTATTTGTCAGCGTTTGTAGCATCTATCCGGCACTGATCGATGAACGTTATCGACGATTACTACAGTGAGTGATAAACTAGATCGGCGATAACAAAATAACATGATCATACACGATGCCCAACGTAGAAATGAAAACGTCAGCGTGATAAATTCACGATTATCGGTTTCTGACTCGATCTACGGAGATGGACTCGGCGATGCTATTCAAGGTTTATTTCGAAGGATGTCCCCTAGAGCTATCATGATTGCAAAACATTTAGGCATTAAACCCATCGAAGTTTTTTGTGATAAGGGTATTGGCGTTGTTCGTAATGTTGCTGGTAAAGTATTCTTGGTAATCAAAGACAGGCTTGCACGATTAGTACGACGAAAACCACAACCGAATACGAAGCATTCCAATGCAAGCATTCAAGGAAAAAACCTACATAGTACCGAAGTGATGCAAGCAAGTGTCGGCAAAATAATAATTCAAGCTGCAAATGAACAGTTGAAAGAGTTAGCTGGTGGACTATATCAGACAAAACAAGCCACCGCCGTTATAAATAAAAAATTATAACCCCAAACGTAATAGCAGGTAGCAGTCTTGCCCTTCGTCCTCGGTGATAAAGAAATTGATAAGCGTTAGAACATCATTTTAGACAACAATGAAAATAATAAAAATGTTCAGCATGTGTCTGATCCCGCATTTGACATGGATACACCAGTACTCAAGGACGAGTCTATGCGTGATTGTCAATATTATTCTTATGAAGCACGAGAACCAGACCAGCGTGGACGAATCCGAAGACATAATGAATTTCGACCAAAACAACGCTGCACATGCATATCATAGTCTGATGAATTTCATGGGGCGTGATCAGAACGTCGACTCTGGCTTGCAAATATCTCAGCGGAATTTCTCGACGTTGTAACCAATCTATAACATTTCGCTGGAACACCTCGATTTGTTTATACAATCTGTCGTTGACGTCCACGCGTGATTTACTCTTTGTCATGCGCCTGCTGATAGTTACAGAGCAATCGCTTGTCATACAGTCAGATAAAACAATGTTGATTGAAGGCGTTGGTGGCCGATTGAATGTCGCTTATGTTTCTGTTGAAAACGTGTAAGGGTTTGCCACACATATAATTAGATCATTTATGATATTGTGTCATATAATCAGGTCAATGTTACTATGACATCCGGACAGATTAAAAATCTGCAATCGGCAAACAAGAAGAATTGTGGAGGAAAAACACTGAGATACTTGCTGTACTTAACTCGGTGTCAATATCATATGGCATTGCACGAATATACCGCCAGTCGTTTTAAACAGGTTACTGGTTTATAATGCTAGATATTTTTAAAAAGATTTGCTAAAGGCAAGGCCCAGGGTGACATTGATCTGCCAGCGTATCCAACACGAGATGAACTTGCTAATCTTTTGCATCTCGCCGGGGTTGTTCCGGATGAGATTGTTGTTTTTCAGGATGAACGTGGGCGCTAACTACGAGCATTATTATATGGGTCAGTATTATCCTGCGAGTTTCAGGTGCGACCAACCATAGCATCGTGGTCTTTACTGATCATTTAAACATCAAGGACACAGGCTAATCACTCGGAGTGAATATAGGAGAGATCTTTAAACGTGTTGCTTAAGCCGGCGATACAATGACCAGTGAAATCAACACGAGTGGAAATGGCGTTGTTAATTTGAGAGAACCAGCTTTAGACGATGACGCTACAACAAAGAAATATGTTGACAACAGCCGCGATAAGGAGCTCGTGAATAACAATCAGTAATTAATTAGCCGATATCAGATCTGAATATAATAATCATGTAAACGCTTTTAAAATATTTCGCAGAAACAACGCCGAAAACTTCGCAATGATTGGTGCCGGTCTATTTCATGCGACCAGCAACATGGTTTCAACAAAACAGCTCCATTGCCGGGGTGTACAGGCTCTCCGTCTTTAGCGCTGCGTGATTTAGGATATTTACAAGGTATCCGTGGCGTCATTTCACCGATAGATGTTCCGGAATCGTGTAATTCGTGTTAAATCAAAACACCGAGGAAACATTCAAAATGGATCCAGAAGACAAAACACTAGATGGTGTCTGGAATCTGTTGCGACAAAACCTCAACTGGTAACTTACTATATAAATAATGAATCGCACCAGTCATTTCGGTATAATCAAGCATTAGCGTGGAAGGCATCACTACAGTGCTGTATACGCGGTCTCTTCGCTGGTCGTTGAAACAACGACGTTAATCGGCACGTTGTCAGCGACGCACCTGATACCGTCCATGTGGACGTTTCTGGTATCTTTAATATCGCGAAAAATATCTACATATGCCGGTAAAATATTACACGAACAAACAAAAAAAAAATTGTACGCGGCGATGTATGCGTGTCAGCGGGGTTAAACTACGGTACACTATCAGATATCGATTTAGGGATATTTATTATCAGTATCACAAGAACGCAAACATACCAGTGACAACGTTGACAAAACACATTTAGAATCCACCGTATACATAATAATGACCGCAGAAATAACCACACGACAGGAACAGATTATCGCTAACACAACGCCGCCGACGACACCAATGCTAATAGCAACGTCAATGCAGGCGGAATTTTCCAACTCCGATAAAAGCACCTAATGGTCGGTCACATGGGATCGTCCTGGTACCATTAGGACATTATTATAGTTGACAAAATATCAGAGAAAACCCAACGCGATATGATTATCAATCAGATCAACAAATATTTAAGAGATGACAGGGGTATTCAATACTCTGGATAAGTCTTGCTAAAGCAGACGATCAATTAGAATTTAGTCTCCTGGCGGATATCGGTGCTCTACCGAAATCTATGAGACTATTTTTCCCGGGTGGTAGTAAAGAATGGTTTTACACAGATGCAATAGTTAGTGAAAAAAGGAACAAATTTAGCTCTCTCATGTTCTTCGTGTAAATCTGCCAATAACAATTCTATTTCGCGTTGGAGTAATTTGATAAATCTATGCTCTACCTCTAGTGTATATCTACTCTCTTTCCGTCGCTGCTGTATCATCTCAAAATGATCGTTGATTTGTGTTTTCAACATCATCTTGAACCGCGAGATCATCTTGTAATTGCTCGATCTCAGAGATAATCTCGTTAATATTGTCTTGGTTCATTATAAGATCTACTGGCCAGCGTACAATCTCCAGACTAGATTCCAAATAACCTCAACGTGGAAGTTTTCGTGCACAATTGCAGGTAATTCCTGAAGGTACCCAATTAACACCGGTTGGATAAGCTCTAGCGAAACATGCTTTTATATTCAATACACGTAAAAGCGATATTTTCGCGAGAGTGGCCGAGACTACTGGCGATTATGTTCACGTACATTGTCATACGTTATTAAGAAAATAATTCTACACAATTATTGTGTTATGGCCTGCTCAGTGATTATCTTATTATCTCATAATTCTAATTTTTATAAATTGACTGCGTTTTCTGCGCTTTGATTGGATGTAAACAGTCACGTGATACTGAACTGGAATTTTGTACACATCAATAAATTCTGCGGACTACTTTTAGTTCCCTATTACCAGATCATTTGAGGTGAAGTTTTATCTATATCAACGCCTTACACCCTAATAATAATAACAACAAGCTCCCACCCACCCACTCCTTTGATTTTTGATAAAAAAAATGACAAGCCACAGCTTAAAATCGACCACTAGAAGTTTAAACAATGTAATTGCACAGACCTTAATGCATTCCAAAACTCGCCCCTTTTGCCGAAGAAGGCATATATCTGGTTTTAGTTTTAGAAACTAATCTTCAGAAATTATTGCATTACACAGCGACAACATGTTACAGCAGCGATTATTAAAGGTCAGGGTCATATATCAACCAAGGGATGTCACTAAAAATGGACACGATTTTGCTCTTGAAAGATCGAAATGCGTAGAAAGTAACAACGACGTTGCTATAACAACACGTGCCACACGCAAGCGTAATTTTCAAAATAAAGAGGAACATTCCTAGTTTAACCGCAACAACAATGTTTTATATATTAAAATAATGATCACAACAGTATATTAATGGCATGACCCGCTGTGACATTCTACCTCGTATCACTGTATAAAGAATCGATCGATGAATCTTGGTTAGCGAAGATAAGGCTATGTATTCTCTCGCAATTAAGAGGTTAATGAATGAAAACTTCGATGTACATAAAAGTGAACGTTTCGTTCGTCAAATCCGCTGATCTGATGTTAGAAAGGAAGTAAATTGGAATTGTAAGGACTAAATGATTATGGTTGGGTATTTATGGATGTGTAAATTTTACCTAATCACTCACAAAGTTTACATAAAGTACTTCGGACTTTATTTACTCTGTGAGTGATTAGGTAAAATTTGCACATCGATAAATACCCAACCATGATCATTTAATCCTATAATAAACTAGAGTTCAACACGATGTTTAGTGACAGCGCCTGCTGAACAGCGTCTACTGTACCCTCGACGATATCATTAAGAACCAGTCGCTGTTGTGTATCCGTTCCAGGAATGTCAACATGTACATTTGGTCTAGGAGTATCTGCAGGGAGATAACATAGTAGAACTGGCAGCGTTGGAAATTTTTTTGTTTTTAAATTTCAAATAATTTACATTGAATTGAATCACATACGTTTTTCGTGATACAACTATCATATCAATAGGTCGTCATGAGTTCCATAAATAGTACATTGGTGTTGTTGAAATTGCGGAAAGAATTATATTACACTGAATCTGGGGTGGCTGTAATCTGATTAGCGATTTCAACTGTTGTAATGTTTCGTTGCGCGATCGATTGTCAAATAATTATTCCAGGTAGTGGCCAACGTAACTGCGCAGCCAGTCGTGCGGAGATTCTCATTAATCGCCACACGTGATAATTGTAGTGTATTTTTGTCGACACCAGTCCAGAAACATGTTTAGACTATCTTTGAACACATTACATATTTCGTCCCAGGTGATGATTTTAGGAATATAGTTTGTACCATTCGCTCGGGTGTCTACGAATCCAGCACGCCATTGAAAGAAACTGTGATACGTGGATGACTTAACTCCCTGCTGTGTGATCTCTCTGCCAAGCCGGTGAGTTGACGTCAACACAATCTTGTCTGAGGTTTTAAATGATTCTTCCGCACGTGTTGTTTTACCAGAACAAACAGAACCATTACGATAGACCGTGTTATGTCTCGTGATTGGGTCATTCACTGACGGAGACGATGACGGTTCTGATACCTTATCAACTGGTTTAAAACCGGCGGATTCATAATAATTACGTGTTTGTTCTTTGTTCTTCAATGCCCCGAATCAGCTGCGTCGGCGGTCACACAGTTACTGCTAACGTCTTCGAAGCCGTCGATAAATGGTTTGACAAGATCCATTTTCGATCTAGTTATATAAAATGAAACAGTGGCGACTCTAACAGCGTCTGCTGAAAAATCGTTGACAATCTATAACAATTTTGTTGTCGAATATGCGAGCATTCAAGATATGTACCATCTCGCGTGATTTCACTTTTAATATCAGATTACGACTCAGGCGTAAATTTACTGATTCTTTTTCTGCAGATCTCTTTGTCACCGTGTGGCAACCAGACAGCTTTTTGCAGTTTGTATGCAATTATTGCTGATGTTACAGTCAGCGATGTTAAAATACCACTATTTAACAAATAATGTATTAGCACTTTTGGAGCCCAACCATGTTGATTTTTTGCGGAACAGTCATCGATATTAATTAACCAGGTAGGTACAACCGGATGAATGGTTCAATCTCGGCGAAACCAGTAAGATCGTAGCTAATAATTTGACCGTTTTTCGCAACACTTGTCATTTTGTGTGTTGAATGACCGAATCGTTTAAAATACGGTTGACATTCACTGTATCCAAGAAAGCCAAGGGGATAAAATGGCACATTTTCAACTGAGATCATATCGACAGGATACTATTTTGTGTTCCAGAAACCACCATATCCTAACCCTACACAAGATAGTGATATATCGTCGAGAAATTCTTTTGCTGTTGGACTCCATGAATGTTATTGTTGTACCATATGAGCCACAACAGACGACGTAGTAAAACAGTTATTGCGTAATTCATCACTGTTGCCATCATATTTTATCGCAATCTGTTTAATCGCAAGTTGGAAAGATTCTTTTCGATAAAGTATGCCAGACGGTAGCACAAATTGATAAAATATTGATTCATCCGTAGCATATGTATCTGCGTCGTCACCGTGTAAAAGCCAGACCGAAACAGGGTCACTCACACTAATATTATAAATCGCCTCAAGAATATCGCCTTCATAAATTAGTGTTCTTTCCAGCGGAAACTTTTTACTGATTCAGTCCAGGCGTGTAAATTATGGTCTATAATCGATATTGGGGCGCCCTTACTATAGTATTTGCCAGAAATATACATAATCTCGTTTGTAATTGTTTTTACTACAATTGGAAACTTCGATGTTTTTCCAAAACTGCTACTTTATTTTTTTAGTATCGTTGATACGAGTGTTTTCCCATTGTGCTATTTTGTATTCGTGATTTGCTAAGTCCGTTTCGAGTCAATAAAATGTTCTCTGACACGTTGGGCTAAGAAAGTTATAGTGCCAGTTCTCATCGGGGCAAGAGCATTAATATCAGGATCGCTTAAACGGTATAGGGCATAAACCACTGCGGACACTGGATACGCGTTATTGTAGTATGGTTTGTCTATTCCGGTAAACGTGCCTGGTTTAGAATATTTATTTACTGTGACGACACTGTTATGTTGCCGTGATTCCTTAACAGGGTCGAGTCTACCACGAATAATCCAAGTTGGACCATCTTGGCTAACATGTTCGACAATACCTTTTATTCTAAATATGACTGTCGTTCAAAGTGGAATCAAGGAAAATACCATGGCCGTCTATCCTAAACGTTGAAGAAATATGAGACATACCATCTTGCTCAAAACTCATTACTGGCTCTTTTGATAAATTCGTTTACTGTAACTCTAATGGTGGCCGTCTTTTATCTTTGGTTAATCTGTCAAAATCAAAACTAGTCCTGTGTTGCGGTTCATTTCTCTGACAATCGTTTCCTTTCTCGTTCAAAAACGTGTCTCTGCTTTTCTTTGATTTGATGTTTGATAATCTGTCAATTTCACTCGCGGTTAATAATACAATTATTTCTTTTCGTACATTTTTTGGCGTAATTTTCGACCTTGGGAAAGTTAGTTTTATCCCGGTAAGACTACAAAACTGTTTCATCAGCTGCTTTGCAACAGTATAATTAGTCATTGCTGCAGTATACGATACATTTTCTTCAATATAACAGATCTTTCTTCTACTTTAAAAAAAATGAAATACTATATTGTTGTCAGCGGCAAAAACAATTTGCAGGTGGCTAAAGATCGGATCAGTAACTCATTGTAGATACAACCGTTGTGTGATTATTGTAGTGTTCATATGATAAATTGCAGACTTGGCAGTACCGGACCAAAACCGTGTCTAATATGTGGGGTGGGGGTAAAAGGAAAAACACAATTATGTATCTTGCATTGGATGAAAATATCGAGCGCTTATACGACGTTACGAGATAATGGACGCTGATGATAATGTTAAAATAAAGGACACACGAGATTACATCGAGAGAGTATATCAAAATAATAATGTCGTATTAGAAGAGTAGAATAATAAACGGAACAATTTTAATTTTATATAAATGCGTGTACACTATTTTTTTAATCTGTAAGTGCGAATGTATCAGTATTCTCTGCGATTCGCTGTTACAACATTGCTGATATAAACAGCACAAACGTAAATAACTTATGTAGCACTTTATGCAAATATTGCTGTTCCACATCATCAAAATGTAGGAAAATAGCACTTTGTGAAATAAAGTAATCATATGGAAACTTACAGAGCGCAACTGACACAGTGTCGGCGTTTAAAACAAAATTATTTATAAGGTGGTGGTGGTGGTGCCTGCAATGCATTGAGAAAATATAAATATCGTTGAATAGGTAATTGTAAACTTATAAAACTTAACCCAGGCGCACTTGCCTGGGCCCATTTCGAACCCTAAATAAGAGTGTTAATTTTAGAGCACACAAGGCTCACATGGGGAGAGCGGTCTGTGCTTGATTACAAAATTATCAAAATTAAAATTCAGCCTAGACAGCCCTCTAAATCTCTCAATTTTTGTTCTAAAATTTCGTTACGCACTTGGCGATTCATCATGGGTGAGTGGGTGTTCACACAAAATCTAAAAATAAATATACCAATTACCGAAGAAAGTCATTTAACAGACATCGAACATCTTTCAACCTGGTCGCAGTAAGTTCATTTTGCCCATGGTAATAAATTAGTATTACCACAGGTAAAATCAGCAATCTTACAAGCTTCAGATTAAAGACTTGAATTTAAAGACCTAATAATGTTTCCTACCTTTAATATTTTCAGCATTTTTTAAAAATGTTTTCTAATTTCATGGTGTTTGTTTTTGTAATCATATCATTATATGTTTTTTTATCTTATAGGTGTTGTCTAATGTTGTAAAGCGCTTAGAGCTTCTAAAGATTAGGCTCTATACAAAGTCATCGGTATTATTATTATTATTAGTCTTTGGATAATTAATGACGTTTCTTGGCTAAAAACAGCAGTATTAGTTCATGTCATATTACTACGAAAACGGGGATTATTTGTGTGTGTGTGTGTGTGTGTGTGTGTGTGTGTGTGTGTGTGTGTGTAACTCCTAATGTCGACACCGTTTCTTGTGTTTGGTCGACCCCGTCATGCTGCTCCTGCTGCTTACTGAAGATATGTACTCGCATTATCTGGGAGTGCAGAATCCTGCCTTGTGTTATTAGTTATTATTTGTGGAATATAAATATGTTTATTATTAGTATTGTTATTGTTATTGCCATTATTATTATTGTTATTATCGTTATTGTTATTGCTATTATTATTATTATTGTTATTATTATTATTATTGAGGCAAAATTTACGAAAGGTCAAACCAGTGAATTATTTTGTTTACTGATCATTTAAAGACAAATATATTTTGCAATATTTCGGAGGCTACCACGCTCTTTTAGTTTTCATAATGCGATGTTTTACTTAAAAAAGTCAAAAGGTACAACTTAAAGCTAAACCATACAGATACATGAATTCTGAAGGAAACTAATAAAACCAAAGAAATGGTACATGAGCACACACAGGGCCGTATGTTTGGTCCAAAAGAAAATCTTTATCAGTAACTAACAGGGTCGTATGTATGGTCCAAAATAAATGGTACAGGAACACAGATAGGGCCGTATGTATATGGTCTAAAAGAAATGCTGCATCAGCACTGACAGGACTCTACTTATGGGCCAGCTGATATCACAAATCAGTCTGTGACAATAAGGGATATGTCTGTTTTTAAAGTAGCACACGAGATAAAAAGCTACAAAAGACATTTCAATTTATGAAACAGATAAGATATCATAATTACTGTTTTTCCCTGTGTTTACATCTTTTCCAGTCATTAATTTATTTGATATAAACTGATTGCTTATTTGGAAAGTTGACATTACTACCCGATGATAAACTTCCATGCATATCTTAGTTACCGGGTAATGCATAAGATGTCGCCCTTTTGTATATAACTTAACCAGGAAAAAATAATCTATACCTAGTCTAGTACCGAAAAGTCATCTTTGGTGCGAAACACACAGTTGTGCTTGTAAGAAAAGGTGACGATAACGATGCTATTTGGGGACCAGCCACCGCTGCTGCTTTTAGTGTAATACTTTTTAAACTATCTCTATGGATGCCAGTAATGACCCCATCGATTGCTGAAGAACAGCGATTACTTTCTTTTATGAACACGGGTGGTAAGTCTATGTTGTCATGGCTTGCAGTGTCTACAGATTGTATCCAAAGTAATGTTGCCGGTTTATTTACGTGGCAAATAGCGACTCAGCAGAGTATTTCTGCACCGAGATACAAATTTGTTGCGCTGCAAAATGCTTATCGGGTGGGTAGTCAAGAACGCAGTCACATGATATTTCACACCCTTGGAGTCAGTGAGGTTTCTTTACGAATAAACGGACATCAAGAACCATCCGAGGATATAATTTTAAATTTTGAAAACAATTATGTTGCGCGCGCATATCATCGATTGTTGTCGTATATGGAACGTGATCAAAACGTAGATACCGGTTTACAAATTTCACAGCTGGATTTTACATCAGTGTATCCGATATATTACTTTCCACTGGAGCACTTGGATTTATTTAGGCAATCTGTTGTTGATATACACTTCAGGGCTAACGTGAATCCAGGTGCAATCGCGTTTATACTTAGCGGTATAGCAATGTTATTTGAAGGTGTTGGTGGTAGAATGAAGGTTGTTGATGCGCCAGTGGAAAATCTTAGTGTTTTACCTTAATCCACGTTATTTAGAAACACGAGTATTTTATAAAATATCTTACCATCACGTTAGTGTCAGTCTGACTCCTGGTCAGATCAAGATACTTCAAACTGCATCAATAAAAAAACGGAACCACAATAACGCTAAAACACAATCAACTTACAGGCGGTGAAAATAAACTGTCGTTGACATCACGTCAGCTTAAAAACCTCGATAAAGCCAGACAAACCAAAACCGGAGTACGACTTAAACCTTTTACTGGTGCCATCAGCGACACCGCTAAGACCGGAGGGATATTTCCGTTACCGCGGAAATATCAGCGCTGATAGCTGTTGATACCTCAGCCGATGCAAAATCAGCCTCGTTAGGAACCGCTGCTGGAATGACATTAAAAAGGCAACGGGAAAGGGTTTAAGACTTCCAGGAACCTATCGAGGAAAAGGTCAAAAGCTTCCAGGAACACTGCGTTAAAAACATGCGGTTTTACACCTATGTCAAATTTTGATTTATTTGAAGCTGCAAAACAACTAAAAATAAAAAACTTCAGAGGTGTTTTTATGCGAGATCAATTACCACAACGACCAAACAGTGCTGTAACCGGTATTATTAATCTCGGTAACAGCACTGGACCTGGAACTTATTGGGTAGCATACACAATTGTTCCACGTGGAATTATTTATTTTGACTCATATGGGTTAGCTCCACCATGGGAATTTATAACTATGTTACGCCCTACAGAGTCGGGCACAGAGTGCCAGTCTGATACTCAACGCTACCAACTCAAACATTAACCGATCCACCAATATGCGGCCGTGAAGCATTTGCTGTACTCGATGCTATTTCAAAGACACCAACTAGACCACCTCACAAAGTCGTACACGAATATACAAGCCAACAGTTTGAGAAAACATTGATTTAGATCAGAAAGAAAAGAATAATGGCATATATTTACGGAAGATCCCACAGTGATCCTACTGCGAGTAAAAACAAAGTTCGACAGCGTAGATTGGTCAAATTACACGACTAAAGACAATCTTAATGATCTCATGAACCTCTCTGGGGTTGCCCGAGATGAAGTTGTTGTTTTTCAGGATAAATAAGGCGTTTTGAAAACGAGCACAATCAAATGGAATGATATAATTCGTAGAGTTCTCGGTGCTACCGCAAATAGCATCCATGTGTTTACTGACTAGGTAGAATCAGAGCCTTAAATATATCATTTACAAAAGGGGTGTCCAAACATTTTGCAAAGAGGGCCAGATTTGATAAAGTGAAGATGCCCGGGGACCAATAGATCCTTCTGATGTTTTTTTTTAACCACAAAAGTTACATGCACATATACACTGTTATAGAACAATAAATAAATAAAAAAACAAATAAACAATAAATAAATAAAACAATTTTCATTGTCCCTCATCTTTATTTTTCAAATGGCAATGTAACTAAATATAAGCCACTCAGGCAGACATAAACAACTCTAAAAGCACATTTCTGCCTTTCATTCATATCTGGAGAGTCAGATAACATTGAACTGTATGTAATACCTTACATTTCCATGAGTTATATAAATATCTTTGCCTCATGGTCATTTTAAACAGGAGTTATAACTAATGCAAAGTTTTCTGTTATCAAAGTTTAAAACAGGTGAATTTTGCTTTTGTCTTTTAAAAGATCTTTCAGAAATCGCTGTTGTGATGCCAGAGCAGCTTGGAGTTGCTTCACTTTTTCCAGCGCGGTCACTCCCTGTTAGCTTGTCGTATGTGTTACCATGTTTAGTCTGGTAGTGTCTCTTTACGTTGAAATCCTTAAACAAGGCAGCCGTCTAGTTACAAATGAGACAAACACAATTGCCTCGATTTTCAGTGAAAACGTACTGTAATTCCCATCTCTCCTGAAAGCGGCGGCCCTCACTGTCAACTTTCCTCTTTTTCTTTTCAGTTGCCATGGCAGAAATGAGCGGAGAAGAGGGTTAACATGCTAGCGGGCCATAAATAATACATTATATGACCGAAGCTGCGGGCCGTATGAAATCTTACCGCGGGCCGTGATTGGCTCGCGGGCTGGACTTTGGACACCCCTGGATTAACAACCATCAGCGATGAAATTGCAAGAAGTGTTGTTAATCGTTTGAAGAATGCCGGCGACACAATGACAGGAAATAAAATAGTAGTGCTCAGAGATCCAACATCCGACGAAGACACGGCAACAAAAAATATGTAGACGTTAACTAAAGCACCGTTGATGGTAAATTATCTACGCTGCGGGCCCAGTATGATGTCCACGTATATATGTTCATGAACACCCGTAGAAATTTTCAAAAACTAAATCAAATCGTAAACGATTTCTTTGGCACCCAGTAGACAGCTGACGTGAAACTCTCTGATGTCAAGACGAGCATTGAAACGATTAAAAAAACACTAGAAGATATCGTAAGTGGAATTCCTGATATCGGTAACAACATTAATCGGGTTAAAATTCCACACAAACAGATCATCAATAACGAATACACAGTGTCATCGGGATTCTCGACATGGTCACAGCAAAATAATATTATCAATCATACCGCAGAAGTCACTGGTGTATACAGGTTTTCTGTGTTCAGCGCTGCAAAATTTAGTATATACACCACATATCCATGACGGCATTCAACCGATATGTTTGTGGTTGTGTCTGTTGTGTCAAATAGCGGGAAGGAAGAGACATTAATACTGGAAGCATTTGATAAGAAATTAATCACAACACCTTACTGGTTGTGACTGGAATTTGTTGCTGAAACGCCTCCGTTGACTATTTAAATCAATGTGCTTATTGTGTAAATAATCATGGACGTTCAAACATTTAGATATGATCAAGTAAGTGAATGTCAAACAGTACTAAAAAGCATCGTTGACAAGTATAGCGCGAAAAAAAAAAAATACCGAAGACGTGTAGTTGCCATCGATGTTGTTGTATACTCGATATCTACAAACGTTGCGTCCACTGGCGTAGTGTTATCAACGCTGACCCGCTAATGGTAGCAAAAGCAACAATATGTTTTCATCATCGGCGGCCATCGCTGAGGTTTTTAATATTATCGCGAAAAAGATATCCAAACACACGAGCACAAAATTGCATGATTATGCTGTGCGATTACACACGGCATCGAACGCGTACTCGAAATTATCGTCGCTGATATTATCCAGCCCTGACGAAACGACAATATCAGATTCTGAATTTGATGTAATGGTTAAAACAGACAATGAAGTAATTGATTTAGAAAATGGGAGTTTACATAATGACAGAACTACTTCAGCAGATAGCCGCACATACAAGACCGTTGAGAACCACGATGATATCAGCGAGCTCAACAAACCCTTAATTCCA
Source organism: Sinohyriopsis cumingii (assembly GCA_028554795.2). Classification (NCBI taxonomy): domain Eukaryota; kingdom Metazoa; phylum Mollusca; class Bivalvia; order Unionida; family Unionidae; genus Sinohyriopsis; species Sinohyriopsis cumingii. The sequence continues at coordinate 36,148,904 of CM068837.1, forward strand.
TATTAATTTTCCAACCGCGATTCCAGTAAAAGAAATCGCTCTTGCTCAGTTGCGAGTATACCACAGGTGGCCAAATATCAGATCAAAATCATTCAGTGGTTTACAACCAAATAATTCGCTGATATTTGCAAACAAAAATAAACCAGATGGAACACCTGGTTGTTGGAGTACCAACCAGAAGTTATCAAATCGAACATATCAATGATGAATTTCAACGTAGAATAAAAAATGTCACGAGAAAGAATCCAAGATAGCAATAACAGTCCATGAACCATCACCGTCTGCGTGATAGAGATAAATTCACCCGATTACGCCGTTGATATATATCATTCATCGATCAGATCAGAGCTAGGATGGCCTGATGTTGCTCCACAACTGCCTACACCAATACCAGAACCTACACGGGCTGATTTTACTTCCGACAAACAATCATATTGGAAATTACCCCATCATACAAAGATCATTTACTTGCTATACAAAATGTAGCGGTGTTGGATACTACATTTGACTTCATTAATATGACTTCATTAATAAGGATCTTGTACACTGGGATTTGATTTATTAACGATCCGCTGGAGGATATATATATATATATATATATATATATATATATATATATATATATATATATATATATATATATATATATATATATATATATATATCTGTGTGTGTGTGTAAGGACTCGCCTAGATGAATGTATTAGATACTTTAGAATTATTAATTAAGAACATAAAAAACAACGAGAAATGCTAATGCAAAGTTTCACTGAATATCTTTTTGATATAGCAAGTTCACGCAAGGAGATCATTAAACAAAAAGAAATATTAAATCAGTTCGTATCTGATGTGGAATTTCTTAACCAAAGAGTAATTAGGGCAATAATTAATTATACTGACAATATAAATCTCTTTAAACAACAATTTTCAAATGCGTATTCGATAACAGAAGCTGATCTACCGAATTTTAAATTTCCAGGGTATAACGCAGACGAACTAAAAAATATCAGTCAATGATACCATTAATGAGTTGTTTCCTAAAATACTCGCCGAGTGGAGAAAGATAACCCCACCCCAGGATAACATTCTCCGGTACAATAATGGACAACACGGACAAGGCCGTCATATTTCTCCGGGAATCGTAAATATAACTTCAACTATTGCGATCAATCTTGTATGTGATATAATTGATGGAAGCTATCAGACAAACACAGAAATATCAGCGCAGGCACAGCAAGGATATATTCTTTATACTTTTACCCCACAAGTCCCACTTGTATCTGTCATTGTGCAGGAACCAATTAACCCAGTCTATATACGATGTCATAATCCGTTATTATCAAGAATAAATTTGAAACTAACTGACCAATAATTTGATTGACCTTTGTGTAGAGGTTTTAAGTCTGAATTTATATGTGAAATCGTAAAAATCTACGATTTTCGAGGATTTTCTCATACAGTATTATCTCTCTTTGATAAAATCAAGTGAACATCTCATACTTTAAAAATGTCACTGACGTATGAAAAACAGCAAAAAAAGAATTATTTTCCTCCTCGATGAAATAAAGGGTGCATAATGGGTTTTTTTACTGACAAATGGACTAAAATCTGACACACAATCACTTTCATTTTCCACGAATGAGTCTAACGTTCATTTTCATTACACTAACAGTTTCTGACATAATTTTTCTTAGTTGTTTTATACGAGTATTAATTGTCTTTTTTACCTCATATTCACGAGATAGTTCTGATCTAATTTTTTCGATTGCACGAGAGTGAGAGAGAGAGAGAGAGAGAGAGAGAAATTCATTCACCTCATTTTCTTTTACTGCGCCAGCGATTGAAACATTCGCGTTTGAATTTTTTTACGAGTCGATACTATGATGGTAACGTAAATGCCCCCTCCTTCTTACGTTATTGTAATGTTTAAAAATCAGAAATAATTTTTCAAGATTTAGTTCATCAGATATATTTATGCCGTCTTTTTATTTTTTAATAGCAGAAATAATATCATTGATATTTTCTTAATCCATTTTATACTAAATATACGTTTAAAAGAAAAATGTTTTACACTGTTATGTGAACTTCTAGGGTACCATATGACATCCTAGCAAGTCCAGAAGGTGTTTTTTACACCCAGGACGACACAAACACATGTGAACACCTAGGATGCCATATGACATCCTAGCAGGCTCAGGGGCACACGAAACACAACCTCGTAGGCTAGCAGGCTCAAAGATCATCATTTGGGATGAGATATGTACAGTGTCGCTAGATAAGTTAAAAATGTTTCTCGATTGACTGTTATTGAATATATTGCCTGTCGTGCTAACCATTTTTCGGCAAGTTTACTAATCGCTGCTCTACCCCTCCAGTATCCTCTTGGGCTATAATAAATCGACTCCATGATATGATGATAATCGGTTTCCCAATACAAGCTTACCCTTCATCGAAGATTTCATCAACCAATTAGCCAATGATTCTTTGAAAGATTTATTTTTTATGGATTTTAGCGCGCGAAATAATTTCACATCTGCGATATGCCTATACTGCAGATCTTTATTGTTATATGCTACATCATGAGCATGACGAGCTTGATCAATAGCGTTTACTGGATACTCACCTGGTTTTAGTTGGTCTTGGTTATCAAGCCTGATATCAAGCTGAGAAGTATCCTGGAAGATGTTTTTCTCCTGGGTACTTTGCCATGGTGTTCCTGGTAACTTTGTTAACTGGTCGACAATATCACCTCCTCTTTTTTAAAAATATTGTTTGGATTAGAAATACATTGAAATTTCTTTGTATTACACATACCTGTAACTGCCGATCTGTTACATTTTGTTGTAATAGTTGTTAGTTCACTTGTGGGTGTACGCGCCCTGCACTTCACACAATATAAAGCTATATTATTTAATATATTTCTATAACATGGATGTAATTGATTTTTCAGCGACAAGAAAACAAGAGCCGGTTAAGAATCATGCTGCGTTACAAAATTCTATCCGAATGATAATAATTGGTCCATCTGGGTCTGGTAAAACGCAGCTGTTACTTAACTTGATAATGACGTCGTTGAAATGGGATAAGTTCTACTTAGTTGCTTCGTCTGTATATGACCAGCGATGCTACGAGGTGCTGAAAGACTTTAATGAGAACGCAAGGTTGTTAAATGAAAACGGTAATGATGTTATTGAATTTAATACTGATATCGATGAAGCGCCGTCTGTAGATGATATTGATGGGTTTATTAATAATTTAGTTGCATAAGACGACATAATGTTAGACAAACAGGCAAATCCAGATACAATATTTTCACGCGGTAGACATAAAACACAGATGTAATTTATGTTACTCAGCGATATACACAAATACCAAAAGGGATCAGAGTTAACTGCAATATTTTAGCCGTATTTAACGGAGTTGATACACATACTCTGCGAAATATTCATCAGACGTGGTGTATCGGAGATATGGCTATAATTAAGTTTAGAAATTAATTTCGTCAGGCTTGGTCAACCCCGGATGGATTTATAACAATAAACTTACATGACCCAAGGACTTGATATCGAGTCGGTCTTGATACAATTTTAATTAATAGCAGCAGAGAGGGAGAAGTCTCCTACACGGCACCCAGCCCTTTTGTTTGCTATTTTTATGTTGTTGAGATTTTCAGGAAGGCTTATTTTTGCAATTCGAGAGTGAGTCAATTAGAGTTTTGCGATTTTCAGAGGAAGGCTTATTTGCGATTTGACAGATAAATCAATTATGGTCTGTTCGCCCTCTCTGCTGCTTAGACATGTCAGCCTTCGATTCATTGACGGATACTCCAAAAATTTCTTTTTAACTAGCCCCTGTGCACAAACTCAAATTTTGATAGTTCGCAATAAATAAATAATTTGATACAGAAAAAGCAATATATTTACATAACCTGTCTGTTACAAATACTTGGCATATTGTATCAATTTGGCAAAATATAAGACCTATACAAAAGGTAATTATTAGTATTTATGAGCACTTAGTAGTGTCGTAAACACGGGGCCTTGTCTAAGGGACCCAAATATTCACAAATATGAACTACTCTGCTTCGATAGTGTTATATTTCTCCATAAATGTGTTCACAAGATTAAATTTTATACACAACTTTTGTACTTTGGGATCTTTCAAATTAAACTTGTAGACTTTTCTTCTGAATTCTGGTCTAATTTTAATAGATTTTGCCGTAGCAAAAGTAGTTTTACACAATTTTGCTGCCAAGATTAATTTAAATCTCCAAATAAAATTAGACTATCAGAAATATAAAAGTCTGCTCCAATCTCAGATCTACAGAAATTTGAACCCTGATACTACAATTTTTTTCATATCACGGTTGTAAGCAAAGTGCTTCATATTTGTTTCCTTTCTATTACAGGAGAAACACACGTTTTCAGCTAACAAAACCCATTCTGAAAATGAAAGTACTTGTAGTCACTATGTAGGCAATTCCCAAATTTTGTATCTTAAATTATTTTATACAGAATTAAATACATCTTATTCAACCAATCTCTATCATTCGGAATGTTGATTTTAATAAACAAAAGGTTTATTGATCCCAGAATATCAATTCAATATATACTTCGGTGAATAAAGATGCATCGTTTCTTCCCATGTTGCAAATTACATTTTTTAAAATATAACCTGATTGTATTTATAATGTCATAAAAGTGTGTAATCTGAGGGTGAAATATCACATATTGTGAATTTAAACCTTGATGGTATGCAAATTTTGTCTACTTCAAGAACATGACCTATACAAACTGGTTGTCATTGCTCATTATATTTTGTCCATGCCCTCATGTATATTCATCATCACCTATTATTCCATTATGTATAGAAAATGAAACGAACAATACGTTTTTAAAAAAAAAAGTTTGATTGCTAGCAACCGGAAGTGTAAAAATAGTCGTACTTGTAGCCCCAGGTACAAATGGCGGTTGTAAGCGGACCGCGCTACCCACTTTGTAGAAACCTTACACAAAGTCCTGTCTTCTTGCAAGAGGTATGGGTTGGCGGATTGTACCTTCTTTGAAGGTGTCCGCTTAATTCGGTTCTTATTATCTAGAGGTTGACCGCCTTCGATATTATTGCCCGGTTCGAGTAAATATAAATATAAGTGGTGAAACTTAAAGGTGGAATAGATAGAGATCTGAGCAGAGACATAGAACAGACCAACACGAGCCCCCGTACATGTAAACAAACAATTTAATCAATTACATAAAACAACTGTGAGAATTCATTACATCAGGAATATAATCCGCCTTTAGAAATAAACTTTCACTGAATTACAGGAAAAAGAACACAGATTTAAATAAAGTACCCAATCTGTTTTACAGATAGATTTAGTTCGATCATAAGATCGAGTGAACTATCGACGTCAATACCTTGTATAATTGCATAACCTGTTTCTACGTTCACTCCACTTCCACTCTAGCTGTTCCTTCGCCTTTCGTCGGTCTTGCCTCCTTCGGTCCTCACTCTGTGCGTAGCACGTAGATTCACAAATACCTGGATCTCATGATAAGTACGTCTCACTATACGTCTCAGGATACTCTCAGAATACATCTCAGAATAATACGTCGCACAATACGTCGCAGAGATAATTCGACACAGGAGCTACTTTTACCCTTTAAAAAATATAAATAGAGACAACCTAAATTATCTGTTGTTTACGATACAGGTGATTTTGCATTATTCCCCCTTGTTATCAGAACTTGCTATCGGTGTTAAACAGATGCTAAGGCTATCAGTCGGCTCCACATGTCCTATAATGACTAGTTAGTTTAATGGCTAATTCAACACGCATTAACAACACACATTAACACCACACGAGGCATAACGATTCCGAGCCAGCCTCAATTACACAAATGAATAAATGAAATACATTACATGGCTTCTACGTCATGGTTGGCGAATACATCTCCAGCCTTAATTAAATATGAAATCTTCTACATTCGGTGAATTCACACGGATTCTCGTAACTCTTATTAACTAATGTAATGCATGAAATTCTTAGAAACTAATTCTTATGCAAACTAGACGACAAAATCAAACAATTCGTCAACGTATCTAAAGAAGATTAATGTACTACTTCCTATTATAAACTCAACACAGTTGTACTTCATAAAGCTAATTGATATAAGAATGTAGAAATTAAATTCATGCAATTATAAGTAAATAAATTCAACAAAGCATTATATATGTCATCAACAAAATAAAGGAATTGTCACAAATACCTTTGAGTTTTTGGCGTTCCTCGCTTCTACCGAAAAAAATTGTTTTTCGGTTTTTCTCGACAACAGTTTTACGAGATAATTTCTCCCAAATTACTCTCAGAGTCTCCTACACTTGCTTTCTCGTGCAGAAAACCTTACACTTGTTAAACTTTTTGATGTGGAGATATTAAAAATAGGAAATTTAGTGTGGGGAAACACGCACCTTATTTAGCATAACCAATCAGGATTAAATATATTTGCCGCCTTTTTCCAGAGGCGCCAAATCTGGGGTCAATTTGACCTTCCACGTTGCGACTAGTGGTCAATGGAAATTCTCAATTTGTGACAGTTTTACCATGAAATCAAAGTTTTCCGTGTCCCTAATAGTACATCTGGCTGCTGTACAAATAAATGCTTAATTAAGAATAAAATTATCCCCTCGAAAATATATTACCGATATAGGCAGTATGGCGATTTGATACGCTTGTCCCCATAAATCTAATTAGTTGTTCTCTGGTCTCAGCTAATGTGTTTTTCATAGATCGCCAGAAATGTGCCCCTTCACAGCGGTATTAGCATGGTTCATGTTGCACTCATTTATTCAATGTATCAAGATGACTTTGATTAAAGGCCGTACTATAAATGAAGAACGACTTTGGAAACATCTGGTTAAAATCTAATTTTATGAAAATTTTTGAAGGCAACCGGATACTAAAATTAAGGAAGACAAAAGTAACAATGATTAGTAAATGTTTTAGCAATACATTTGGGAGATCTTACCCTTGCGTTAGGAACATGGAAGAGTGATCAATTATCACTCATAGAATACCTGTCACAGGATATTTAAAATTTTTATGATATTACTGGCTTTTCTTCCTATTAAAATGGTGGTTAAATGAAATTACAAGTATAAGATATCAATTTCACAGTAGTCAATGATCATCACACAATTTTGAAGACATACTTTCAGAAACTAACACTGATAATTCCTATATTTCCTGCTACTAATACAAGCAAAAAGAACATAAGGTCACCTTGACGATCATCTCATCTAATAAAAAGAATTCAACGCAAATCCAGTTTGAATAACACACACACACACACACACACACACACATACATACATATATATATATATATATATATATATATATATATATATATATATATATATATATATATATATATATATATATATATATATATTATTTAATATATTTCTATAACATGGATGTAATTGATTTTTCAGCGACAAGAAAACAAGCTGGGCAGCGTGAAGCTTAGAGAACCATCTCAACAAGTGGGCCACAAACTCCGTACCAGGAAAGACTCAAAGAAGAAATAAGAAGACTCCAGCTCTTTGTTTTGCAAGCTGGAACATCATAACCGTGTGTCCTGGACTGACTACTGAACTAGAGCAGATCGACGATGCACGGAAGACTGCCGTCATTGACAGAACTCTCCCGACTGAACATCGACATTGTCTGCCTCCAGGAGACCCGACTGGCTGAGAGCGACACCATCAGGGAAGCCAATTACACCTTCTTGGCAAGAGAAGCACTCGGATGAACCTACGCAGCATGGTATAGGCTTTGACGAAAAGACCACGATAGTCGATAGTCGCCTTCATTGAACCTCCGTCATCAGGTACTGAGAGAATCCTTGCCCTCAGGATGTTAACATCTTAAGCGTGTGCGCCCCAATCCTCTGCTCCAGCCACGGGGAGAAAGGTAAGTCCTATGAGGCTCCGGATTAGGCAATATACAGTATCCCCAAACAGTGAAGGCCTCTACGAACTAGGAGACTTCAATGCTAGAGTGGAAGCTGACCTTAAGGCTGACAACGAGGCCTGGTCCACATGTCTCGGCTTTTACGGAAGGGGCAAGATCAACGAAAATGGTCAGAGACTACTGGAGATGTGCTACCCTCACAGCCTATGTGTGACAAACACTTACTTCAAAAGTTCACGCTACTGGCACCAGCTAGAACTCGTCATCACTGGCCAGTGTCTTCCTCACCCTCAGCTACCACAGTGCCGACTGCAACACTGACTATTCCCTCGTGGTCAGCAAAGTGCGAATAATACCCAAGGATCTGCACCACATCAACACCTGCTGTGCAAGCAACCCAGCGAGAACACAGCAGTTCATCAGCAAACTGCAGGAAGCTCTTACCAAAGCGTCACCTGATGACACCATCGACTCCAAGTGGTCCCACCTCCGTCACTATGTGTACATTTCAGCCATCACTGCTTACAGGGAGAAGGAGCGCAAATACATATGCCATTTGGTATGAGGCCAACTGGAAGGCGATGGAGCCCGTAACTGAGGCAAAGAGGAAAGGCCTCCCGGCGTACAAGGGTGCGCCTAGCCCAAGAACACTAAAAGTCCTCAGGACTGCCAGGAACAACGCCCAGAAGACCTCCCGCCAGAGTACTAACACCTACTGGCTGAACTTTTGAACCAGTATACAGACAGCTGCCTACACCGTGGATGAAAGAGGAATATATGAGGGTATCAAGAAGGCGAAAGGTCCCCAACACCGCCCCCCCCCCCCCAGTCCAAGACGAGCACAGTCATCACAGACCAAGGGAAACAACTGCACCGATGAGTTGAGCACTATCTCGAGCTGTATTAAACCCAAAACATCGTCACTAACACCACCCTGGACGCAATCCCAGACCTGCCTGTCACGGAGGAACTAGACACGCCGCCGATCCTGGAAGAGCTCAGAAAAGCCATCGATTGCTTTGCCGGTGGGAAGGCCCCTGGAAGCAACAACATTCCGCCTGAAATCCTCAAGAGCGGGAAATCAACACTGCTTCAGCCCCTACACATGCTCGTCTGCCTTTGCTGTGAACCAATGCACAGCCCACAGGACATGCGTGATGGCAACATTGTTACCTTGTACAAGAACAGAGGCGACCGTGTCATCTCCCTCCTCAGAATCGTCGGAATGGCTTTCGCCCCTGTTGCTTTGACGCGCTTCCAGATCCTAACCTCCTGTGTCTACCCAGAGTCCTAGTGTGGCTTTCGAGCCGGCAGGTCAAATGTATACATGATCTTCTCACTACACCAACTGTAGAAGAATTGTTGCGAGCACGCGATGCCCCTCTACATTGCCTTCATAAACCTGACGAAGGCGTTTGACTTGGTCAGTCGGAGTGGACTCTTCAGAATCCTGCAGAAGATCGGCAGCCTTCCACGTCTGCTTGCTGTCGTCACATCGTTCCACGAGAACATACACTTGACAGTGTGCTTCAATGGTGCAACATCGGAGGCCTTCCCAATCATCAGCGGAATCAAACAAGGTTGTGTCCTTGAGTCAACGCTCTTCGCCATCTTCTTCTCCATGCTTATTCAGTACCCTTTCAATGACTTCAGCGAGGTAGTGTACATCCATGCCAGGGCTGACTGTGACTTTTCCAGACCTCATCACAATTGGGTGGACTAGTTCAAAACATTACCTTAGCCTCGTTTGGAAAAGTTAGATTTAGATTTATTCAACAAGTGTAGTATGAACATATTATATGTAGCACTTTCTTATTCTCGAAGGGGGGGGGGAGGGGATCCTTCGAGCCGGGATAATGTTTCCCTAATGTTACACTAATATTGTTTTAACTAACATAATGGGCACAAGTATTTATTGTTCTAAACGTCAGAGCTATAATACCTATTTAAGCGCAGGGTTGGGGAGATGGAAGGGTAAAAGCCCTTGTCGCCTTCATCTCTAATTAAATGGGCAATAGATTGTCAGCGCCTGAACATTGCATCACTCTTGCCTTGTATAATAAAACTTTTTTTTGCCAAAATAGATCGACTGGTTGTTTTTGAAAGCACTTGTCATAATCATCAAAAATAACAACCACAACAATATTTAACGGCATGACAGCAGATAAAATGTTGAAGTACTTGAATCCATGCAAGCCAAAACTCCCCATTTGAGGTATGACTATTTCAGCATTGGACGACGGGGTGGTTATAAATTTGCGGTAGCAACGCGAGTCAAACTACTTAACAATTCCTAGAACTGAACGTTATCAGTAGTGTTCCTTAGAGTGTACATTACAAGTATATTTGAGCAGAGTTCTTTACTTGAATAAATATAATGCAAATTTACATACCGAGTTCAATGAAATTTACTTAGAGAGTAATCTGTCTTTTTATTGCTTGCTTATTAGGCGGAAGTATACCGGAAATAATCTTGAACCGCTTTGTTCCATGCTGCCATCTATCAGTTTAAAGGGAAGATAACTGGCTACGATTTCTTATTTCTTAAACTTAATTTCAGTAAACTTATATTGTCATAAACGGTTACTAGTCACAAACAAGAAAGCTTAGAATTTCAAAAGAAACTGTAAATGAATTAACCATATGGTTTTAATCATCTACAGAGCATTTTATTGCCAAAATTATAATTTAATTTCTGTTGGTAAAAGCAATGCTGTTCATTATTGTAATATTTGTCGACAGGGAATTTCTCGGCATGATGGTTATAAGTCACACCTGAGTAGGTGATATCACAAAAGCATTTTTAGAATTAAATTGGCTTGCTGAAATTTAAAGATTTAAAGAAAAAAATATCCCTCTTATTCCCCACTGTTGCTATAAGAATGAAACATATATCCTAGGGTGAGATAAATATATTTTCTTTCTTCGATATCTGCATGATAAGGGTTGATTTGGGCTTGAGATTATACAGCTAGGTCTTATCTCTGTTTTTCTCGCAAGCGATTGCAAGATATGCAAGGCTAATTTCACTTACTGAATTTGTGAGGTACATGTTAAAAAAGTTAATCGAAAAACATTTTTAATTTAGTTATTTGTCGCATTTGTACATTTAGTAAGTGCACTTTCAGAAAATGTTAAAACATATCCTATGAAAATTAGTTTCTCTATTTTAACAAAAAGGCACAACTGCTGTAATTTGTGCAAACCCAAGTTAGTACATTTCTTTTGTAAGCAGAACCAGTCGTTCTCATCAGCTTTCTGCATCAGATAGCAATAGCACGTGATTTTCCTGAATGTTTGTCCATCGGTGTCGATCACCACCACAGCTTCAGTTATTTGTTGTCAACGGAGATGATTAGTGAGGCCAATCCGGGTACGAAAGTCTCTTTCACAGGTGGAGAACACAAGGGTTGGTATATAACTAGAGGAGATAGCAGATGCTGGCCCTTGTGAGAACCTTGGTATCAGGAATTTTCTGCTGCCACGTTATCCGCATAATCTTTCGGAGTCAGCTCATGTGGAATTGATTGAGTTGTCAAGAATGTATGCTATAGATAGTTCAAGCCTTGCTGAAATAAAGGAGAGTCGTGAGCACTGCAGCACGGTACACTTTCAACTTGGTGTCAAGACTGATTCATCTGCGGTCATACACATTCCCACATAGTCTCCCGAAGGAAGAGCTGGCTTTGGCAATTCTGATTGAGAGGCTGCTGCCCCGAAACGCGAAGCCGTCAATCGCCTAGAGGTTATTTCCCTTCACCGTGATGCTTGGTTCACAATATGGCTTCCCAGGGGTAGGTTAGTTCATGAATTCGGTCTTTTTGGTGCTGATCATGAAGCTATAGTTGTCAAATGCCTCAGCGAACCTGTCCATGCTAATATGCATGTCTTCCGGTGAGCTCGCACTGATGGCGCATTCGTCAGCAAAGAGGACGTCCATGGTGTATGTTTCCTTCACCTTCGTGACTGTCTGCAATCACATGAGGTTGAATAAAGTCCATTCAGTCCGGTATCTGACATGGATGCCCCATCACTGTTTTGGAACATATATGTGAGTGTGGCAGTGATGAAGATCGTGGGCGTCAAAACACAGCCATCGTGCCGTCGTACAAATTGCGAACGACTGCGATGAACTTATAAAGGTAAACCGAATTTTCCATGGTCTTCTAAAGTCAATCTCTGATTACTTTGTCGAACTCTTGGTACTTCTCCTGGAGCAGCTAATATCATGTCTCCTGTTACACGGCCTGCGTAGAAACTACACTGGCGTTCTGGAAGTAGACCCTGATCTTGACGGTGAATGAGGTGATTGAGCATGACGCGAGAAATTGCCTTGCCTGTGATTGGAAGGCGGGAAATTTATCTGTGGTTGTTGCAGCATTGACGGTTGCCCTTATGCGTTTCGAGGTGGACTATGTAGGCGTCTTTAAATACCTGTCGGACTACTCCTTTATTCCATATTGATATGAGGAAGTATGTGAGTTTATGCAGCAGTACGGGTCCCACAGCTTTGTACACACTGACAGGTGTGGCATCTGATCCTGGGGATTTTCCACGGGACAACTAACTGATAGTGTCTTAATCTCATGCATACTGGATAGAGTGTCCAGCTCAGCATTAGTTTCTACGCGAGGGAAGAGTTATATGGCTTCCACGTTGATGGATGATGGACAGTTGAGGACACTCATACGTCCTTTATGTCATTCATCCTAGTGATGACGTAGTCGATGAGATGCCAATGCTTTGAGTAGGGTTGCGTCTGTAACGTATTGTTACGGGTAAGTAAGCGGAACAAAGTGTTTGTGATGAAGAGATCATGTGCGGCGCACATTTTGAGCAGTAGCAGCGCGTTGCTGTTGAACGTGCCTATGCCAAATATTCCGACAGCTCTTTCTCAGATCATTTGGTCATTCCCCACTCCAGCGTTGAAGTCGCCAAGGATGACGAGCTTTTCAGATTTTCAGGTGATTGAAATGACGGAATCTGGTTTTTCATAGAGCTTACCTTTCACATCACATCTGTAGGCCATTGTTGGAGTGAAAGCGGATCATCTTGGCACATTTCTTGTTTCCCAGAGGAAGTTGTAAAGTCATTAGGCTATCATGGTCTCCATTGAAAAGTCCGTCAAGCTTGCGCACTAGATGAGACTTCACCGCGAATATGACAACTGCCCACGGACGTTCTTAACTGCCATGGCCACTCCTGAAGAACGTATAACCGCCGCCCACTTCTGATAGCTGGCGCTGGTCTGCTAGGCGAGTCTCACTCAAGGCTCCTATGTCCACGTGGTTTCCTAACAGTGACAAAACTGTATTGTTAAAGCAAGTAGATGAAGGTCATGTTAGTGCATTTTACTTTCTGTACTTTCTGAGTGTTTCAGACTAAACAAGTTCGCACTGTGCCTTTATCAGTGTACGTATACTCCGGAACAGTAGCCCCTTCTCTCTCCCAGTTATTGGTAAAGGTTCTGAAAAAAGTGTTTTACTAAGCCGGTTACAAATTGATTAAAACCTACTAAGTTCTCAAATAACTCACTAAAGGTGGAGGGGACTTTCAGTTGGGTCTAGGTTATAATATAATTTCATTTTCGGTAAACGAATTAATTAGTTATACCAATGAAAACCAATGCAAATTGTACTAAGCTTTCCTTCATATATAGAATGCTTTTGACACGGTATGCATTACGGATTATTATATAAATTGATACAGCCGATATCAATCACAAACTATGGATTGTGAGTGTAAATATATTAACAAATATGTGCAGCATAGTTTTCAATTCAGGAATAATTTTTAACCGATTTTCTGTGTTAAAACGCACGCGGCAAGTTGGAATAGTTCCCCACCCCCACCCCCCGTTTTAAAATGCGATTATCAATGAACTACTTGATATTTTAACAACTTGCAACTTTGGTTTTGTATTCCTCGACCAACCGTGTCCTTGTCCGACTGCGGCAGATGATATGCTTCTTACGAGTCTTTCAAAACTAGGCCATATGTCTTACTGAAGATAAATTTTCAGTACTCTATAAACTAGGGATTCAGATACAATTCCATTAAAATATTATTGTTTTTAATGAAAGGTCATCTGACTACAAAAGAAGACACAAGTGTTGGTTCCTGGATTCTAATGCTGTACTGATAACAGAATATTGTAGACATGTATGCATCAGTGCATCTAAATGCATCAACATTGATGCTAAAATAAAGCAGCTAAAGAAAAGCTAGTAAGTTCTCTGCTCCGATTTATTGATATTAAAGTTAATGAGAATGGATTTATCCCACTCACAGTGAACATTCTGCATCACAATATTGCATTACCCCGCACATTGTATGGTTGCGAAACTTGGTACATGCCTAACCCACAGCAAATACTTACATTAGAGAAATATGTCATTGTTTTTGCATTAAGCACATGCATGAAATACAACGGTTATCAGTCAACGTACCTTTGACTGGTTCTTTTTGCGTTGATGTTTAAGCTAACCGTATGAAATACAACGGTTATCAAGCATCGTACTTTTGACTGGTTCTTTTTGTGTTGATATTTAGCTAACCGTATGAAATACAACGGTGATCAGTCAACTTACTTTTGACTGGTTCTTTTTGTATTGATGATTACTAATCAGATATAAAAAAATCTCCTTTCTTTAGTTTATACCCACAGCTTGCTATGTTCTGTTTTCTTCAGTTCCTTTAGTTTCTACAGTTTCACGTTTATTTTAGGCTTAAGTATATCTTTTATTTCCGATACCCAAATGTGTTTTGATGACAAACACATGTCCAAAAGAACTTCAGATAACGTAATATTCACGCATCACCTTTGTAATAATCAGGTTTCCACGTAAATTATACAAATTGTCAATGACTGAACTTATATGACCTGTACCTACAGTTAACATGTGGTAATCATACAGTATCGTATAGCCGTTTTCGGCAACCTAGTAATCTGCCCTTTCTTCTCGAACTCTTTGGTGTATGGAGGCTGTGCTGAAGCATTTCCAGTAGGTATTGCCACTGGTCGACATTGACTAATTGCAACACAGAATAAAGTAAATGAAATTATATTTCTCGCCATGGGCAAACTTTTCAATTAAACACCCTAAATAAATGCGCCATAATGTAATTAAAGGATAATTGTGAGACACAGTGGACAGACTCGTATGTGTATTGATATGTGGATAACCTGGTCATCAGGGGCTCGTTACAAAGAAAATCAAGATTGGGGTTCTAACCTGTAATAATATAACACTATATTATTACAGGTTAGAACCCCAATCTTGATTTTCTTTGTAACGAACCCCTGTGACCTGGTCAGTTATAATTAAAATTTTAAAAATAGTTGAAGACAATTTGGGAATAATAAAATAGTGAAATAAATTTCATTGGCTAATTAAAAACAACAAAAACAACAACACGAACAAATAAAAAAGAAACGAATTAAGGTTAAACTGAATGTTGAAGGTAACATTTTATTTAATTAGGTCAATAATGAACATTCATTTATGATTATATTCCTTATTATGCATAACGCTTAGCATATGCAGCTGATGATAAAATCATTATGTTAGCCTGCAACCGCTCCAGTGGCCTGGTGGCTAGAGTGTCTGCCCCATATGCGGGAGGTCGTGGGTTCGAACCCCTTACGAGTTATGCCAAAGACTTCTAAAAATGGTACTACTAGCTACCTCCCTAGGCGCTCAGCATTAAGAGATCATTTATTGGACTGGTCGGCCTGGTGTCAGGATAATGTAACTGGGTGGGACATCATGTTACATGTTTGCGGCATGATGCTCCATTGCTAGACATCACTTTAAACTGCCACACTGCAGACGTCGTAGAGATATTACTAAAATATTGTTAAAGCTACGTTAAAATATATAAAATCACAATCACATTGTAAGCCTTAATTTAAAAAAAATCACTTACAAATAAAAAATAATTTCCATTGCGTACTTTGTGTTCATTGTGCTAAAGCTTTAAACTATCGCAAAATTCGATTTTGAACATTATTTTTATTTATTTTATGCTAAGCAGTGAATTACTTGATTTTCTAACTAAAATAATATTGATATTTCATTGTGAAAAAAAAATTTTCACTACAGGAACTACTTTTTGGGTCAGAACATACTTACCTCCCTTTGATTTTCTGTCAGTGAACTACTTTTTCCTTATGTAGTGGTTGTTTTCTTATTAATAATCCCGGTCTATTATCCTTGAAACTTGTAGTTTGTTATTCTGGAAATATCAGTTAATTTTTATCATTCTAATGTGGAACTAATTTTGTGCACAGGTACACAGCACATCATAACATGTACGGTAAACAACTGACATTACCCTAAGAAATCTGCTAATTCGCTGTGTCACAAACTTTAGGTAGCCAACGTATGTGAGCATAAAAAGAATATTTGCTTGAAACGAGTGAATAACGGATACATTTCATCTCGTGGGTGAAAAAGTTTGATAAAATTGAATTCAGATTTTGTTTGTATTTTGTAAAAGATATCATGTTTTAATGTGATTTTTAATAACCAAATTGTACTGCTTCCATTTTAGTTCACTTGCTTCAGTTTTTAGTTTCATTTGTCTTATTAATTCTATCAGGTTCAATATTTAAATATTTCGTATGTCTCTGATGTCAAGAGTTGATATGCTAGTGTTGTTCATGTAAATATTCATACTTTGATATTTCTGCTGTAAAATTAACATATATTCCTGTGGATGTTCGTGTTAATGTTTTCATGAAAAAGTTAAGTGTTATTAATTTTGTTAATGCTCAGAGCCTTTTCTTATCTGCTTCCTGGCCCAATATTATTGTTGACGATTTTTCACTCACCGTTATTGCTATATAAATTATAGTTGACATTTCGATAAAAATGGAATCACATGCAACGTAAAGCTTGTTAAATTGCAAATTGGTTTATGTTGGAAATATGATATTGTTACTTAAAGATAAAATTATTTCTGATGCAATAGGTCTCAAACCTTGGTCATGACAAATGAAAAATGTATGTATCATGAACCAAATAGAACTAGTATTAGTAGTATTATCATTATTATTATTTCACGTGTTTTATTGCTAGCAGTAGTATTATGATGCTAAGATACTTGTATTCAGCTTAGCTATTTAGCTAACATCAAGAAAACTACAACTGTGAGCATGAACACATTATACGTCTCTCTCGCTCTCTCAACTCTGTCACTCTCTCTTACACACTCAAACACTTTTATCTCATTATCAGTAGAAACGGCTCCTAGATAAAATTACTAATTGACAGCTTACCTGTAATAGGACAGGTTACTAGATCGCTCTGTTGCAAATTTACCCATTTGCACTGCCATATTGCTTAAGGACAAACAGAACAAATCTGGAGTGTACACCTTGCGATGTTTACGCTGAGCTATACATTACAATCTCTGAACTATGTTGCTCTGCTGATATTAATGTGTTCAAAATATATGTGCAGTCATTTCGTCTTCGGCATGCTCTACTTATTGAACCATGTTACAGTGTTTGTCTGGAGGTTAAGGACGAGGGGCTACTTATAATTATGAGGTTATTGCGCGTGGCGTAACATCCACCTAATTCGTAACCTGTCTTATTTTGAAACACATGACTAACTTTTTGTTAGGGCAGTTGGTATATGTTGGCTTGAAAACAAGTGTTCACACTTTAAATAATTGATAGATTAAGTTCTTGATCAAGCTCATCGGGATCAAAAGACAGTTGGCTTTTGTTTGAGACATTTGATGATTTGGGAATGAAAAGATGCTTCCTGTGGTTATTTTTAGTAGCACTTAAACCGTTAGTCCTAGTTTCTTCTGACCCTTCTCGTTTGATTTTGATATTTTGACATTTATTTTCGGGTGTAGGATCAGAATCAGTTGCCAGTCGAAAAGTTGGAATTCAACAACACAAACCCAGTAGAGAGCAGATATCAACAGGGTAGTCAAGTGACGTAACAAATTATCGTTGATACGTGTTCTACTCTTGATGAATCTGATATTCTCAAAGTTACTGCAACAGTGACAGGTTTCTTACCATTGTTGCCGGAACAAATATCAGAGAATTATGTGTCCTGTCTTTATTTGCAGACAGCGTGTGACTTTCATTTAATATGTTCGAATTTTCGCACAAATACACTAGAAATGAATTTATTGTTGATATCACGCGACTATTGCAAGAATTTATATAGTCATGTGACTAGCTTACGTAAATGGATAGTACCAAATAACATTTCATCAAAGCTGTAGCTTCGTAACATCTGTTCGTGGATTAAAGACATAAGGTTTATAATACCAGTAATATCTCAGAAAAGAAATCCTTTGCTATCGATTACATGCAGGTATGACTCTATCTAACACAGTATAAGCTCGCTAGGTCCGCTTGTGAGTAGCTACCCTATACTGCTATCGCACGGAGGCAGCGAATACCAACTTTTCGATAGGCAAATGACTTCAACCCTACACCCCAACATCAAAAAGGGGGTTGTAAGGGTCAGAGGACACTCAGATTACAGAAGTATAAGGGATATCACTAGTACAGTGAACCTCCTATAAGAATTAAAACCTCATTACTTTCGAATCCGACATGTTGACACCTATGAGTTTAACTGGATTACGGTAAATACAATCGAACTTAAGTCCTAGTTCCTTGAGACCCAATTTCTCATATTTGGAAATTTATGTTGGGGTGTACATACAAGTCCAAATATAAAAAATGGTGGCAATGGTCAGAGGAAACTAGGACTAAATCAAAATATTAAATGTTTAAACATGGATTCAAATTATATATATATATATATATATATATATATATATATATATATATATATATATATATATATATATATATCATGCCTTGTTCATGAAACAAACGAAATTTAATTTGAATACTTGAAGCGGTCACCACTGATCATATCCAGTCGCTGCGGATGGCAAGGTGAAACCACTACTTGGTTAAGAAACACATGGCCCCAAACTCCAAAAGAAAGGTGACCACTGCTTATATGACATTTATATAGAAAATTTGCCGGGGGCAAATTAGAATGACAATTGTGACTAGGTGACCAATAAAAAATATTTGACCGTTAGAAAGATTATATACAGGGTCATCATTTTGGCATACTGGCCACCAGGGCCCAAAGCCTATGGGGGGCAACCATTTTGCAGAGTTTGTGGTATTCTTCAAGGGGACACCTCGCAAGTAGCCTAATCACTTTCAACTCTTTAATAAGTCTTTTTCAAAGACAAATAGAAAGCATAGACAAGACAAACAAATAAAAGAAAAACGGTTAAGTTTACAAAACTTTACATGGTTGTTTCTACAGGGTGTGTGTGTGTGATTTGGATTCTTAAGGTAGCTTTTAAAAAAATTTCAGTCATATTGCTACGATGTATGCAGTGTCGCAGTTTATAGTGATGTCTAGCACTGGGGCATCATGTCGCAGACATGTGGCATGATGTCCCACCCAGTCACATTATCCTGACACTGGGCCGACCAGTCCTGACACTAACCTCTTAATGCTGAACACCAAGCGAGGCAGCTGTTAGTACCATTTTTGTAAGTCCTTGGTATGACTCGGCCAGGGATCGAACCCACTACCGCCCGCATCCAAGGCAGACGCTCTAACCACTAGGCCACAGGAGCGATGTTTCTAACGGGATTTAACCTTTTGATTTATTATGTTTTAACTAGTTTATTTCAACTTGTTGCTGATACTGGGAAAATTTTTTTTTTAAAATATTAAAATAAAAAAAAATAAAAATATATATATATATATATATATATATATATATATATATATATATATATATATATATATATATATATAGTGTGTGTGTGTGTGTGTGTTAGAGAGTTTCTACAAGTCACGTTTGGGACAGATAATCATATATTAATTTCACAGTGATCATGGCAGCTTTTAAAATAGAAATAAAGTACCACAAATAGTAAAGGTATTAAATATTTATAATTTAATCTTTCCTTTCAAAATCTCATTCTGCATCATACCTTTTTTATTAATACCTAATTGTAGCATTCGTAAATTGTAATCATTATTGCTACAACAGATACATGCAGTTTTAATTAAGTACATAGGATCGTTACACTTTCATCTTTATATGGATAAAAGTTTAACGGTTTCCGATATACATTTGTGATAAAAGTGATATAATCCTCTCTTTACAGTACGTGCAAATATTTTGTATAAGAAGCAAATATTTTAATCAATAATGTTTCTCTGAGAATACTTATATGATCAAATTAATATCAAGAACATAAGCCTGCTACCTCCTGAATCCAGGCTTGCTAAAAGACAAAGATTTGTCTTTTTAGTTTACATCAGATAAACAAAAGTTAGTAGCTCTTGCCCATTATCTCCCTTTGCAATGTCTAGGTGAAGCCCATTACCTCCCCTTACGATGTCTAGATGAAGCCCATTACTTCCCTTTGCCATGTCTAGGTGAAGCCAGTTTTAAGCTGAAGAAACAATGAACAAGGATGTTCAGTCCTCAAAAAAGTAATGTGATTAGGTAAATATTCAGGGAGTCACAGAATTTAAAATTTGCTTTTTCCTCTGAATTCATCCCCTGACCACATTAACATTAGGAGAATAGGTCATTGGTGGAGGGAATACCTAGAACCTAGCCCGTATCTCAGGCATCTTGCAAGGAAAGAAAGACTGGATTCTCTAGATGAATGACAACCTGTTTTCCTGCTTGAAGCAACACAATCTATAGTCACATGATTTGTGAATACTCAGATTAAGAAGCTGGTTACTAAAGTCTTCTTGCCTTCAAAATTCACCGGCACATCGAGTCAAGCTAAGAGACTGATGGTTTAATTAGGTATAGTGATCATCTGGGTCTCAGCTACATGACCTGCCAGATTTATATTTTGTCTCTGTGCTGCAAAATCCCAGGCATCAAAACTCAAGTAGTTTGACTATGCATATCAGCCAACAGCATCTATGATGTCTCTATGATCTGAATTGAACACATGATTGCCGTGAAAGTAGTGAAACTTGCATTAATTAAACATTATTTGAATTACTTAAGTACACAGCATCATAGTATCCACTGCCATATAACTTAGATTTTGGTCTCCAGCTGACAATCCAATGGAAAAACAAAACTGAATGCAGTAGTAATTGATGAACTGTTTATTGAATAAAGGGATTATATTGCATTGTGATGTGTTTTCCCCACTTTCAATGCAAAGACAAAGGATATTTGTTTTATAATTGATCTGTTATCTGTATATAATAAATTGCCTGTCAGGATGGAATGCAAGTGGTATAGATGAAAAGTGAATGGCTGCTTCCAGACACCACTAAATAGTAAATAAGCAGTTTGAGCCTCATAGGGAGTGTAATTTTTCTTTATATACATAAAAACGTTTATTTTTTCATTCACTGGTTTAAGTTTGTTCCTCTTGCACTTTTATTAATTTATTTCTGTCTTTCTTTCTTGTGTAACCTATCCCAATATTTGAATTGGTTTGAAAATAACCCTGAATGTGATTTGTTTTTAAATACTGCTATTTTGACTGGTTGCTTACATTCGTCATTATTTAACTCATTAATGTTTATTGCAGTGGTACCTGAAGCTGATCTTTTGCTTCGGAATGTTAATATATGTGTGTAAAAGTGAGGGAGAAAGAGACAGCAATAAAATGGCCATACTGAGAATAAAACTGGTGGAGACAGAGCACTTTTGCATCTTTGCCTGAATATTCAGTTGTTGGGTTTTGAATGTCATAAACCGATCTTCTATATCTTAAAATATTATATGCTGTATATGTGCTTGTGGATCATCAAAATCAGGTGAGATTGTCAGCCAAAGGTACTCCAACTTTTCAAATCAAATTATAAATGAACAGTTCAACTGCATACCTCACTGCTGGTAGAAAATTCTCCATATCCTTGAGTAAACAGCCTCT
Organism: Sinohyriopsis cumingii; assembly: GCA_028554795.2. NCBI lineage: Eukaryota > Metazoa > Mollusca > Bivalvia > Unionida > Unionidae > Sinohyriopsis > Sinohyriopsis cumingii. The sequence continues at coordinate 36,170,823 of CM068837.1, forward strand.
TTTGAAAAGTCTCATTGTCCCATGACTCATGAGTATGCATGTGTACACTCAGCTGGGGACATCGATGCATGTGTGCACTCAACTGGGGATATGCTTGCATATGTGTGTGCACTCAGCTGGGGACATGCATGCATCAGTGTACATCAATTCTTCTTATGCATGAACTCCACACTGATGCACATATAAAACATTTTGATGAATTCGACTAAGAAATTTTTGCTCCTTTTCTGTTTAGTTATTCATTCTAACATTAATTACAAAAGGTGGTGTATTTCTTTTCAAGGTTTAGTTCTATGTTTAGATTCATTAAGTCAAATGTTACCTTGTCCACTTGAAATTAAAACTGACTTTGACTTGAAGTAAAATGAATCAGGAATACAAACTTCATGAAGAGAAATTACCATGGTGTATATCTGGATATTCATCATGGACCATCCTTAATTTCCATGTAATTTCAAATATAAATTTAAAATCTCAGGGAAACAAATGCAATAATATGGCATAATTTTCTCTACAAAAACTATTTCCTGATTATATTAACCAAAGATATGGAAGCTTGAGAGATAAACACCATATATTTAAAATACAATTTAAAAAATAATGAGATAAAATTTAGTTTAATTGATTATGCCACAGTAATGATGTCAATTATAAAACCATGCATAAGGGGTGAATTATGCAATGGAACAAATGCATTTGTATTATTCTGTCTTACTATAACTTTTGTTTTTAACGCCACCCAGTCTGGACACCCATTTGATATATAATAAGAAACCAATGCCAGTTCACTTGTCTTGAAAATAAATGTATCAAAACTGGTATCCTAATTAAAAAAGCTGTGCAATATATAGTTTACAACTATTGTACTTTCTCTCACTCTCTGTTATGAAACTGACAGAAATCTATCAAATTTTAGGATCATTCATCACACAGAATATCTTTTGTTTCTAATAAGCAACGTAAACAAAGCACTTCCTGGAACAATGCGTAAACAAAACAGCTTTTGTTGCTGATATTTTAAACATTTTTACTTGTTCTCTATACACATTAACATTCGGCTATTATTACTGTACAAAGTGTATCAAACATGTTCTCTATAAACAACATTAACATTTGGCTATTATTAATGTATTAAACTTACACTGTTTATTGACTGTCCAGCTAAAACTGCAGTTGTTAAATACTACATTCCATGTCATACAGCTTTCTTTAGGAGGGAGGTAAATTCACATACCTCAGTTGCTAAATACTACATTCCATGTCAAACAGCTTTCTGTAGGAGGGAGGTACATCCACTTACCTCAGCTGCTAAATACTAAATTCCATGTCATACAGCTTTCTGTAGGAGGGAGGTACGTCCACTTACTTCAGTTGCTAAATACTACATTCCATGTCATACAGCTTTCTGTAGAAGGGAGGTACATCCACTTACCTCAGAGATACCATCGCTGCTCCCCTAAGGTATATCAAACATCTTCTAGGTAACCCAAATGGAGGGGATACAATGTATTGAATATACATGATTCTTCTTTTTTTGCACTGTCTAAATATATAATCGACATAAATATAATTGATTCTTTATTTGATATCAGGCTATTACTATTACAAAAATGGTTTTGTAAAGAAATTGAAGAACAAACAAAATACTGTCCTTTTCTTTGAAATTCTGACAAGATTTTGACACAGGCCAGTGCTAAACATAAGCAAAACATCTGAATGAAGACAAAAATGTCTCCAAGGTAGTCAACCATACTAAGAGAAAACATAAAATATTCAAACAATGTTGCAAAACAAAATACAAGTTTATTGGTATCATCATTGGTTATTATGCATATTGTACACAGTGTCCCCCCCAATACCATTACAATTAAATTTATATTTGACAGTATTAAGGTGATGCATGTGTAACGAGTATTTTTTTTCAAATAAGTCTCTCAGTAGTTTCAGCAGAAGTTGTACTTTACATGGTAATAAAACAGCCATATCTCCTGATCCAGTGAATGAATGTCTACAAAGTTGTCACAGTGCAGATGAAATGTTAAACAAATTACGATTCCCAGTTGTAGTATATAGAATTTTGGTCGATCTTTTAAGCTATGTGTAACCCTTTTATTTTACGTATGTTGCAGAGATTCATGAAACTTAGCACAAAATGTTCAGCCAATTTCCTCATTTCTGATTTAAATTACTTCACTGCTATCACTGTTTTCAGCAACCATCCAGTCCTAAAATGTGAAGATAAACACGTTTAAAAAGGCATTAGAGACATATCATCTCGGGTCTCAGTTATTAATGTAAAGGTATTAGAGATATGGCATCTATGGTCTCAGTTATTAATGTAAAGGCATTAGAGATATGGCATCATGGTCTCAGTTATTAATGTAAAGGCATTAGAGATATGGCATCTATGGTATCAGTTATTAATGTAAAGGCATTAGAGATATGGCATCTATGGTATCAGTTATTAATGTAAAGACATTAGAGATTTGGCATCATGGTCTCAGTTATTAATGTAAAGGCATTAGAGATATGGCATCATGGTCTCAGTTATTAATGTAAAGGCATTAGAGACATATCTCGGGTCTCAGTTATTAATGTAAAGGCATTAGAGATATGGCATCTATGGTCTCAGTTATTAATGTAAAGACATTAGAGATTTGGCATCATGGTCTCAGTTATTAATGTAAAGGCATTAGAGGTATGGCATCATGGTCTCAGTTATTAATGTAAAGGCATTAGAGATTTGTCATCTATGGTATCAGTTATTAAAGTAAAGGCATTAGAAATATGGTATCTGTGGTATCAGTTATTCATGTAAAGGCATTAGAGATAGGGCATATATGGTCTCAGTTACTAATGTAAAGGCATTAGAGATATGGCATCTATGGTCTCAGTTATTAATGTAAAGTAACATGATTATGCTGCTGTAAGTTGACATTTCCTCTTTCCTTAATGATGTCAATCAACACCATGAATTTGTTTATATCTCTAATGCTAAAGTTGCTTATCATCAGGATTTCACATTATATCCCTGATTCTGTAGTATTGGCAAAAAAAATTAACATGTGAGTTCTTTAATAATAGTAAAGTAGGTAATAATGAACAAGTTTTAGTGTTTGGCACATCTTCTTGCCAAGATGCAATCCCAATGCAAGTTGAGTGAGAAAAAAAAACACAAGGTGTAAATCCTGGAAAGCAGCCCACAACAATCCAATTTTGGTGCTCATACACCTTCATCCCATGATGCAAACCTAGTGCAGGTTTTCTGGCATTAAGTAAAAACGAAACAAAGTTAGAGTCCATACACAACTTTACACAGCTTTGATTAACTCTGGGAAAGTTGTTTAGTTATGTTTCAGAAGCATCCACAATCAATGCAAGTAACCATTGTAGTAATGCAGAGAAAGTAAACAGTATATCCATTCTGAAGTAGTGGTATCAAAGTCAATTCTTATAAGCTGTTGAGCATCTAGGGGCATGTGTAACTTTTGGAGATGATTAATAAATAATGTGTAAGATAAGGTACCTAATAACTTAAATCTGTGACTAGATAAAAAATTATCCATACAATATATCACCATTGGTCGAGGAAACAGCTGTAATACATTGACCGAAACACCACACTTTGAATTGGCATCTGAAAGGCATGACTTCAGACTTCCTAAACAACACAGATTCTACTAAAATTGATTATGTTTATGTTTTCAATGTTCTTGTAAGTGCATTTGATATATTTTAATGTTATCTCATCTACTTATATTATGCATTTGGTGAATGTTATATTTAAAATCAAACCAATAAGACAGTGTATCTTGAAATACACGAATGAGTGACCAAATCTAAATCAAAGTTAAATGAACTTAAATCATGTCCTCAACTGGACAGTTGTTAAGCACCAAAATTTAAAATGTGTATATTCCTTGAATCTAGCATAGCCAATGTCTAATTCAATTACATGTGGATGGAGTCAGTGATTTTTCAATTACATTGCCTCAGCAAAAATAAATCGCTCCAGCTTTAGCCTCCTGGTTTATTTCGTTAGTACAGAAGAACTTAATCATTAACCAAGGTTCTCACTGGAAGATTTTCATTTGTGATGCTGGTTCTCCAACTTGTTGACCACTCATCCATCACATGAACATATCGTCATAACCTGGAGGTCTTTCATGATCTGGATCGGGCCTGAATAAACACCAAATAAAATAACGGATATTTAAAAAGATAATATACATTATAAACCATTCCTATATTTCATCCTACCAGACCACAATTTGATAGCAAGGTATTGGGTCATGTGGAAGAAGCATCTAGATTTAGGTATGTGTACATTTTATAAGTTTTTATACAGGAATGAGGTCTTGTGTGAACTGTTGTCACTTACAGCCTCTACCAACATACACACCTTGAAATGGACAAGCTCCTGTACAAAATGTTGAAAACAGCTAGAAATACTTATTTTACTCAAGCTGAAAGGAAATGCCTTCTGAAATGCAACAAGTGTTCTTGGAGATGAAGACGGGCATTGTAAAATATGATTTGTGTTGTGTCAGAAAAAATAATTTACATGTTTGTTTGCTTAGCATAGAAAAATCAAACCCTCTATACTGAATATTATCCCTGAGGTTGGATTTTCCTATTCTGTCTACACACACATGGGAAAGATTACATTAATCTATAAATCCTGATTGTTCTGAGGCTGTGTATTCTGAACACTTACATTCCAGGTCTGTGTTATGCAATGATAGCACGAAGCAGCACTAAGATAATATTCCTCTTGCATGGGCAGTAAGTTCATGGCCAAGTGTGACTGACTCAGCTGATATGACCTAGAAAACTTAACTGTTGACTATTTTACTAAGCAGGCTTATGTAGTATTGTAAGAACACATCCCTATTTAAACTATCTACCAATCTATATACCATGTGAATATAGTACCTATTTTACAACACTAAGCGGGGCCCCGAGTGGCCGAGTGGTCTAAAGTGCTGTTCGTTACTGATCACTGCCATCTCACCTCTGTCTACATGGGTTCGAGTCTCGGATTCAGCCAACGTGGGTACGTGAGAAAGCTTGCCGGTAGCTTCTCATGGGTCGGTGGTTCTTTCTGGGGTTTTCCTGGGTTCTTCCTTCACCATTAATACTGGCCGCCATGTATAGCCTACTGTGTGCTGAAAAATAGCGTTAAACCCTACAACAACAACAACAACACTAAGCAGGCTTGTGTAGTATTGTAAGAACACATCCCTTTTTAACTATCTACCAATCTATATACCATGTGAATATAGTACCTATTTTACAACACTAAGCAGGCTTATGTAGTATTGTAAGAACACATCCCTATTTAACTATCTACCAATCTATATACCATGTGAATATAGTACCTATTTTACAACACTAAGCAGGCTTATGTTGTATTGTAAGAACACATCCCTATATAAGATATCTCCTAATCCATATTGCATGTTAATTTTACCAACTTTACAAAAGTCAGATAAAATTTTTTCCAAAGATAAGGCATAACAGTTACATGTAGATCTTGCTCATATTTTAAATCATTTCAGATCTTGACAGTATTAGCATAGTTACCAAATCATATCATATCATTTGTGAAATATTGATTTTAGAGCAGTAACATGTGCAGACCACACTTATTAAAGAACCCTGTCTGAGACCATGAAGGTGTTTTCTTATTTACTGAGTAAGAGCTAAATCTAATTAAACTTTACTCTCCAGACTGGACGTGAGCTCAGCCAAGGTGATAAAAGATACCATTTTAAATATGCGTGTAATCAAACTCATGCAACATCTTGTATAGATCATTACAAAATTTGCTCAAAACCAGTCTTTATCATAGACAAGCTCAGCAAATCAAATGAAAGATCAACTCATCAATATGTGTGGATGTCATATATATATTAATATCAACTTCAGACCCTGATGATTTAAGCATATTTACAAAGTTTTTAAAAAAATCCAATCAAAAATATAATCTTTAGTGCAGTAACAACCTCAGCCCAATAAAATTCATGATCAGTCATCAATATAGCTCATAATAAAACTCACTACAGTACTAGTCAATTATCCACATTTGATCAAACCCCGATCAGAAATGATTATATAAACCTTTATTCCATATCTGTCCAAAACTGGGTCAAAATATACAACCAGTGTGGTTACAAGATCTGCCAATAATGGTACTAACAGCTGCCTCACTAGGTGCTCAGGATTAAGAGGTTAGTGTCAGGACTGGTTGGTCTGGTGTCTGGGTAATATGACTGGGTGGGACATGATGCTATATGTCTGCAGCATGATGCCCCAGTGCTAAACACCACTATAAGCTGTCACTCTGCAGACATCCTAGAGATATGACTGATGTTTTTAAAAAAACTACATTAAAAATTCAAATACACACACACACACATATCACACAATCAGCTGAAAGATCACCTCAATAATACAGATTGTGGTTTATACTGAAATCAGAAATTTTCTTGAGATAAATCCATATTACAAGTTTGACCAAATTCTAAAATATGGCCTCCAGACTGTTAATAAACTACTCCAATCAGATGCATGATCCCACTCATTATTTTGCAGGGTCTGAATAATTATTAAACTTGTCTAGTATCTTCACGATACAAGTCCAGGTTTGAATAAAACTTGATCAGAACTAGTGGCAACCATTGACAAATGCTCAATGGTTGTAAAACAATACCATAATCTCACTTGGAATTATGGCCAGGTAAGCTACTCAAAACATAATGCACTCCAAATGTTGTCTCAAAAATTGATACATTTTTTCCAAACTAACATATGAAGAATTGATAAAGTATAAACACTGATCATGAAGTGAGGTGTACCACCACAAAACAAACATTATTTATAATGTTGACATGTATGTATATGCACAGAGAGGGTTTAATTCTGGCCATATTGTGCTGAGCAAAACGCTAGTTAGTCAAAACATCTTGCTAAATTGCCCCCAAAGACAAACCCTTCCAATCAAAAGTTAATATCTTTTAAGAGAAGAACAAAAATCAGATACATCCCCAAAATACAAACAAAACAAAGATATGGGCAAAAGAGATTACAATACCCAAAATACACTGTCAAAACTTTCTACCACAATATTTCAAAAAAATCAAGATCTCATCTGCTGGAATACAATAACAAGATACATCCCACAACAGTGTACATCCATTATTCATCTCATAAAACATTCATACATTTATGTTCCTGAATCCCAGAAGAGGATTGTGCATGTTCACACTTACCCTGGTCTTGTCCCTGGTGGCCCAAAGGGATCAAATCTAGCACCTGGGGGTACAGCACCTCTGAAAAATAGTGTTTAATTACAAAAATAAAAATCAGATGACTAAGTGGAAAACGTAACTGGCCAATATTCTTAAATCTTTTGTGGTAAATAGATTCAAAATCAAACATAAAGCCTAACTTCTTTACAACATGATCAGAATAAAATTAGAATAACATGAGCTCTAGAATTATGTAAATTTTGTTGCCTATATTTACTGTTTCTTCACAATTTCTTTTAAGGTTAGCAGTTTACCAGGATCTTTTTGTGTGGCTACAGACCACAATGTAAAGTTGGTTGGTTGGTTGTTGTAGGGTTTAACATCATTTTTCAGCACATGATAGGCTATACATGGTGGCCAATATTAATGATGGAGGAAGAACCCGGGAAAACCCCGGAAAGAATCACCAACCAACAAGAAAATACTGGCAAGCTTTCTCACATACCCACATTGGTTGAATCCGAACCTCAAACCCATGCAGACAGAGGTGAGTTGGCAGTGATCCGTAACAGAGAGTGTTTTAGACCACTCGGCAACTCGGGGCCCCACAATGTAAAGACCTTGTGAAAAATGATCCTGCTTTTGAAAACAACAGCACTTTTTTTTTACCAATCCACACATTAAAGCATAAAGGAAAATGTCACATTTAACAAAAAAAAACAAAATGGTATCCATGGAAATAAGTGGATTCACTCTTTACTGTATTCTAATTACAAAACCTGATGGAGTGATTATAAAGTTTGTGCTGACAACTTTCTGGAATATGCTGCTTGTTGATTTTTAAAAAAATAAGTACTAAGACTAGACTAAAATGCTAAATGTCAGTGCAAGGACATGATCCAATCAAACATCTGACCTGAAAATTGCATAATTCTTGAGCTTGATTTACTTTTGGCTTTAGATTTTGTTTCAACTTTTGGCTTTAGATTTTGTTTCAACTAATCAGAAATGACCGTACTGTCTAAAACCTGTTTCTGATTAGCTGATATTGGAAATCAATCTAAGACTCAAGCTCAGTACCTATTTATTTGCTTTGTCTCAGAATGTACTTGTTTATGTTGCTGCTGGTACAATTTTATATGCACACAGAATCATGTCACATGGCATGATGGGAAATCTTATATTTTCACATGTGAAGATTTTTTTATATAAATTTTTCACATTTTAAACATAGGTATGAAAAAATATGACAATTATTTTGCCAATAAATCTCTACTTTTAACACTTAAATATATAATAAATAGTAACAAGCTTCAAACATTGCTGGGCCAGTAAACATTATACAAAATATTAATAAATTGTGTGCAGTTTTATGATACTCAATTCCAAGCATTTTTGGAGTTTCCCATACCCGAGTGGCCACATTTATTTGTCAATATCATTATAAAAAAGATCACAAGAAGTGAAGCATACAACATATAAACACCAATTTTTATGTAAATGTTTTAATAAGAAAATATATTGTGAATGATGTCCAAATGAATTGTTATTTTCCTAATTTATATTGATGTGAATAAGCGATTCTTATCTAATAATAAAATTAAATTCAAGATCTGTAACTTAATGAGAACTTAGTGATTGATATTGTTGTTGTTGTTGTTGGGTTTAACGCCATCTTTCAGCACATGATAGGCTATACATGGCGGCCAGTATTAATGGTAGAGGAAGAACCTGGAAAATCACCAGAAAGAACCACTGACCCTTGAGAAGCTACTGGCAAGCTTTCTCACATACCCACATTGGCCGAATCCAAGACTCAAACCCACACAGACAGAGGTAAGATGGCAGTGATCAAAGAACCACAATTTTTAAATCTGATAAACTTGTCAACCCTCCTGAAGCAGAATCCAATGTGTTTTGTGCTTCATGATTAAGAAATGAGGTTTAACAGATCTTTTGAAAGCTGGGATAATAGAAGACCTTGACAGTGACCTTGATTTGCCATGTGCATGTAAGATATTAACTGTGCAGTTTCTGACTCGATCATTGTGGAAGTCAGTTTACTGTGCTTCAACTGCCTTGTGAAATTAAACAAATTATAAATAATAATGATTTTAAAATGATTTGTTACATTAAATTTAAGTTATATCTATGTAACAATATTTTTGAAATACAAATCAAGCACTACAAAATAATTAATAAAGTTGAGCAGAATTTTCAGTGCCATGTTTCTAAGGTGTTTTCTAAAGTAGACAAACATTTTAGCAACTTCATTTGTATATTTGTCATATTGTAGGATCTAAAAAAAATAGCAACGAAAGATTGTTGATATATCTAAGTCCAATATTTTTTAAAAATCAGTGGTTACTGTTTATACCTGCGTAGAAACGGGAAATTAACATGAGCTGCGAGCAAATATTGCTACCGTATTTATAGCACTTAAGTTCATTCAATATTTGATCACATGGACCTCTATCCTCATAAGAATTGGATAACAATTAATAAAACTAGTCCAAAGAACATAATTTCTTCTGTATACTACAAAAAAACTTTCAATGGTGATATTTTGCAACTGATATGTCGCTAATGCAAACCATAATTACAAATGACAGACACGCTGATATATCAATTGTGTGTTGAAGTATGCAATGGTTTAAACCATGCCATAAAACTAAATATTTACTGCCTATTTACATTTCAGTTTCATTCTGTTAGCAATAAAAGTGAAAGTTATGGAAGCAAAACCTTTTTTATAGTATTTTAATCAGCCTTGCTGTGAATGGAGTCAAAAGAGGTTTAATTGCAAAGTAAAGGGCCATGCCCCAAAAATTGTAACTGCAAAGTCAAGGGACTGGCAATGAAAGGTGTAACTGCAAAGTAAATGGCCTGGTACTGAAAGGTGTAATTGCAAATTAAAAGGTCTCACAGCAAAAAGTGTAACAGCAAAGTAAAGGACCTGGCACTGAAGAGTGTAAATGCAAACTCAAGGACCTAGCTCTGCTGGATGTAATTGCATGGTAAATGGAATGCTGTTAAATGGCATGATTACTGAGTAAAGGACCTGCCATCAAAAGACATTACTATGCAGAAAAAGGGCCTGATGAAGATAAGCATAATTATGCAGTAAAGGGTTAATAACACAACATGCTAAAACATTTGCCTTTAAAAGTGCTTCAGGCTACTTAACTGTTCTAAAAAAAACCATCATGTGGATGTTTGTTTTACAAATTAAAGTGTCTACCTTGGAAGTCTCTGGGGCAGTCCAGAACTTGGATCCATATTAATTCTGGGCCTATCTGACCTCAAAGGGTCAAAGAACATTCCTCCTCCACCATGACCTAGGGGGTCAAGGTCACTGTGACCTACTGAGAAAGGATCACCAGGGTCAGCCCTGCAAATTACAGAAATCAATAATGGAGAAAGAAATAATAATAATAAATTTATAATAGTCATCAAGGCAAACAGTATAGGCACGTTTTCTATCCTACTGGAGTAAAAGCAATGAAGGGATTGGTCAGTAAGTATCAAGAATTAAAAAATGCTTCAATTCATATTTAAAATATCAGTTAAAACTTTTCAGTTGACTTTTTGTTTTGTTCTGCAAGGCAAATGACTTGGAATGTTTAAATGTTTACTTGTCCTGTATCAATTTTACTTGTCTGGTACTGTATGTGATAAAGAATCTGCTTAAAATGCCACTTGCCCAACTAAAAAAGCATCTTGAAAAGTGACTTGTCTTTCCTCAGTCACCAGTAATAAATAAGAGTGGATGAGTCATATTTTTTATACGTAAAATGTCGAGAATCTACCATGTGCAGCTGATGAAACATTAGGAATTGGCATATCATTGAACAATGGTTTCTTAAAACACATATGACCCCACCTCATATCATTACTTGGAAACCATTGTGATACCCACACATATATTCATGTAATAATCTAGAATGATGATTCTGGTACGAAGAGAACTTATGAAAAAAAACTTACGACACAAAAACCACTAAAGAATGACATATTGGTCAGTGACCTATTTTGTTGAATGTTGTAGTATTCATCAATATGCATTCATTCACCATGTTTTATTACTCCAGACATAACAACATGTATATACGATGCAGATAACCTAAGTGGTCATAAGCCAAACACAAAACCTATTCCAACAGCTCAGTTGGCAATCATATTCTCCCAATCCATCGAGAGTGGCAAAGTTGCAGGACCCAGTTCATACACTCAGAAGCTTTCTGAGGCACATGGAGAGGGTCTGCAGTGCCCATAGAGGTCCTACCAATTAATACAGGAAATCATGACATAACCCTGTCACTGGCCTCTTGGCTGTAGTGGGTTATTACATCAGTGTACAGTGCAACCTCGCTATAACACGCCCTACTATAATGCGGCCGTGGTGTGGCTCCCGAAATTTTGTATATCCATTCGCACATGAAACATTTTCTTTCCTCCAAAGTACATAAAATATAGTGTATACAAATTTATTATCATTATGAGGAAGAGATCGTGTATGAACTTGAATTTAATATGATCGTGGCATGGTTCCTGAAATTTTAAATTCATGTATGTGTATTTTTCACGTACCAGGAAAGTACATTTTTATTATCATTTTGGGGAACAGTTCATGTACAAATTCGAATCTAATATAATCATGGCTTGGCTTCTGAAATTTAACAATTTCACCAGGTTCTTGAAGTGTTGTTGTTGTTGGCTATAAATGGCAGCCAGTATTAATGGTGAAGGAAGAACCCGGGAAAACCCCGGAAAGAACCACCAACTCACGAGAAGCTGCTGGCAAGCTTTCTCACATACCCACATTGGCTGAATCTGAGACTCGAACCGGTGCAGTCAGAGGTGAGATGGCAGTGGTCCATAATGGAGAGCGCTTTAGACCACTTGGAGCCCTTCTTGATGTGTTATGCCAAAATAAATATCATCGGAAATGTTACTTATTACTGATCCATGAGTAAAGCCAGTAAGTCATCTTTGTGATTGTCTTCAATTAATTTTGTAGACAATCGTTGCTCAAACAATATCTGACATGTGTTTCTTCTTTAACCGCATACACAACCAAGCAGCAGACAATGCGGTGGTTGATAAAAGATTCTAACAACTGAATAAATATGTTAAAAAAACAAAAGCCGCCAAGATGTTTGCTGGGCTTGGCGGTGTTATTAGATGCAATCAATTGACCAGTAACTAATGTCGTCTTTATAAGATGGAAATTAAAAGGGTATGAAATTGTACTTGCATTCAGCTTACATTTTTTTATAAACAAGACTCGTGACCATCGCAGGTCTATTGCACTTAGTTCTTGGGTTTTACTATGGCATGGTGTTTTTTTATGAACTCGTTATTAATATCCTATTTTTTATAAAAATATTTTACCATTATGGAAAAGCAAGTTCACAAACGCAAGTCCTTCTCTGCACTTTGTGCAGTGATTATTATAGTAGCTTTTATATATTTTTTTCAAAATTCACAAAATCTGAAGTAAAAGTTATATGCATGCTGAAAGCATGTGTTGATTGTTAATTATTCTTGCTGTAGTCATTCAAACGAATAGGTGTACAAGCATTAATTATTGGAAATTTGCAATGGATAAATGTACATAGAAACGCATATGAGAAAATTTTATAAGTATGAAATTTTTACAGACACCGTTCATAGACCCTGCAACGTAATGAAGGGTGCATAGAAGTTTAATAAAGTCTAATTCAATTTTCCTTGTCATCATACCAATCAGGTTGTGAGTGTCTTGGCCTCTGCCTGAGAGGTTCTCTCAAAGGGTCATCTTCCATGCTTTTTGAATGGTCTTCCTCCTTTGCTGGGCTTTTCTTGGATTTCCCCTTACTAGGACTTCCCTTTCCACGATTTCCTGCTGGCTTCAGCTGATCTATCACCTCTGTCTCAAATCTGCTACACAGCTCATCAGCGTTTCTGAGAGCACTAACAAAAGGAAAAATAAATCGGATGAGGCTAAAATGAGACTGTAGTTGAAATATTGTTAACTTTGTGATGAAGCACTCCTCTATGACAGTTGCCACATTATAAAAAATGACTGTTGTTCATTATATGCATTTAAATCTCAAAAGACTGACATCTCAGTGTGGAGCATCACCTGAACCTTCCATTACATTTAAAGTTGCCAAAGTAGGGACCTCCCCCAAGGTGATAGAGTTTTTATTAAAAAGGAGCCAGGTGTAAAGTGAAAGTAGCCAGGTAAATCACTAAGCTCCCAGCTAAAAACAAAATTCCTGATTAGCATGGAATGCATCACTCTGATTAAATCGAGATCTACTTATAATAAATAGATTTAACATGCATCAATACCGGTTCCGGTTCTGTTGACTTTCTGGTCCACTTATTTTTAGTAACCTATTAGAGTAAGTTTTGTTAGGGATAGTCATCATTAGAAATGATACATTCTTGATTACATTTTTCACTGCCATTATTCTTAAAAATGTAATTTTATTGATGAAAGGTTGACAGAATATGACCTTGTAGCAGTGTCCATTTGACCTCTGCAATGTTAAAGATCTGAGATACCAGTCAAACTGACATGAATGACACATACCTAGAAAGAAACAGAACATTGGAACATCTTAAAAATCATATAGTAAAAACTGTGGGTACACAGGAAACAAATATCAATGATATTTGAAGATGACACTATTGTTATCGAATACGTCTATAATACAGATTACCAAGAAGTAATTTTCATATGTTTTTCAAAAAAACGAAATGTACATATTTTTATACAGAATGAATTAAGAGTTCTACATTCTTTTCTTTATTGTCTGTGATACTATGTACGATGTAGGTATAATAGATGGCCAATAGAGGACTAGTTCTAAGCAACTGTGTGACCAACTTTAAATAAATTAATTATTATTATTATTATTATCGTTATCATTATTCTTAAGATCACAGTGAGATAAAAACAATATAGGCTACCAAGAAATGATTATCATATTGACCGTAAAGATCATACTGAGAACAATTCACCTGTTGTCAACTAAGTGAGTCAATAACTCATTTTATTCTTTGATGTGAAAATTTAAAGGGGAGGAAAACAACTGAAACTGAATTGTAAACCTTGTGAAAAACCAATAGAAAATAGTATTTACAGACTGAAAAATGCATGTTAAACCCCATTTGTCTTATAGACCCATGGAACCATCACATGCACAATTAATCTTTTTTATGCTTGTTTATTTATTTTTTCTAAGCCTTGCAACACCTGAAATTTAATAAACTGTTAATGTCTTGAACCCTAGAGTAGCATGATTTGCTCATACATTATGGAAAAAAGTATACTGCACTGTTCACTACATAGTAAAATTGACATTTCAGGTAATGAAAGGACAGATAAAGCAGCCTGATTTGATATTCTGACAATTCCTGCAAATAACTGGCATACACCTCTGCTCTTCAGAGGTTTTGTCTTTAGTTTTGCCTACAGGACAATGTACTGTACTGTCTGTATTACTTTATGATCAAAGTAAAGAGTATTTAGTGGAAATGGAGTAGTTTCAAACAGAGGAAATCTCGAGTATTTAGAGAAGTAAAGTAGCTCCTATCAGACAAAAGAGTATTCAGTGGAATTAGAGTAGTTTTGTTTTCTGCAAAAAGTCTCCACATTCTGCTTGATTAAAATTAAAAGAAGACCTGAAGTTGGAGAGAAATGGTCCTTTTTTTCAAATTGTACTGAATGAGAAAAATAGCTTTAGTTTTAATGGATGCATCAAAATTACAGAAAGCATTAATTCTATATACCAATAAACTCAGCGAAACCAACTCTGAATTAAACAGATTAAAATACAATTCTCACTGTTTCTTCAAGGCAAAAAAGCATTGTCTTGAATGTTTTATAATTTACCAGTGTTTTCTCATAAATTTTAAATTCTGCATTTTGTCAGCATACTAAATGTTTTGTCAAGCAAACTAAATAACACTTTTCTTCAGAACAGGTTCAACAGCACCTCATTAAGAAAATGGGAAGAACTTTTTATAAAAAAAAGATCCTGCAAACATATTATAACACTGTCACAAAACAAATGTGATAAAATGTGAACATAATTAATTACTAGGTGACCTATTATTATAACATTGTGTAATAAATGTGATAAATTGTGAGTATGATTACTTGCCATCTGACCCATTATTGCAGCATGGTATTACAAATGTGATGATTAATTACCAGCTGTATGAAGACAGGTCCTCAGTAGCATAATCTTCAATATTTATATTCATATTCTCCACATGATCCTCTCCAGATCTCTGAAAAAAGAGCAACAACAATTTTGAATTTTAATTACCATATATATAGGCTAATAAGTAAATCCCAACTGCAAGCTGTACAGACCATGATCTTCCGGTGCATTGTTAGACATCATATAAGAGTCTGTATTAAAATACAGTACTACAATGGGGGTTAGCGTATCCAAGACCAGAACTGCTAGAAATGTACAGAGAGCTCTAGATTTACCTCCCCTTACAGTTGTCTAATATTTTGAGTCAACTCTTTGAAAGAGTTGCTTTGCTGGTGAAAAGTAAATTTTGATGTAGCATATGATTAATGTATACACATGTCTGCACATTAGTTTTGATGATCCAGCAAAATTTCTACCTACTGGACATCTTCAAACACTTATTGGGTGTTGTTATATGGTCGTCTACAACATGATGTCTTAGCAAGTCTATAATAATAAAACAGTAATTCAATCAAGGCCATGTCATATTAAGTACTTGTGCATTATTCAGTCATGAAAATGATTAAAATGAGATTTTTTCTAATGTATGTGTTTTTTAAAACTATTTTAAAAGCATTTTGAATAAAATTTACAATGTAACATAATGGTACAGGATATAATAAATAAATTACAGCCTCTGTATTGTGGCCTGATTCAACATAGAGTTTGCAAGATTGCCCCTTTGTACTCTGTTATCACCCACAATCTCCAGCAGCATCAGCACTATACCTTATTTGCTGGCATATAAGATGATACTTTTGACCAGAAAATGTTAGCTTCGTCTTATACTCTGAATCGACTTACATATGGATTATGTCATATGAATCTCTTTAAGTATTTTTTTCTATGGGAAATAATTCTCCATGAAAAATAATGTGTAAAATATTTCATTTTGGGGAAGAGCTTGTGTATGAAAAAATACAGGATCCCACATTGAGTATTTTAAACAATTACATGATTGCCAGTATTAAAAATTAACATACATCAGATGTAATTATGCTAAAGCAGCATGCACCAGTAAATGTGTGTTGCTTGTAATATAGATTGTTTAAATTTGATTACATATATATGTATTAGAATTTACATGTTTGAAGATGAATAACTATGACCAAGATATATGCCATAAGAATTTTCTTCTTGCACCTCATGATTAAATAAAATGTATGCCCCATTTAGAGAGAGATAGCGGAGATAGACAGACAGACAGAGATGTTGTCATGATTGTAAATCTGTATTGTTCACTTACCTGATGACTGATCTTACTCATGTACAAGTGCAGTACCATATTCCATTATCAATTAATACCACTATGTAAGCAATTCCTTCTATTGTTTGTTGCTACCTCCATTATTAAAAAAATCACATGGCTTTGTAGTGGTATTTACATGCTAATTAAATATGCAATGGTTGTATTCAGTCATTCCAAGCTAACACCTATTTGAGGTCAAGATTTGGCAGACCTGATCGGATTAGCAAGGCTACCAATAGAGAAATGACGCAACTCATGGGTATTATGAATATTGTAACATATAATGAAAGGAAATGCCAGGTGGTTACTAATGTAAATTTCTCAGCCAGTGACATTTTTTAACTTGCCAACTGAACCAACAGCAATTTGAAGTACATCTAGCATGAGCAAAGATCAAAAACATTTGCTGTCATATTTGTAAAGAAAATTAGACATCGTGCAAAATGGCAAATTATGGGATTTAACCTAATGGAGACTATATGGATGTAACTATGGTGAATATTTAAACCATGAAGGAGTATGGTACATATTTTCATAGTCTACATTTACAGTTTCATTTATTAATGTTTACTCTCTTTGACAAAAGCTTCAGCAACACAGCAGCAGTAGGGTAGGAAAAAAAAACACAAAATAAATTCATAAAAAGCTGAACTTTCTCTCTCTCTCTCTCTCTCATACCAAAATTTATTTTGATCACAAGGTGCAAGAAAAATGTGAAGGAATACATATGCTGAACTCTCTCACTTTTTCTCTCTCTCTCTCTCTCTCTCTCATATCATATACCAAAATTTATTTTGATCACAAGGTGCAAGAAGAAAAATGTGATGGAATACATATGCAGCCTTCTCGCTGTATCTCCCCCAACAGGAAAAAGCATTTTAATAATAATGATGCAACTTCCCTATTGCTAATAATCTGAAATAGCGTAGTGATATTTTTAATACTTATGAAACTGGAATTTAATAAAATTTAATTACACACATATTGCGAGTTTTATCCTATCTGTAACTCAATAAATATTCGGGTCAGCATCATTATATGTAGCTAAAAGTACATAATACATTTACAATACTTCATGTGAAACAAAGTAGGTACTTTTAGTTACATTTAATGATCCTGACTGGAAAGGTAACCGAGTTACGGATAGGATAGAATTTGCGATGCTGTATAGAACAAAGTTAAAAACAGGATCTGAGGTATTGATCTGTCATCATCTTATACTCAGCATCAACTTATATATTGATGAAGGATGGAAAATTTGCCAAATTTGCTAATTTGACTTATATTCCACATCAACTTACAGGCTGGCAAATATGGTAATCTACATGTACAATATCCAACACTATAATCTATGTACAATTCATCCTGTAGACAGGCTACTAGAAATTATTAAACGTTCATGAAGCAAATTCCTGTGATATGATTCCCATGGGAGGAAAACAAAAAAGATGACTTACAGTGACTGAACCAGCAGATGTGAGGAGTAATCAATTCAGCAAACAACAGAAACACAATCAGCCAGTACATATTGCAATTATAGTAGATCAGGGTCTATTATTTTTCGTAAACCTTTGGCTTCACATGTATAAATTAGCATTTTCCCCTAGGCACTTGCTTGAGAGGCACATTTTAAAGAGAAATAAAATCACGTGACATAGTCATATATAACCAGCTGTTTTTCCCTCCACGTCATCTTTTCACTTGCGCTAGACGAGAGGTAGTAAGTATATATGCACTGACATTGAAAACAACCGCGTAGTCTATATTTTATTGAGTGTATTTGAAAATTAAAGTTAATTAAGCAGCCGACCTTGAATGCTGTTCAGGACAGATTGCCCAAACTTTACAAATTTAGCACTAGTTTATGGCTGCTGACACGGAAGATGTCCTGTCAATTACCCTGTCTGACTCAGAGATGTCAGAATTTTCGGGGTTTGATATCAATGATATTGGAGCAAATGTTGAAATATCCTCTAAAAGGAAAGGAAATAAAACTGTCAACACTGGGAAAGGAAAAAAAAACAATGCCAAAAAAGGCAATACACATGTCTAAGACAAAGTCCGTTGTTGTCAAACTGGCAAAAGCATATGTTAAGGGAGATAATTCTTCCAAGAATGTTGTGGAAGGACCGTCCACTAGCAAGGTGGGCAAAGCGACCGGAACAAGGTTGACAGGGCAGAATTTAGTTGACTTGAATAAGTTAACACCAGAAAATATCCCAGTTTTGCGTTATTGGGTATTAACCCTAACCATGAAGACAATGGTGATAATACTGCTTTCACAGATAATGATATTTGGGACAGGGAACAAAATGTGTCAATTGCTGTCCCTGAGAAATCTTGCACTCCACTGGGAGTTATTTCAAATGTATCCATTGCAGGAAATCTGAATGAAGCCCTCTCTGATACAGGGTATAATGAAAATGTTGTTGTTTCTTCTATACATGAGAATTTTAATAGGGGAGGCATGGGAATTGCCTAAACTTAAAGTTCCCCAATATGGGGAAAAAATTTCAGAGTCTCTAGCACTGCTTATTAATGCTGCTACAACATCACAGTGTATAACTGATCAGATTGTGGACAAATACAAAATTCCTCAAAATTGCAACAAAATGGGTCCCCCCAAAATTAACCCAGAGATCTGGGGAGAACTGAACAAAAAGGTACAGTCTGCTGACAAGAATTTTCGAGACACACGGCTTTTGGTCGCAGCCGCCATTCTGCCCATAGTTAAACTTGCTGCTCTTGTAAAGGTGCAAATGTCCATTACTCCTGAGATTAAAGACTGCCTTTTGGATGCAATTACTTTAATGGGCCAAGTTCAATATAACATTTCTCTACGCAGACAATATATGTTAAGGCCCCACTTGAAAAAGAAGTATTCTAGTCTGTGTAATCTGAACACCCCCATCTCCTCTCTTCTCTTTGGTGATGATGTTGCCCAAGAAATAAAGAAATGCGAAACTGGACCTCGACTTTAAACGAGATGAGTATTCTTTCAATTTCAATGCTAGAGGTAGGGCTACTCTAGAGGGTGCCCAACTAGAACATATAGGGGGAGATGACTCAACAGATACAAACCATATAGTAACCCTAATCAATATGGCCACATGAATACAAATCATGGCAGGGGAAAGATGCTCATGTCTCAACAGGGAGATATTCAACATAACTGACAGGTAAATTCAGGGGTATCAAAAATAAGTAAACGTCTTGGAGCATGGAAGTTGTTGACATCTGATAAGTGGATTTTACAAACAGTGGATGGTTATAAGATTGAATTTGACAAAATTCCATATCAAAACAGAGTACCGAATGACATCAACTTTTCTAATGAACAAAAGACTCTGGTACAAAATGAAATTGATGAAATGTTAAGGAAAAGAGCTATTAGACCTTTTTTTCATGAAAAGGGAGAGTTTATTTCAAATTTGTTCATTGTACCTAAACCTAATGGGAAATTCAGACCAGTCAAAAATCTGAAGGTTTTGAATGATTTTGTCACATACAAACATTTTAAACAGGAAACATTTTCTTATGTTTTGGAACTAATACAGGAAAATGACTTTTTCACATCTATTGATCTAAAAGATGCATATTTCAGTGTTGCAATACATACAAATTTTCAAAGATATCTAATATTTCAGTGGAATGGAATACTTTATAAATTTGTTTGTTTATCCTTTGGGATTTCCAGTACACCGAGGGTCTTCACAAAAATTTTGAAACCACTGTATTCCTGCTTCAGGAAACTAGGTATTTGTTGCTTATACTACATTGATGACTCCATTAACATGAACACATGCCCCACTTTATGTCTTCAAAATACAAATTTAGTGCTCGAAAAGATAGTATCTCTAGGGTTTACTATTAATTATGAGAAATCTCATCTTATCCCATTTCAGAAAATGATCTTTTTTGGATTTCTTATTGATTCAGTACAGTTTAAGGTCTTCCTTACAGAGGTTAAAGTCCAGAAAATTATAAATAGCACCAATCAGTTGTTGGTCAAGACATCGATTTACATAAGAGAGTTGGCATCATTTATTGGGTTACTTGTTAATGCTTTTCAAGCAGTTTTAGAAGGGCCAATGCATTATCGCTATCTGGAAAGAGACAAAGGTCTCAGGCTTACATACTGCCAAAACTATGATGCACATATAATGCTGTCGGATAATAGTAATCCGAGCCACAATGGTGGTCTGAAAACATAAAAATATGTAATGGCAAACGTATCAGACCCAAACCAGTTGATTTTTTCTCCAGACAGAAGCATCTACACTAGGGTGGGGTGCTGTTTCAACAGAATCCAATCAGTCTGTTGGGGGTAGTTGGTCAGTTGAAGAATCCAATTATCACATCAGTCATTTAAAACTTCTTGCTATCTTCCATGCCATGAGATCATTTTGTAGCCTACTTATGAATAAACATGTTTGTATTCAAACAGACAGTACATGTGCATTGTCATACGTTAATAATATGGGTGGAATGCAATCTAAAGAAATGGATGATCTTTCAAAATCTATTTGGGAATGGTACCTCAAAAGAGACATTTACATTTCAGCCATTTACTTACCAGGAATTGATCATACTTCTGCTGATTTCTTTTCTAGAAATTTTTCAGACTCTACTGAGTGGATGTTAAAAAGAGACATTTTTAGTAGGCTTTGCACTCACTTTTTTCAACCAGACATTGATTTATTTGCTTCCAGGTTAAATTTTCAAATTGATAAATTTGTTTCATGGAATCCAGAACCAGGAGCATTTAAGTTTGATGTTTTTTCCTTTTCCTGGCATGAATTTCAACCTTATATTTTTCCACCTTTCCGCTTAATAGGAAAAATTGTGAATAAGATCACAAGTGACAAAGTTGACAAAACACGATGATAATTCCATATTGGCCATCTCAGCCTTGGTTTCCCTTACTTACGGCTTGTATTGTTGATATTCCTGCCAGTCTGCCTCAATACAAGGACCTGCTTATACTCCTACACTCCAGAGAAATTCATCCTCTAAAGGAAAAGTTGAAGTTGATAGGTGTGGTTGTACCAGGGCAAACCTCCAAAGTAGAAGACTTCCAGAGAAAGCTGTTGAACTTATCTGCAATTCCTGGGGAAAAGGCACACAAAAGCAGTATAACCTTGCATGGAGGAAGTGGAACATTTCGTGTTCTGTCGGGAAAAACAATCCCTATAATGCATCTGAAGAAACAGTTATGGCATACTCGAGTTATCTTGTATCCCATGGTAAATCATATAGTGTTATAAACACTCACAAGTCCATGCTGTTACAAACTCTACAATTAATAGGTCAGAACTGGTGTTATAAGCCACATTTAATTACAAGATTTATGAGGTATTTTCATTATGAATCCACCTCAAGCAAAGTATGCATTCACTTGGGATGTGGGACAAGTGCTCAAATATTTAAGTAAGTTGTTTCCCTTGCAGGATATAGCTTTTAAGTTGCTGTCATTTAAAACTGTGGCTCTTCTAGCACTTTCTAAAGCAGCAAGGGCACAAACATTGATTGCCATGAATATTCATAATATGCGTATATCAAACAAGGATATTCAGTTTTATTTCCTTACTCTACTTAAAACTTCCAGACAAAGGAAGAGGTTTTGTTTAAAAATCCCTCATTTTCCTGAGAAAAGGGTATGGCCTATGCACACACTTTTACATTACCTTGATAGAACTCGTGGTCTTAGGAAGCGTGATCAGTTAATTGTGTCTTTTCGTACATTTAAAGCAATTACAAGTAGTACATTAGCAAGGTGGTTGAAAGCGGTGCTACAACTTTCAGACATTGATGTCCAGTATTTTAAAGCTCATTCATATCGTTCAGCTTCAACATCCGCAGCATATAGGGGAGGTTGTTCCCTTCAAGAAATTCTTAGAACAGCGGATTGGTCCTCGAAAAAGAATTTTCACAAATTCTACTTACATGATATAAATTCAAATAAGACTTTTGTAAAAGCAGTTCTAAATATGGAATGAAAGTGTTGAATTTGACTGGTTTTGATGTCTTTCTTTAAACATGCTAATTTATACATGTGAAGCCAAAGGCTTACGAAAAATTATGGGCCCCCATCCAAGCATACTTTAGATGTAATGGATGGGGGGGCATTATTGGAGTAAGCCGGAGGCTGAGCATGTATAAACCCTCCCAGTGATATGTTCCCACCCTATTATGAGGTGTTATAGCCAACAAAAACAGGGTTAAAATACGATGTGGAGGGAAATACAGCTGGTTATATATGACTATGTCACGTGATTTTGTTTTTCTTTAAAAAGCGCCTCTCAAGCAAGCGCCTAGGTAAAAATGCTAATTTATACATGAGCAGCCTCCGGCTTGGATGGGGGCCCATTTTGTCTGAAGTTGGATTCAAATTATAAGTAAGAATATATGGTACAAAAGACTATAAAGTCCTCATAAAACCATCTTCAGTGATCTGCATCAACCATTCACTTTTGGTAGCAAGAAACAAAATCATTTGCAAAAGCTTTTCAAAGTGATTTGACGTAAATGAAAACTTTATTTCAATTCCCTGTATAAAATAAATAAATCTGGAAAAATATGGAGGCTGAGTAATACGAAATGATAGTTTTTGGGCTTACCCACAGGTGTGCCAAAAGGTCATTATCCATGGTAATTGCTTTGAAGATGTATATACCACCATTTTTTGAAGATTGGTACATAATGACATACAACTCTGGTGAATCACTCCATCCATCTGGAAGCATTTCTGTTGGACTGCAACCATTGCTACTCTGAATTTGAAAATAAAAGCAAGACAATAATAATAATAATAATAATAATGTGGACTTAGATAGCACCTAATCTTTGCAGGGATCGCCCTGGGCTTTGCCAATGTCACAAATTGCGATTTTTCCCCCTTATTGGCAACAAAATATACCATCTGGCAATTTTTGGGGCAAAAACCTTATTGGCTGTTTACTTTGTATATACAATCATGGATATGGAGTGGATCCATTCAAAGAGTTTATGAAAGGAAGCCACAAAGTTGATACACAATGCAATGTTACATAAACAAATTCTTTGTTTATATTGACAAACCCATCTTTCCAGTGTATTGTTACATCATAATCCACTTATGTTGACATCTGGCCTGAGTACTGTATGCTGCGATACATTCAGTCATGCTACCGGACTATATCTACAATTGACTGACCTCTGAAGATGCGAACAAAAACAATACAATTAACTGAATGATGGCTAATCCTTCTGTTTCTTTTTTTAAAAATCTACCAATAAAATAGTTTTGCTGAAACTTCAGAGAAAACTGATTACCTCTGAAGTACTGATTGCTGTATATAAATACAAAACATGAAAAAAATATAAATCAGAATTATAAACTGTCAACAGCACAACTTTATCATGGGTAAATGAAAGTTTAACGTTGACTGTTCATCGTCTCATCCTAAGAATAAGTTAACAAAATTAACAACATTTGAATTCAGTGCAAATTCATCAGACAACACAGTCACTGAACCTGATGTTATACCTGACAGTCCAACATCACCTACATGTAGTGATTGTAGTAAAAATTCAAGTGCAACACCACATTATGATGAAAAGTTCAAAAGTTCCACATTTCTCAACAGCTGGAAACTTGGGGATCTGTGGCTGAGATATGATACAAAGTTAAAGCAGATGTTCTGTGATATATGTATCAAGGCACAATTCATCAATTCATTTACAACTGGTTGTAATATTCTGAAGAAGTCTGTCACCAAACATGAATCCAGGCCAGGTAAGTAATTTATGTTAATTTTGCTCATTGATCTTTTACTTTTGCCATCAATCCTGTGTTACGACTCCAGGGACTTAAACTACACAACAAGAAATAGCAAGTTTTGTGTAACTGAAAATAATTTATTTCTCAAAATACAGGAGTGAAAGAATTAAATTAAGATACAGTATGGTGAATGAATTCATATTTCCTAAAAGTCCTTTCAATTCTGATACTTACAAGTAATCTGAATATGTTCCAATGAAAAATGCCCCTTCTGTGTTGAACTTTCAAATGTACACAAGATTTCCAAAGAACTCAAATAGTCAATTAATAAATTTAGTTAATACCATACAGGTATTCTAGTGTGTCATGCAACAAGCAAAAAAAATCTTTTCAAAAACCTAGAAATAATAAACACACCAACTGGCAAAAAAAATCTTTTCAAAAACCTAGAAATAATAAACACACCAACTGGTGACAAAGTCAGGTAGACATTGACAGCCCTGCCTTACAGAGAAGAGGGATAATTTAATTATGGAATCTCCTGAGGTATATGGTCACAATACTGGTTGCATCATGTATCATGTTTACTGCTTTAAGTTACAGCACCCATATTTCTGATAGCAGATTACTTTCCTTAGTACAAACCATAAAGGCCTTTATGCCTGAATGCTCTGTGAAAAGTTTGGTTACAATTGGGTTTTTTTCACAAGTGGTTCCTATATAACTTACAAAATTGATCTAAGCTATGGGATTAGCAACTGATAGAAACATTAAAGACAATGTTTTTGATCTTCATGAATTAATAATTTTTAATCTATTTCATTCAACAAGCTGGAAGCAACTGATTGTATTGATTACAGACAGGTTTTTCTAGGTAACTGGGACAAATCTTTATTATGATATAAACTTATTATGACACTTTATTGCATTGCTTTTACTGCTTAAAATAATTTTAAAAAATCGATCATGGTTCTCCATGTTTCCAAATTTGATCAAACAATGTGGAGATTGATGCAAAATGCTACAAGTCCTCTGAATACTCTCTCCTACCTATTACAGTATGATGAAATACAAAGTCAGTACACTGGCCTGAAGGAAAATCTGAAAGCACTAGAAGTCAGGTATTTCAAAGTCAGAGGTGCTTGCCCAATTCCTAACAATTCCACACTTGAACATGCAGAAATACTAAACCACTGGAAATCATGTATATTGTCGCAAAATGTGAACAATGTTTCCAGTCTCATGAACAACATCAACATTGTAACAGAAACTATGAGAAGCTGGAAGACTCAAAATGAATAAAAAATATACTAACATTTCATTCAAGATATTTGTCATCCTTTAAACCAACTCAGGGAAGGTCCTGGCTTTTAAAAAGCTGTTGCCAAAAAAATCGCCAACCTCAATATTTTGTCGCCAATGTTAAAAAAGTGTCGCCAGAACAAGTAGTGTACATTTTTCCAAGTGTTAATTTAGTCTATTAATATAACAGGCAATGAAAATGACAAAAGATGGGTTAGTTAATACTTTAATTACAACAAGCATTAACAAAATGTTACAAAGTGTTACATGGAGATCCGTCGCGATTTTAGGGTTGCCCACTTGTTGAATGCAGTTTCAAAGTCTAATTTTTCACATCTGTACATGCTGATTCTCATTAAATTCTCGAGAGATGAGATGCAGAGCTTATTTCTGATGTCAGTTTTTATGAGATTCATCTTACTGAATCCATGTTCACAGTTTACAGTGCTGACAGGTGACACCTGTAGTCTCCCAGCAGCCCCCCCCCCTTATGGCTAGCTTCACAATTGTGAATTGCTTCCTAAATCCCAAGAATGATCACTGAATGCTGTATAAATTTTCTCGACAAGCAACATAGGATCTGCATTCCCACGAATGAAACTTACACGAGTCAACAGAAGGCAATATTGGACCGTATATATAAGCATAAATTCACACCCAATTTAGGGATTCTTTCACTCCTGTAGTTTGAGAAATAATTATTTTTAGTTATGCAAAACTGTTTTTTTTTTGTGCTATTTCTTGTTGCGGAGTTTAAGTCTCTGCAGCCGTAACACGGGATTGATGGCAACAGAAAAAGATCAATGAGTAAAATGCTGTACTGCAACAGATATAATTGTGATTGAGATTTTTTCCATTTGCTTTGTATTTATACACAGTAGTCGGTACTTCAAAGGTTATCAGTTTTTTATGAAGGTTCAGCAAAACTATTGTATTGGTAAATGTAAAAACAAAACAACAGAAGGATTAGCCATTCAATTAATTGTATCTGTTCTATTCGCGTCTTCAGAAGTCGGTCAGTTGTAGGTATAGTTCGGTAGCACGATTGACTGTATCACAGCATACAGTACTCAGTCCAGATGTCAGCATAAGCAGATTATGATGTAACAATGCACTGTAAAGATGGGGTTGTCAATACAAACAAAGGATCGTTTGTGTAACACATTGATTCCAATGCATTGCTTAGTCAAGTTTGTGGCTTCCTTTTGTTCTCCCTTTTAATTTATCCAGTCCAAATCCATGATTGTATGTACAAATTAAATAACCAAAAAGTCTGTCGCCAAAAAAATCGCCAGATGGGATATTTTTGTTGCCAATAAGGAAAAAAAATAGGAATTTGCGACATTGGCGAAGCCCAGGATGACCCCTGCAACTTTGGCATTCCCAGTTTCCATTGCATTCCAGCCAACATGTGTAGGTCAATGGAACTTGAAAACATGTCTTTGCTTCTGGTAGAATTTGAATTTATTAGAAGTAAAGTCCAACAAAAGCAATATGACTAGTCTGTTGAAGAGCGTCAATATGGGCTGTCAATCCTAATCCTGAAAATTTGATTTCTCGTAGTGTTATTCGAACTGTTATTTAGGCAGTAAGATGGCAACCTAAAAAAAACTGCTAAGTTTTCGCAACAACGTGTACAAAATGCAGTGAAACTAAAACGCAAACTGTTAAAATTAAGATAAGTAACTTATATTCAACAAGGCAACAACGGTAAACCAGTATTTGGTGCATCTACAATCACTTCTAAATGTTTTAGGTACTCTCAACCACGGAGGTTCGTATGTTGGTTACAATCTAACTAAAAATCGGAAGCAAGAATGAAAGTAGAAAAGCAACGTCATTGTAGTCAGAAATGATAAAGTGGGATAAAATTGTGAGAATCTAATGCCCAGCTTACTTCTTCACCAAGACCAATGCATTTTAGCCCATTAGCTACCAGAGTCCAGTGCAATGCACATATGATAGAGTCTTGAGGAGCATGCAATTTACTTTTCACATTGTTGAACAACAACTCAAGGCCGGGTGCGGCCATCTTGTTTGCTTTAATCTGGAAACCATATATACTACTACCTTCTTTTAAAAATGATAAAACTCAACCTTACAAATTAAATAAATTTTGATATTTTAAATTTCTGCTAATTTCCTTTTTCGAAGAAACAACAGATGATACGCTTTTGCTTTTTTTTAAACTGCGGCTCGTAGACTATGCATCAAAATGGTATCGGGAGGATTATGCTATAGAAAGTCTGATAGTAAAAGCTAAAGACGGAATAAACGTTAGAAATGAAAAAACGGAAGAAAAAATTTCTTAATTTTGTACGAAAATGGTTTAATAATTTTTAAAAGCGTGTAGTGCTCATGCGGTTAAAACTAACAATATTGTTCAATTTCTTTTCTGTGGTAAAGTCAACTTGTTCCCCTCACATGACTAAAATCACATGAGGTGCTATGTCATATAAGATAGATTGGTGCACATTTATCTTGTGATATTTAGAATAGTCTCAGAGCAGTTCGTGCTACGTGACAGTGGCTGCTGATAATTGTAGATAACCGAGTGTGCAAACACAAAGGCAATAGCTACTTTACAATGAAAGGTTGGGTATTTTGTGTTGTTTTTGTAGCTAGTGCAAGCACTTGTGTTGGGGTATGTCGGTTTCCCCCAAGTTTGTGGTGCAGTTCCACTGAAATTACAGAAGAATGTCAGGTTTGTATTTTAAGAGTCAAAACGTATTAAGTACACGAGCAGTGGCCATTGAATGTGTTTGTTGTTTTTTTGTTGTTGTTGTTTTTTTTACTGTGGGACTTATGCATATTAGTGGAAAACTAACAATACCTCCAATCATTTTTCAAAACATTTCGTCATTCCTTCTTTTTTTTAAATTTATTCGTTTATTTATTTAAACTGAAGATTTAAATAATGCATTTTAGAGAAAGGCAGATATTCTTGACTTTTTTTAACCAACCATTTTTCAGGGAGGGGTGTGTGGCAGGGCATTTTGGAGACAGAAATTTTTTGTAAAGCATCTTCCCCCATTCACTAACCTCTACCCCCCCCCCACTTTAAATCTTTTATGTTCAGTCCCATATTAGTTCAATAAATCCTCCCCCCCCCCATCTGTATTGATACTAATGGTTATGTGGGTCTGATGTCACCTGTTCATTAAAATTTATAGTTTTGCTGCATACATATCTTTCTGGAACACACCTCCATACCCTAACAGCCATATCTAGTGTGAGAATCAAAATGGCCTCAGGACAGAGGGCTGTGCTATTGCATATATGGATTTACAAGTTACCAAACATAGGATTTGCTTTGGAAATGTACTGTATATAAAATGTACACCTATATGTGCAGACCAGATTGGCTGCAGATTTGTGCAGGCTTTAATGAAAGTCCGTATCAGCCCCTGATCCACCAGTCAATATTATTACAGGTGTGGGACTGATTATAAGCCTAGTCCCATATATTTTAGGCAAACTGAAGAAACTGGAGAAAATGATCGGTCCTTTTTAAAAAGACTGCTATGATAAGGATGAAAATGCCATCACCTCCATTACCAGCATACTCATCTTCTTCATCATCATCATTACAATTCTTGTTATAATTCTTATTATTATCATTATTTACTTTTCAGGTCACAAGCCAGTGTAAACAGTGGACTTATCCACCTCAGACTGCTGTAAAACCAGTTGATTTTGCCCTCTACTATGAATCCCTGTGTCCAGGTTGCCGTGATATGTTTGCAACGCAGATCAACCTTGCATACAGAAAAGTTGGAGAAATCATGAATCTGATATTAGTCCCATATGGAAATGCTCAGGTATCTGTAGAAATGAAATGTATTGGTAAATTAAGTTTTCAGTTAGGAATCATCTTTATTGGCCATGGTTCAAAACTGTATCCATCAATACACAGTTCATTTGACTGTAGAGACGAGAATCTTACTTAATGGTGATAAATATAAAGATAATGATAACAAGTTATACAAGGCTGTAAGTAACTGTTATGTATAATTTCTAGCTCAGGTTGTGTACAAATTATAGTATGCTTTTGAAGTAACCACAAGAGAAGAAAAAAAATGGCACAGTCCATTTATGAAAGCAACAGTTCGCACAGTCCATTTATCAAGAAATTAGTATCCAACTTAACATTAACTGTAATAATAATATCAAGTCAATGGGGGAATTGGAAATGATTTGCACACCATTGTTCACTATAACCATAACAGTGATGTCAAGTCAATGACAGAAATGAGAAATATTTGGATAGCATGCTCAGTGATGTTAACCCAGTCATGGACATGGGTATTAATTATCATCTGTGCCCATAATGAACCAGTGGGTCATGATTCAGGGTCTATTATAGGCTGAAAATTAAGGGTCAAAGTTGTTCTCACTATTAAAGAAAAATGGAAAATTTTCTGAATATATAAGTGATTTAATAAATTAACATATACTGGGCTTGAGAAAATGATATCCAATTTTATTTTATTGTTGTTGTTGTTGTTGTGGTGTTTAATGCCATTTTTCAGCACATGATAGGCTATCCATGGCAGCCAGTATTAATGGTGGAGGAAGAACCTGGGAAAACCCTGGGAAGAACCACCGACCCACGAGAAGCTACTGGCAAGCTTTCTCACATACCCACATTGGTCAGATCCTAGACTCGAACCCACGCAGACAGAGGTGAGATGGCAGTGATCCGTAATGGAGAGCACTTTAGACCACTCGGCCACTTGGTGCCCCTCCAATTTTATTAATTTGTTAGAAATAAGTGTTATTCCTGTGTTCAGAATGCATAGTATTTAATATATATTTTAATTTTGGTCTGGTCTATTGTACCCTCTAGAGTCAGCATAGCTCAGCTTGAAAATCATGGATTACATCATTACACAATAATATACAGAGTGCAAGGCCATTTGGAGTTTGATCACTTTACTTTTGACACCCATAAGGTCAACAATAAACAAGCTATTTAAATGTATTGCTTTTTTAAGATGACAAGGATCAGCTTTGCTTTGCTATCACATAATCCTGCAAAATATTTATAAGATATGACAAATCTAAACAATATGTGTTTTAGAAAATAAGGGAATTATTTATAGCTATTTATTTACTTTAGGAGAAAAAGGTTGGAAGCAAATGGGTATTTGAATGTCAGCATGGCAAAGAAGAATGTATAGGAAACATAATTGAGGTAAATATCCCTTCCTTGTTGCATTACCAGTTTTTGTTTTCAGTTTGTTTGTTATGTTGTACAGGAATATACTGCTTAGATAATATTTACAAAAAAATTATGTTTCAAGTATAGCATCCATTTAAAGTAACAGACCCTCAAAATTCCATACTTTCAATGCCTCAGGGGCAAGTTGGTTTTCAGTGGGCAAGCCAATATCCAGATGCAATGCAGGTATTGTAGAAAGTGACTGTTTTTGGTTTTATAAATAAATCAGTAGAAGAACCTTCCTGTCAGCAAGTTAACTTTTAAAAACATATAAAACCCAAGTACACCATCTAACAATCAATAATTCTGAATATAAATATGAAGAAAGCAGCATTAATACTTTGATAATATATATGGTTCTAACTGTGATACTATTATATATGGTCCTAACTGTGATACCAAAATATATAAATGATGGTTTGCTAATAAATCATTGCATTTTTATTTTATTGAGTGAATTTTACAAGTTTAAAGAAGTAGAAAACACAAACTTAGATAATCATGTTAGGTTGCAATTCAGTTACCTAAATGAACTTGTATTACCAAATTTAAATCAAAGGATTAATTACATGCAATAAATTGCCGTTTGAAAAGATGAGAAATAAGAATATTTCAGGTGCAGATAGCTTTGCTGTGGAATTATTAAAATTCATTTGGAACAACTTTGATTTCTTCAAACACAAATATTTATTAGATGATGGTGAATTTTTGGCTCTTCAGATTGAAGGAACTATAAGTTCACAAAAGGTAATAAAAATGTGTGTGATTTGGATTTTTAATGTAGCTATAACAATTTTTGATTTATTTAGCTATGATGTCTGCAGTGTTAGAGTTTATAGTGATGTCTAGCACTGGGGAATCATGCCGCAGACAGGTAGCATGATGTCCCACCCAGTCACATTATCCTGACAGCAGGCCAACCAGTCCTAACACTAAGGGACTGTGATTTTCTTTTTAAATTTCTGGTCTGAAATAGTTTGAGTAAATATGCTCAGATGTACAGAAAATGACTATATACTATATCCATATTATTTGAAAGGAAATTTATTATCTTGAGAGAAATGAAAATATGATATTTTGGCTAGAAAGAAGCACCAAAGCCTCCCTAACTTTGTTATGTGTGTGTTATTTTTGTATAAGCTGTCCTCTACAGCTGTAACTAAAGTGGGGTGATTAAGCTTACACTATAGCTGAGACCCTCAGAGGTCTTGGAAATGCTTAATCACGTGTATTTGGACACCCATTTTTTTATCTGGGATGCAGAAAATCACTTAGGCGGGAGTCCTCCATACACATGTGAAAGGTGGGAGGCAAAAATTCAAAGTCTTGCCAGTCCTGCTTCAGCCACCTGCTTACTGGGAAAATATGTTGATCAGTTAGCTGTGCTGATATTTACAATGACATAATTTAGTAGCTGAAAGATCCCTTGATGTACATGTTGCCATTATAAGAGTACATCAAAGAACATGATGCAATAGTTGGGTGGCAAGTTCAAAGACTTTGACTGGCAGATGTGTGGGAAAATGTACTGGTATTTAAAATGGCAGAATTCAGTGGCTGAGAGATCCCATGATGTACATGTTACCATTATAGAGTACATCAAAAGAAAATGATGCTATAGCTGCATGGCAAGTTCAAAGGCTTTGACTGACTGCTTGGTATGAAAATGTATTGACATTTACAGTGATTGAATTCAGAGGCAGAAAGACCCAGAGATGTACATGTGGTCATTTATAAGAGTGCATCAAATACACAATTTTAGCTTTCATTATTGTGTTTATTTCCATGTATAGCTGAATAAAACAGTGCATGTGACCTTGGAATCAAGACATCTTGAGAATATGCAGGAGAACTTTTTTAGTTTGATATCAATACACATGGAAACTTTTTGAGTTGGATATCAATACACAGGGAAACTTTTTGAGTTGGACATCAATACACAGGGAAACTTTTTGAGTTGGATATCAATATACAGGGAAACATTTTGAGTTGGATATCAATACACAGGGTAACTTTTTGAGTTGGATATCAATATGCAGGGAAACTTTTTGAGTTGGATATCAGTATGCAGGGAAACAAGATATTTATCATAGAGGATCAGTAAACATAAAACACAGTGACTCAACAAATCAGAAAATATTTATTGGTCAAGAGAAATTATTCAAGTCAAAAATAACTGCTTTCCTGAAAGTCTTAAGCTGTATGTCAGTTTTACAAGAACTTAATACAAAAACAGGTGTTAGTGATTAAATAAAAAATGAATTTGTCCCAAGGTTGGATTTGGCTCAAATATCTTTCACATCTTCCCATTGGGCATCAAGGTTCAGAATATAACTATGTTTATAAATTAATTTGTGTGATGAAAACTATTTTGTAATATCTTGAATAATTTTTGAAAATTATCTTGTTAAGAGAAAATGAAAACATGCTTTAAATATCACTAAGTTCTCTACAAAATTACTTGAAAATTTCTGGATATACCTTATTCAGAGAAGCTATCAAAGTACTAGTACAGTGAAATAGTGCCAAAATATGTACCATAGGAAAAACGTGCCAAGGTAAGTCAGTAATCAATAAAAGTCACTTGAATGTCAGCAAGTTAACTTTTAAAAACATCTATAATAATAATAATAATAATAATAATAATAATGACCTTATTTAAAGAGGGTAACACAATTAGCTAAAAACTAATCTACCTTGAGGCCCTCATACAAAGGAATTCATTTATTTAAGCTGCATCTCTGAAGCCACTGGATATATTGGGTTTGGAAGAAGGAAATAGAGTGGGCATTTCTAATCTTAGCTGGAATACTATTCCAGAGCAGAGTTCCAGAGTATTGGAAACTTTTTTAAATTACTCCTTATTTGGTTTGGGAATTTTATACTGTTTGGTTGACATGGATCGCAGGTGGGGAGTATTACCAGGTAGCCTATACTGGAATAGTGATTGTAAATATTCAGGAGCACTATTCTGAGATATCCTGTACATTAATTTGGCTTTTCTCAAACAGATTCGGTCTTTAATAGGTAATATTTTTAACCTACCAGCTAAACTTTCCTTGCTTTCTTTCTGGATTGATATTAGCCCAAATGCTCTTTTTTGAAGATGTGCCAGCTTTGCTATGTTTTTATCATTTGAATTACCCCATACTGTACTACAGTAGTCCAAATAGGGTTGTATGTAACTGTTATAAAATAGTTTCCTGTGCCTTTCAGGGAGAAAATGTCTTATCCTACTGAGAAGCCATAAACTTGAATTGACTTTTTTACTGGTATGTTTGATATGTTAAGTCCATGATAGGTTATTATCTACCAGAACACCAAGTAGCCTATCATGACAGACTATTTGCAGATTTGTATCCTTCCATGTCAGACATAGTTCATCACTATCAAGATTTGTCCTTCTTTGCCGTGTTGAGATAAGTAATATTTTAGTTTTAACAGTATTTGCCACCATGCCATTACATGTGCACCAGTTTTCCAGTTTGTTTAGGGCATTCTGTAAAGAAATTTCGAGCTCATGCTTTGTGTTTTGGATGTCTGACAATGTTGTGTCATCTGCATAGAGATCTGTAGATGTTATTGAGTCTCTTAGTAAAAGTGGTAGGTCATTAATAAATAAAATGAATAGTAGTTGACCTAGAATTAAGCCTTGTGGTACTCCATATCTAATTGTTTCAGGTTCAGACAGAACATTATTTATGTAAACATGTTGTGTTCTCTCATTTAAGTACGAAGTAAACCATCTAATTGTTCTTTCATCATACTGGTAGATTTTCAGTTTCTTCAAAAGGATTTCATGATCCACCATGTCAAAAGCTTTCCTGAAATCTACAAATACAGTTCCTATTATTCTACCTTGGTCAAGTGCTTGAAGCCATTTATCAGTTAGGGAGATCAAGGCAGTCTCACAGGAATGGTTCTGTCTAAAGCCTGATTGATTAGGGTGTAACAGCAAGTGTTTGGTTAAATATGACATGAATGAGTCATGGACATGTTTTTCAATCAATTTTGACAAGTTTGGTAGTATTGAAATTGGTCGGTAGTTATCAGCATCATCCTTAGAACCAGATTTGTGAATAGGAGTTACTTTTGCAGTTTTCCATATTTTGGGGACAGATGAGGTTGCAATACTTAAATTAATTATGAATGTTATGCTATCTACAATAGCAAAGGCAGAAGATTTAATGAGTCGTGGACCAATCTGATCAAGTCCTGTAGCTATAGCCATATACGAATTAAGCTCTTTAATTTCCAGACAGTGGTCAACTACTGGTAGACGTCTTGGCTTTTTAAGAGAGGTATACTTATTTAAAAATATAAATATAAATATTAAAAAATATTAAATATTAAAAAATATAAATATAAATATAAATATTAAACCAGTAATTTGACCCCAAAACATGTATAATATTGTATCCATATTATTGACAGTCCCCTGTTGTAAAGAGATTATGATTAGACCTGAGAATAATTACCATCCTTTACATAGGCTGTACTTGAAGCAAAGCAATCATTCTAATAGAAAATGCTCTTCAAAAATAATTGTCAAAACATTTTTTCTCTCAAAATACTGGTATTGTACAAATCAAATTATTAATTCTCTGTTAAGGGATAAGAAAAGACTTTTAGCATATTTTAATTTCATATTATTTAGAGGAATATTGGTACTTCCTTACAATTATAAATGATAGAAATATGGTAATCAATATTGCTTGAGTAATGTGAGACAGTGCTTTTAGGCCCTAATTACATTATCTACATGCATGCCCAGGATCCTCAAGTGATTGTTAATCCTGACAGAAGCTATCGTCTCAAGGGCTAACCTAAAAACTTATTCAAAGCTATTGAGAAATTGTTATTAAAGAGAAATCACACTGAGTAAAGTCATCATCATTTATGGAATACAATAAATCTGAAGAAGAAAAAAATACAAATGCTAATAGTGATAATGAAAAGAAGAAGAGTAAGAAGAATGTGGTATAGAGACCCATTATAACAAATATGTTTTAATGTTACCAGTGATATCTTTAAGCCTGGCATTTTGTCATATGTCACCTTCAAGATTTTAATGAATCTGATTATCCATTTATGTTGCTATGCTCAGTTAGGGTATATAAAATACATGCTATGCTCAATTCAGGCATATAAAATACATGCTATGCTCAGTTAGGGCATATCAAATGTTATGCTCAGTTAGGGCATGTAAAATACATGCTATGCTCAATTAGGGCAGATACAATACATGCTATGCTCTGTTAGGGCATATAAAATACATGCTATGCTCAATTCAGGCATATAAAATACATGCTATGCTCAGTTAGGGCATATCAAATGTTATGCTCAGTTAGGGCATATAAAATACATGATATGCTCAATTCAGGCATATAAAATACATGCTATGCTCAGTTAGGGCATATCAAATGTTATGCTCAGTTAGGGCATATAAAATACATGCTATGCTCAATTAGGGCAGATACAATAAATGCTATGCTCAGTTAGGGCATATAAAATACATGCTATGCTCAATTCAGGCATATAAAATACATGCTATGCTCAGTTAGGGCATATCAAATGTTATGCTCAGTTAGGGCATATAAAATACATGCTATGCTCAATTCAGGCATATAAAATATATACTGTGCTCAGTTATGGCATATCAAATGTTATGCTCAGTTAGGGCATATAAAGTACATGCTATGCTCAATTCAGGCATATAAAATACATGCTATGCTCAGTTACGGAATATCAAATGTTATGCTCAGTTAGGGCATATAAAATACGTGTTATGATTAGTTTGGGCATAAAATACATGCTGTGCATAGGGCATATAAAATACATGCTGTGCTCAGTTAGGGCATAAGAAATACTTGCTTTGCTCAGTTAGGGCATATAGAATACATGCTATGCTCAGTTAGGCATATAAAATACATGCTGTGCTCAATTAGGACATATAAAATGCATGTTCTGCTCAGATAGGGTATATAAATACATGCTATGCTCAATTAGGGCATATACAATACATGCTGTGCTTAGTTAGGCATATAAAATACCTGCTGTGCTTAGTTAGGCCTATAAAATACCTGCTGTGCTCAGTTAGGGCATAAAATACATGCAGCAATAACATAGTAAGTAATAAAACATCCAGTTTTATTCGGTCCTGTAATTAGGAGGCATTAGTTGCTTGATGGCAGTTTTTGAAAGTTTCTTGTGTGCATCTGTTTAGAAATTGTTCAGAAGGAAATAGATTTATTGCCTTACTAACAAGAATGCTACTACCCCTTGTGAAAAGGAACATGAATTATTTTATATTTCTTTTACTATTAAATATTTATTTGCTTGCTGGCTTAATAAAAGTTCAATGGCTGCATTTGATACTAAGTGATTAAATAGTTCTGTTTCATCGTTTTAGTCTAAAGCTATTATTAATAAATACATTTTATTAGTGGCTATGGTTTGCTGTTGAATATGCAATGCTGTGATTTTTTGGCAGATAAAACCATCTCTTAACTATTGTGTTATGGACCAACAATTTAATAGAGGGGTGCTTGGGGTTTTCTTTTAAACCAGAAGAAAACTTGTGGTTGGTTAATGTAAAGAAGCTTCCTGGTGACCAATCTGCAATCATCATGTAATTTAAATGTTTGACTATGGGTAATCAACCAACCAAATATCTTAAGATTATGTCAGATTTAATCCCAGTCCTGACGAAAAGAGTGACGAGCTTGCAGTAGCAGCTTATAAATTATGACACCTTGTAAATTATTACACCTTGTAAATTATGACAAATTGTAAATAATGACACTTTGTAAATTATGACACCTTGTAAATTATGACAACTTGTAAATTATGACAAATTGTAAATTTATGACACCTTGTAAATTATGATAACTTGTAAATTATGACACTTTGTAAATTACAACACCTTGTAAATTATGACACTTTGTCAATTATGACACCTCAATAATTGAGGTGGTAAACTTAGAGCAAAGGTCAGAGAGACTTGTATGTCATTAGTAACTGGAGGCAAGGATAAATACTACCAAGCATTTAAATAGAACTGTGACTTGTATTAACCTGCAAATGCTTTCTTTCATTAACTATGTCAAATTTGTTAATGGGTTTATTCCAGCTGATGTGGAAGTAAAAAAATATTAAAATGGAGAGGGAACATTTAGAAAAATAAAATCATTATAAAGATTGACGTTGCATGTTTTTAGTAATGTTCTATTTAAACATACAATTGTTGAAGCAAGATATGAGCTTGTCGTTGTGAATATATTTTCTTACATAATGCCATTGCTCGCAGTATGCTGATTTTTTTTCCTTCTGAACATATGTCCAGTTTAATAAGGTTCCATTTTATTTACAGATTATGGTCATTGCCCTAGATTTGGCAGGTAAAATTGAGTGCTATTTAAATTCAGCCATTATTTCCTCAGCACTGTTTCATTCAGCCTTGTCTGTATTCCAGATTGTTACCCTTCCATTTGCTTTATCTTTGAACCCATATTGCAATACAATACCATCTGTATTCTTTTTGTTACTTCTTATTTTGTACTTTTGTTGTTGGGCAGGGGCAGATGATTCATATAGCTTTGATTTGATTGGTAAAGATAGGTAATTAGTTAGGCAGCTGTTTTCTTGTTTTTTATATTATTTCTTAACTTTTTATATCATAATGCTGGTATTTTCTTTGATCTTTTCTTTCTTTTCTACATGAAGTCCTTTGCTATTTTTTCTTTTTTACATGAAGTCCTGTGGGAAACACTTTTTGTTTATGAATGAGTCTCCAAGCGTGAAGCTTCCATGCCAAAAATTTAAAATTATCTTCCCACATGATTGCGTTTGAAAATAAATCAATAGGTTGATTGTGTCTTGCTGTTAAATATCTACTGATCTGAGAAATATTATCTGAAATAGTTTTTTTTTCTGTTATCTATTTACTTGTTTTTACCTTTTAAAAGATATTCCCATTTAAAGTGACTTTATATAATGATATATTAATATTTGAGGCACATGGGCTGAACATTTATGTAGTGATGTCATGGATTTGCTAAGGCAAAAAAACCTGATATTTTTTTACTGGATAAACATTTACAAGCAGAAGAGGAGAAAATTATTTATTCCATATGGGACATGAATGTTAATTTAACTCCTTTGTTACCAGAGTGGGGGTGTTGCAATTTTATGATGCAATAATTCTGAATATAAATGAGAATAAAAACAGCATATAGTGTATTAATACCTTGCTGTTGGTACTGAACATGATGGAAATATATACATGTATCATGCTAACTCTGATTCTCTTGAATTATATATAATTCCAAAAGGCAAATAAGATAAATTATTCCTGAAGAATTGCAGATCTATATCATTCTTAAAAATTATTTTTAAAAATCCTCCACAACTTTTGAAAACAGCTTTAAGAACCTTTTTAACTAAAACTAATGCACCCATATCAATCAAGTTTTATTTCTTGTCTGAATATAGTGGAAATTTGAGTTTGGTACAAAAACAAGTTTAGTATAATGATATTTCTGAACATACCACAATACGGAGTATGGTGCATGGCAATTTTATTAGGGACTGGGATATTTCTTTTTAAATAACTATCTCTCAGATATCTGTCTCTAAGACGTCTATCTCTCAGGTACCTGGAAATAAACATCATGCTCTGATTTTTAGCAAATAACACCATGTTATATCCATGTTATTAGAAACAAAACAAAATTATATTGAGGTAATAGGAAAATAAAATATCTTGGCTAGGAAGAAAATCATACTCCACCCCACCCCCAGAATTAAATTGATGGTAGCAAATAGCAGATGAATTTCCAGTGTGTATGT
This sequence comes from Sinohyriopsis cumingii, assembly GCA_028554795.2. Classification (NCBI taxonomy): domain Eukaryota; kingdom Metazoa; phylum Mollusca; class Bivalvia; order Unionida; family Unionidae; genus Sinohyriopsis; species Sinohyriopsis cumingii. Next base: position 36,210,724 of record CM068837.1, read on the forward strand.
TAGACATGTAAAACTTGAGTGGGATGATTACACTATACCTGACAGCCTGTAATATTAATGATTCTGATATTAGAGAGCTTGTTGATGAAGATAGGAATTTGATTGACCCCAAAGCATACTATTTACTAGCTTCACAATTCATAAATTAATTTTTAGAGAGATGTCATCACCTGAGAAAGATGTTAATCAGAGAGCGGCAGTAAACATAAATCACACTGACCCAACAAATGAGAAAATATTTAGTGGACTAGAGAAATTAAGTAAAATTCAAACATTAAAAAATCCGGTCTTGAAAATGTCAAAATGGTTATCAGTCTTACAAAAGAATACATACACATTTGCTTTACAAACTATTTTAAAACAGTACATTTTTAAAATTATTTTATTAAACTGAAAGTTTTTCACAGCATTCGATTTGCTCAAATATCTTTTACAAAATCCCATTTGGCCACCATGTTGTTATGTGTGAAATGTGTTAAAACATGGGATTAAACATTTATCTCAGATATTCAAAAATAATTTGTGAAAATAAAAACTTTTTCATAAAAACATGAATAAATTTTGAGAATTAATGAACAATGAAAACATGCATTTAATGTCACTAAATTCACAACAAGATTACTTGAGAACTTCTTTTGAAATCCTTAGCTACAGAACTACCTATGTACTGGTACAGTGAAGTATGGCCAGAAAGAAAATCAACCCAATGGGAAAAAGTACTGTGGTAAACCAATATATCAGTAATACTGCACACCCACTGGGGAAATACACTAAATATCTTTGTTAAAATGCAACAAGTGCAAGAGAAGAATGATATCACGGGTCTTCTGCTTGTTGACTTTGAAAAAAAGGTAATTTATTTGGTTTCATGGAACTTTATAAAATTCCTAATTTCTTTATATTTTGGCCCAATGGTTAAATAAAGGACAGAAATATTTGACAAGAATATTTAATCATATATTGCTGTGACCAGTAAAGTTTCACAAGGGTATGCTACCGAACAATGTTATCCCTTATTGACATATATTTTCATTTTATGTATTGAGACTGAATCAGTTAATAACAAGATCAAAGGTATAAACATTGATAATACAGTATAGAATACATTGTATCCCAAAAGGCAGATGATACGTGTCTTTTTTAGATGCTACTGAAATGTCATTAACATATACATTGTGTATATTGAATGAGTTTATGTCCAATAACATTGAAAAAGTTTTGAATTTTGAAGGGAATAAAAGAGAAAAGCAGAGACAAAATTGCATCACAGTGCATTAATTTTGCGACTAAATTCACAAGAAATTAGAAATAAATGATAGAGTTAAATTATTCAAACAAAATTAGAGAAATAAAAATTATGTTCTTGCAATAGTCTTTTAGAATTTTGATATCTTGTGGAAACATTACAGTTGTAAGGTGTATTAATGTGTTCAAGAAAAGACATTTGATTCTTTATTTACCAAATCATTTAGAAATTTTTATGTAACTATATGAATAGTTTTTAATTTGTTGTAGAATAAACTAAATGATAGAAAGACTAGTCTGAGCCCAAAAATATTCTGAAAGCAGATTAAAAATGATTAACATTCAAATAGTAATGCCAGCATGAAAAACAGCCTGGGTATGTAGACTTATTTTAGATACAGCTAAGTGAGAAATCAAACCATAAATTTAGAGATGTCCAAAGATATTTGATTTTTTGGGGTTATGAAATTTTGTTTACTAAAATCTCATGGGATTTGAGGAAGAAATTTTAGAATGATGCTTTATTCAGTTTATTAAAACCACCTTATTATGGTGATCTGAATCAGTTTTGTTCATTGCTAATAATAATGTTGGAGGTCACAGAATTTTCTGTAAACAGTTGTACAGTTGTGAAGTAAATAGAATCATGAGTTTCACATGAATCTTAATTCTTACCTTAACAATTAACCATATGGAATAAATCTTTTTACAAAATGATTGTGTTACAGATGTTATTATTATGGAATAAACCTTTACAGTATTAGGGTATTGTAGGTGTTTATTATTACAGAATAAACTTTTTTCATTATGAGAGTATTAAAGGAGTTATTTATTATGGAATAAACTTTTTTTGGTGGCATCAGAGTTGTCTTTTCTTTGTTGTACATGTACTCATAAGACCTATAAGATATGTCAGTTTGTGGACAAACAAGGTCAGCCATGCCACATTATTGCATCACATTGGAGACTATGTTGGTAAAGTAGAACAAGTTACCATGGCATGTGGGATAATGAATTCAGAGTTATTTTAATCAACTGATATTGAAGACCTGTTGAAAAGAATCAGTTATTATACAAATTCGAATATGGAGAGTAATGTAAAGTATACTTGAGCCACAGAGAGAAATTGACTGATAAATCATTTTTGGGGAATTATTTTAAAATGTGCACTGAGTATAGAAGGATTAAATAATGGCTAATTTTTTTAATTTCTTTTTTCTTCAAAAGAAGTTATGTCAAAATACTAATTAACAATAAAGTAGTGAAAAATTCATGGAAGTCTTGTTGGCTAAGAAATTGCTTGACAAAGTCTTATATATGTTTTATCATCTTTTTCTCTTTTTTTGAAAAAATAAATATCTTTTATTACAAAGAATAATTATTGCCTTATTTTTCTTCATGAACAGTAGTGTCAAGTAATGTTATTCTTAACGTTTTAAAATCAACATTGTTCAGTTTTTCTGGCCCTTGGTAGAGTCTTCATGAAAAGCCATAAAGATTGCAGTATTTTTGTGAATATTCTTTTACAAGATGTATAATCTTGTTTATTAAATAAACCATACAAGATTTTATTATATACTTAACTGTGAATTATAAAATCTTGTTGGCAAAATAAGTTTCATAGTCATTTCTTTCTTATAGTTTCAGATGTAAAAAGTATATCCTTATATTTTCGCTTGTGAAAATATAAGATTTCCCATCATGCCTTATGAGCATTGATTGTGTATCCCTTCAGAAGTTCAAGTAACCTGGTTCTCAGCCCCCTATGTAACTTTGGTCAAAAGTTCCAACCAGTGTAAAATTATACCTCCATTAACAAAAACTAGCACTTTGTGCTTTCAGAGATGGGAAATGATTTTTGCTGAAAAACTTGACTTCATTCCATTTGCATGTCTATGAAGTTATTTCCCCTTGCATCCTTGACAACAATGATAAACCCACCATAATGCAAAGATGAATCGGACCTTGTGGTCCAGTCAGATAGTTTTTAAAACATCAAAAATATAATATACTGCAATTTATAAGGTCATCCCAATTTTACCACTGTCATAAGTCACTGATCTTTGTATGATTAGCCCATGAAAATAAGGTGAATTTACAAAATAATTTGATTTTTAATAACAGGTAGGGTATTGTGCAGAAGAGTGGTTTTAAGCTTCAGTTTTTGGGCAAGTCTGGTATACAGTTAACAAATGCTTTTTTCCTGTCTAAATACTGGATATATTTCATCTTAATGTGTAAAAAATTCTTGTAGTTTTGCCACTAAAATGTCAGGATTTTTTTGGTACCTTGTGATGAAGTATCCTCTGCTTTAAACTGTTACATCTGTCACTCACATGAAAATGTTTTCTAAGTTTATTTTAATTTTTTGAGACAGATATTTTTACAAGTGCAAGAATATCATTTTTATGACATTTTTTAGTTGCTAATTGAAACTGCCTTTCTGCTTTTCTCTGTTGGCAAATTTATTTTCATGCTGTCACATAAACAGTTTGCAATAAATTATTAATTTATGAATTCATTATATATTTATTTCATAAATACTATATTCATTAATTTATTATCAGTATGAAATTCACCAGAATAATGCATCTTCACAGTGAAAAAAAGTTTCACAAGAAGTGAAAAGTTTTGTCAAAATGGGGCAATAATATGGAAAGGGTTTATTCCTTTCATTGTCATATCGCTTAAATCCTAAGTGTATAAATATTCTCAATACTTAGATTTTTCCTTTACCAGTTTACAAAATGCATATATTGCAAAGCCTTAATCTTGTGATAACCAATTAGGAATAGGATTAACAAAGGTGCATTTATTACAAGGACTTAATTTTGAGATTATGATTAACAAAATGTATACATTTCAGCTACTTAATTACTGTGATAACCAATTAGGAATATGACTAACAGATGTGCATACATTACAAATGCTCAATTACTGCGATAACTTATTTGGAATATAACTAACAAATGTGCATATATTACAAAGCCTTAATTACTGTGACAGCTTATTGGGATTATGATTAACTCAGATGTATACTTTATGCACATATAATCATCATCATCACCTATTAGGAATGTAATTAACAAAGGTGCATATACTAAATTTTGTACTGTGATAATCCATTAGGAATGGGGTTACTAAAGATGCATATACTACAAAGACTTGCTTGGTGTGAAAATATATTGAGAATATGGCTAACAAAGGTGTATATTTGATGAAGACATAATTACTGTGATAATGTGATAATGAGTTAGATTTGTTTAACAAAAATACATCTATTACAAAGACCTTATTTCTATAAGAAACTACTAGGAATATGACTAACAAAGGTGCATATATGACGAGGACTTAATTACTTTGAAAATATATTTGGAGTATGACTAACAAAGGTGCATATAATACAAATACTTAATTCCTGAGATAACCTGTTTGAATATAAGTACATATATTACAGAAATAAGTACATATATTACACAGACTTAATTACTGTAATTGCCTATTTGAATATAAGTGCATATATTACACAGACTTAATTACTGTAATTGCCTATTTGAATACAAAGTGCATATATTACACAGACTTAATTACTGTAATTGCCTATTTGAATATAAGTGCATATATTACACAGACTTAATTACTGTAATTGCCTATTTGAATATAAGTGCATATATTACACAGACTTAATTACTGTAATTGCCTATTTGAATATAAAGTGCATATATTACACAGACTTAATTATTGTAATTACCTATTTGAATATAATATGCATATATAACACAGATTTAATTACTGGAGTTACCTATTTGAATATAATGTGCATATATAACACAGACTTAATTACTGTAATTACCTATTTGAATATAAAGTCCATATATTACACAGACTTAATTATTGTAATTACCTATTTGAATATAAAGTGCATATATTACACAGACTTAATTACTGGAATTACCTATTTGAATATAAAGCACATGTATTACACTGACTTGATTGCTCCAATTACCTGTTAATAATATAAAGCACATATATTACACATACTTAATTACTGTAATTACCTATTAAGGGTATAAAGTGCATGTATTACACAGACTTAATTATTGTAATTACCTATTAAGAATATGATTAACAATAATATTCAGATTACTGCTAGATGGGTTAAAGATAAATTGAATATCATTTCTTTAATCCTTAAGTTTAAGATTTGTCTTATTTAAAGCTCTATTACTAATAAATAATTAGGAACCTGAATTAATTCATTATTCTTTCTTTCCACAGACATGTACTATTTATTTAGTTAAGAACATCTCAGTGTACTTCCCATTTATCCACTGTATGGAGACTACAAAAGGGCCACAAGAGAAAGTTGTACAAAAGGTACAGTATTTATCCTATGATATGCCACATGTCTCTTTCTTGTGATATGTCCAAGCTCCCCACATAGTGCATGGCCACAGGTCCATACACTGTAATAGGCCTTCAGTGACCACTCTTTGATAGGTCCCAGATCCATGTTGTGATATGTTGCAGGTCCCAACCTTGTGATAGGTCACAGGTCCCTACATTGTGATAGGCTTACGATGAGTGTATAGTTAAAAAAATGAAGTCATCAGGTATCATGGAATAACTGACCTTGAAATAAACGAATCATCTGCCTTTTTATCGCCAAAGCTATTTTACCAAAAGCTTTTTCTCCTTCAGAATATTCATGTAATTGACATATTTTACCACATACTTTTTTGTCTCATAATATATATATTTACAGCTATGTCACCACAGACTTAAAAATATTCATGCCAAATTACAGATTACCTTTTAAGTATGTGATGAAAAAATGATTGGTTGATATCACCAACACTTGGCAAGAATTCAGTTACAGTAACATTTCATCTTTGATTTCTTCAAGTACGTTCAAGAGAAGCATGACCCATCCGTACCTGCTTGAACATGACACTAAAAAAAAATGTCCTACTAAAAACATGATTTTGTACTCCAAAACTACCTGACAGTCATGTTGGAAAAAGATGATTTCCAGTAATCTTGATAACACAACAAAAAAAAAAAAAAATAAAGAAAGAAAAAGCCTATCAGTTCAATATATGCCTGCAACATGTAGCTTGCATAAACGGAATCACTTATCCTTAGGGCAGTTTGAATAGCAAAACAAACATGCCAAGTTTGAGAGAATTTTTTGCACAACTGTCTTCCTGCCTGAAAACTCTTATAACATGGTCCAGGAAAATTAGTTGTCCAGATATGTGAAATTTAATCAAAGTTATATGATTTACTATTTCATTGATTTGTTTCAAAGTACTGTTCATTTTATCAAACAATTTTTTACAACAAAAACATTTTGTTTGTCATAATTGTAACATTTATGAGAAGAAATAATATTTATAATAAAATCTATTTTTAAAAAGATTTTAGAATAATTTTGTCATTTGCACATGTCTTGTCCTTGATATAATTCCATGTAGCTTTCTTAGTGACATGTAAATATTCAGATGTAATCTCAATCCAGATTGGGGGCCCCGAGTGGCCGAGCGGTCTAAAGCGCTCTCCATTACGGATCACTGCCATCTCACCTCTGTCTGCGTGTGTTCGAGTCCAGGATTCGGCCAATGTGGGTATGTGAGAAACCTTGCCAGTAGCTTCTCGTGGGTCGGTGGTTCTTCTTTGGGTTCTTCCTCCACCATTAATACTGGCCGCCATGCATAGCCTATTGTGTGCTGAAAAATGGCGTTAAACCCCACAATGGCGTTAAACCCCACAACAACAACAAAAATCAATCCAGATTAACCTCTGTTAACAGAAATGAACAGAAAAAACTTCCTGTAGATGATTGCTCATGTTCATGTGCTCACAACTCAAATTGCAGAAAACAGACATAGGCTCATGGTCACTAAATCATATAAAGCCTGATTTCTGCTCTGGTTCGAAATTATGTTTTATTTGATGCTTATTCCTTTTCTTTTTTGGTGAAATTAAATACGTGTCATTCACCTTCCCGATCGACATCCACATTCCTCACAGTGTGTTACCTCCCTTTGGAACTTTAACTCCACTGCCACAGCAACATAAATTTGGTGGTAAATTGCCACCTGGAAAAAAACATATGCTTCAATAAGTGCATCACTCTCAGTTTTAATAGCCTTGTCAGACATGCACTAGACACGACATCGTGGTATATCAATTGTTACAGATATTTGATTTAATTTATATTTAATTTAATTTGTGTGTGATTTGATTTGATTGTTTGTAGGTTTTGGAATCTTTTTATTTTCTTTACATGTCAATGTAATGTAATTTTGTTTACTAGGAATTTGATATTTTCCAGAAAATTCAGTTTGGCCTGAATCTTTCCTTAAATACCTAATAATAGAATAACTGTTTCAATTTATGACTTAGGTCCTGGCCTTGATTGAGGGTCAAGTAAACAACTTTTATTCTTGGAGTAAAATGATTGGTTCTTATCAAGAACTTACAGGGGCTACATAATTTTTGTATGTAACATGATCTCATGATCCTTTATTCTGCAATTAGGTATTTCCTAAATTGTGAAATACTTAGCATTAATAGTAATGTTTAGAGAGAGATGAGAGTTTTGGGGCTTTTAAACGCTTGTTTTCTTCTGTTGTGACCAGTATTGAAGTTTTGAGTTGTTGAGTTATATGTTAATTTTTTTTCAGTTTATTTGGACTAATAAAAGATTAATTCATTTCTCTGGAAATATTGTATTCTTACAGAATTCTTGAACAAGGACATTTCTTAAAATTTTTATTTGGATTTCCAAAACCGGAGGATGAATCCTAGTGTTTCTACAAGGAACTGTAGACTTCAGCACAGTATAGGTTACAGCATACGTCATTGCCTCCCATCTTGGATTCTTCATCAGGACTCGAACTTGAAATCATTAGAACATTTTATTATTTTTATTATTAGGACTTCTAAAATATTATTCGTGGATTATTCTTGATTATTTTTGGATTTGATTTTTGAAGCCGTAAGTTTTTGTTTTCATTTTTGCAATATTTATTCAGGGAAATAAATTAATTATTATATTTTTCAAAGTTTAATGTTTTCACTCTTTCATGTGTTACTGTTTTTTTGAGCCTAAACACATAATACAATAAAGTCACAGTGAAGTGCATCTGAGTCACATTACATAGTCTGGTCATTTATACCATGTTTTTGATTGGATCTCAACCTGTTGTTAGAGAAGGAAGGTAAGATCCAGTATGTACAAATACACTAAGATGGTTGACTAAGGTTTAGCTGTCTCAGCTGGTCTAAACAGTCTCATGACAGAGATATATTATGAAAGATTATGAGATGTCATGAGCACGTTTGATATCATATTGAAGCTACTCTATAATATGAGAAGTAGTCATCATTGATAGCCAAGGTCATCAGTCCACATTCCACATCAACCCATGTCATATATAGCTAGCTTAAACAGTGTTTTTGACAAGAACCCTCCATGCCATATAAGTGAAACGCTCAGTACTTTGATTCAGTAGCATGACACTACTGGGACAGTGCATCTATGAGCCTAACATTGTATTCTTATTACTTTGATATAATAGCATGACACTACTGGGATAGTGCTTTTATGAGGTTAACATTGTATTCTTGGTACTTTGATTCATTAGCTTGACACTACTGGGATAGTGCTTTCATGGGTTAACATTGTATTCTTGGTACTTTGATTCATTAGCATTTGGCTACTGTGATAGTGCTTTTATGGGTTTAACATTGTATTCTTGGTACTTTGATTCATTAGCATTTGGCTACTGTGATAGTGCTTTTATGAGTTTAACTTTGTATTCTTGGTACTTTGATTCATTAAGATGACACTACTAGGACAGTGTGTTTATGGGGATAACATTATCAAGTCTTCATGTACAGATTATTGTCCTTGTGGGAAAACAAAGAGTTGGCAGCAGGATATGGGCAATAGGCCTGTTTGTCCGAGTTGATGGCAAGTTGGGGCCTGTTTGTCCCAGTTGATGGCAAATTGGGGCCTGTTTGTAAGAGGATGGGTGTTTATTAAAAGAATGAGCCTCTTAATTATCTAATCCAGTTTCATTCAAATTTTTCCAAAATGTTTTAGGTAGATGATTATCTGATAAGATATTGCTTTCAACGAGGTCTGATTATTTTAAATACTTGAAATTTTTTTATTTTTCAGTGTGCCTCTAAGTTCAAAGGAATAGACTTGGACAAGATAATGGGATGTTCCACGGACAGTCTGGGTAATGAACTAGAACACCAGATGGCTCTGCAGACAGATGCTCTAGAGCCACCCCATACATATGTACCCTGGGTGACTCTAAATGGGGTAGAGTATTCCAATTACTTGTATATATTAACTATACTTTCAAATTGTTATTATTATTATTATTATTAATGGATATATCAAATTAAATCAGTTTAAAGTACATTTACCATACAGGTTGCTACAAAATCACAAACTTGAAGACCCAGTTTGATCAGTTTCTCATGAGCAGTATTCCAGGAAGTGTTCCAATGCATATATTGTAGTGATGTTGTCATAACACACAGCTATCCCAGTGAAGATAAACCCAAGCTTCTTCCTTAAATTTTATTTACTTGAATGTCACTACCACCATGACTTCAAAATGTAAAATCACTCTTTCCCCTTATGAAAATGCGTGAGGAAAATTATACCTCAGTGAATATATCGCTATTTTCAGACCAAAGAGTATTAACAAAACTATAAATCAGGAAAATATCACTGAGGATATCACTGCTTTCAGATTGGTGAGTATTAATGAAAGTATAAATCAGGAAGATATCACTGCTTTCAGATTGGCAAGTAATAATGAAAGTATAAATCAGGAAGATATCACTGCTTTCAGATTGGTGAGTATTAATGAAAGTATAAATCAGGAGGATATCACTGCTTTCAGATTGGTGAGTATTAATGAAAGTATAAATCAGGAAGATATTACTGCTTTCAGATTGGCAAGTATTAATGAACGTACAGATGTTGAAAATGTTATAATGGTACATCAGCATGACATTATGTATTTAAATGTTACATGAATTATATAATGGTACATCAGCAATGTGTATTTCAATGTTACATGTATTATAAACCAGTAGATACATATTTTAAGGGACTAAACATTAAATTTGTACAGCGGTGGGAGTTGAGATTGTTTTGAAAAATATTTCCATTTCCCATATCACTTGACAAAATATTTTGTTTCTGATTTGTAGAAAGTCTTGATTCAGAAGAAGATCACAGGCCCATTCACTCACTCCCCCTTTTGAAAATTAAATATTGGGTCCCAAACTTGAAAAAGTCTGGAATGCAGTTTATGCAGCCCATTCCAATTAAGGACAAAAACTATTGTACATATGTACATACTTGAGTGTAAGTTGAATCCAAGTGCAAGTTGTGCAGACCCAGATCTGCCTCTGCATTATGCACAAGCAGATATGGGTCTGCAGTTTTGTTAGGACTGATCAGTAAATAATCAAGATAGACCCGGATCTGTCAGCACAGTATTTGAGAGCATATCAGGGTCTATGTTGTTTTGCAGTTGAACCCAACTTATAAGCAAATAAAGATGGTATGGTATATGCTTCTAACAGTGTTTGATGGCATCAGAATTGTAATTATTAACAAGACCTGTAAGTAGAGAAATTCCTGTCTGCTTTAAGATCCATAGTACCAGAATACTTGAACCAATTGTATTATATGTACTTATGTGCCATTTGGTTGTCTATTATAAAAGCGTCTTTCATTTTGCAGACAAAAGTGTGAATTATGTTTCCCTGAAAATGTTTAGTTGTAAGTAGAATTTCACTGAGTTTTGAAGTAAAACAGACCACACTAATGAACATTTTGTATTTGTTCTAGGTTCATACTGATGACATACAGGACAAGGCAGAAACGGACCTTGTAAACTTGATATGTCAAACTTACCAGGTACATAAACATCATACTCACCCACTGACCTTACAAACTTAATATTCATATGATAGATCTTTCTTCAGGGAGATTCATTGATTGTAACATTTAATTTTACCAAATAAGTGAACTGGAAATAATTATCTTGAAGGTATTAAAAGATTTTCTTTTGGTACCAGACACAAAGTGAAGGTTTTTTCCCCAGGTAGATATTGTTGAGTTCATAAAAGTTTGGCCAGTGTATGGATGTAACCAATATAGGTACCTTTGTTCAATATTATAAAGGCATTGTACAGTAAAAATATTTGGTCAGTCTGCAGAGGAAGCCTTTGATAGGGCCAGAGTGCAGATGAGATCTAGTTAGAGGGGTCCTGTGCAAAGAAGGCCTGGTTATAGACTGCCCAATCTGAAATGGAGGCCTTGATTGGACAGGGCCAGTCTGTAAAGGAGGTCATGGTTAGAAAGAGCCATTCTGCAAGGAAGGCCTAGTTGCAGAAGGACTAATCTGATAAGGCATTGATTACATAGAGCCAGTCTAGAACAGTTGTCTTGTTTAGAAAGAGCCAATCTGCAAAAGCCCTAGTTCGATAGGGCCAGTCTTCATAGGAGGTCATGGTTAGAGAGGGTGACTCTGGAACAGAGATCTTGGTTAAGAGGCAATTGAGGCTTAATCTCACTGAACTTTGAAATATCTACTGGAATGAAAAGAAATCATTCAGAATGCTGTTCCATAACAAAGTGTTTGAAATATTTTAAGTCAAAACAAAAACTAATAACAATTGTCAGTTGATTAGTAATAATAAACATTTGCAAGGTCTTAATCAGAAAACAGTTTTCTCTACAAAAATCAAAAGTTAGATTTATAATTTTTTATTAATTGATGGTATATGAAAATTCAGGGGGGTCAGAACATTACTAAGCTGTATTTCACTTACAAGTTACAGTCTGGAAGAAATAATCCTGATATGACTTTGGATGTTTTCATTATCTTCACAAAAATCGATAATAATGTCATACATGTTGTATATGAGATATTATAGAATGACATCTTTCCTACTTTACCAATACTATAGATTTCATGGATACATTGGATAGCCAGCTTGTTTTATTTGGACATTAAAATTATCATTAAAAGTTATTAAACTTAATAACATGTCATAATCATTCCACTCATTTAATAAACATTGTATATATATCTTCACATATCATATACTGTATGTTTTAGACAGGTGAAATGCATGGATAGTTGGTCCGAAAGGTGCTTGTCTGGTTCAGTATTACCCAAGTTAATGAATGGAGTTGCTTTTTAAAGTAACATATATTGATTCATAAACCACACATTTACATAAAACTAAATATGTGTTTTCTTCCGAATCAGCGGAAAAAATAAGTTTGATTTGACAAGGGGATAAATCAAGACCATTAGGGTGAGATGTGTTCATAAGCCTTATCAAGCAAGTTTTTTCCCTAAACACAATTATGGTTTTGTGTTCATTACATACCCACTCATTTGTGCTTCTAAAAATAATGATATGTGGATGACAAAAACTAAACTAAAGTAGTTGCATTCTGGATTTGTGATGCATAAAACTGCATTTGTGGTCTGTACTGAGTTGACAGAAGGAACTAATTTGATATGTCAAGGCTGTCAGTCGGAGACATTCATATGCCAATCAAATGATTTCTTCCCCCTGACTTAGTACAAAACACAATAGCCATTTAGTATTATATACCCCAAGCTTTCTAAATAATTTTAGCTTTACTGTATGAATGAAATTCAAAACAATCTGCAATTTATAAATATTTGATTCACTGCGTCTGAAAATATCTATGCACATTAATGTCAAAGAAGTTGCCTGAGTAATTTGAATCTGGTTGTGTGACATGGAAGTATCTACTGAACAGTGGTATTGAATGCTAGATCAATTCAGTAGAGTTAAATGTATATTTAATACAGTAACACAGACTGAACATCTACATCAAACACTCTATAGCTCATTAAAAATTCCATTCATGCTGTACAGCTTGATTATTATTCTATTCACACTGTACAGCTTGATAATTATTTCATTCACACTGTACAGCTGAGTAATAATTCCACTCACACTGTATAGCTCATTAATAATTCCATTCACACAGCATAGCTCAATAATAATTCCATTCACACTGTAATTAGCTCAATAATAATTCCATTCACACCATATAGCTCAATTATAATTCCATTCACACAGTATAGCTCAATAATAATTCCATTCATGCAGTATAGCTCAGTAATAATTCCAGTCACACTGTATAGCTCATTAATAATTCCATTCACACTGTACAGCTTAATAATTATTCCATTCACACTGTACAGCTTGATAATTATTCCATTCACACTGTATAGCTCATATTAATTCCATTCACACTGTATAGCTCAATATTAACTCCATTCACACTGTACAGCTTGATAATAATTCCATTCACACTGTACAGCTGAGTAATAATTCCATTCACACTGTACAGCTTGATAATTATTCCATTCACACTGTACTGCTCAATAATAATTCCATTCACCCTATAGCTGAGTAATAATTCCATTAACACTGTACAGCTTGATAATTATTCCATTCACACTGCGTGGCTAAAAATATAATTTTGAAAGAGATAAAACAGGGATGTGTATTAAATAAAATACATGTTTGTGTTTTTGAGAGAAAAAAGCAAATTTTATATGGTGTTTGAATACATCTCAGCCTAATGGCCTGAATTTATCCCAGCACCATACACCACTCCCTTGATAACTCACATACTGATAACTTGCGAACCCATTTATAACACGGGGTCAGGCGTAGATCCCATTTTTTAAACCAGAAAATACCCAAAAAATTGATCCCTATTTGTTGAACTTGAAGAAAATTGCGATCAGAATTGGTAACGGAAACTTTGATATATCGCTTAATTTATCGTTGAAAACGTTAGATAGGACCTGGAAATTTTAATCAACATTATGAAATATCAGATTTAAAAATAGGTCATAAAATGTTTTACATATTCTTTCTGAATGACATTCCTAGTACACAGCAGTACACAATATGTAAGGAAATTTCAATCAATGAAAAAGTCACTTACGCCGAGTGGAGGCAGTACTTTAATAAATAAATGCAAGTTAAATTAAAAAAAATCAATTGAAATTTGTGTTCTAGTTCTATCTTTTAGTTCCTTTTAAGTGTAATCATCATAAATGCAACGTAAACTCTTGTAGTTAAATGTAAAATGCATCACAGCTATGTCCGCAAGCGTTTCTCAGAGAACCTAATTAAGTGCCAACTGTGTTTTGATAACTGACTTGTGGAAGTATTTGTTTTATTGTTGCACTGAATTAAAAGCTGGCCTTCTTTGTATTATCATGTTAATTATGTCTTTTGAATCAAATAAAGGAGGTAGAATAAAACAAAAGTTAGAGGCACAAAAATCCTACAAACTTAAAATCTAGCAGCCCTGGTCGTATGTCCAGTGAACTCGGTTCATTTGATCAATCGAATACTGTTATAAATGTTATTGTGTATGTAACATAAACTACCTTAACCAACTTTTTCATAACTGTGATCAAAGATAGCAAGGCAGCAGAGCGAAATGAATACTTCATAAAGTAGAGAGCTTTATTTCACAGATACAGGTCATTGTGGGCAAGCGAGTTTCAGAGAATTCTTGAGCCGGTACTTAGAGATATCCTCAAGGATGAGCTTTTTGAGTACAGTAGAGTCTCATGTGATGGCTGCTGGTTGATGGTTGCTTTTTGAGTATAGTAGAGTTTCATGTGATGGCTGCTGGTTGATGTTCGCTTTTTGAGTATAATAGACTATCATGTAATGGCTGCTGGTTAATGATTGCTTTTGAGTACATTACAGTCTTATGTGATGGCTGCTGGTTGACGGTTGCTTTATGAGTACAGTAGAATCTCATGTGATGGCTGCTGGTTGATGGTTGCTTTTTGAGTACAGTAGAGTCTCATGTGATGGCTGCTGGTTGATGGTTGCATTTTGAGTACAGTAGAGTCTTGTGTGATGGCTGCTGGTTGATGGTTGCTTTTTGAGTACAGTAGAGTCTGATGATGGTTGGTGGTTGCTTCTTGAGTACAGCAGAGTCTTGTGATGGCTGCTGGTTGAATTGTTGCTTTTTGAGAACAGTTGAGTCTCATGTGATGGCTGCTGATTGATGGTTGTTTTTTGAGTACAGTAGAGTCTTATGTGATGGCCGCTGGTTCATGGTTGCTTTTTGAGTATAGTAGGGTCTCATGTGATGGCTGCTGGTTAATGTTTGCTTTTTGAGTACAATAGAGTCTTGTGATGGGTGATCGTTGCTTTTTGAGAACAGTAGAGTCTCATGCGATAGCTACTGGTTGATGGTTGCTTTTTTAGTACAGTATAGTCTAATGATGGCTGCTGGTTGATGATTGCTTTTTGAGAACAGTAGAGTCTCATGATGGCTGCTGGTTGATGGTTGTTTTTTTAGTACAGTTGGATCTCATGTGAGGGTAGGTTGATGGGTGCCATTGTAAGCACAGTTTTGTGTCCTCTGATTACTGGGTGCTGGTTGTTAATAATAATGATAATAATGATAATGACATTAATAACAATAGTAATAATAATAATAACTCTAATAATAATAAAGATAGATAATGGTCTACCTTGTTTGTGTTACTAACGATTTTAAACAGCTTTGACCCATTCTGCTGGATATGTTTTATTGACAGATCTAGGTCTATGCTGTTTAGTTGACTGTTTTATATGCCAGTAAATAGAGTATGTTCTATGCATGGATCCATTTGTGTGTAATTTTGAAAATAATGATTTATTTTTCATTTTAGGGACCAAAACCAGCTGGCTGTAAAAAGGGTGAAAATAATCTGATGCACTCTTGTCTGAGGAATTAAGCTGTGATTTGCATGTGATCATGTTGGAAATGAAGATTTTCTTTTATTATTGCATTGTCTTCTCTTTTTAGAAGTTTAGCCTAATACAGGCATCTCCTATTATGCGACGTTGGTTATGCTCTATATGTAATTTTGTGTGTTCTCTCATGTATCATGCAGTATTGAGACAAGTCATTAAAAGACAACAGATGTGTCTCTGCAAATATGGGGATCAAATAACATATTGAATACATTTTATATGGTTATTACATTAGTCACTGATTTTGATGCAATAATGATTTCAGCACTATACATTTCCAGTACCAATAATTAAGATAGTATCTCTTATAATGTTCATGTTGATTGAAAATTAATGATTTTCATCCATGTATGAGTAGTAATGTTTAAGTAATAATGTTTATTGCATGCATCAGTAATGTTTATTGCATGCATCAATAATGTTTATTGCATGCATCAGTAATGTTTATTGCATGCATCAATAATGTTTATTCCATTTGTCAGTAGTGATGATATTCATCAATTTGTTATTTTCTCCTAGTAAAATGTTAAATGATTCCCAATAAGTCAGACATGTAATATGCCATATTATTATTATAATAACTGCATGTCTTAATGTTCTGCTTAATCCACAAAATGACGTAATGAAATTAAAGAGGTAGTGTACCTTCTTTGTTGTGTTCTGTACTTTGGAGCAGTGTTATTTGGACTTTGGCCTTCATGACTGTTTTATTGCTTATGAAGATATTTTCTAAAATTAAATCTTTATGCAACACTTTATCCTGTGTTTTAGTAATCTCTTCTTGATTGGTCATTTTTGACACTGAATACTCAAGCTAGCACATATGTCCAGATCCTCTTCCCTTTTCCCTCCCACATTGTCTAGATTGATAAAATACCTACATAAACCTGTTATTTTAACTTCATATTTATAAATTTATTTTAATTATGTTTTAATTAAAAAAGAATACTTTTACAAGAGGAGTGTGTGTGTGATTTAGATTTTTAATGTAGCTTTAACAATTTTTCAGTCATATCGCTACGATGTCTGCATTGTGACAGTTTATAGTGATGTCTAGCACTGGGGCATCATGCTGCAGACATGAGGCATGATGTCCCACCCAGTCATATTATCCTGACACCAGGCCAACCAGTCCTAACACTAACCTCTTAATGCTGAGTTAGTACCATTTTTTTAAGTCTTTGATATGACTTTGCCAGGGTTCGAACCCGCGATCTCCCGCATCCAAGGCAGATGCTGTAACCACTAGGCCACTGAAGCAGTTTTACAAGAGGAAGCATGTGTGTGTTTTTTTGTTTGAATGAAAAATACTTTTATCAGTATGCACTTTTTGTTATGTCAAAAGATCTTGCCGTTTTGCCCCAAAATGCCACTTTTGTGAAAAGGTGCTGCTATTGCACATCTCTCTGAAATCCAAATAAGCAAGATGGTTTTTCAATTAAACTGATGTTAACAGAAGATATGAAATATAAATGAAGTTAATTAACCACCACTACTTCCTTGTGTAGCCCATAAGGCCCTAACACAATAATTGTATCCTACTCACTACATGACTTCTGTCCTGACAAACCCATCTAATGGGAATTAATTTCATTTTTCTATGAATCCAGATGACCAACCAATCCAACAGGAAATAACCCCAAACATGTCAACAGGTTCATTATAAATATTAATATTAAAGATTGTTGTCCCGGAATTGTATAAATCCTTTTATTTATTAAATACATGTACTTGGGTTTCGTTTTTTTGTGTACAACAATAACCGAGGGTGATTTATGTATATTGTATAATATTTCGAAATAGTGAGTTCTAATCTGTAATTTGAACTTCATGTTAGAAGTGAAGATTTTCTTTTACTACTGCATTCTTTCTCCCCTTTTTGAGGAATTTAAACTATTACTGACAAACCTGCTATAACACAATGGGCCAGGTCTACAGAGTGCTTTTTGTTATGTAATTTATCATGCAATATTAAGACAAGTTACTTACAGACACTAGACTTGTATGTTCCAGAATGATAATACAATTACTGAGTGCATTTCATATGATGTTTATATTAGTCAATTATTGCTTGAAGTGTAATAATGTCAGATGCGTAAATCTGCAGTACCATTGACTGTATCTAATTATAATAATAATGCTTGTAGTGTTCTTCTTGCTTGACACTGTTTAATGACTTTGATCCATGTGTCTGTAATATTGTTTATTCCATATGTCAGTATATAATGTTCATCCATAGAGTTTGTCTGGTTTAAGTCACAAAATTCTTGATAAAGTTGATGGCTTGATCTACATCATGTCATCATTTCTAAAGAACACACAACAGATTTTAATGACGAGCTGACCTGGATTTGAATGAAAACTTGAAATTTGCTTAAATATAAGAACTTCAGGCATACAACATGAAGATTATTAGCTTTGGTGTTGTAAAACAATTAACCATTATTATATATAACAATTCCCACAGATTGAAAATTGTAAAACAGTACAATCTTGTAACATATCGTAAAGCTTATTTTCTCAGTTTCCCTTTATAAAATTCTGAGTTTATTATATAAAATCTTGTTTCAATTTTAATAGTCATCATTGTGTATTCCATGTGTGTAAATCTGTATCAGTCTGATTATACTACTTTTTTCCATTCATTTTATGAATTGGGTGTTATTCTTCAGCTTTCCTGCAATGTCTGTCCAACTTCAACAAAGGCATTTACATCAACACAACAGAACTATGTATATTTGGAGATATCTTATAAAATCAGCCTGCTGTCGGAATATCGTCATAGTATTGTTGTATTTTGAACATTTACCATAGAAACAATTTCAGTTTTCACCAGGTAAGTGCTAGACGAAAATATTTAGGATCATTTGAGTACATTAAAGCAAAATATAAATACATAGCAAAATCATTATTGACTTTAAGCGTTAAATTTTAACATGTGATTGAGATAAAACCACTATTTATACCTATATTTCGTTGTACACTTGTACAATCGAAGCAGAATAATTGGAAAATCTTGGTTTTCTCATTCAAACAGATTTAAAGAATGGCTGATCTAGCAAAACATAGAAAGTGCAATATTTTTAATACACAAATCTACTTGATTTTGTCAACATTTTTATCCATTCTTGGCAGGATTTGGTTGCTGTAGCAACCAATTGTTTCATCCACTGAAGTATACGCAGTATCCATTTAGTATCCATAGAAAATTTCCTAAAATTTTAAAGACATTTGCAAAAGAGGTACACTCACAAGATAATTACGGACTAAGTTGATAAATCCTGTGCAGATTAGGCAGTACAACGTCCTTGCTGATGTAAAGTAATGGGTTAAGACACTGATAATTCTATTTTTGGTAGGGATCTGCTGGGAACGCTTTGGAGAAAAATGAAAGAAATGGTTGTCTCCCCAAAAATTCGAAAAACTCGTGATCTTGCTCTGATTTGAAGCACACACACCCACCCCAATCTGTCAGCAACATTTGCTGGAGAAAAGAAGATTTATCTTGAGATAAAAAAAGAACATACCTTGGATGGAAGGAAAATCTAAACCTCCTATATTCTTCGCCCCAGAAATTAAACTGTCTGTCCCTGACTGAAGAAATTGTTGCATGTGTATCCTCTGACACGAGGAGGAGGGGAGTGCTTTTGAAAGAAACAACAACCTTCACACATTTAATTTTCTAACAATGAAAGGAAATATACAGAACAAGAACAGTTCAATAGGTACATGTATTCCTGTCAATGTCTCTAAACAGTGTTTCTATGCTTTAGGGACTCTGGTTTTTATGTCCCTTACCATCGGTATAAAACTGAAAACAATATATTTATTTGAATTCTGCCATGACAATATCTGTTAGCAGATCAGAATCATTTTGTATAAACATAAAAATCTTAAATTTGAGCAATTCAGCAGTTTTGAGATGTCAATTTAAAGTTTTTCCATTTCAGTAACCGCAGCCATGTTTAATAAACAAATTGGACCATCTGTACAAAACTGGAAAGATTTTAGTATATGTAATACATGTAATACATTATTCTCTTTTTTGTAAAAACAGCTATATTTGATAGTGACTTGGACTTTGTTGTACAAGCTTGAAAGGTTTTTAGGGAAAATTGAAACTAGTAGTTGTTGACACAAGGGTGGATGATGCACATGAGATCACACCATTAGCTTTACAGCCATAATGAGCTAAACTAATTGCACATTAGATTGTAAGTACGGTTTAAACAAGAGTACCATGAAAGGCACATTAAGTACCTGTACTACGTTTAATTGTCATCTGTGTATATACTAGTAGGATATGGTTGACTAGGTATTATCAATCTATATGTCTAAATGTTTGGACATTTGCATAAGGTATCCAGTCTTGAATTAAACTTGTTATGCAAAAAACATTAGTTTCTTATTCGACTCATAGTGATGATGAACCTTAGACCCCAGAATTTCTAGACTGCTTTATTACCCAAAGTGCAAGCCATCCTCAACGTTTGAGCAAGCAACATATTCCAGACCAAAATCAACAATGATCCTTGCTGGGGTAGCTTTTAGCGTTGGACTCGTACTCAATGGATATGGGTTTGATAACGGTCCAGGCGAATCAGGGTGGACTGCCGATGTGTACATTGGAAAGGCATTTATGGTACAATTGCATCAGTATGATATAGCCAATCATGTGTAAATAGTGCCCAAAAAACAAAATCAATAATAATTCCATAAATATTCTTTAGACCTGTTCCTTACCGTTCTTTTAGATTTCTTAAGACGCATGATTATGTAAACATCATTTTTATACCAATGATACAAAACTTGTTACTATTAATAAGCTTACTCGTTCCGCAATGGGATAACCCCATCACTGGTTTGAGCCATCATCCTGTTCAATGGGAAAATCCCATCATTGGTTTGAGCCTTCCTCCTGTTCACGTTTTTCTTGATGGATCAGTTCTGATAAGAAAGGTTTTAAATCTCTTTACAACCGTGAAGCAATAATTTATCTGCCTTTTATGGATGTAAATTTTAATTCCTTCAAGGAGGTAATGTTGCACCACCATCACATCAAAATTTATCGATCTATGAAGAAATCAACCAGAATCGTTTCAAAAGAAATTTTAAAATTCTGAAGTAAAGATACATAGCCTATATTATGATAGTTTCAGAATTCCCTTTTAAGATGGACATTAATTGCAGGCAATTGTGTTGTTTTTAGTCGAACTTTCAGTGAGCATACTCAGTATTAGCAGTCCAATAGTCCTAAGAATTTAGACTAGCATATTAATCCTTAAATCAATTAGTGTTAAACAGAGGACCAATTTGTACCCTTCTTTGATGATAACTTTTCTCTTATATATCACCTTACCTGATATAAAGAAGAAATACAATCATGCATTTCTAAATATATTGTTTGCTTGTTCGTTTGTCAAGCTGAATCGTCCAAATGATTTCCTGGAGAGCAGCTGTCGTCGCCTTGAAATTTACATAATTTGTGTTCTCCACTATCTACTATCTCATTTTCCTGGTCAGCGTGTTTACTAACCATCTCTGATAAATATCTTGCCACGGTTATGATATCCCAACGTTTTCCTACCCATTGTGTAAATTGTATAGATAGTAAACTATATCAATTATATCGAATGCTTCCTATTTTTATCAACAGACTCTTTTATCAGTACAAAGGCTTTTACAAGGTGTTAGTAACTATGTTCATCTCATTTTAGCTATAGTGTTTAGTGACAGCTTCTACACCAATTAACATACACACAGCAACTTCATTTGCTATAAGGTACTGGCCATTTCATTCTGCTGAGGGGTAGGTGAGCCGAGATTTTCGTCCTAGCCAATTTATTTTATTTTTATTTATCTCAATTTCATTATGCTTCTTTCACAAAACAGTGAGATAGATAGTATTTGTTAGTATGCTATAAATCAGAGCATGATAATTTCTCCAACTAATTGAGACCCAGTAATTTAAAAATAACAATCACAGTCCCTAATTTTATTGTAGTATTCGCATTTGTCGTATCGCGGTATATTCAGAAATAACACAATTTACCGTGGTACAAAATTGTTTGTGATACTCATCTCTGATAATCCGTAATTACGGACCAAAACTGAATCTCGTTTGATTTGGGTATATCAGTTTTCATAAAAATAAGGTTCTGAGTTTTCCTTGCAATACTTGTTGAGGTAAGTATATATGTAGTACGTGAACAAATTAGAGATTTCATGTTTGGCAGCAATACCATATTGCATTTGTCTTTTGCAATGCTGATTATAATTCCTTTTTTTTAATACTCACGCATCACAAGAAGATTATACATATGTGAAGAAAGCAACCAAAATCCTTTCTAAAGCTTTATTATTATTCTGAAATGAAGCCATATAAGCCCGAAAAAATAATGGAGAGTACTTCCACGCTTTTACGTTATATTAGATGAACCTATTAGTGAGTATAGTTTGTTTTGCCCGTCATCCCTGCCGGGGTATAGGCCACCCACAAAAGATCACCAGAGGCTTCTGTCCTGTGTCATCCATTCAAGCTGACTCCAGGTGTGACCCATCTTAGTGATGTCCGCCTCAAGGTCGCGTCACCAGGTGTTTCTTGGTAGAAGGGTGGTCTGCTTTCTGGCTTCCGCGGGCTCGCGGATTTCACCACATAGAATCATAAATCTTCTAGACGATGACCCCTCCTCGTTCAGGCTTTCAGTTTCTGTTTTTTCTTTGTTGGCCTTTGTTTAGCAAGTTGGGTTTTACAGGGTCGGGTTGCTAGCCCCACGCCCAACCCTCCTCCTTTTACACATGGGCTTGGGACCGGCAATGGCGGAGTTATTAGTGAGTAAATACCCTATTAAATGCCAAATAGTCCTAAGGTTTACTTTGACCTGTATTTTTGCCCTTAAATCAAGTTATATTTAATAAATCTTATCCTGCTTCTTTAATAACTTTTCTTCTTAACACGTGTCAATTTTTTTCCAGCAACTTAGAAGAAATCTTATTTTGCATATTCCTTTGTAAGACCCAGAATCGACTTATCATTTCAGAGAGAGTTGATGTTTACGGCTTGAAATTTACATGATTCTTCTAGTATACTAAATATGTTCTCAATCGTTGAGTCAGATTGTTTCATGTATACTGCCGCTGTCTGATAATTTATATTGCCCATGTGTTGACATCCAACTCAAAGTGTCCCTGCCTATCATATCAATTGTTTATCTAGTAACCTGTATGCTTCCGTGCTTATCTTGTTAATAAACAAGTTTTCTAGTATCAGCACGACGACTTTAACAGTGTCATCTATAGTTCAAAATTAATCAGCCTCGTTTTGATGTTTAGTGGCTGTGCTTGATAAATAGTTTGCTTTGGAGTCTCACTCAAAGTTTCTAGATCGTTATATCAACAACATAGCTAGTAAATCGAATGTTACTGTGTTAAATGTTTATATTGCTATCAACAAGCTGTATAATGCTTGCACAATGCCGTTCACATGATATCAGATATAGTGCTGGTTTTATCATTTCCCATTGATTACTGGTTTAAAGATCACAACTTACAAAACTATTAACATTCATATAACACATTCATCTACTATTTGGAAATATTGGAAAGTAGGGACTACGATTTTATTTTGAGCTGAGATATTTTATTTTATCTTATCTCAGGATATAAAGATCCAAAATTTGTCGTTCATCCAAGCTCCAATAAAAATTACTATAACTGAAATGTTGACATTTCAAAAACAGACAAGTGGAGCCCATACATCTTACTGTCTCTTTAGAAAGGTTCATGTATTTTGATGACGTGTAAACGGCAGGGCGTGTATTTGCCTTCCTCTGGGTACCTGAGTTGCAAAGGAATAGCACCGATAATTAGCTCCTTTGTCACGGCGTGTCCAAACATCATTTGAAAATTATGTATAAATGTCTGTATATGGTCTTCTAGTTCAAGAAAAACAACAAAAAAGTGTACACACACAATGTAATTTCACATTTCAGAATTAATTTACCTCTCTTTAGTTTAAAACGTTGCCTATTTTCAACAGAGCCAATGACATCAACATATGCGAATAACAAAGACACTTTTATAGTTCTTTTAAAGCAAGCGAATACTCCAATACAATTTAAACATGAATAATACACTATAAGTAACGAAAGAACGCAATACAGCGATAATCATTCTCCAGTATTTTTCCTTACCTTAATATAAGTTGACATAGCAATTATCCTTCACCTACAGATGCCGTTTAGAAAAAGACATTGATTAAATATAATGTATGAAGAGGTACGGAAACTCTGATATATTTTGCTTTGTGATTCTTGGGAACTTAAAACTAACTGCTTAGGATTAACATAACGAATGCGTGGATGATCATGAAAATCATCTGTAAATTATACCTAGTTCCCAACAATAGAAAAGGTCATGTTTAAGTGATTAAGCATTGAACTGCTTCTGGTTGTTTAAAGCCACGAAATTTCACTGAATCGGTATAAGAAAGTTCAAACATTAAGGACTACACAAAAATTCGCGTGTAATCTTAATTCAATGATATTAAAAACATCGTGTAATTCTTATTAGTTCCCAATAATGATTCATGTTTGTAAAAAATAGATTGTATTGTTACAAATTAATTTTGAATAACGCAGTATAGTTTTATTCACGAACATTTAATTCCATGTTTGACAATTTCTCTCATATCAATATCACGGCCAAATGAGCTGTCAAAATATATTTGGGCCAAATATATCTTTCGGGAAGAATTTCAGTTTTAAAAGATTATATAATGTATTTTATTAAACGTATATTTGAGGACTTCGTCGCACTTATTCTTCGTAAGACAGACAATCATCATACAAATATCAGTAAGGTTTTTCTTGTCAGTTTAAAAAGTGAAAGGAAGACCTTTACTGATAATTGTATGACGATTGTCTGTCTTACGAAGAGTGAGTAAGACGAAGTTTCTTTTCAGGTTAAATATTTGACCGCTCAGATGGCCTAGTGGTTAGAGCGTCCGCCTCGTAAACGGAAGGTCGTGGGTTCAAACCCCAACCGAGTCATACTAAAGTCATACAAAAATGGTACTAACAGTTGCCTGGCTTGGCACTCAGCATTAATAGTTTAGTGTTAGGACTGGCCGGCCAGGTGTCAGGATAATGTGAATGGGTGGGTCATCATGCTACATGTCTTCGGCATGATACGCCAGTGCTAGACATCACTATAAACTACCACCCTGCAGACATCGTAGCGATATGACTGAAAAATTGTTAAAGCTACGTTAGATATCCTAATCACACACACTCGGTTTAAAAATTGCATAATTTGTATAGTCCAATAAATATGTTTTTATTCGTTAAGCCAGTTTGTTTTGTGTTTACGGACGCCTTCTCTGATAAATATCTTACCCAGGTGTTAACATCCCATTGATAATGTCTGCCTATTGTGTCAATAGTGTAGCTAAAAATTATATTAACCAATGTCAAAACCTCTCTTTTTATCGACATGATTTATATGCAGCTTTATATTCAAAAGGTATTTTAATGAATATCCTGATAAAACAAAACATTATTTTGTAATGTATTTTATTTTTATATCGACACAAAGGATATATTGATGATTTATGAATAAACATTTATATCATACAATAAAAACCTCACTAGTTCACTGAATTATCATTTGTTGAGTGAGTGTGTTTAATGTTTACAGGCCGTCTCTGACAACTAGCTTGCTCAGATGGAGACACCTTACTCAACGTTTCCCAGACTATTCCATCAATCATGAAACGAGTACACTGAATCTCTTATTTCATGTTTTCATCAACAAGCTATAGAAAATCAGCAAAACAACTTTGCAGTGTGTCGGCTATAATGTACTCTTAACCAGACCACTTGAGTTGCAGTTTGAAAGCGTATACAACAAATACAGTAGAGAAATATAAAAATGTCTCTACTATAAGGCACTAGCCATATAAATCTGCACTCTAGAAAGTAACTGAGATTTATCTTCTGAGACAAAATATTTTCTTTTCATTTAACTCAAGATAATGTTTTTAATTATAATAACATGGATTTAATCTAGTAATAATTTGTTATAACTCAGAGGTTAATTTTGGTCTAGCTACATGAAATCTAGGAACTTTAAACGAGCTAACCCATATCGCAGTATATTCAGAAATACGACAATACTACTTCGTTTGAGTGGTACATAACTCCATTTGTAAAGTATTTTTCAGTTTTATTTAATACGTTCATAATCTGTTTGCAATAGTTCTGGAGGCACGCTTAAAAGCAGTATTTATTAACGGTATAGATCTCCAATTCTTCACCAATAATTTATCTCGATTGCTTTGTGGAATACAATTTATCTCGATTGCTTTGTGGAATACAATTTATATTTTCTTCTTTCAAAAGATCTGATCACTCAACACCATCCATCATAATAATATTCGTAAGTCTATGAATCAATTAACCATATTCTTTCCGAAAGAAGTTTGAAAGTTTCGAAATAAATCCAAAGGAGGCTATAGTATTATACTTCCTTTTATTTACTAAACTCATTAATTGTATGCAATTGCATCTTTAATTTAAGTTTGTTAACTTAAGTTCATGTAAATAAGTGTTATTGCAGGCTCCGCAATTTCTTTATGTTTACTTCTGCTTCTTACAATTAATAAATTTCACAAACATTGACTTCATTATGCACACATTTCATGAAGATCGTTTATAATCACACCATCATTATCCCATAGCTGAGGCATGCTTTGTGAACTATAATTTAAATTTTTGACAATTCATAAATACTTTATGTAAATTCGTTTTGATGACGGTCTAATGTATTAAAAACGTTCTGGTCTTGCTCCAGTGTATTTATTGAGTCAACTAATAGTTTCCTATAATGATGATTTGTTTCTTTTTCTGGGATTATAAGACTTTGTCAGTTGCGAAAACCGTATTAATAAGGCTTCATAAAAAACTTGCTAAAACATATGCTGTATTTAAAAGGATGTTACAAAGCTTTTTAAAAGAATATAAAGCATTTTCATTTTATAATATCATTGTTATCTCTCCTGACGCAAGCGACATATTGAATATCTGTGAATGACCACTTAGCATACGAATATAAGTTGAATCTACCAACAAACGACACAGAACTAGATCTCCTGTCACATATAGCAACGCTGCAAGATATGGATATATGCACCATTTTATGTTTAATCAATAGAGAACACAACACAGACGCTGGCACATTATGTGATGACAGGTATCTTGTATATTGATAAATTTATAACTGGGTATATGCAATATTAAGAGTCCAATATCCCTAAGATATTTTTACAGATATTTAGTTCTTGAATCAAGTTGATTGATAGGATCTGTATGTTGCTTCCTTATCACACGTAAGACTTTTTTCTGAAATCGAAAAGAAAACTAATCTGTTACTACTAGTGAATATTTGCCTACTCCTTTTGAATTATGACATTTGCACGAATGCTGGTGTTATAATCGCTGCTTTATGAGGAGCGGTTAATGCCCCGCCATCACAACGAGATTTATACATCTATGAAGAAATCAGCCAGAATCCTTTTAAATATAATTTCCGATTGTGAGATAAAGCTTTATAAGCCTTAGATATTAGAACTTTTTTTTATTTTTTTAAACAAATCCACGCAGGTATATATATATATATATATATATATATATATATATATATATATATATATATATATATATATATATATATATATATATTTATACCTGTGTGTGTGTAATTTGAGCTTATTAGTTAGTATATACCATATCACATGCCCAAGTGTCATGACTTGTAATCGGACCGGTATTATTGTCTTTAAATTAAGTTGTGAATAATATATCCTGCTTTTTTTTTTATTTCTCTCCTTACCACGTATCAGTTATTGTCAGGAATCTAGAAGAAATCTTATATTCATTTTCTAAGTGTTTGCGTATTCCTCTGTAAGACTGACAACTTATGATTTTCGGGAGAGCAGTTGATTTAGGCTTTAAATATACATAACTCCTAATGTCCACTGAATGTTTTCTCATTTGTTAGGTTAGTGTGTTTTATGTTTACTACCTCACTCTTATAATTTATCTTGCCTATGTGTTGACATCCAACTCAAAGTGTCCCTGCCTATTATATCATTTGTTTATCTAGTAAACTGTATGAATCGGTGTCATTGATTCCTATTTGAGCAACAAGTTCTCTAATGTCTGAACAATGACTTTGACAGAGTTTCAGCTATAGTTCAGAGTTAATCAGTCAAATTGCGATGTTTGCTGGCTATCGAGGATAGATATCTTACCCCGGTGCTGGCTTCTCGTTCAAAGTTTCCGTGTAGTTCTATCAATAGTAGGGCTAGTAAAGTGAAGACTTCTACGTTAAAAGTTCATATTGACTCAACAAACTGTTTAATATTTGGACAATGCCTTTCTCAGGATATCAGTTATAGTGCTGACTTAATGATTCCTCATCTGTTACAGTTCTTTAGAGCACAACGTACAGAAATATTAATATTCACATAGCAAAGTCGAACCCATATATTTTCCTGTCTCTTTAGAAAGGTTCATGTCTTCTTGTGATGTATAAATCGTGGTGGAGTGCATTCTCTTTCCCCCGGGTAAATGAGTTGCAAATAATTCTCGCCAATAATTAACTCCTTTGTCTCAGCGTGTGCATTCAAGATTTGGAATATATGTATAAATATCCATATATGGTCAGGCAACGAGAACAGCATAATGTGTACACCCTCAATATAAATTCACATATTTACCTCAGGGTTTTTAAAAGCTGCCTATTTTTATCAAAGACATCGAAACCAAAAGAAGCAAATCACAAAGCTAATTTTACATTTCTTTTAAAGCACGCGAATACTAAATACCATTTGATATGGTTCATATAATATAGGTAACTAAAGAACGAAATACAGTGACAATCGATCTTCAGTACCTAATATGCATCGACCTAAAAATTGTTCTTGTCTCCACCCATGCCAATTGGAAAAAAATAATTGATGAAATATAATGTATATGACGGTGGGGCAACCTTGAAATATATTGCTTTATGTGCAAGTATTTTGTTGTTAGGAACTTATGGCTAACCTCTTTGGATTGAAATACGGAATCCCTATCATTGGATGATCATGAAAATTCTCTTTTAAGTATAATATGTAGATAATAATAGAAAAATTCATTTTCAAAACGCATATTATTTTTATTATTATTATTATTATTATTATTATTGGTGGTGGTGGTGATGACGATGATCATCATCGTCCTTTTGTTGTTGTTGATTTTTGAATTGTGTGAGATGCCAGGTCGATTTTTGATGTTTTTCGTACACTCAGCGAGAACCATCTTTGTCTCTGCATAAAACCAAACATTAACGCACACAGAAAGAGCGCCTCGTCTTAAACTTCAATAATGTCCTTGTTGGAAGAAAAAAAAGAATTAAAGAAATGTTTTTTAATATTCTAACAAATTTCTCCCTGCACATAACCAAACATAAGACAGACAGAACAAGCTACTAATGCAATAACGTAAGCACCATTATTGCAGACAAAAAGTTTTTTTGGCATTTATTAAATATTTTAGCCCATAACCGATATAGTTCTAGTGGTATATTCGAACACAACACAAATCAGATGCCTCGTGGCCATGTCCCGCGCAGAACCAAACTTATAAAGACATTTCAAAGTATATCCCTGTTTATAGCCATCTAGCTCTCAATCATATCCAGACCTTTACAAAGACAGCGTGATAAAATGTTTACACTTACAATGAACCTTTTAAAATGCACTTTAATATAAGTACCAAAATCAATTATGTTTTTCTCAAGAACCAATTATGCCTTTGCACAGAACCAAAGTTTATAGAGACATTAAGTCAATAAACGTTTTGTATCCACAAAACTATGCATATACGTCACTATAAGCAGGTATTCAGTAAGTCTTTGGATTTTCTTTTTCCGCTAACTTCTCGATTCATTTAAACATTTGAGACGCATGACACCTCCCTCCGCGAGAATTCTCTTTGTCAATGCACAGTGCCAAACCTCAACAACATTATTGCTGATCCAAATCTTGTTAGCAAAAGTGCAATCATATAATTAATTAAAAATGATTATTCTGTTTGTCTTTCCAAAATTATAACTTTTCCAATTATCATATTGTGTAAACGGCTATTTGGTACAATTTTATCACGATATTTCTAATTGAAACTATTTATAAAAAAGTATATTTTGAACACTTATCCACCAAAATATGTTTTTAGTTAAAATATTTACGTTAGTTAATAGCATGTCTCCATTTATCTATTACCTTTTGAATACAACAATTTTTCAACAAAAGTTCGTATCCTATGGTAACTTCACCTCGTAGAACCTTGGTCTATTCGTCTTTCAGAAAGAGTATGTTCGAGTGGCCTCTATGTTATACTCAGTTCGTTGATACAATCAGTGTTGCCTTTTTCAAATTCTTTTTTACGTTTCTTAAAGTTGTCATTGACGTGGGCGTCGCTAATCATAATGGAAAGAAAATTGTATAAAGGTTTCTGATTAATTTTATTGTTATTTATATGAATATCAGGAGTAACCGACATGATTTTGCTTCTGATATTTTTATGTGCAGACATCCCTCCCGGATTTTGGGATAAAGTCTACTGATAAGCACCGTTTATTGTCTTATGTACTGTTTTATTGCAGTTTGCATAGTCCATGTCAAGTTTAGTTCTCTGGAATGTATTTGGTGCTATGTGTTCTCTCCAATGGCTATTCCGCAATCATTATTCCATCATGGACGGTGATTTTTTTAGACAAGACAACCACCCTAAATACACAACCCTCCACCAAACCAACCCAAAGGCAAGGAAAATAAAAATAAACCCAAACAATAAAAACACCAAACATCTACAACTAACCTCCACCAGTTGCAACAAATCCCCCATATCCACACACCAAAAGCACGCCACCAACCTCACTCCTTTTATCAAAGGAGGGTGTAACAACATAGCCGAAGTTTCAGAAAAAGCGATAGTGGCAGAAATGTTGAAGAGAAAAAGACCCCCCTTCTCCATAGCCGAAGTTTTAAAAGTAACGATGGTGGCAGAACTGTTGAAGCGAAAATGAGGCACATTCTCCATAAGAGAAAACAACACGATAATCAAAAGCGAATCAGTAGGTAAAGTCGTGAAATTGCACAATAAAGATAGCAAATCCTACGGCCCCAGGACCAATCGGTACGCTAACTAATCTAAAGAGCACAGGCCAAACAGCCTTGAATATCCGAGGGCGCTAATTAAAGGTCACACAATATAGTTTATGGTCAAGTAAAGTCTGCAGGACAAACAAGCTGGGTTAACGGCAAGAAAACAGAACCGATCAACCAACCCATAACAAACAATGGAAGGATTGCCTAACAGATGCGAGCAAGCAAACATAATAAGGAAGAAAATAAAGAAAATAAACACAAATAGAAACTACACGAAAAATAATAATGTGGCAGTGTAGCGAGCGGTCAGCTCAGAAACGTTTGAACTGCTAGGGAAAACGGTCACCGTCAGAAGTATACACAACCAGGATATTGACATATTTAATGACAACCTAATTGAAACTTTATTAAAATTGTAGAAGACGCAATACCCCCCAAAAAGGGATAGTACTATGTCAGATGAGATTGATTGTATTTATGTTAGAATATCCAGTGCCACGTGACAGAGGCTGACTAATAAATGCATATCAGGTAACTAGTTGAGAGCGCAAGAAAATAACAATGACAATAGAAGGTTGGATATTTTGTTGTGCTGTGTTTGTAGCAGCTGCAAACAGTTGCAATGGGTTTTGTCAGTTTCCACCAAGTTTGTGGTGCAGCTCACCTGAAATAGCAGAAGAATGTGGCGTATGTATTTGGAAAGTTTAAACGTATTAACTATGTACACAAACGATGTCCATTAAAATATTTGTGTTCTTTTATTTTGTTCCAGGGGAAATTTTTACATTCCAAGAATTTTCTATGTATATCTTCATTCATAATGTAGTTTATGTTTTATTTATTTATTGTTATATTTATTAACTTTTTATTTTCTTTATTTATGATGCTTTAATATGTGTTTTAGAGACGAGGAAATGTAAAACGAATCTTGTTAAGTGTCTTTTGACTTTTGAGACTCACAACACATTTTTGGGTTGTCTGTCTGGCAATTTCTTTTGAACCAGGATATTTTGACATCATATGTTCATTTAATTCTGGTCATTTTCTTCTTCAGCTGATATAATTGATAGCATTATTTTGCTTTTTCTACAAATCAGAGCAAAAACTGTTTTTTATAGCTGTTTTGAGGACATCCATCTTCTTACCTCTGTACTCCATTAGACTTTAGATGGTCATTAACAATGGAGAAAATGTTTGATCCTTGTATATAAAAACTCGCTGTTATGACCTTTATATTCACTTCCAGCAGTATCTTCCTTCTCATCAAGATTACAAATGTTGCTATTCTTCTTATTATCATTATTATCTGTTTTAGGTTTCAACCCAGTGTCACGGGTGGACTTGTCTAGCTCAGGTTGATGCAAAGCCAGTTGATTTGGTCGTCTACTATGAATCTATGTGCGAACAATGCAATGATCTGTTTCAGGATCAGCTTGACCATGCGTACAAAGAAGTTGCAGAAATCATGAATCTGCAATTGGTGCCCTATGGTAACACAAAGGTATGTGTTGATAAGTAATGATAAATATTGTTCGTTTATAAAAACTTTATTATCCAACTTAACTATAGCTATAACAACGACATCATGTCAATGGGGGACTTGAGATTTATCAAGATACTATACTTAACTGTAACTAGAACAATTATGTCACGGTCAGTAGAGGACAAGGGATTATTTGAATACAATAGTTCGCGATAAATATAAGGGAGATCTAAAGTCAGCGTGGGAAACGGTCATTATTTAGACTTCATGCTTCACTAAAACAATGATGTCAATTCAATGGGGACATGGAAATTACTTGGACAACACGCTTCCCTGTAATAGTGACCTCCAGTTAATCGTAGACATGGGAATTTAGTATCAGCTTCAACCATAATGCAGAGGCAGATGGAGGTCCTGGGTATAATCTAGGCTGACAATTAAAGGGGTATAATTGCTATCACCATTTTATAAATTTCGAGAAAGTTTCTAAATATAAGTAGGATTAGATATATGTCTGTATGTAATTAGTGATTCAATGTGTATTTGTAATTATTAGTCATCTAGTGTGGTTTTGTATGTATTAATAATCCCGTGTGTATGTGCATGTAATTACTAATCCAGTGTATATTTGTATGTAATTACTAATTCAGTGTATATTTGTAAGTAATTACCTATCCAGTTTGCATTTGACGCATTAGAAATGATGGGAACATCTTTATGCAGCGTGTCAGGCGTCTAAGATACATAAAAATATCTTTAAATATAACGGAAACATTAAACTCAAATGTGTGCAGAATACAAGACATTCAATAAATCTTTTGTGTTCCGTCAGGTCTGTTTTTACCTTGATTCAGCTTGAAAATCATCTCTTTCATCGTTGCACAATAATATAAGGTGCATGCCATTCACGGTTTTATCCCTTTACTTTATATTTACTTTAGGAAACACCTGATGGAGATAATTGGATATTTACATGTGAGCATGGCGCTAAACAATGCAGAGGAAACATAATTCAGGTAAATGTATATTTCTTGCATAATCCACTATGGTTTTAATGTTTGTTTCTTGAAAAGAAATATACGTCCTAGATAATGTGTGTGTAGAACGATTTATTTCATTTACAGCTACCATTTCAAGCACAAAGTCATTAACTTCTATTATTTAAATGCCTCAGAGCAAGTTAATTTTAAAATGAGCAAGCCAATATCCAGATACGATGAAAGTATTGTGGATAGTGGATCTTTCTGAATGGGGAAGTAACTCAGTAAAAGTCACTTTCCTGTCAGCCATTTGACATTAATAAAACATAATTCCTGAGTAAAAATATATGAAAAAATTATTCTGAATGTAAATGAGAAGACTGGATTACTCTAATAATCAATTACCAATATCACTAACAAAGGTGCGTATATTACAAAGACTTGATAATGGTGATAACCTATTATGAATATTGCTTGAGGAGGTGAATATATTACACAAAATATATTACTATGATAACCTATTAGGAATATTACTGACAAAGGTGATATATGAATTATTATTAATACTTTTAGGAATATGACTCTGAAAACGTGCACATATTGCAAAGACTTAGTTTATGTTTTAACATACTCGGAATATAATTAACAAAACTACATATATTACAAAGACTTCATTATTATGATAACTGATCAGGAATATATCAAACAAAAGTACATGTATTGCAAAGTCATAATTACTGTAATAACCCCTTAGCAATATGAATAACAAGGATGCATATATTACTAAGCTTAATTACTTGTCTACTAATAAAATGACTAACAAAGTTGTTTATATTACAGAGACTTAATTACTGAGGTACCGTGTTAGAAATAAGCCTAGCAAAAGTGTTTATAGTCCAGAGACCTAATTGCTATAATAACCAATAAGAAATAGGAACAACAAAGGTGCATATATTTAAAGATTTAGTTACTGTAATTACCTATTAAGTATATGACTAACAAAAACTGCGTATATTACGAAGACCTAATTACTGTGATAACCTATTTGAAGCATGACTAACAACACTTTGTTACTGTAATTTCCCCTTATGAATTTGACTAACAAAGCTGCATAAATTACAAAGACTTAATCACTGTAATTACCTATTAGGAATATGGCCAACAAAGTTGAATATCTTACAAAGACAATAAATTTAATTGCCTTTTAGGAATATGATTAATATTAAATTTCATATTATTACTGAATTAATTTGGTTTTCTATCTTTCCGCAGGCATGTGCTATTCATTTTGCTCAGAACATTTCGGTGTCATTTCCATTTATCAAATGTATGATGACCGTAAATCCAGACCCAGACATCGCTGTTGAGTGGGTAAAGTACCTATCATAATATATACCACATGTCCCTACCATGTGATATATCCCAGGTCCACACCCTGTGATATGCCCCAGGTCCACACCCTGTGAGTCTCTCCAGGCCACTATAGTGCAATAAGCACCAGATAACCACTGTGTGGTAGATCTTAGGTCCCCACATATTGTTAGGTCACATTTCCCCACCCTGTGATAGGTCTCCTGTCACTGTCTTATAAATGATTTGTAAAGCAGGTGATGGGTGTGTCATAAAAATAAATATATAGGGTATTGAGGAACAAATGACCTTGATAAAACGCAGAACCATGCATTAACTAACACATCTATTTCACCATATTCAAATTCTATTTTAAAAATTCACGCTAATTGACATAGCAGTTTTTATGTACATGGAGAAAAGATTAAATGAAAATTCCATGGCGTATATTGGAGTCACCAGCTTGTGAAACCAGACCGCGTTGCGATTAATGGATGGTTAACAGTTGGTAAGAATTTACTTCAGTTATCTAATAGCAGACTGATATGTGTGACGCTTTGCAATGAAGTCCATTACAGTAGTTTTGCATCGTTTATTTCTGCTTTACACCAGTTGTATTTTCAAGATGAGCGTAGCCATTCTGGTACATATATTTAATATATAAAAGTTATGGAGTAGATATTGGAAACTTAGATCTGACCGTACATCAAGAACTAGTGGATATAAAAAGGTAGAAGTAGATTTAATTGCTCAAAACCGTAAATTAAGGTAATATAAAGTTGCTGGGCATTTAGTTATAATGGAATCATATGTATAATGATCTAAAAGGATGCAAATTGTTAGATACAACTAAAAACCTTGTAAATTTTCCCCATTTTAATAAAGTAACATGAACGATCAGCTTTAGAGTGCCTATTTTGTTTGTTATCAGCAAGCTCAACTGTATCCACAATGCTTTAGCCTCAATATGGTCAATGTAAAGGAATGGAATAACAATATTATTATTAGTTTAAATGTGCATACATGAAGCATTTCTGGTTATTTATAAGGTGTGCTTATCACTCAAGATGAAAAATGCATTTGGTACATATTCCTTTTGTCTGTCGGTAAAATTAAATAAGAACATCCTCCTTCGACATCGACATCCATACCACTTACAGTAGGATACTCCCTTTTGGAAATATAACTCCACTGCCACAACAACATAAATTTGGTTGTAAAATGTCACCTGGAAAAACCATGATTTGATAAGTGAATAGCTATCCGTTTCAACTGCTTTGTCTGCATTATTGTGTCTAAAATTGGTTTAGTGAAGAACGAGAGGATTCTACATAGGAGGAAAAGCAGAATATCCTTTATATGCAGAGATGGATCACAAAGCAGACGACGGTACAATGTAGTATGCAGCAGACATCACATTATATCAAAAAAGTCATCACGAAGCGAATCCATGTCAGATTACATATTGGATTTATATCTGTTATTAGAGACGGAAGGTAGAAACCAGTCTAAATACCCATGTATCTATTCACGAAGATGACTAAGGTTTAGTCGACCCAGGCGCAAAAAGAGTCTTATGGCCAGGAGATATTTTGAAAGATTTTTTTTATATATATGAGGAGTATAATTGATATCGTCACACTGAAAGTATTAGATAATATCACACTTGGTCATGTTGATGACCTTCTGTTATACCCAAGGATCATCAGTCAACTTTATTTCATATCAGCGCATATCATATTTAGATTGCAGAATCAGAGTTTTGACCAAATCTTCGTGTGGATAAGAGCTCCTGCCAATAGCAAAGAGAATCAACCAGTAAGAAACCTCGTTACATGACTTCTTTAGTATTCAATAAAGCCATTTTTATATCCCTAGGCACTGACTCAATGTTGTTGGAAATTGTTAGATAGGAAAAACGTTTGATGTGTTATTTTGTATAGAAACTACGGTGAGTATTTCCTAACAATCACTAGTTTAAATGTACCAAGGGATCTGAGTGCACTGACAACTCTTAGTAAGTAAAATATTATATGACTAATTTCACTTCTTCTTGAATAAATGCATCTGGCTAATCAAGACCAATTAGATGTTTTATTAAAGTTCTCCAGCCAATTATTTCATAAAATTGGAACTTTGCGGTAATTTATATTACAAATACAGATAACCAGCAACATGCTATATAGGAAATAAGCCTGCAATTTATTTTATTTTCATACCAATTGAAATTTCCATGATATTTCGAAATCGTTACTCATTCAGCCCTCGTATGCATCAGTTCATGGTTTCGATCCCCGGCCGAGTCATACCAAAGACTTACAAAAATGATACTAACAGTTGCCTCGCTTGGTTCTCTGCATTACGAGGTTAGTGTTAGGACTGGTGTCAGGATAACGTGACAGGGTTGGACATCATGCTAGATGTATGCGACATGATGCCCCAGTGCTAATCATCACTATAAACTGTCCCATTGCAGATATCGTACAGATAAGCCTAAACGATTGTTAAAGCCTTGTACAAATCCAAATCACACACACACATACTAATTCAGCAGGACCAATTTTAGCGACCCTTATACAAGTTTCATTCCCTCAAAGATATCTGGCAATATATATGGAATCCTTTAATGTAATCTTGTGTAAATTCGAATCTCTTCAACCCTCCAAGTCATAAATACATTGATTCAATAGCATCACAATACTGTAACAATGTATTTCTGAGACCAACGTTGCATTCTCAGTACTTTGATTCAGCATCATAACTACTGGGACAGTGCAGTTACGTAGTTAAGATTGTATTTGTGTACCTTGATTCATTAGTTTGACACTAATGGTACAGTGCATTATGCGGTTAAAGTTGTCCTATCTTCATATTCATAATTTTGTCATTGTGGGTAAATGTACAATATTAAGCATGATGTATGCTGGTAGCCCTGTTTTGTCGGTCAGTGAGTGTTTTCTAAAACAAACGAGCAAGTTAAAAATTCGTCCTAATTTGTTAAGCCAGTTTGTTGAATTAATCGTTTAAAAAGTGTTAAAGGTAGGCGATTGTCTGATAAAGATATTGCTTTAAAAGATATTGCTTTCAATATGGTTTTACACATATTTTGTTCGAAAAGAACTGATTATATTAAATAACCATAACCTTTTATTTTGCAGTGTGCACGTGAGCTGGGATTAGGTGATCTTTGGGTCGACGCATTTACGTGCGCAGAGGGAAGTGAGGGTCAGAAACAAAAACACCAGATGGCTCTGCGGACCAAAGCTTTACAGAAACCCGATTATTGTGATTTTCCCTGGGTGACACTAAATGGGGTTGAGTATTCCAGATACTTGTATAAATCAGATATGCATTAAATTGCTATTGTGTGTGTGTGTGTGTGTGTGTGTGTGTGTGTGTATTAGTACTATTATTATTATTAATGGGACTACCCAACTAAATATGTTTAAAGCTCGTGTCCTATACAGGTTGCTCCAGTACCATAAACTTGAAGACCCCATTTAATCAATTTCTCATCAGTGATATTCAAAGGAAATGTATGTAACAAAGCTCACCCCCATCCCTCCTCAGTGTTTGTCCTGGATTTATGTGGATACCCGTTAATTTACCCCGCCCCTATGGAAATGAATGTTAATACAAAATACTTACGAAGTAAATCAGACACGAAACTAAATAAACGTGTAACATTCATTAAAAAAAGGAAAGCTCAATGTAACTGTGTGGGTGTTTCACTTGCAGATTAACTAATATGTTCCAGCATTTCCTAAGTAACATTTTGCATTCGGGCAATGATATAATTTCTTTGACTGACCAGTGAAAATCATCTTACCAATTTACGTCACAGGGCTGTAAAGAGCTATTCAGAGGTAATTTCTCCACCGTTGCATTACAGTGCATATTCTGTAGTGCTGTTGTCATAACACACTGCCATGAACATGAAGATAACGCCAAGCCTATCTTTTTTCATTAATTTATTTATTACACTCACGCTTGTTGACGCATTCTGTAAGGGTCTATTCGATGAAAATATTTTCATATAAACCTGCCCTGCACCCCCACATTTACAAATGTGAAATCACCATACCCCATTTATGACAATGTTTGATGGACTTATATATATATATATATATATATATATATATATATATATATATATATATATCCTGATTCAGAAGATGAACCCAAGTTCCTAAACTCACTCCCCTCCGAAAATTAAATGATAGCTCCGAAACTTGAAAACGTCTGTAATTCAATTTGTACAATCCGTTCATGTGACGGACAAGAACTACTCTCCTTACTTGCGTATAAATCGGAACCAACAACAAGCAGTGCATACACACAACTGCCTTTGTATAATACACAAGCAGATCTGGGTCTTTATAATTTTGTTAGGACTACTCAGTAGAATAATCAGCGTAGATCAATATTAGATGGCACGGTATGAACCGGCAGATCAGGGTCGACGTTGTTTGCAATTGGACCAGAGTGATAAACAAGTATATTTATTTTGTATTATTCAAACTCATTTAGCTATAAGTTAAACACGATAAACAATGATCTGTCGACACAGTATGTGAAAGCAGATCAGGGTCTTTGTTGATTTGCAGCTGAACCCGACTTAAAAGCAAGATGGTAGGCATTTGATTCCAACAATTGTTTGTGGTAAATAAATGGTAAATATTAACAAGACCTGTAAAAAGAGAAATTCCTCTGTCAATACCGCTTTAAGATCCGTGGTACCAGTTTACTCGAAACAGTTGTATTATGTTAACTTATGTACCATTTGGTTGTCTATTATAAAACGTTGTTTGTTTTTTCATTTTGTATACAAAGGTTTGATTTATGTTTTTCTGAAAGTGTTTAGCTATGAGCAGAATTTGATTTTCGAGTTTTGGTGTAAAAGAGGCCATAGTAGCGACCGTTTTTGTTTTTGTTTTGTTTTAGGATTTTATTGGTGACATTCTGGAAAAAGAAGGAACTGACCTTGTAAGCTTGATATGTCAGGAATACCAGGTAAATAAACCTTCATAATAAACCCATTAACCTTTATACACATACTATTCCTATGCTAGATCTTTTATCAGGTAGATTTACTGTAAAATTTAAAGTGAAGTTTCTTTCAGGCAGATACTGTTGGGTCGACAAATTCGGCAATTATACAGATATAACCAATTTACGTACCTTTCATTAGTATTATCAACGCCATGTTCTGCAAACATATTTTATCAGTATGCGAAAGGAAGCTTTGGTTAATAGAGCCAGGGTGTAGAAGACCCCTGGTTACATACGGCCTCTCTGAAAAGATGGCTTGGTTACAGAGGGACAAGTCTGCAATAGAAGTCTTTATTCTATATTACAAGGCTTCGAAGGTTGCCTTGCTGCTATAGAACCTTCTGAAAAAGAGGCAATGTTACAGAGGAACTAATATGCAAAGGAGGGCTTGGTTTTATAGGACTAGTCTGCAAAAGGGGCCTGGTTACAGAAGTGTTTAGGATGTCTGCTTACATATGTGCCAGTATACAATGAATTTCTTGGTTTGATATGGTCAGAGTGCAGAAGAGACTGGTTAGACAAGGAATGTCTGCAAAGAAGGCTGGGTTACACAGAGACCAGTCTGCAAATGAGGTCATGGTTAGAAATAGCCATTCGTCAAAGAGGGCTGGGTTACTCAGGGACCAGTCTGAAAATGAGGTCATGGTTAGAAATAGCCATTCTTCAAAGAAGGCAAGGTTAGACAGGGCCAGTCTACAAATAATGCTAGGCTTAAGAAAGACTTAAGGGGATCTTTCACTGAATTAAGAAATGTCTCATTTAAACAAGGGAAATAATCCAGACGGTTGCTCCAGAATTACGTCTATGAAATTGTATAAGTACATATTCAAAGTAATAACAATTGTCAGTCGATCACTACATAACAAAAGGCGCAAGATGTTCTTCAGAGTAAAACGTTTTCTCTTAAAAAATATTAGTGCAAAATACTAATTTCGCTGAACTGATGGTATATGAAAACTCAGAGGGTCAGAATATTACTAACAAAATTGTATAAATTATAGTCTGGATGACAAGACAAGGATCATTATTTGAATTTGGATAGTCAATGTTATGATTTTCTAAATAATGACCAGGTAAAATAATTGTATGTATGATTTATTTCAGATATCTTACAATAAAATGTTAACTAATGTACCAGTATCTTATATTTTATGGATAAATTGAATAACATCTTTTATGTACACCTTAAGAGTCTTAATAAAAGGTATTAAACATATTGAATAACATACATGTCAAAATGTATTTCCATTCATTGTTTTGTAAATTATATATATATATATATATATATATATATATATATATATATATATATATATATATATATATATAGACTCTTTTGTGCTTCTAACAGTAAAACATAATTCCACTGACACTATATAGTTAAAATTTATTCCATTCACGCTGTATACTTCCAAAAGTAATTTTATTCACACTATATAACTCACTATTAGTTCCACTCAGACTGTAATGCAAATAATAACTCCACCCACACTCTACGTCAATAATAATTATATCCATGCTCTACCTCAATAATAATTCCATTCATACTGTTCAATAATAATTATTTTCACATTGCTTAGCTCACCATTATTGCTAATAATGATAACATTTACAAGATATAACTCGATAATAGTTCCATTGACATTATACAGTTTAATAAGAATTCCATTCACACTGGACAGTTAATTTTAATTCCACTGATACTCTAGCTCAATAATAATTCCAGTCACACTGTATAACTAAATACTAATCCCACTGACAATCTTGCTCAATAATAATACTACTAACACTATAGTTCGATAATAATTTCATTCACAAAGTATTGTTCAATAATAATGCATTCACATTTAATGGATAAATGATAGTTCCATTCCCAAGTGTATAGCTACGAAATAAATTTTAAAGGGTTAAAGATGGAGTGAATACTAAATAAAAGAGCAAATTTGTTTTGCTCTATGTCATACAAAAAAACTAGTTTGGTATGGTGTTTTGAATATATCGCAACCTGATAAACTAAATATATCCCAACACCAAATTTTCTTTATGCCGACGTCGAACAAAACATATAATTTTTGGTATGTATAGATCATTTACAGTCTAGTAACATCGGTCTGAACTTCTGTGTATCATAATAACTTTTCCATAAATATCGTATCATTAATATAATATCTTTATGAAAAGTCAGTCAGACTTATGATGAAATTGTATTCCAAATTCTTTGTGGTAACGGTTAGCATCATTTTGTCCCATACCACTAGACAAGCAGAGTTATAGTTCCCTATACTGACCTTTTAAGCACAGTAAAATTCTCAGCTGAAGAAGGTTAATTGTTGCCTCTAAGGGCATTTTTAGCACAGTAACCTCTCATCTGAGTTCTCGACGCTGGCAGCCTGTAGGGGCATTTGAAGCATAGTGGAGTCTCATCTTAGAGCTGGACGCTGGGTGCCTGAAAAGCATTACAGTCGTATTTGACGGCACTGTGTTGGTTGCCTATCGAAGAGTTTTCCGCACAGGAAAGTCATTCAAGAGGTTTAAATGCTTTTTCCCCAAATACGGTTTTCATGAGAATAAAAGCTCATCTTATGGTTCAGAGCTTCTTGCCTTTAGACAGAGTATACTCTCGTCTGATGGTTGATGGTTGCCCGTGAAGTACAGTAGTCTCGTATGAGGGCATGTTGATGGATGCCTCTTAAGTATAGCATCTGAAGACAGTTTGATATTTGTTTGTCTGTTACGTACGGCAGAGTCTCGTCTGAGGGCAGGTTGATGCTTCCCTGTTCAAGACAGTTGAGTCTAAACACGAGGGCATGGTCATTTGTTCCTGTTAAGTACACTAGATCCTTATATGAGGTCAGGTAGATGTTTGCCTGTTCAAGACAGTAAAGTCGAAGCATAAAGGCAGGCTGAGGGTTTTCAGGTAAGTACCGTATAACTTAATAAGAGAGCAGGTTGATGGTTGCCTTTAGTGACAATTTAAGGACAGTAAAGTATCTTCTAATGTCTGGGTGCTGGAGTCTGCAATAATAATAATAATAATAATACAAAGCTAGCATATAATGGTCTACCCTTTCGTGTTACTTATGTTTTCAGCACACATCATTAACCATGTTCAACAGTATACTTTTGCATTGACACATCTAGATCTCTGCTGTCCAGTTGAATGTGTTTTAAGTGCTGGTAAATATTGTAGTTCTTTGCATGGATGCATTTGTGTGCAGTTTTGAAATTTATAATAAATGTTTCATTTCAGGGTCCTCTACCGTATGCCTGTAGGATGGAAAAAACTAATCCGCATCATTCTTGTCTTAAGGCTTAAGACATAATCTGTGCATGTTGATGTTGGAAGTGAACATTTTCTTTTATTATTGTACTGTGTCTTCTTTTTGAGAACTTTAAACTAATGCTAGACAATCCTTATGTAACACAATGACCAAGGTCTACATAGTACTTCCTATTATGTATTGTATCATGAGATATTAAGACGAGTCACTTAAAGACACTATGCTTGTCTTGAAAATGATGATAAAATTACAAACTGAGTACATTTAATATGTCAGTCATGATTGGGTTGTAATAATGTTAGATTAGTCCGTTCCCAGCACCTTGGGCTCTATCAAATTAAGATATTATTCTATGTAATGTTCATTATGATTGAAAATAGTCTAATGATGTTTATTCCATGTGTCAGTATTATTGATATTCATTTTCTTTATTATTATCTCATAATAAATGTCTAATAATTCCCAACAAGCAAAATATCTAAATTGCCAAGTTAATTTGATAACTAAATGTCTTAGTTTGCTCCCTCA
Source organism: Sinohyriopsis cumingii (assembly GCA_028554795.2). Classification (NCBI taxonomy): domain Eukaryota; kingdom Metazoa; phylum Mollusca; class Bivalvia; order Unionida; family Unionidae; genus Sinohyriopsis; species Sinohyriopsis cumingii. The sequence goes on from CM068837.1 coordinate 36,254,731, forward strand.
TCCACAAAATTACATAGTACAATGAAAGACAGATGTGCCTTCTCTGTTGTGCGTGGTATTTATGAGTAGCGAGTGATTCCATCATTGACTTTTGCAATTTGCAACTATTTCATACATATGAAGACAAATTCGAAAATTATATTATAAAGCAGTTAATCTTACTTTTATGTACTTACTTCAAGTCTTGCCATCTTTGACACTATGTACACCACCTATATAGAAATAAATGGACACTCTAAAAGATTTGCTCTATTTCTCTCCTCTTTGTTTTTTTTAAGGATCACTACACAGTTGTCCAGATCATTGAATTATCTACTTACCACTATGCTCTTATCATTTTATGTTGTATCATGTTTTACGTAATAAAGAGTACTTATCTGAGTGGAAACTTCTTTGTTCTTTCATCTCTAATGGGAATGGCTTGAGTAGTTTTGAACTACCTCAAAATGTGATAAAAAGGATACCCTATTACCTTATACAAATGTGTATGTCTGAACTTAAAATGAAATTAGGAAACATTTCCTGTGACTGATAGATTAAAAATAATTCGGAAACATGATAGCAGATTCCAATTCAATGTGCAACGAGTTTAAATATATCGTTTGTTACATTACAAGAGGAAATATGTTCGGTATTTACACATAAAAATAACATTTCTTTTTAATTATATACCAGATTTCCTCCAGAATGGACGTTTAAACCCATTATTCAGCACAACACCCGAACTCATGCCCTTCCTATTTAGAAATGTATCCAAACTATTCTGTCAAGTCAATATATTTTCAAAGGCTTGACTTATAAGGATGAGTGACTTACGGGTCTGCAAGGATTACTATGATCTATCAATCGCAGTATATTAAATTTGTGTCATTGTGAGATTGGCTAACACTAAGAATGACCTTTGAACACACATTGAAGCAGAAGGCTGTCTGGGATGGCATTTAAAGACGAAATAATATTTTTTATCACGATTGTGCAAGATGTTACTGGTTTACGAGTTCAACACAGTACTTTTCCCAGTATTTAATTTTCTTTCTCGCCACGAGATTTCACTGTACCACTAATTCTGTAGTTCCGATATTAAGAAATACACAAACAATCCTGAGTAATCTTGTTACCAACTCAGTGATAGTGAAATAATGGTATATTTTCTCAACAATTCCACAAAAATGTTTTTATACAATAGTTTGAAATGTGTCAGAAATTATTTTGAATATTACATATATAATTATATTCGAGAACCTTAATGCCACATTTGACACACTTTGCATACACCAACATGTTTGGCAAGTGAAATGTGGTCACAAATATTTGCGCCGAATCGAACGTTGAAAAATCAATTGCAGATTAAAAAAAGTAGAAAATTATAATTTGTAAATAGCTAGTGTAAGTTTAGGTAACATGTTAAGTACGTACGATTTTCAGCAGAGGACCAGTTTTCTGCTCCAATTTTGCATAATGGTTCTAATCCACTAAATATTTTTTCCATTTCTTAAGACAGAGTGTTTAATGTTTACTGACCTTCTCTGATAAATATCTTGCCCAGATAGTGACAGCACGCTCACAGTTTTCTTCCTAATTATATCAATAGTGTAGCGAGTAACGTCTATGCTTCAGTCTCAACACTTCCTCTTCTTATCTACAAGCTCTCTAAAGGTAGCACAAGTACTACTCAATGGTGTCATCTATAGTGTAATATCCATGCAGTTACATTTGCTCAAGAGTAACAGTCATTTCACCTTGAAAATGCATCAAATGTAAGGTATCAGCCAATTAAGTCCGAAGGGCGACTCCGATGTTCTTTCAAACCTATACAATTTGTTTTATTTATTTCAAGACATATTTCTTTCTAATAACATGCATACAAAATGGTGTTATTTTGCTATAAACCAGAACATGGCCTTTTCCTCACCTATTTGTGAACCATAAATTTGAAAAGAAAAATTCCAAACACTAATATAATTGCAGTATATTGGTACAACCAGCGATCTAACATGATCCAAAATATTGTGTGGTACTGGACTCGAATTTCTCCTATACATGGACCAGAAAGGAAAATTGTTAGATCTGCCTGTATCAGTGTTCATTAAACAAAATGTTCTTCATGGAGGCATTTAAATAAGGACATTTAAGAGAAAGTGATATAGCTCTTTAATTCTTTAGCAATAATTTATTTGTATTGCATTCTGGGATAAACAGTTTAAAAAATTCAACCAAAATCCTTTAAAAAGAACTTTTAAAATTCTGCAGTAAAGTAATCGAACACTGAAATAAAAGAGTTATTTTTGTAATAAACAAACCTGACAGTAATTCATTCTATGTAATTAATCATTTGATTCAAATTTATTAATTTCAATTTAGTTACATATTTTGTAAAGCAGACTATTCAATTCGATTTCTCTGACAGCATTTGTCACACAGTGAAATCATCATGTACATTTGAATGAAGAATGCAGAGCTGACTTGAAAATGTAGTCGCTATTACAATGGAATGGTATATCAATCTTTTTAAATGACACAGTGACCCCAGCTGAAAATATGCAATTCTTTACAGACGCTACGCCAACATATGTCAGGGGCTTTTTCAATGGGAAATGGTTTCAAAAACATTATCACCATTATCACATTCAAAAAGGAAATTAGCATAGATGGGTCTATTTGAACTGTATCCAGTTGTTGTATCCGCTGTGTTGTGGAGACATCGGTGGACCAAGAAAATAGTTATGGTGAAATGTGACAATTCTGCAACTATTGAACTCATTAACAGAGGCGGTTCCAAATACCTCTTACAATGAAATTTGTTCGAAGGCTGATGGTGTTCTGCTAAAGGACAATTCGTTATTCATGCTTGTCATATACCTTTTAGGGATAGCCTTGTAGCTGATGCTCTTTCTCGATTTCAGAACAAGAAGTTCCAGCACTTGATGACCCAAGCAGAACAAACTCCAGCTGTTTGCCCCTCGGCTTCAGAGTTGATGTTGTTTTGATAAAACGTGTGCACGACTTGTGGCGTTTGTCAGTGTTCTAATAATACTATGTCAGTGTACGGAACTGGCTTCCAGTCTTTGCTGAATGTTATGGCCATATTAGGTGACCTAGTGGTTGGAGAGTCCGCCTCGGATACGGAAGGTCGTGGGTTCGATTCCCAGCCGAGCCATAACAAAGACTTACAAAAATTGTACTAACAGCTACCTCGCTTGGCGTTCAGCGTTAAGAGGTTAGTATCAGGACTGGTCGGCCTGGTGTCAGGATAATGTGACTGGGTGGGACATCATGCTACATGTCTGCGGCATGATGCCCCAGTGCTAGACATCATTCTATATTGCCACACTGCAGACCTCGTAGCAATATGGCTGAAACATTGTTAAAGCTACGTTAAAAATCCAAATCACACACACACAGGTGTACTTGCGTGTGCTGACTATTTGCCTGTACTTTCAGAAGACGTTTTGATTTATTTTGTCACATAATGTCACACCAGGCTGCGGTTGAAGTACTCCGCAATTAAGCTGTACCTTGCAGGAATTAGATTCCAGTACCTTTAAACTGGGCATAGTAACCCTTTCCAGGAGTACGACAGGCTGCAGTGTATACTTCGTGGGATAAAAAGAAACAACATTTCAACCAGTAAGTCCAGATTTCCTATTGCATACACGATGGTGGTGCAGTTGTCAGCTTTAATAAGTTAGGGAGTATTTCATCAGATGTTGCTTTGTCGCTGCAGTGCATGTGTTTGGTGGCATTTGTTTTAATTCTTGCGATGTGGTGAATTCACAGTTCGATCACTGCAGAGCATTTCTTCAAGCAACTACCTGAGGATACGGGATGTGACATTTTCAACAGACAAATCAATGTTAATAATGACCTTGCCATCTCCGAAAATAGACTCATTTCGTGTTGGTGTCAAGTTTCTTTTTTCTCGGAACTCGTGCATGTGTCCCGTGTCCTGTACGCAGCGGTATTTGAGTCAGGGGCTTTGGTTGGAGGTCATGGGGTAAATGCTCTTTTATTTGTAGATTCCATGGGCAGTCCGTTTAGCAGGCAACTTTTTCTGTCGTGCTTGAAGCTCCTGCTGACACGCATGGGCTATGAGGAGCAAAACTTTTCGTATTGGAGCAGCCAGAACTGCAGCTGCAGTTGTATGGAGGACCATCCAATTCAGACTTTAGGAAGATGGTCTTGAAATGTTATATGCGCTACATCAGAGTTCACCATAACCGACTCCTTTCTGCTCAGGAACAGTATATATTGCAAAATTGCTGTTTAAAATTCAAAGAGTCACCCATTAAAAGGTAATTATATAAACGTTTTGCGAAAGATGAAAGACTGTCGAGCAAAAGATGCTGAGTCTAGTTAGGTGCGTCAAAGACGAAAAAACTTTGACTATGGTAATATGAATATGAAACAGAAAGAGAGATAGAGAAAGAGCGATTCTTCTTTAACCACACATTACGACACAGAAATCACAGGTAAGTATTAGCGGGTTTCATTTTGCCAGTTATTAAATTGTTGTTTTTTAACATGTTCCCACACAAACAAATATACAAGGCGCTATCCAATATGTAGCTACCGCTAGTCCAGCCTCTTTAATATCTGCAACCAATAAATACAGGTCAAGACGAGACATTTTCTCAGGAGCTAACATGTGTTTAATTTAGTCTTTGACCTAATGTTTTTATATAAGCTTAACGAGGCACGTGGAGCCATGTGACGTAACCAATTAAACTAATATTCTTAGGATTGCAGGTTTGAAAATCTGATGAACTTACGTTTAGTATCAAAAAATGAACGACTATATTGCATTCTTTTCATGTACATGACAATTACTTTATTAACAGTTAATTTCTCTTGGACAACCATCATACTATTATTATTTGTAAATCTATAAAAAATATTACTATTATGCAAACTTAATTGTAAAATGGGTAGATAAAATTATATTTACTGTACAATAAATATCCTCCGGTTTTGCCCGTCTGTTGTTTTAATACTTTCTCTAAGCTGAATTTCTTGTACATACTATCCCATTTAACTTGTACTGTAGTATGCATAAGCTGAGCACATGATATCTATCAATAATTCCTGGTATAGATAATCCTTGTGTCTGCTACTTATAAATTCAGCTACAAACAAACCGTACCTGTCATTACATAATCAATCACAAGGTCAGCTTCTGTCTTGTGTGTTGTAATGATTACTCCAAAACACGTCGACATAACCATATATGCCATTCCATGATGCAACAGAAGATCTGGTTCTGTGACATATGCAGTTTGACTCAACTAATATATGTATGGTAACTATTTGTTAAGAGATCATCAGTATGTCGTCTATGTGAAGAGGAAAATCAAGGATATTATAAACTGATTATACTTTACCTGTATATTCTCTTACTAATCTTTGCAGTATCCTTTGAAATGGAGCTTACGTTTGATAATCAGAGTCCATAGCCCCATACTCACCATTCTATGGTGCAACAACAGGTCTAGTTCTGTGATGTTTGCATCTGGACATAGCATTTTATTTCCTTTGCTTTTACATATTTATCCTGCTGTGATGCAAGGCTGAATGGGATCTACGTTCTGGTTAGATATTACCAAATAGTTCACAAAATGTCGCAAATATAATATACTGCGACTGACGATGTCATCTCTTAACTTACTGACCTTTGTATAATCAGACATTGAAAATTAATGGAATTACCAAATAATGTGGTCATATTTATAAACAGGGGGCGTGTATGCTATGCTAAAAGGCGCGTTTAAGATTCTTTTGTGGAGCAAGTTCGATATATAATACAAATAATTGCATTTTCCTCCTTAAATAATGGATTTATTTCATCTTGTTATTCAACAAACTATATGCTTTAATTTGTGGCTTCGTCATCCATTATTATGCCACTTTTTCGTACCAAACAATGAATTAAATCTGGTAATAATGTAGGAAGAAAATAAAATATTCTTACAAATATTTTTAGATCACTCAATGACATTAGAATATTTATTTAGTTCATTTCATTTTCAGACAGAACATATGTTTTGAAAGTGAAAGATCGTAATTTTGATCAGATTTTGAAGTTTCTGTTTAAAAACTGCTGATGCCTTTCCGCTTTTCTTTTTATTAGCGGGTTCATTTTCATACATTCACAAAAGGTTGCAACAAAAAAATCCTTTTGTGATTTATTTATTTATTAACATTTATTTATTTCATTAATATATTCATTTTGTGTTAGTTTATATTCACCATGTAATTCACTCAAAAAACACACATTTCGCTAGAAGTGAGAGTGCGGGGAAGTAAAGTTAATCCTTTGAAAGTGATTGCTGTTTTTCTTTCCACTGCAATATCTCCTAAATCCTAAAAGGTTCAAATAGTCTCAACACTTTGATATTTCCTTTACAAAATGCATTTACAATGAACATTAATTACTCTGATCACCTATTACAAATATGATTAAGAAAATAAGATGTATTATATAGAATCAATTACTGTGATAACCTATTAAGAATGTTATTAAAATGGTGTATATTGTACTAAAGATATAACTAATGAGATAACCTATTTGAATTTGTATTACAATCCAGACATTGAATCATTATTGTTACGCATTAGGAAAAGGTGCATAAACTACAACGGTTTAATTATGCTGCTGCTGCATACATGGCAAAGACTTATGAAGGTATGAAGACATTATTACTGTGATGGTGCATATATGACAAAGACTTATTTACTTTGAAAACCTTTCGGAAAAAGAGCAATAAACAAACAAACACACACACACACACACACACACATATATATATATATATATATATATATATATATATATATATATATATATATATATATATATATATATATATATATATATAGAGAGAGAGAGAGAGAGAGAGAGAGAGAGAGAGAGAGAGAGAGAGAGAGATCACATTGTCGATATAGTTGTTCTATATTATGTTAAGTTTCCTATTCTTTTATTTCCATATTTAATCATATAATGTTAATCAAAATTTTGTGCTGAGTTTATCCGTCTACAGTTGTCTTCCCCTTCCACTTGTGCATGACGATCTCACTTATTTATTTCTTTTTGGCTTGGAGGACTTAATCTCTCATAATCAGTCACATAGTGGCCGTTCAATGGTACCAAACAGAGTTGGTCTTGGCAATAACACTAACAAAGTTTACGGTCATACTAAAATTACAGACAAACTACTATATAACTTTTGGCCTCCATGGGAAGTTTATTTCAAGAGAGGCAAGTCAAGTGTAGGTAAATGAGTATATCTGATATTTATTTCCCCTGGATCTTGTTTCATTGAAGGTAATCCGCAACAATAGTAGAAAAAGTCTTTACAAGGAAATCACAATAGTATCTTCATTTTTCAGATGGTTTTATAAATTGTCTTTTCTTATCTTTACATTAGTGAGCAGGTAACAAATAGTAGTGTTCTACAGCATCGCAGCACAAAAGTGGCTATGTAGTGCCAAGCGAAGTTAAACGCCACGAATAGCAAAACAAACATGTATAGTTTGAGATACATTATTTATAAAGTTGAGCTGCGTACAAAATCAGAGGCTTTAATATGTACCATTTACTTACATTTGCATTCTTATCTACTTTTGTAATTGTTACTTTGTACAATTCATCGTATCAAATTTTATTACAGTAAAGACAGCATTGCTTGTGACAATTATAGCTCAGATGTGAATCTAAATAATGCTTCTAACACAATTTATATTTCAAAGTATTTATACTAATTTTCTCATTTGAAAAGGTCTTGTCATGAAGTTTATTCCACGGGGCCTTAATAGTTGCTTGAAATATATATATATATATATATATATATATATATATATATATATATATATATATATATATATATATATATATATATATATATATATATATATATATATATATATATATGTGTGTGTGTGTGTGTGTGTGTGTGTGTGTGTGTAATCTCCATCCAGGTTAACCTTTGTTAACAGAAACGAAAACAAATTGTCCTGTCTACCGTTGCTAATGCTGAAATGCTTACTCCTCAGTTTGCAGGGACCAAACATATGATCATTGATACTAATTCTTGTGCAGTGTGATTTCTACTCCAGATGATAATTATGTTTCACTTGAATCATATTCCTTTATTATTTGATCAAATTAAATATATGTCATTCGCCTTCCCTTCGACATCCAAACTCCTCTGTGGGTTACGTTAACTCTTTTGGAATACAGCTCAACCGTCACAGCAACATAACTTAGATGGTAAAGTTCCATCCGCAGCAAACAATATGCTTTGATAAATGCATCACTCTCAATGTTAGCTGCATTTTTAAATTATTTTGTATACAAATGGTTTAGTGAGAAATGAGAAGTTTTTGCCTTATACATTTATAGAAAGGTAAGTAGTTTCTGACTCGCAAATATGGAGCACAATGCTTTCGACGGTACCACGTTGCAGATATCACAGTTCATCAACAAAGTCACACTGAAGTGCTTCATATGCACATTATGTGGCTGTTTATGAGCAATTTTAATTCGATTTCAATCTGCTTTATAGATTTTTATAAACGCAAGATGCAGTCCACATGCTCATGTACCAATGTAAAGAGATGGCTTATAAAGGATTTGTCGACAAAGGTGGTCAAAACACCCTTATGGCAAAGATATATTCTGAAAGATTATGTGCTGCGAGCAGCAGGATTGATATATTCAGACCAAAGCTATTTCCTTAGACAACATTTTGTCATGAAGCTGAATTTTGTGTCAGTCAAAGGTCATCAGTCCACTTCACTCCGCTTCAATCTGTGGGATATATAGCTAGCTGAAACAGTGTTTTGAATAAGTAACTTCTTTTGGATAAGAGTTCCTGCCTATTGTTATAGGCAGAATCAGGTAACCTTGTTACAGTGTTTTGCAAAAGTAATTTCTTTTGGATAAGAGTTCCTGCCTATTGATATAGGCAGAATCAGTTAACCTTGTTACATGATCTATTAAGTATTCACTAAAATGGCTCTAAGGATATCCATAGTTATTGACTCAAACTTAAAGATCTTGCAAATTTTTGCATTGAAAAGATTATTTGCAATCTGAGTGTGTGATACACAAAACTGGATACGTGTCTTGTTGACAAAACAAATGTGTCTGATATGGTATAGGGATACGTTATGGCCATCCGAAACGTATCCATATCCACTCATCAGATAAGCATTTGTCCCGACCGGACTTAGTACAAAACATAAATGTTGATGAGTATTTATTACATGCCCCTTTAATAAAGACCACTAAACATGGTAGATTTTATTTTTATAAGGGAGTAATGTAGCATTACTCCAAGCACTGACCTAAGGAGAATTACTTTTAAGACTATATATATATATATATATATATATATATATATATATATATATATATATATATATATATATATATATACGAGTATGTATATTAAAATCCCTATGGTTGACGAATCTAGGGACATTGATTACTACAAATATTGCTACAAATATTCACACTCTAGCGCTAAACAAGCAATTTCAATAATTCGCTCCGTACTGGGTTTCTGCATGGTATCGAACCTAGGACCTCTTTATGCGAGATAAGACAGCTATCGCCTGCCTGCACGTTCCAGTGCCAATACTATCACGGGAACTGCCACATCACCGAGACCACTAAACATGGTAGAGTTATAGTTAACTGTATTATAGCGGAATTGAAAGCACAGTAAAGTTTCATCTGATGGCAGAGTGATGGTGGCCTATATGGTATTGTAAGCACAATATAGCTTCATTTGAGGTCTGGACACTGGCAACTTGTATGATTCTTTTAAGCACAGTATAGCGTCATCTGACGTTCGGATACTGGCAGCTTGTATGGGGTATTCTATGCTCAGTATATTCTCATATGAGGTCCATGAGCTGGGTGTCGCATGTTGGTAAAACACGGTCAGATGGCAGGCTGATGGTAGCCTATGGTGATGAATGCTGGTTGCCGGCTACGTACAGGAGAATATCAGCGGAGAACAGGTTAATGGTTGGCTGTTATGTACAGTAGGGTCACATCTGTGGGCAGGTTGATGGATGCCAGTCAAGCACAGTAGAATTTCCTTTGAGGGCATGTTGGTGATAGCCAAGTTAATTTTGCATTGGCACATCTAGGTCTCTGCTGTTTAGCTGGATGTCTGTGTGCATGTAAATACAGCATGTTCTATGCATGGATGCATCTGTGTGTAGCTTAGAAAATTATGATCATTATTGTGATCATTATTTATTTTATTTCAGGGTCCTTTACCAGCTGTCTGTATAGAGAAAGAAAGGAATCCGCTCTAATACCTGGGGAATTCATCTGTAATTTGAACTTCACGTTAGAAGTGAAGATTTTATATTATTACTGCATTATTTCTCCCGTTTTTGAGGAATTTAAACTATTACTGACAAACCTGATATAACTCAATGGGTAAGGTCTACAGAGTGCTTTTTGTTATGTAATTTATCATGCAATATTAAGACAAGTTACTTACAGACACTAGACTTGTATGTTAAAGAATGATAATAAAAGTAATGAGTGCATTTCATATGATGTTTATATTAGTCAATTATTGCTTGAAGTGTAATAATGTCAGATGCGTACATTCGCAGTACCATTGACTGTATCCAATTATAATGATAATGCTTGTAGAGTTCATCTTGCTTGACATTATTTAATGACTTTGATCCATGTGTCTGTACTACTGTGTATTCCATATGTCAGTATATAATATTTATCGGTAGAGTTTGTCTGATTTAAGCCACAAAAATTCTTTATAAAGGTGATGGCTTGATCTACATTGTGTCATCAATTCTGAAGAACACACAAGATATTTTAATGACAACCTCACCTGGATTTGAACGAAAAATTGCAATTTTCGTAAACATAAAATCTTCAGGCATACAACATGAAGATTATTTGCTTTAGTGATGTGAAACAATTAAAGATTAGTTCATATAACAATTCCCACGAATAGAAAATTGTAAAAGAGCACAATCTTGTAACACATCGCAAAACGTATTTTCTCAGTTTCCCTTTATAAAATACTGATTTTATCAAATAAAATCTTGGTTCAACATTAATAGTCATCATTGTGTATTCCACGTGTGTAACTCTTTATCAGACTGATTATACTACTTTTTTCCATTCATTTTATGAATTGGTTGTTATCTTCAGTTTTCCTTCAACGTCTGTCCGGCTTGAACAACGGCATTTACGTTAACACAGCAGAACTATGTATATTTGGAGATATCTTATAAAATCAGTCTGCTGTCGGAATATCTTCATAGTATCGTTGTATTTTTAACACTTACCGTATAAACAATATTAATTTTAACCCATTAAGTGCTAGACAAAAAAATTCATGATCATTTGAGTATATTAAAGCAAAATAAATACATAGCAAAATCATTATTGACTTTAAGTGTTAAATCTTGACACTTGATCGAGATAAAAACACTATTTATACCTATATTTCGTTGTAACTTGTACAATCCAAGCGAAATAAGTGGAAAAGCTTGGTGTTCTCATTCAAACTGAGATTAAAGGAATGGCTGATCTAACAAAACATAGAAAGTGCAATATTTTTAATACACAAATCTACTACATTTTGTCAACATTTTTATCCATTCTTGGCAAGGATTTGATTGTCGTAGGATCCAATCATTTCATACACTGAAGTATACGTAGTATCCATTTAGTGTCCATAGCGAATTTCTAAAACATTTAAAGACGTTTGCAAAAGAGGTACACTCACAAGATGTAGATTAGGCAGTTTAACGTCCTTGCTGATGAGAAGTAATGGCTTAAGACACTGATAATTGTATCATTGGTAGAGATCTGCTGGGAACGCTTCGGAGAAAAAGGAACGAAAATGGTTGTTTCCTTAAAAATTCGAAAAAACTCGTGATCTTGCTCCGATTTGTAGAAAAGTCAAATCTGTTAGCAACATTAGCTGGAGAAAAGAAGATTTATCTTGAGATAAAAAAGAACATACCTTGGATGGAAGGAAAATCTAAACCTCCTATATTCCTTGCCCCGGAAATTAAACTGTCTGTCCCTGACTGAAAAAAAATGTTGCATGTGTATCCTCTGTGCTATACGAGAAGGAGGAGGGGAGTGCTTTTGAAAGAACAACAACCTTCACACATTTAATTTTCTAACAATGAAAGGAAATATACAGCACAAGAATAGTTCAATAGGTACGTGTATTCCTGTCAATGTCCCTAAACAGTGTTTCTATGCTTTAGGGACTCTGGTTTATATGTCCCTTACCATCGGTATAAGACTGAAAACAATATATTTATTTGAATTCTGCCGTGACAATATCTGTTAGCAGATCAGAATCATTTTGTATAAACATAAACCTCTTAAATCTGAGCAATTCTGTTCAGCAGTTTTGAGATGTCAATTTAAAGTTTTTCCATTTTAGTAACCGCAGTCATATTTAATAAATAAAGTGGACCATCTGTACAGAACTGGAAAGATTTTAGCACATGTAATATATTATTCTCTTTTTTGTAAAAACAGCTATATTTGATAGCGATTTGGACTTTGTTGCACAAGCTTGAAGGTTTTTTAGGGAAAATTGAAACTAGTAGTTGCTGATGATGCACACAGGATCACACCATTAGTTTTACAGCCATAATGAGCTAAACTATTTGCACATTAGATTGTAAGTACAGTTTAAACAAGAGTACCATGCAAGGCACATTAAGCACCTGTACTACGTTTAATAGTCTATATATATGTGTATATACTAGTAGGATATGGTTGACTAGGTATTATCAATCTATATATCTAAATGTTTGGACGTTTGAATAAGGTATGCAGTCTTGAACTAAACTTGGTATGCATAAACCATTATTTTCTTATCGACTCGTAGTGACGATGAACCCTAGACCCCAGAATTTCTAGATTGCTTTATTACCCAAAGCGCAAGCCATCCACGTTTGGGCAAGGAACACATTCCAGACCAAAATCAACAATGATCCTTGATGGGGTAGCTTTTAGTGTTGGACTTATGCTCAAAGAATACCGGCTTGATACCGGTCCAGGCTAACCAGGGTCGACTGCCGATGTGTACATTGGAAAGGAATTTAGGTACAATTTCATCAGTATGATATAGACAATAATGTGTAAATGATGACAATAAAACAAAAACAATAATAATTCCATAAATATTCTTTAGACCTGTTGCTCACCGTTCTTTTGCGTTTATTCAAGACGCATGTTTATGTAAACATCATTTTTATATCAATGATACAAAACCTGTTACTATTCATAAGCTCACTTTTTACACAATGGAAAATCCCCATCCTTGGTTTGAGCCATCCTCCTGTTCACGTTTTTTCTTGATGGATCAGTTCTGATAAGAAAGGTTTTAAATCTCTTTACAACCGTGAAGCAATAATTTATCTGCCGTTTATGGATGTAAATTTTAATTCCCACAAGAAGGTAATGTTGCACCACCATCACAACAAAATGTATTGATCTATGAAGAAATCAACCAGAATCGTTTCAAAAGAAATTTTAAAATTCTGAAGTAAAGATACATAGCCTATATTATGATAGTTTCAGAATTCCCTTTTCAGATGGACATTAATTGAAGGCAATTGTTTTGTTTTTAGTCGAACGTTTCAGTGAGCATAATCAATATTAGCAACTGAATTAGTGTTAAACAGAGAGCTGATTTGTACCCTTCTTCGATGATAACTTTTCTCTTATCACATATCACCTTACCTGATATAAAGAAGAAATACAATCATGCATTTCTAAATATATTGTTTGCTTGTTCGTTTGTCAGGCTGAATCGTCCACATGATTTCCTGGAGAGCAGCTGTCGTCTCCTTGAAATTTACATAATTTGTGTTCTCCACTATCTACTATCTCATTTTCCTGGTCAGCGTGTTTACTAACCATCTCTGATAAATATCTTGCCACGGTTATGATATCCCAACGTTTTCCTACCCATTATATAAATTGCATAGATGGTAAACTATATCAATTATATTGAATGCTTCCTATTTTTCTCAACAGACTCTTTCATAAGTACAAATGCTTTTACAAGGTGTTGGTAACTATGTTCATCTCATTTTAGCTATAGTGTTTAGTGATAGCTTCTACACCAATTAACATACACACATCAACTTATCTGCTATAAGGTACTGGCCATTTCATTATGCTATGGGGTTAGTCAGCCGCCATTTTCGTCTTAGCCAATATATTTTATTTTTATTTATCTCAATTTCATTATGCTTCTTTAACAAAACAGTGAGATATATGGTATTTTGTTAGTATGCTATAAATCAGAGCATGATAATATCTCCAGCTAATTGAGACCTAGCAATTTAAAAATAAAAATCACAGTCCCTAATTTTATTGTAGGATTCACATTTGTCGTATCGCGGTATATTCAGATCTTAACACGATTTACCGTGGTACAAAATTGTTTATGTTACTCATCTCTGATATTCCGTAATTACGGACCAAAACTGAGACTCGTTTGATTTGGGTATATCAGTTTTTATAAAAAATAAGGTTATCAGTTTTCTTTGCAATACTTGTTGAGGTAAGTTTATATCTAGTACGTGAACATAGAGATTTCATGTTCGGCAGCAATACCTAATCGCATTTGTCTTTTGCAGTGCTGGTTATAATTCCTTTTTTGAGGATCCTTTGATTCTCACCCATCACAAGTAGATTATAATCTGTGAAGAAAGCAACCAAAATCCTTCCTAAATCGTTTTTATTATTCTGAAATGAAGCCATATAAGCCCGAAAAACAAATGGAGAGTAATTCAACGCAGGTTATGTTATATTAGGTGAACGTATTAGTGAGTATGTACCCTATTAAATGCCAAACAGTCCTAAGGTTTACTTTGACCGGTATTTTTGCTCTTAAATCAAATTATATTGAATAAATCTTATCCTGCTTCTTTAATAACTTTTCTTCTTAACACGTGTCAGCTTTTTTCAGCAACGTAGAAGAAATCTTTTTTTGCATATTCCTTTGTAAGACCCAGAATCGACCTATCATTTCAGGGTGAGGTGATGTTTACGGCTTGACATTTACATGATTCTTCTAGTCCACTAAATATTTTCTCAATCATTGTGTCAGTTTGTTTTATGTATAAAGCCGCTGTCTGATATTTTATATTGCCCGTGTGTTGACATCCAACTCAAAGTGTCCCTACCTATTACATCAAATGTTTGTCTAGTAACCTTTATGCTTCCGTACTTCATCTTGCTAATAAACAAGTGCTTTAGCATCAGCACGGCGACTTTAACAGAGTGTCGTATATAATGCAGAGCTTTGATGTTTACTGGCTGTGCTTGATAAATAGTTTGCCTTGGAGTCTCACTCAAAGTTTACAGGTCGTTATATCGACAATATAGCATGTAAATCGAATGTTTCTGTATAAAAGTTTACATTGATATCAACAAGCTGTATAATGCTTGCACAACGCCGTTGACAGGACATCAACATTTAAAAAATATACAAGTGGGAGCCGAATATGTTCCTGTCTCTTTAGAAAAGTTGATGTATTTTAATGACGTGTAAATGGCGGGGGAGGGGGGTATTTGCTGTACTCAGGGTACCTGAGTTGCAAAGTAATCTCGCCAATAATTAACTCCTTTGTCAGGGCGTGTCCAAACAAGATTTGAAAATTATTTATTAATGTCTGTATATGGTCTTCTAATTCAAGAAGAACAATAAAAGGTGCACACACACAATATCATTTCACATTTCGGAGTTAAGATACCTCTGTTTTATTTGAAACGTTGCCTATTTTCAGCAGAGCCAATTAAATCAACATATACAACTCACAAAGATACTCTTATCTTTCTTTTAAAGCAAGAGAATATTCCAATAACATTTTAACATGATTAATGCAATATAATTAACAAAAGAACGGAATACAGCGATAATAGTTCTCCAGTAAATCGACTTACCTTAATATTACTTGACATAATTGTTCTTGACCTACAGATGCCGATTAGAAAAAGACATTGGTTAAATATAATGTATAAAAAGGTGCGGTAACTCTAAGATATATTGCATTCGTATTGTTGGGAATTTATAGCTAACTGTTTAGGATTAACATACCAAATGCTTGGATAATCATGAAAATCCTCTGTAAATTATAGCTAATTGCCAAGGACAGAAAAAGTCATGTTTAATGCAATAATAATAATAATATTAATAATAACAATTATTATTATTATTATTATTATTATTGCTGCTGCTCCCACCGCAATTGATCATCGTGCGAGATATATTTCGTTCAGTGAAAGTATAAATATGTCAACAGTGTAAGATATGACTTATTAGCTTGCGCGCGCACGTCTGAACGTGAAGAGAGAGCTTCAGCAAGATATGAACAGAGACTGAGATAGGAATATAAGTAATTCATCTATCTGAGACCTAGGTAAGGTAAAAGTTATTTCATGTCCTTGAGACTGTGTTTCTGTACGCAAGATTTCGAATATGCAGATGCCTGAAACCCCCAAACCCATCGAGAACCAAATTTACGTTCCTGGTCAGTAACGATCGTTCCGGTGGCATAGTAGTTAGAGTGTTAGCTTCGCATGCAGGAGGTCGCGAGTTCGAACCCCGGCCGAGTCATTCCAAAGACTTATAAAAATGGTGTTTACAGCTGCCTCGCTTGGCGCTCAGCATTAAGAGGTTAGTGCTAGGACTGGTTGGCCTGCTGTCGTGATAATGTGAATGGGTGGGCCATCGTGCCCTAGTGCTAGACATCATTATAAACTGCCACACTGCATTCATCGTAGCGATATAACTGAAAAATTCAAATTACACACACACACACACACACACACACACACACACACACACACACACATTTGCTCAGATCCTAATATGAACACAGGCAGAACATGCGGTGCGTGATACATTTTCACAACGTTCTTGCTGAGAAACATAATTTAATGTTATTTTGTTAGGTATTCTTGATCAGAACTGATATATTTATGATTTAGTTCGTGTCCCTGCTGATGACTCCACTATTGATACGTCATATGATCATGTTCCCACCCAAAACACACCATATAAACGTACATTATAGAAGATATTTTGATAAAGCCATGCATTTCCGCAATCAATGAAACACGGCGCAATATAATGTGCGACGATCCACATAACCTTTAGAACGTCATACGTTTATATCACTGACCAAATCCGAATCCAATTCATTATTACAACAGTGTGATACGATATCTGAACTTCCAAATTAACCTTTTGAAACGCAAAACAAACAATTTTATTTCTCAATCATCTACGTCCCAAAACCGACCCAATCCTTTAGAAAGCTGGGCGACAGAACTTCTCAACTTATAGTAAGCCTATTACAATACCTTAAGGTTATGTCTCTGTCAAAAGCCAACCATACCATTGACCGGAACTAATTATATCCCTGGTCAGAACCGAGACATAAATTATAGATAAACGTCTATAGACATCTTACATACACATAATTAATATACCCTCCATCAGTACCAAGTTTTAACATGGCCCTTTGGGCATCTTCTCTTTTAGAAAAAGATTGATCTACACCTTATATTTGTATCATCATCATCACCAGTACCATCCTCTCACAGAACCAAATATTGACACAAACATAAAAAGTAGTATACTTCAAGTGAGGTGTTTAATCTGCTAGCTCCGAACATACATCTTCAATCTACAGATCCAGGCGTCACTAAAAGTAATTTTCCAGTAAGACTTCTTGGTGTCTTTCCGCTGACTGCGAGATCCATTTAAACATTGTAGATGCATACCTTAAATGCTGTCATTGATGCTTTAATATTCCATTATAACATTGCTTAATAGAGACAAGTCTTTCTACATTGTCATTTTGCTTTTATTCTAACATATTAAAAACAATTCAAGTTTATTCATAGAGATTTCTAACTGATTTGTTGAAGAATCAAACAAATTTCTTGGACACAGAAAGACTGTTTATAATACTTCCTTTTTCACGAATTGTCAAAGTTCTAACGGGCTACAGCAATAATATAAGTTTAATTTCTCCAATTTTATCTTGATAGCTTAACTATCATTTCTTCGCACGTTTGTTCTGAATTTGATTCCAAGCAGTGTAAAAACATGTTTCCCATTTTAATGAATTTTTTCTGACAGTACTTATCTCTCCGGTTTTATTTCTACGTGCACAACAGCTTAAACAGGAAGAGGTTTTTCTATAGAATTTCTATGAAAACAAAATCAAATATTATTTTCAAAGTCAATAAGCAGAAGACCATGGATATCCTTCTCTTCTGTATGCTATATTATTTCAGCTACTTAAGTTTGTGTGTGTCCTGTGAGCGAGCGTTCGTGCATCAACTTACACATTGTAGATGCATGCCCCCACCCGTCTGCGATAACCAAGCTTTTTCCCTGTACATACCCAACTATTAACACAGACAGAATAAGCGACTCGGGCTAAATGTTTTTGCTTAGAAAAAGAATTTAGTGATATTTTAAATATTCAAGCTCAGTACCGATATATTTGTGTGATTAAGTGCCTTTCCCGGCTGAGAACTACACTATTCACACGCCTGATGGTCGAGTCCCTGCCCAGAACCAAGATAATAAACAACGATTGGAATATATACATTGATTTAGCCAAGCATGTCCCAGTAGAATGTTTGAACATTTGTTGGACCTATTAAAACGCCATACGTTTCAATCACTGTCCAAATGCCGTTCAAATCCATTACAAAAACATAGAGAGAAATTGATTGAACTTAAAATGAACCTTTTAGAACAAACCTTGTTTATATAGCTACTAAACTCAGTTATGTTCTTCTCCAAAATCATTTATCCTCTTGCTCAGCCAACTAGTTCCCCAATCCGACCAAATCCTATACAAAGCAGCGCGATGGACTTTCTCAACTTACACTGAACCCATTAAAATGCTTTAAGTTTTTATTACTACCCCAAGTCAATTATAGCTTTGCCCAGAACATATATCCTTAATCGGAGCCAATTTCAAAATAGACATAAACGTTCATAGACGTCTTCTATCTAAATAATCATTATATCCTCCATCAGAACCAAGCTTAGACCTAGCTTTTTCTGCGTTCTTTCTTTCAGAAAGAAATTAATCGGCACATTATATTTGTATCATCATCACCTCCAGAACGAACCAGCATCCCATCTTGAGAACTCAGTTCGTCCCTGCACGGAACCAAACATTTATACATACAGAAATAGCAGCTGGTGCTATCTTATTGCTGGCAAATAGAGATTTAATGAGATTCTATTTGATCTGCTGACTCAGTGTCGATAAATTTCTAGGCTTTGTTTCATTACCAGGCTAAGCATTATGCTGTTCACACGCCATACCGCTATGCCCCCACACAGAGCCAAGCTTGCAACCAGCATATTTAAGTATATCACCAATTATGCTGTTGCTAACAGGCAATTAAATACACTTATGAAATAGTTTAATGCAGTGAGTGATTTAATACGGTTTGTAAACATGATATTTCATCGCATGATGGAGACAAGCGTATATAATCACAACGAGTCTCAAAGTCACGAGTGAAAGTATATCTTTTTGGGCATTGCAAGATAACATATATCTGGTATTTACACAGGAATATTTCTCCTTTAGAATATACCAGAAACTTTCCAACAGTGAATCTTAAATTCCCACTTCAGCGTATTAACCACACTTTTTATTTGAAAATGAAAGAAAGTTATTTCGTAAGGTTTCCTCATTTTCATAGGCTGATCCTATATAGACCAGTGACTCAAGAGATCGGCTGATTCGGATGAATTATCAGTCGCAGTATATTATAATTGTAACATTTTGACATTTCCTGATATTAAAAGTGACTTTTGAAAACAAAATCTGCAAGAAAGTAAGACTAATAGAAAGGATGAAGAAAAAAGCAATGGAAGACTCATATTTTATTAATGAAAAATTCCATGTTAACAAGAGGTCATGACAAGTGGCATCAAAGCACACAAAATGAAACCAAGCCTGTATCAATATTCAAACAATTACCCACTTATTTAGGCCAAGTATATTAATGTCTGATAAATATCTTACTCAGGTGTTTGACATCCCACGCATAATGACTGCCTATTTTGTCAATAGTGTAGCTAGAAATTATATGATCCAATGTCAAAACCTTTCTTTCTGTCAACATTATCTTCGTGCAGCTTTATATTCGAAATATGTTTTAACGAATATACTGGTAAAGCATTATTTTGTAATATACTTCATTTTAATATCGACACAAAGGATATATTAAGGATTTATAAATAAATATTTATTTCGTACAATAAAAACCTCACTAGTTCACTGAATTATCATTTGTTGAGTCAGTGTGTTTAACGTTTACGGGTCGTCTCAGACAACTATCTTACTCAGGTGGTGACACCTTACTCAAAGTTTCCCGGACTATTCCATCAATTACGAAACTATTACACTGAATGTCCTATTTCCTATTTTCATCAACAAGCTATAGAAAATCAGCAAAACAACTTTGCAGGGTGTCAGCTATAGTGTAATATTAATCAGACCACTTGAGTTGCAGTTTGAAAGCGTATACAACAAATACAATACAGATTTTTTTTTAAAAAAATCTCTACTCCAAGGTACTGGCCGTATAATTCTGTAGTCAAGGAAGTAACTGAGATTTATCGTCAGAGGCAAAATATGTTCTTTTCATTTAACTCAAGATAATATTTTTTAAAATTATAATGACATGGATTTAATACAGTATTAGTTTATTATGATATTTGACCCAGCTACTTGAAACCAAACTCATACCGCAGTATATTCAGAAATACAGTTATACTCCATCGTTTTGTGTGGTACATAACTCTTATTTCACCTTAATACAGACCAAAAACGAAATCCATTTGTAAAGAATTTATCAGTTTTATTTAATACGTACATAATCTGTTTGCAATAGCTGTGGAGGCACGCTTATAAGTAGTATTTAAGAATATGTAGATCTCCAATTCTTCACCAATACTTTATCTTGATTGCCATGTGGAATACAATTTATAGTTGTTTCCTACAAACGATCTGATCAGTCAACACCATCCATCATAATAATATTCTTATGTCTATGAATAAATCAACCAAATTCCTTCCAAAAGAATTTTGAAAGTTTCGAAATCAAACGAGCGGATGTTGAGTTATTGTACTTCCTTTTAATTACTAAATACCTGGATAGTAATTAATTGTATGCAATTTCATCTTTAATTCAAGTTTCTCTTCTTAATTTCATGTAAATAAGTTAATGCAGGTTACGCAATGTCTTTGCTTCCATCTGCTTCTCACAATTAATAATTTTCACAAATTATGACTTCACTACGCACACATTTCATGAAGATCGTTTATAATCAAACCATAATTTTTCCATAACTGAGGCATGCTTTGTGAATTATTATTTCTATTTTCTATAATACATAAATATTTGGTTACTTTTTCTCCTTTCTATATCCAAATTACATTAGATGCATTTCAAGCAGTGTTATCCCTTCTACCATTTTACCATTATTTCTGTAAATTCATCTTGATGACGGTCTAGTTTACTAAAAAGCGTCCTGGTCTTGCTCCAGTGTATTTATTGAGTCAAATAATATTTTCCTCTAATGATGATTTGTTTATTTTTGTGGCATGTATAAGACTTTGTGATTTCCAAAACCTGTATTAGCAAGGCTTCATAGAAAACTTGCTAAAAGCATAAGATCTATTTCAAAGGATGTTACATCTTTGTCTTTGCTTAATGCCAAATCTTGAAAAAGCGCCTCGTCCTAAGCTTCAACAACGTCCTTGTTGAAAAAAAAACGAATTAAAGAAATTGTATTAAATATTCTAACAAATATGTCCCTGCACATAACAAAACATTAAGACAGACAGAACAAGCTAATAATGCAAAACTTTGAATATCATTACTGCAAACAAGCAAGCCTTTTTGGCATTTATTAAATATTCTAGCACAGAACCGATATATTTCGAGATGTTTGTTCTAATACCACACAAATCACATGCTTCATGATCATGTCCCGCTCAGAACCAAGCATAAAAAGTTATTTCAAGTATATCCCTGCTTATAGCCCGCTAGATCTCAATCAGGTCCAGACCTTTACAAAGACAGCGTGATATAATGTCTACGCTTACAATGAACCTTTTAAAATGCACTTTAATATAAGTATCAAAATCAATTATGTTTTTCTCAAGAACCAATTATACATTTCCACAGAACCAAAGTTTAAAAGAAACGTTACGTCAATAAACGTGTCGTATCCATAAAACTACGCATATACGTCCATATAAGCAGGCTTTCAGTAAGACTTTTGTGTGTCTTTTTTCCGCTAACTACGTGATCTTTTAAAACATTCTAGACGTTTAACCTCCCCTACGCGAGAACTCTCTTTATCAATCCACGTTACCAAATAGCAACACGGACAGAACATGCGGATTGTGCTAAACCTCAACAACGCCATTACTGATCCAAAACTTATTAGGTATGGTGCAATCATACAATTAATAAAGAGTGATTATTCTGTTTGTCTTCCAAAAATCATAACTTGTCTAATTCTCATATTGTGTAAATGAGCATTAGTTGGTACCATTTTATCAAAATATATTCCATTCAAACTATTTATCAAAATGTATATTTTGAACACGTATCAACCAGTACATGTTTTAGTCAAAACACTAATATAAGTTAATATCATGCCTCTATTACCTAGTGGCATAGGATACACATATCTTTCGACAAAATTGATAAATTCTTTGACATTTGATTGAACGAGAAATGAGAACGTTGATCCTGGTAAGATATTCTCAGATACTTATAATTATTTGCACCCACCTCAAATACTCTTTGCTCTCACCTATAATACAACCTAGTCTTTATTCCTTGTCATTTTGCTTATACTGTAAAACAGTAAAAACAATTCATGTTTATTCATCAATATTTCCAACTGATTTGATAAAGAATTAAGCAATGTTCTTGGACGCATCAAGAGTCTTTATAATACTAACTTTTCCACGAGAAGTCAACGTTTTAATGGACTCCGGCAGGAACGTATTTTTAATGTCTCCAATGGTGACTTGATAGTTAACCTTTGTCATTTCCTTACACCTTTTTTATGTAATGCTAAGCATTGTAAAAACATGTTTTATATTTTAATGATATGTTCTGACTGAACTCATCTGTGCTATTTTCATTTTAGGAACAAAACAACTTGAACCGTTGCATTGCTACTGCGAAGGATGTGATTTTTCTATACAGCTGCCATGTATGTTAGGTAGCTCACAATGACATTTCAATATTATCTAATTGGGATCAAACATATTCAGTATTATCAGTTTTGTTCATTTGATCTTGGTATCTGACTTAATCTCAACATATTAAATGAAAACATAAGAGGATAAGGGATAACCATGCCTGCAGCCTTGTTCAGTAGGAGGCCTTTGTGAAACTTCACCGCTCAGAGGGATGTAAGATTTCTAATTCTTGTACAATAGTCTGCCCATCATTTAATCAGTTGGCCAGGATGTACAAAAGTTACCAACGTCTATGAAAACGAAATCAAATTCTGTTTCAAAGCTAATATATAGACGACTGTGGATATCCTTATCTTCTGTACCTTACATTATATCCTAAATAATTGTTCTATTTCCCCAATGGGTGCACGGTGTTACTGGCATATCGATTATTACCACTGTCCTTTTACTGGTGGTATATTTCCTTTCTAGCCATGATATTTCATTGTACCAGTAATAGAGTAATATTAAGAAATTGTGCAGAAATCTTAACATGAATTTAGTGCCAGTGAAATTATTATTTCATTTATCATCAATTCCCACAAATTATTCATAGTTTTACAATATTGTTTTATTTGTCACAGATTAATTTTACATATTACAAATATAATAATATTCATGCATCTTTTATCACGTGTTTGACATATCTGGCTTACATCAACATGGCGACCAAAAGGAATGTTGTGAGATATCTTTGGGACACATTCAACGTTTGGAATAATTTCAGATTTAAAAACAAAGAAAGATGTCATTGTGTGTGGCTATTTAAGGGTATTTTAATGTGTTAAGTACATATATTCCTTGTAAGACTGATAATCATCCCAAGATTTTCGGAGAGGAGGGGCTACATGTTTCTCCTCAGTGTTTATTTAATCTTAAAATAATTTTGTTTCTTCTATTATACGGTAATGGGTGCAATACTCTTATATGTTACTATAAATCTTCGCAACATAATTTCTCCATCAATTTACTGACAGATACATTCCTATTAAAAGGTATCATACCGTGCACCAGGACCGTTTACTTCTATTTGTCAAAATTAATAAATTTCACAGAATGAGACTTCATTACGTACACATTTCATGATGATGGTTTATTAGCAAACCACCATTTTTCAATGATTGAGGCATGCATTATAAAACATAATTCCTATTTTCTACATTATAGAAATATTTTGTACTTTTCTCTTTCCTATATCCAAATTACTTTAGATGCATTTCTAACAGTTTTATCCCCTTTACTAGTTTAGCTCTAATTGCTGTAAATTCAAATTGATACTGGTCATGTTTAGTTGTAGAACATACCTGATTATGTTCGAAAGCATTTTACATCAAGTAATATTTTCCTCTACTGCTGAGTTATTTCTTTTTTGTAGGATTTATAACAGATTGTTGTTCTCATAATCTATGCTAATAAATCATCATAGAAAACTTCATAATCTACCGTAAGCTCCATTCTAAACAGTGTTACAAAGCTTTTCAAAAGAACATAAAGCAACATTTTGTAATACCCTCCTTGTATTCGCTCTTGACACATATGACATATTGAAGATCTCCGATAAGCAGTTACCATACAGATATAACTTTAATCGAGCAGCAAACTGCACAGAACTAGACCTCCAGTCAAAACAGCACTGGAAGATATTGGAATATGCACCTTTTTTTAGTAGAAGTCATACTAGTCATGCATGCTTTCAACACTGACTGTTGCAGTAATGGGTGTATTCTTTTTAGAATTTGATGATAAATACCTTTATGTGGCAAATATTAATTTAATGTGGATTCGTATTCATCCATATTACTTTGGAAGTCATATCTTTATACTCTCCTAGAGGTGCATACGGCAAAAATCCATGCTATAGTATGTTAACATTTTGGTCGAAATAAACCTAAAGGTGTTATCCAGTTCAATCCAGGTTTCATGTCGTGCGGTGTGTTCTCACAATGAAAGCTACGCACACTAATAAAACAAACTCGTACTACCCTCGATTTTGACGAGTCACTCGACGTACTTTTATTTTGACCCAAGTTTAGTAGATTTTTGGTGACAGTTCACGAGCATAGTATTCAATAATCAGGATTGAATAGACTTCGGTTAAAGACAAATAGTTTTAAATTGTAATTTAATATGAGTAAATGCGCTTACATGTCCCACGTGACTTGTACGATATGTTTAATCACTAGAGCACACAACTCAGACAGGGCTCATACTGTTACGGCAAGTATCTAGTTTACAGCCGAACCTATAAGTGATTATATGCAATAGTAAGTGTCCAATAGTCCTAAAATATATTGAAATGTACAAATGAAAAATCACATTCCCTAAAATAATTACAGTATACCGTGGTAGGTATCTCGATTTTGTTCAGAAATAAAATGATATACTGTGAATTTAACTGCAATTTTCACTATATACAGATCTGAAACGAAATACATTTGATCTTGATGGTTATTTTCTTTCCTCTGGGTAAGTGTGTCGCAAAAACGTTTTGCTGTCCATGAGGCGATATAGCAATTACTCTTGAGCCACGGATGCTGGTTTTGACACACCTATTGACTAGGACCAAACATTGAAAATCATACAATGATAGCTTGCACACAATATCGGGCGAGATTTTCTGTTTTTCAAATATCCCAATGTAAAAATCTAAATTCAATTGTTTAAGAACATTAGACATCGAGTCTGCCATTTTAGCCTATTTCACCAGCGGTCCAATGCATGGTAACTTCACGCGCATGCGCAAGTTCTATTTTGCTTCTCATTATAATGAAGTTTCATATAAAGACCAAAGCACATCATATAAAGAAATTTGCACATCATATAAGGAAGAAAGCACAGCATATAATGAAGTTTGCACATCATATAACAAAAATTCTCATATTAAGACAGCTCTGGCGTTCCATATCTTATGGTCATGTACCAATCCAGAACCTAACTAATAAATAGACATTAGAATATATATCTGGACCAGACAATTATTTTCCCAATCAAACAAAAACAGCGCAATAGAATGTTTGAAGATACACATAACCTTTTAGAACGCCATACGTTTATATCAATGCCCTAATCCGGATCCAATCCATTATTAATACAGTGTGATACAATGTCTGACCTTACGAATGAACCCTTTCAAACACAGTTTGTTTATATAACTTCTAAAATCAGCTATTTTCTTTTCCAGAACAAATAATTTCCTTGCTAAACCATCTACGTCCTAAAGCCGACCTAATCCTTTAGAAAGCTGGGCGACAGACCTTCTCAACTTATATTGAAAATAATAAAATAAATAAGGTTATATTGCTGCATAAGGCCAACAATACCATGGACCGGGAACCAATTATATCCTTGCTCAGAACCTAACATTAAATTATAATAAACCATTTATAGACGTCTTTTATCCAATGACTATTATATTCTCCTTCAGAACCAAGCTTAGACATAGGTCTTCTTTTAGAAGAAGGAGTTAATCACCACATTATATTTGTATCGTCATCAACTCCACCACCAGCATCCTCTCGAAGAGGAACTTCGTTCCTTCACAGAACCAAATATTGTTGCACATAGAAAGGGCAGCTGATGCCATGTTCAATGAAGTTTATTTCTGATAAACATACTTGTAATGAGAAGGTATTTAATCTACTAGCTCGCAACCAATATCATTCTAGGTATGTGTTTATGTCCCGCCTCAGAATTACACAATTCATAGACCTTACATTCATGTTCCCGCACGATCTGAGAAGCACTTTTATGTGTTCATATAGCTACAAAAATCAATTATTTTATTCTCCAGGACCAGTTTTACAGTGGTCAGAACCAGAGTTTAAGGTAGACACTAAATATCATAGATGTCTCGTAAACACAAAAACCACTCAGACACTTCATAATAACCAGCGTATAGGAAATGCTATCTAACCGCTCACTATGCGAATTATTTAATGTGCTAGATGTATAAAACCGTCCCACCAACCTCTGTGAGAACCATCGTTATCTCTGCATAGCACCAAATAGTAACCCACACAGAACAAGCGCTTCCATCAGAATTTCAACAGTGACCTTGCTGGAAGAAAAAAGAGCTAACGAGATTTTATTGAATATTCTAAAACACTTGTCCCTGTACAGAACAAATAAATAGACAAAAACAACCAGCTCAGCCTAACTTCAGCATCATTATTCCCGACAAACAAGCCTTCATTTACAGTCACGTGCTCATGCCCATGTCCCGTTCAGAAATAAGCTTATAAAGATATCTCAAGTATATCCCTGATTATAGCCAGCTAGATCTCAATCAGAACCAGTCCTTTACAAAGACAGCGTGATATAATGTCTACGCTTACAATAAACTTTTGTTTAATATAACTACCAAATCATTATGTTTTTCTCAAGAACCAATTATAACTTAGCACGGAGCTAACGTTTCGAAGAGACTTTAATTCAATATATGTTTCGTTTCCACAAAACTATGTATATTTGTCACTATAAGCAGGCTTTCAGTAAGTCTTTTGGGTTTCTTTTTACCGCTGAAACGTTTAAACATTTGAAACATTTGAGACGTATAACCCATCCCTCCGCGAGAATTCTCTTTATCAATACACTGTACGAAATAGTAACACGGACAGAACACGCGGCTCGTACTAAACGTCAACAACGTTATTGCTGACCCAAAGCTTCTTAACTATGGTGCAATCATACAACTAATTAAAAGTGATTATTATGTTTGTCTTTCAACAATCATGACTTATCTAATTCTCATATTGTGTAAAGGGATATTATTTGGTACAATGTTATCAAGACATTTTCAATTGAAACCATTTATAAAAAAGTACATTTTGAACACGTGTCCACCAATATATGTTTTTAGTAAAATCATATACATTAGTTAATAGCATGTCTCCATTTAGAGAGTACCTTTGAATACAAAAATTTTTCCACAAACATTGTATCCTATGGTAACTTCTCGCTTTGGGCCTTGGTCTTTCATAAAGAGTATGTTCGAGTGGTACTATCCGTGCTGCGTTTTTCAAATTTTATTGTTTTACCAGGCGATGTGTTGCTACTAGGATTATTGGTTTATGTACTATTTTGTTGCAATTTGGAATGTCCATGGTAAGTTTAGTTCTGTTGAATGTATTTATCGCTTTGTGTTCTCTCTAATGGCTGTTAGGCAATCATTGTTCTATCATGGACGGTGATATTTGTAGACACGACAACCACCTTAAATAAACAACCCTCTAACAAACCAACCCAAAAGCAAGGAAAATATAAATAAACACACACCATAAAAACACCAAACACCAGTTGCAACAAATCACCCACATCCACACGCCAAAAGCACGCCATCATCCTCACTCCTTTTATCAAAGGAAGGTGTAATAACATAGCCGAAGTTTTAAAAGTAACGATGGTGGTAGAACTGTTGAAGCGAAAATGAGGCACATTCTCTATAAGAGAAAACAACATGATAATCAAAAGCGAATCAGCAGGTGAAGTCGTGCAATTAAACAATAAAGATAGCAAATCCTACGGCCCCCGGACCAATCGCTACGCTAACTAATCTGAAGAGTACAGGCCAGTCTTGAATACCTCAGGGCGATAATTAAGAGTCCCAATAGGATTTATGGTCAAGTAAATTCTGCAGGACAAACAAACTAGGTTATAGGCAAGAAAACAGAACCGAGCAACCAACCCATAACAAACAATGGAAGTACTGCATAGAAGATTAAGCAATCATAATAAATAAAATAAACACAAATACAAACTACAAGAAATCTAATAATGTGGCAGTCTAGCAAGCGGTTAGCTCAAAAAGTTTGAACTGCTAAGTGAAACGGTCAACGTCAAATGTATACACAACCAGGATATTGACATATTTAATGACAACCTAACTGAAACTTTAGTAAATTGTAGAATACCCAAATAAAAAGGGTTAATACAATGTCAGATGATATTGGTTGTATTTATATTAGAATAGTCAGTGCCACGTGACAGAGGCTGACTATAAATGCATATCAGGTAACTAGTTGAGAGCGCAAGAAAATAACAATGACAATAGAAGGTTGGATACTTTGTTGTGTTGTGTTTGTAGCAGCTGCAAACAGTTGCTATGGGTTTTGTCAGTTTCCACCAAGTTTGTGGTGCAGCTCACCTGAAATAGCAGAAGAATGTGGCGTATGTATTTTGAAAGTTAAAACTTATTAAATATGTACACAAACGATGTCCATTGAAATATTTTCATGTTCTTTTATTTTGTTCCAGGGAAAAGTTTTACATTCCAGTAATTTCCTATGCATATCTTCATGCAGTTTGATTTTTATTTATTTATTTATTTATTTATTTATTTATTTATTTATTTATTTATTTTTATGTATTTGTTCATTTATGAAGATTTAAAATGTGTTTTAGAGACGAGCAAATGTAATAAGAATCCTGTTAAGTGTTTTTGACTGTTGAGACTCACCAAACATGTTTGGATTGTTTGTCTGGCAATTTCATTTGAACCAGGATATTTTGATATCATATGTTCATTTAATTCTGGTCATTTTCTTCTTCTGCTGATATAATTGATATCATTATTTTGTTTGGTGTGCAACGCAGAGCAAAAACTGCTTTTATAACTATTTTGGGGATAGCTTCGCACGTCTGTACTCCATTTGCCTTTAGATGGTCATTAGCTTATATGTAATGCAAAGGGGAGACAATGGAGAAAATCTTTGATCCTTGTATATAAAACGTGGCTGGTATGGCCTTTATATTCACTAGCAGCATACTACTCCTTATCTTCCTCATCATAAAAATTACAAATTGTGGTATTCTTCTTCTTATTATTATCATTATTATCTTTTTTAGGTCTCAGTCCAGTGTCAAGGGTGGCCTTGTCTGGATCAGGTTGATGCAAAGCCAGTTGATTTGGTCGTCTACTATGAATCTATGTGCGACGACTGCAGTCAACTGTTTGTGGATCCGCTCGACCATGCGTACAAAGAAGTTGCAGAAATCATGAATCTGCAATTGGTGCCCTATGGCAACACAAAGGTATGTGTTGATAAGTGATGAAAGATGTTCGTTTATAAAAACGTTAGTATGCAACTTAACTATAGCTGTTACAACGACATCATATCAATAGGGGACTTGAGATTTATCTAGGTACTATGCTTAACTGCAACTATAACAATTATGTCACGATCAGTAGAGGACAATGGATTATTTGAATACAATATTTCACGATAAATATAAGGGAGATCTCAAGTCAGCGTGGGAAATGTACATTAATTACACGTTATGCTCCACAAAAACAATGACCTCAATACAATGGGAGCATGAAAATAACTTGGATAACACGCTTCATATAATAGTGATATCAAGTTAATCGTTGACATGGGAATTTAGTATCGACCTCGACCATAATGCAGAGGCAGATCGAGGTCCTCGGTATAATCTATGCTTAAGCAGTATAAATGTTCTCTCCATTTAAAAACTCGAGAAAGGTTCTGAACATAAGTATGATTAGATATATGTCTGTATGCAATTAGTGATCCAGTGTGTATTTGTATGTATTAGTCATCTAGTGTGGTTTTATATGTATTAACAAATCCGGGTGTATGTGCAAGTAATTAATACTGCAATTTATCCAGTGTAAATTTATCTGTAATTGCCTATCCAGTTTACATTAGACGTATTAGAAATGATGGGAACATCTTTATGCAGTATATCAGGCGTCTAATATGCATAAAAATATCTTTATAAATAATGGAAACATTAACCTTAAATGTGTGCAGAATGCAAGGTATTCAATAAATATTTTGTGTTCCGTCAGGTCTATTATACCATCTATTTTTTTAGCTTGATTCAGTTTAAAATCCATCTATTTCGTCTTCATCATTGTACAACGATATCAGGATTACAGGGCCATTCACGGTTTCATCCCATTACTTTATATTTACTTTAGGAAAGACCTGATGGAGATAGTTGGGTATTTACATGTGAGTTTGGCGCTGAACAATGCAAATCAAACACAATTCAGGTAAATGTCTATTTCTTGCATAATCTACTTAGGGTTTAATGTTTGTTTGTTGAACAGAAATATACTTCCTAGATAATGTGTGTACAACGATTTATTTCATCTACAGATACAATTTAAAGCGCAAAGTCATTAGCTTCTATTTTTTTAATGCCTCAGAGCAAGTTAATTTTATAATGGGCAAGCCAGTATCCAGATACGATGCAAGTATAGTGGATAGTGGGTCTTTTTTGAATGGGGAAGTTAATCAGTTAAAACGTGTAATGCCAGAGTAAAAAATATATGAAAAATTATTCTGAATGTAAATGTGAAGAATATGAGCTTTTAATGTATTCATTATTTTCGAGAATATATATATATATATATATATATATATATATATATATATATATATATATATATATATATATATATATATATATATATATATTGTCCTGCTACTAATATGTATGGTCCTAACCATGGTACTAATTTATATATGGTCCAACGAACATGAATAAACATGCTCGTATAATGTACATCGAATGGTTATATAATTATGATAGAAGCCATTAACCTAGTCATGAACTCTAATAAAGTTAACAAAATATGTTTCTATAAGACAATCCGGAAGGTATGGATGTAATGAGAAGTACTAACATTAATTATATTAGGCTGATATCTGGAGACATTCATATATGGATAAGGAAATATATTCTTAAACACTAAGTTCCAATGGGATTCATTTATGTTCCGTATAAAAGGTAAATTAGTGTTAGGTACCACAAATAATTATATACCACAGAATAACAGTATATTTCTGGATATACCTTGATAAGTACCATATTATCTTGCAATCAATTTATGCAATATTTGTTCTTTTAAAATTTCTTCCTCTCCAATTGATGGAAAAAGATCATGCTTTATATTAAGCTTACAACACCATGTTATATCCATCTTATTAGAAAGAAACATAATAATCCAGAGATGAATGAATATATCTTGGCTAGGAAGCATACATCAGCACCTTAGAGCAGATGAATTTGCTATGTCCATTATTAGTGCTCTGCAAACTGTTATCACCGTGAAAAAAAACATGTTGTAAAAAGTGTAGAGATGGGGAACAAATGGATAATACTATCAAAAGTATTTATGTAAAATACATAAAAATACATATATTACAAAAACTTCATTATTGTGATAACTGATTAGAAACATGTCCAACGAAAGTGCATGAATTGCAAAGACATAATTGCTATAATAACTCCTTAGCAATAAAATAATAAAGGTGCATATATTGCTAAACTTAATTAATGTAAATGGCTACTAATAAAATGACTAACAAAGCTATATATATTACAGAGACCTAATTATTGTGATACCGTCTTAGACATATGGCTAGCAATACTTTGTATATTTCAAAGAATTAATTGCAATAATAACCAAGAAGAAATAGGAATAACAAGGGTGCATATATATAAAGGCTTATGTACTGTAATGATCTATTAGGTATATGACTAACAAAGCAGCATATATTACAAAGACTTAATAACTGTGATAACCGATTTGAAGTATGACTAACAAAACCTTTGTTACTGTAATTTTCCCTTATGAATATGACTAACAAAGTTGCATAAATTACAAAGACTTAATCACTGTAATAACCTATTCGGAATATGGCTAACAAAGTTGAATATATTACAGAGACTTAATCATTTTAATTACCTTTTAGGAATATGATTAATATTAAATTTCATATTATTACTGAACTAATTTAGTTTTCTTTCTTTCCATAGGCTTGTGCTATTCATCTTGCTGAGAACATTTCGGCGTCATTTCCATTTATCAAATGTATGATGAGCGTATCTTCAGACACAAACGTCGACGTCGCTGCTGAATGGGTACAGTACCTATCATAAGATATATCACATGTCCCTACTATGTGATAGGCCCCAGGTTCCCACCCTGTGATATGTCCCAGGTGCACACCCTTTGAGTCTCTCCAGGTCCCCATATTGTAATTAGCATCCCATAACCTCATTTCTGGTAGATCGTAGGTCCCTACATTTTGTTAGGTCACATATCCACACCCTGTGATAGGCCTCCTGTCACTGTCTTATAAATGATTTGTAAAGCAGAAGATGAGAGTATCATAAAAATAAATACATATGGTATGGCGGAACAACTGACCTTGACAAAATGCAAAAACCTGCATCAACTGTGACATCTATTCCATATTCATTTTCTCTTCACAAAATTCACGCTAGTTGACAGAACAGTGTTTATGTAAATGGAGAAAAAAATTAAATAAAAATTCCATGGCATATATAGGAGTCAAGTGCATGCGAACCCAGACCGCGTTGCGATTGAAGGTTGGTTAACAGTTGGTAAGAATTTAATCCAGTTATCTGATAGTAGATTGATATATGTAACGCTTTGCCACGAAGTCCATTACAGTAATATTGCATTGTTTATTTCTGCTTTACACATGTTGAAGTATTTTCAAGATGATGGTAGTCATTCTGGTACATATATTGAATATACAAAAGTTATAGTAGATTTTGGAAACCTAGCTCTAACCGTACATCAAGAACGACTGGATATACAATTGTAGAAGCAGATTTAATTGCTGAAACTCGTAACTTAGGGAAATAGCAAGTTACTGAGCACTTAATTATAATGGAATCCCATGTATAAGGAACTAAAATGATGCAAAGTTTGAGAACAACTAAAAACCTTGTAAATGTTCACCATTTTAATAAAGTAACATTAACGATCAGCTTTAGAGTGTATATTTTTTTTATATCAGCAAGCTGAATTGTATCCACAATGTTGTAGCCTCAACCTGGTCAATGTAAAGGAATGGAATAACAGTATTATTAGTTCAGATGTGTATATACGAAGCCATTGGTGGTTATTTATAAGGTGTGCTTATCACCCAAGATGAAAAATGCATTTGGTACCTAGTCCTTTTCTCTGTTGGTAAAATTATAAACGAACATCCTCCTTCCCCTTCGACATCCATACCACTTACATTTGGTTACTTCATTTAGGAAATATAACTCCACTGCCACAACAACATAAATCTGGTTGTAAAATGTCACGTGGAGAAAAACATATGCTTTGATAAGTGCATAGCTATCAGTTTTACCTGCTTTGTCCTCATTAGTTTGTCTACAATTGGTTTAGTGAGGAATGGGGGAGATTCTGCCCAATACATAGTAGGAAACGCAAAAAATTCATTACTTGCAGAGACGGATCACAAAGCTGACGATGGTACAATTTAGTATGTAGCAGAGATCACATTATATCAATAAAGTCATCACGAAGTGCATCCATGTCACATTACATATTGGATTTCTATCTGTTTTTAGAGACGGAAGGTAGAAACCAGTCTAAATACCCATGTACCTATGCACAAAGATGATTAAGGTTAAGTCGACCCAGGCGCCAAAAGAGTTTTATGGCCGAGGAGTATAATTGATATCGTCACATTGAAAGTGTCAGATAATACCACACTTGGTCGTGTTGATGACCTTCTGTTATACCCAAGGATCATCAGTTAACTTCATTTCACATCAGCGCACATCATATTTAGATCGCAGAATCAGTGTTTTGACTAAACATTTTCGTGTGGATAAGGGTCTCTGCCAATAACAAAGAGAATCAACCAAAAGAAACCTAGTTACATGGCATTTTTAGTATTCAATGAAGCCATTTTTATATCTGACTCAATGTTGTTGGAAATTGTTGGATAGGAAATACGTTTGATGTGCCATTTTGTATAGAAACTACTGTGATTATTTCCTAACAATCACTAGTTTAAATGTACTAAAGGATTTCATTGCATCGAATCTGAGCAGAGAGTGCATATTGTTTCAGCTAGCTAAATATACCAAAGGTTGTCGTGGAGAGTGCACTGAAATATTTTATGACTAATTTCACTTCTTCTTGAATATATGCATCTGGTTAATCAAGACCAATTAGATGTTTTGTTAAAGTTCTCCTGCCAATTATTTCACAAGATTGGATCTTTACGGTAATTTCTATTACAAACACAGATAACTAGCAACATGCTATACAGTCAATAAGCCTGCAATTAATATTGTTCAATTGATATCTCCATGATATTTCATTTTATAATAGTTACTCATTCAGCCCTCGGATGCGGGAGGTCATGGGTTCGATCCCCAGCCGAGTCATACCAAAGACTTACAAAAATGGTACTAACAGCTACCTCGCTTGTTGCTCAGCATTGCGAGGTTAGTGTTAGGACTGATCGGCCTGGTGTCAGGATAATGTGACAGGGTGGGACATTATGCTAGATATCTACGACATGATGCCCAGTGCAAGGCATCACGATAAACTGTCCCACTGCAAATATCGTAGCGATATGACTGAAAAATTGTTAAAGCCACGTTAAAAATCCAAATCACGCAGACACATACTCATTAGCAGGACCAATTTTAGCAAGCCTGATGCTGTTTTCATAACCTTAAAGATAACTGGCAATATATATGGAATCATTCAATGTAAACTTGTGTAAATTAGAATCACTTCAACCCTCCAAGTCATAAATACATTGATTCAGTAGCATGACACTACTGGGATAGTGTATTTCTGAGACTAACATTGTATTTTCAGTAGTTTGATTCAGCATCATAACTACTGGGACAGTGCAGTTATGTAGTTAAGATTGTATTTTTGAACCTTGATTCATTAGTCTGACACAAATGGTACAGTGCATTATGAGGTTAACGTTGTCCTATCTTCATATGCATAATTTTGTCATTGTGGGCAAATGTACAATATTAAGCATCATGTATGCTGATAGCCCTGTTTTGTCAGTCGATGAGTGTTTTCTAAAACAAACGAGCAATTTAAATAAATCATCCTAATTTTCTAAGAGACAGTCTGTTGAATTAATCGTTCAAAAAGTGTTAAAGGTAGGTGATTGGCTGATATATATATATATATATATATATATATATATATATATATATATATATATATATATATATATATATATATATATTGCTTTCAATAAGGTTTTACACATATTTCGTTCGAAAAAGACTGATTATATTAAATATCCCAAAACGTTTTTTTTCGCAGTGTGCACGACCTCTCGGAGTATCACAACTTTGGTTCGACGCAGTTGTGTGCTCAAAGGGAAGTGAGGGTGAGAAACAAGAACACCAGATGGCTCTGCGGACCAAAGCTTCACAGGCACCCGATGATGGTCATGTACCCTGGGTGACACTAAATGGGGTTGAGTATTCCAGATACTTGTATACATTAGCTATGCCATGAAATTGTATGTATGTATGTATGTATGTATGTATGTATGTATGTATGTATGTACTTATTATTATTATTATTATTACTAATGGGTTTGCCCAACTAAATCTATTTAAACTTCATGTACTCTACAGGTTGCTCCAAGACCACAATCTTGAAGACCCTATTTAATCAATTTCTCATCAGTGATATTCCAAGGAAATGTATGTAACCAATTTCAGTAACCACCCCTTCAAAACTTAAATGTCTGGTCCCAATTAAGAAGATAAAAAAAAATCCCAAATCCCAAACAGTATATACGCTGAATAATAAATGTATTCATATTTTTATTAAAATAAGTATTCTATGTTGCATTATTTAAATACATGATTGACTGACACAGATGTATGTAGAATCGTACAGTGTTTGTCCTGGATTTATGTGGTTACCCGTTAAATTACCCTGCCCCTATAGAAATGGACGAGAATATAATGTTTATGAAGTAACTAAAAAAAAGTTGTAACATTCATTACAAAATAGAATTGTGTGGGTGTTTGACTTGCAGATTAGCCCGTCTATCCCAGCATTTTCTAAGTAACATTTTGCATTCGGGCAAGGAGACAATTTCTTGGACTGACCAGTGAAAAGCATCTTACCAATTTACGTCACAGAGCTGTAAACAGGCGTTGATGCTATTCGGATGTAATTTCTCCACTGTTGCATTCCAGTGCATATCGTGTAGTGCTGTTGTTATAACACACTGCCACGAACATGAAGATAACACTAAGCTTATCTTTTTTCATTAATTTATTTATTACACTTACGCTTGTTGACGTATTATGTAAGGGTCTATTCGTTGAAGATATTTTCATATAAACCTGCCCTGCACCGCAACATTTACAAATGAGAAATCACCCCACCCAATTTATGAAAATGCTTGATCGAATTATATATATCCTGATTCAGAAGATGAACCCAAGTTCCTAAACTCACTCCCCTCCGAAAATTAAATGATAGCTCCGAAACTTGCAAACGTCTGTAATACAGGTCGTACAATCCGTTCATGTGAAGGACAACAACTACTGTCCGTACTTGCATATCAGTCGGATCCAATAGCAAGCAGTATTTGGTATTATTCTAACTCGTTTATATAAGTTAAACAAGATAAATAATGATCTTTCGACACAGTATGTGAAAGCAGATCAGGGTCTTTGTTGATTTGCATCTGAATCCCAACTTAAAAGCAGGATAGTACAGCATTTGATTCCCAAATAATTTTTGTGGTAAATAAATGGTAAATATTAACAAGACCTGTAAAAAGAGAAATTCCTGTCAAGACCGCTTTATGATCCATGGTACCAGTTTACTTGAAACAATTGTATTGTGTACTTACGTGCCATTAGTTTTTTTCAGTTTGCATACAAAAGTTTGCTTTATGTTTACCTGAACGTGTTTAGTTATAAGCAGAATTGAATTTTCGAGATTTGGTGTAAAAGAGGCCAAAGTAGCGACCGTTTTTCCTTTGTTTTAGGTTCCTATTGATGACATACTGGACAAATCAGGAAATGACCTTGTAAGCTTGATATGTAAGGAATACCAGGTAAATAAACCTTCATAATAAACCCATTAACCTTATAAACATAATATTCCTATCATAGATCTTTCATCAGGTATATTCACTGTAAAATTTAAAGTGAAGTTTATTTCAGGCACATACTGCTGCGTTGACAAATTTGGTAATCATATAGATATAACCAATTTACGTACCTTTCGTTAGTATTATCAACGCCATGTTCGGCAAACATATTTTGTCAGTCTGCAAAGGGAAGCTTTGGTTAATAGAGCCAGTGTGTAGAAGACCCCTGGTTACATACGGCCTCTCTGAAAAGGAGGCATGGTTATGGAGGGACGAGTCAGCAAAAGAAGTCTGTATTCTATATTACAAGGCTTCAAGGGTTGTATTATTGCTATAGAACTATTCTGCAAAGGAGGCACTGTTACAGAAGGAATAATCTACAGTTCAATAAGAATTCCATTCACAATGGACAGTTCATTTATAATTCCACTAATACTCTAGCTCAATAATAATTCAAGTCACACTGTATAACTAAATACTAATTCCACTGACAATCTTGCTCAATAATAATTCTACTAACACTTTAGTTCGATAATACTTTTATTCACAAAGCATAGTTGAATAATAATTCAATCACATTTTATTGATAAATAATAGTTCCATTCCCAAGTGTATAGCTACGAAATAAATTTTAAAGAGTTAAAGATTTGGTGAATACTAAATGAAAGAGCACATTGTTATCTCTAAGTCATGCAAAATAACTAGTGTGGTATGGTGTTTTAAATACCTCGCAACCTGATAAACTAAATATATTCCAACAATAAATTAAACAGTCTTTCTGCAGACGTCGAACAAAACAGATATTTAAATTTGGGTATGTATAGATCACTTCCGGCCTGGTAACATTTGTCTGAACTTTTGTGTATCATCATGCCTTTTTCATAAATATCGTATCATTAATATAATATATTTATGAAAAGTCAGTCAGACTGATGATGAAACTGTATTCCACATTTTTTGTAGTAACGGTTAGCATAATTATGTCCCATACCACTAGACAAGCAGAGTTATAGTTCCCTATACTGACCTTTTAAGCACAGTAGAATTTACGGCTGAAGGCAGGTAATTGTTGCCTTTAAGGGCATTTAAAGCAGAGCAACCTCTCATCTGAGTTCTCGACGCTGGCAGCCTGTAAATACATTAGAAGCATAGTAGAATCTCATCTGAGAGCTGGACGCTGGCTGCCTAAAAAACATGTTACAGTCGTATTTGAGGGCACTATGTTGGTTGCCTATAAGAGCGTTTTCCGCACAGAAAAGTCATATTAGAGATTTAAATGCTGTTTCCCCAAATATGATTTTCATGAGAGTAACAGATCATCTTATGGCTGAGAGCTTCTTGCCTTAAGATACAGTAGAATCTTGTCTGAGTGACCGATAATGGTTGCCCGTGAAATACCGTAGAGTATATTATGACGACATGTTGATGGTTGCCTATTTTGTATAGCAGCGACTCATCTGAAGAGAGGCTGATGTTTCTTTGTCTGTTACGTATGACATAGTTTCGTGTGAGGGCAGGTTGAAGCTTGCCTGTTGAAAACAGTAGTATCTAAATACGAGGGCATGTTCACTGTTTCCTGTTAAGTACAGCATAGCTTAATACGAGAGCAGGTTGATGGTTGCAATAATAATAATAATAGTAAAAACCCATCATATACTGGTCTACACTTTCGTGTTACTTATGTTTTCAGCACACATCATTGACCATGTTCAACAGTATAATTTAGCATTGACACAGTGGTGGTAAATATTGTATGGTCTTTACATGGATGCATTTGTGAGCAGATTTCAAAATTATAATCACTTTTTTATTTCAGGGTCCTCTACCATATGGCTGTAGGATGGAAAAAACTAATCCGAACCATCTTTGTAATAATGCTTAAGATATAATATGTGCATTTTGATGTTGGATGTTACGATTTTCTTTTATACTTGTACTAGTATTGAATTATCAACTTAAAACTGTGCTCTTATCATTTAATGTTGTATCATGTTTTATTTAATAAAGAGTACTTAAATGAGTGGCAGCTTGTTGGTTCTTTCAGCTCTAATGGAAATGGT
The DNA here is from genome assembly GCA_028554795.2 of Sinohyriopsis cumingii. Taxonomy (NCBI): domain Eukaryota; kingdom Metazoa; phylum Mollusca; class Bivalvia; order Unionida; family Unionidae; genus Sinohyriopsis; species Sinohyriopsis cumingii. Next base: position 36,295,049 of record CM068837.1, read on the forward strand.
TTGAGTAGTTTTTAACTATCAGCCTCAAAATGTGATAAAAAAGATATCATGTTACCTCAAACAAATTTTCTGTCTGCATGTAAAATGAAATTAGGAAACATTTCCTGCGAGTGATATATTTATAATAATTTGGAAACAGAATAACTGATTCCAATTCAATGTGCCAATAGTTTAAATATATTGTTTGTGACACCACAAGATGAAATATGTCAGGTATTTACACATAAAAATAACATTTCCGTTTTATTTTATACTAGATTTCCTCCAGAATGGACCTTTAAACCCATTCGTCAGCATAATACCCGAACCCACACAATTCCTATTTAGAAACATATCCAAATTATTCTGTCAATTTATTTTCAATGACTTTTCATATAAGGATCAGAGACTTAAGAGAATGTAAGGATTGATATGATCTATCAATCGCAGTATATTCCATTTGTGCCATTGTGAGATTGGCTAAAACTAAGAGTGACCTTTAAACTCACATGGAAGCAGAGGGCTCTCAGGGATGGAATTTAAAGAGGTGAGGGAGACAAAAACACGACAAGGCTGAGGAATCATTAATTACAGATCCCATGTTGACAAGAGGGAAATAAAACGGACATTAAACCAAACGAAAACCCAAACCAAATCATATATCACTATTCAAATAAATATTTATTTGCGCTAGTCAGATCTCACGAATCAGTCAAAACTGAAAATGCATTTATTGTGTTTTGAACACTGATGTGGCTGAAAAAGATTCGTACAACGATGGATACATTAATTATACCTTCGCAATCTTAACTGTTAATTTATTGTGAATACGTAATTTAAATATATAGTCATTTCTTACAGGTTCTTTAGTCTAAACACTAGTCTAAATTGAGTTCATGTCTCCATTTATCGTGTACCTTTGAACATGATTCGTTTTCTATAAAAATCGATAAATACTCTGGCATCCTTTACTTTGTTGAAGAAATGGCATAGGTGGTATTCTAAATTTTGCAGCCTCAAATATTTACTCTAACATATACAATCCCTTCTTATCAAAAATGGACAATTCCTCATAGTTACTTGTTAGGTAAGTTCAGAATTAAAACACAGCTGTTGCATATCTAGCAAACGATCCTATATACTCCACAATTTTACAGATGTTTATAGAAAAGATGTGAAGTTCAACTTCATTAGCACTGATCCACAGTGACATATACAGAATGCCATGATCAGACTTAGTTTTAATGTTTGTAGTGGTTTTAATAAAGCATCCTTTTAAACGTACTCCCTCTTGAAACCTCTATGAATCTTATAGTAAAGAGATTTCGGGACCCGAAATATCAAATATAATGGAGATGTTTAAATTCGTCAGGTTGTGATCTTTGTAGCATCCAAAATAATTATATATATCCAGGTTAACTTTAAAGAGATGCTAAAATTCTAAAGAACATTTGCAAGAACTTAAGTTTTATTTCTCAGATTTGGCTTGACAATTTTCCTCCGTAAGTTCCAATTTGTTACCAGCAAAACGGCTTGCACCTTTAATTGCTAACAACACAGAGGTTTGCGTACACAATCCATGTGTATAATATAGCTCACAATGACATTTCAGTAGCACAGAAAATAAGCATCTTGCATCAACATATTCTAAAATAATTTAGCATATTCTTCATCATTGGATTTAACCAAGTATCAGTATATAACATACACATATATGGTAATAATGGATAGCATTGCTTACAACCTTGTTCGGTAGGAAACTACTCTGAAACTCTAATGCTTAAAATGACATATGATTTAATATTCTAGTAATATGTTCTGTCCATCATGTACTCATTGCACGAAAATTTGAAAGAGACTTTAAGAATGTCTATGAAAACAAAATCAAAATCTTGTTGAAGGTCAACATGATGAAGGCCAGGGCTATCATTATATTCTGTATGTTGTATTATCTGACAAATAAGACATATTTTTTCGCTATGGTGCTCGATGTTACTGGTTTACCAGTTCAACACGGTACTTTTCCCAGTATTTAATTTTCTTTCTCGCCATGAGATTTCACTGTACCACTAATTCGGTAGATCCGACATTAAGAAATACCTGAGTAATCTTGATTCGAATTCTGTGATTGTAAAATAATGGTATATTTTCTCAACAATTCCACAACAATAATTTTATACAATAGTTTCAAATGTGTCATACATTATTTTGAATATTACAAATGTAATTATATTCAAGAACTTTAATCCCACGTTTTAAACATTTCTCATAAACCAACATCTTTGACAACTGTAATGTGGTCACAAATATTTCCGCCGAATCGAACGTTGCACAAAGCAATTGCAAATGTAAAAAGATAGAAAAATAAAATTTGTTAATAGTCAGTTTAAGTTTCGGTAATTTTTTAAGTACGTAAGATTGTCAGCAGAGCAACTGTTTTATGCTTAAATGTTACATAATGTTTCTAATCCAATAAAAAAAAATTTCGATTTTTTAAGACAGGGTATTTAATGTTTACGGACCATTTCTGAAAAACATCTGGCCAAGATAGTGACAGCACATTAAACGTTTCCTTCCTAATTATATCAATAGTGTAGCGAGTAAATTCTACCCTTCAGTCTCAACACTTCCTTTTCTTATCAACAAGCCCTCTAAATGCAGCACAAGTACTTACTCCAGGGTGACATCTATAGTGTAATCTCCCTGCAGTTACATTTTCTCAAGAGTAACACTCATTTCATATTTCATTTTGAACATTCATCAAATGTAAGGTATCAGCCAATAAATTTCGAAGGGTGTTATTTTTGCCATAAACCAAACATGAGATTTTCCTTACCTTATTAAGAATCATAAGTTGCAAGAGAAAAATTCCAAAACACTAATATTATTGCATTATACTTTGGTACAACCAACGATATAACATGATCCAAACTATTTTGTGGTATATAACTCGAATTTCTCCTATACATTGACCAGAAATGAAACCTGTTTGATCTGTCTGTATCAGTGTTCGTTAAACAAATTTTTCTTCCGTCTATTTTGAATAGCTGTTAAGGCATGTAGACAAGAACATTTTGAGAAAAAGTGATACAGCTCTTTAATTCTTAGCATTAACTTACTTGTATTGCATTATGGGATAAACAGTATCAAGAAGTCAACCAAAGTTCTTGAAAAAAAAACAAACAAATTCTGCAGTAAAGTAATCGAAGAATGAAATAAAAGTTTTATTTTTGCAATAAACAAAACTGACAGTAATTCATTCTATGTAATTAGTCCTTTGATTCAAATTTATTAATTTCAATTCAGGTACGTAATTTGTAAAGCAGACTATTCAAATCATTTACGTTAATGACTTTTGTTTCTCTAAATTGATAAACTGCACAAAATAAGATCTCATTACATACATTTCATATCATCGTTTATTAACAAACAATGACTTTTTATGTAAATGAGGCATGATGTTTAAATATAATTCTTATTTTGCAAATTACATAAATGTGGTGTGTTTCTTCTTCTTATATCAAAATAAATGTACAGCGAATTAAAACATTTTACCCCTTCTATCATTTTAGCTCTAATATATGTAACGTTATATCTATACTGGTCTAATTTGTCTATAGAATATCTCTGGTTTTGCTACTATATATTTATTACATCAATAACTATTTTCCTTTAATCTGATTGATGCTTTTTATAGGATGCATCAAAAATTATATTTCCCCGAATTTACGTCAATAAAAGGTCTTATAAATTTTGCTCATACAGAGTAGCTAGTATTAATAAGGATGTTGCATGGATTTGTAAGGGAATCTACATGTAAAGAATAATTTCATATATTTATTAATTTTTCTCTTTATAGAAACGACATATTAAGCGTCTCTGAATAATCTTATAATTTATTAAATTTTAGTTTCTACACAACTTGACGATCTCAAGTTATTTTAGGTACATATTGCTAGTTATGTAATGGGATTTCTCTGATAATGACCATTAAGGGAGGAATTAGTTTTGTGGTAAGATGATGTAATGTCAGATTGTCAGGCTTAGTCAGTCCCTAACACAGAGATAGAGATAATCTTACGTAACATTGCATCATATCCAGTACTATGTGATCATTCAATTCTCTTATTTTTCAAAGGTGCATACAATGAATGTAGGGTTTCATATCGCTGGATTTTCAAAGGTACAGACAATGGATTTATAGTCTCTTCATCACACTTATCTTCGGAATTTGTGCTGGGTCCTAATCTGGTGGTTTCCACGTTGTTGAAACAGACTTTCTACTTATCTCATCGGTTTCTCTACCTTGATTGGATTTCACATTGCTGTTGTGACCTTTTTCTGTATAACATTTAAACATGGCTGACAAAAATCGAACATGCCGCCGTAATAGTAGAGTCGTAACTCTTGATCACCCGGGCTCACCATCTGCTGACAATTATGACTAGACATTGCCAGAGATTTGGTCACTGCCTAGGCTTAGATAGGAGCTTTCTCATCTTGGTATTCATTTCAGCCCAGGATCGACGAAATCTCGATTCATTTGTTCGTTCAGGGAATGTAGCAGCAACAGCAACAGTGATACTGATACTCCGCCAGTTCTCAGAACCGATAATTGCCACTATGCGTTACCGGAAATACCGTTAACACAACCTAATGTTCTGCCAATGAATGAAATGTCGAATCCGGTGTTGACATTACAAAATACGGTGACTCCGTTGGCAGATATTATTGATATGGCTTCCAGGTACTGCGGCAAAGGTTTCTATGAATACCATAAGATGTTGGCAACCCAAGCGGCAGCGCATCTACGATTTAACATTGTGAAAGTTGATTGGTCAACGAGGAACATACATTATTTTGTTCAACATCCACAAATTGTGGAGCTGCATCTTGTACACTCTGCAACAGCACGCTGCATGTTTAAGTTTTTTGTACAGATTTGGTAGATGAGACTTAACTGTCTGGTTTACCGATATTGGCATTTCATACAAAGACTTCGAACACTGTTGTCGTTGGTAGGGCTAGATCGAAACATAATCACAGAGAAATTGGCAACAACTTCAATACGCCCAAAGGGTGTAATTTCCTGAGCTGTGGCAACATCCATATTTGCTTAACCCGACGAGGTGGGCCTATAGCAAGCACATGCAAAATCTCAACAAAATCGCAGGAACAAAAAACGCCAGACCAGTGTTAACCCATACTAGAGGCCCAGTGAACATACTCCAGTTAGAGTTCGATTTGACGTCTCACCTTGATAACCAGGTGATTAAATGGTTGTTATCAGGATTTGTCCATGTCTTTGCAATGGATATGGAACAGTTGCCTAATCTGCCTCTTAAATGTATAAACTTGCAATCAGCCTGCGGAAGCAAGAGTCGTGTCAAACCTACTTGAGCCTGAACTCGATAATGGTTATGACATTGGGCCCTTTGAAAAATTTCATGTCTGCTCGGCATTGCTGAAGGCAACTATTCTGGTAAGAAGAGACTTGTAGTAGATATATCTGCCCCTCATGACATCGTGGTACACCCTAGTCTTAATGCTTTGATAGACAAAGATGAATAATCGCTCTCCTATGTAACCATTGACCAAGATACCAGTACTATTAAAAAGCTAGGCATTGGTAGCTGGATGTGTAAAGTTGAAATAAAAAATGCCTTTAAACTCTTACTGGTTAAGAACACACTTTGGCCATACTATGGGGTGATGTAGAACACTCAATATTATTTCTATTCACGGTTGGTTTTTAGCAGTAAGTCTGACCGAAAAGTCTTTGATTCTTTCTCTGAGACGATTTGCTGGATTTTACAGAACAACTATGATGTTATGTATGTTCTGCATTTGTTAGACGACTTTCTTAGACGCCGTATGGTGAACCAGACAGAATAATTCACTCCCTGGTCTTTAACAAACTCAATGTGTCACTGTCGTGAACAAAACCTGTTGGGCCAACTACGCAGCTTGAATATCTAGTTATTAATGTGGACTATAACAACATGGAGACCAGGTTACTGATTGAAAAGATACAACGTATGTCCAGTACTGTGCAAACGTTTGCTCATAGGATATCGTGTAGAAAAACCGAGCTTCTAAGTTTGCTGCGATACTTGCATTTTGCATGGAGTTTGATCTTCCCAGCTCGAGTTTATGTGTCTTACTCGATTTCGCTGGCAGCATCTGTCACACAGTATCATAATCATGCACATTTAAAGGCAGCATGAAGAGCTGACTTGAAAATATAGTCAATATTTGTATTACAATGAAACCGAATTTCTTTTTTTTAATGACGACGTGACCCCAGCTGAAAATATGCAATTCTTAACAGACGCTACTCCAATAGGTTTCGGAGGCTTTTTCAATGAGACATACTTTTAAGGACATTATCCCCATTATCGCATTCAAGAACGAAAATCAGCATCGATGGGTCTATTTGATCTGTATCCAGTTGTTGTATCCGCTGTGTTGTGGATAAACCATTGGACCAAGAAAAGAATTCTGGTGAAGTGTGACAATTATGCAGCTGTTGAAACCATTAACAGAGGCGGTTCCAAATACCTCTTATAATGAAATTTGATCGAAGGCTGATATGGTGTTATGCCTAAAGACAATTCGTTATTCAGCCTCGTCATATACCTGGTAGGGATCTCTTTCTAGATTTCAGAACAAGAAGTTTCAGCACTTGATCACCCAAGTAGATCAAACTCCAGCTGTGTGCCACTCGGCTTCAGATTTGATGCTGTTTGACACAACGTTTGTACAAAGTGTGGTGTTTGTCAGTGTTCAGTAATAATATGTCATTGTACCGAACTGGCTTCCAGTGTTTGCTGAATGTTATAGCCACGTCAGGTGTTCTTCCGTGTGCTTACTCTTTGCCTTTACTTTCAGAAGACTTTTTGAATTATTTTGTAACATACTGACTCACCAGGCTGCGGCTGTAGTACTCCACAATTAAACTGTACCTTGCAGGAATTAGAGTCCATTACCTACTGGCTGGCATTAGTAACCCTTTCCAGGAGTCCGACAGGCTGCAGTATATGCTTTGTGGGATATAAAGAAACAACATTTCAAACAGTACTTCCAGATTTCCTATTACATACAGGATGATATTGCATTTGTTGGCTCTGATATGTGAGAGAGTATTTTATCCAGATGTTGCAGTGCATGTGGCTGGTGGCATTTTTGTATTCTTGCAATGTGGTGAATTTACAGTTCGATCATTGCAGAGCATTTCTTCAAGCAACTTCCTTAAGATACAGGATGTGACATTTTCAACAGACAAATCAATGTTTATAATGACCTTGCCATCTTCAAAAATAAACCCATTTCGTGCTGGTGTCAAGATTTTATTTCGGGACTCGCGTATGTGTCCCGTGTCCTGTATGGAGCTGTATTTGAGTCAACGTCGGATAGGGGCTTCGATTGGATGTCATGGGGCAAATGCTCCTTTATTTGTGGATTCCATGGACCGTCCGTTTAGCAGGCAACTTTTTCTGTCGTGCTTGAAGCTCCTGCTGACACGCATGGGCTATGAGGAGCAAGACCTTTCGTATTGGAACAGCCAGAACTGCAGCTGCAGTTGGTATGGAGGACCATCTAATTCAGACTTTAGGAAGATGGTCTTGTCATGTTATATGCGCTACATCAGAGTTCACCCTAACCGACTCCTTTCTGCTCAAGAACAGTTGTCTTCATACATTTATTATCATTTGTTTTGGACATTTTTTCCAAATGGATTTTCATAGTCCAAACTCGCATGCTCTTGGGGGCTTCCATTTAATACAGTAATAGCAAATTCAATTTGGCATTTTTCTCCAATCGTAACTCATAAGCTATATTAAAAACGTAAAGGTCATGCCCGTTAAATAAATTTCATTTCCAATTTGAAATAGAAAAGTAACATTAAGAGGTATAAATATTTTTTCATCCTGGGATCAACCTAGCTTTAGTGCACGAATCTGGGATCAACCCAGAATACACTTGAATGCTGGGATCAGCCTAGCACATATTTTATTTGAGCTGGGATTAGCCCAAAATACACAATCACGCTGAGATCAACCTAGCATAGGCTTACTTGCAGATGGGATCAGCCCATAATATACTCAAATGCTGGGATCAGCCTAGCACATAATTCACTTGAGCTGGGATCAGCCTAGCACCAATTCAACTTAGTCTGAGATCATCCCAGAATACAACGTAATGCTGGGATATGCCTAGCACCGATTGGGAATTAGTCTTTAGAGTCAAATTCGAGCCCATGTTTATCCCCCACAGAAAGAGCCAAATATTGTTTAAATATATCAATTAGTTGTTGATGTTATTTTAGATATGAGTTGATGTTATTGAGTATTAGTAATAATGAACAGAGGCATTTTTGAGAGAAAGATATATAGTGAGTGAGAGAGAGAATGGATGCATTTACTCATGTATAATATATTTACTAGAAAGCCTTCATTAAATATTTCTCGTACAATTCAGTAATGTTATGTTGTGCATAAAGTTACCATACATATGTAAGTTAAACTTAACTGGTAACTGCACAGATCTAGATCGGATGTTGCATCATGGACTGGCCGATATTGGTCTATGGACTTTTTATTAGTAGCCAGTAGGGCACACAACACAGACCCTGATTAACTGTCGCATTATTTAATGGCAGGTATATTGTTTTTAGTTGAACTTCCAAGTGAGTATATGCAATATTAAAATATTTTTTGACCGACATTTTTTCCTCAAATCAAATTGCATTTAAAATTGACAATATCTTTATCCTGCTTCAACAATGAACTTTTCCTTATTACATATCATTTTATCTCGAAATCAAGAAGAAATCAAATCCGGTATTTGTAAGAGAATATTTGCGTTTTCCTGTGTAAGATTGAGAGTCATCCTATATAGTTTCATGAAACCAGTTGTTTTCGTCTTAAATTAAAACAAGTAAATTCTCTAGTTCACTAAATATTGTCTCATTCGTTGAGTCATTTTCTTTAACGCTCTCTCTCTCTCTCTCTCTCTCTCTCTCTCTCTCTCTCTCTCTCTCTGTATCTATCTAATTATGTATATATATATATATATATGCCCGGATGTTGAATTTCCACGCAGCTGTTAAACTGTATTTGTTGAGTCATTGTGTTTCATGTTTACGGGTCCTCTCTCACAAATATCTTGCCCCGGGGGTTGAAATCCCACCCAAAGTTTCCCCACCTATTATATCAATTGTGTAGTTATTCAACTCAATGCTTTAGAGTCAATACTTTCCCATTCTTTTGAACAAATTTTCTAATATCCTCACAGTGACTTTTACGGGTTTTTGGCAATATTTAACGCATAATCCGTCCGCTTTAATTACAGATGTTAGATAACAATGTGTACAACAGCTAACATACACATAGCAAATTCATCTGATATAAGGTTCGGCAATGGGTGCTGAGACTTTTTTCCCTGCCATTATGATATATTTTCATTTATCTCGAGATGATTATTTTTCTTTAAACAAACTTTGATATAAAAATGGTCTTATGTTGCTATAAATCTGGGCATGGTGTTTTTACAACCACTTGAGAGCATGGCTCTTACAATTTCCCCTCTATACAGGTCAGAAACGAAACCAATTTGAAAATGGTGTATCAGTTTTGTTTTCAAAGTTCTTACCTCTGTTTGCAATAGTTATGGAGGCACATAGTATTTATGAAAGATGTAAATCTCCAATTCTTTTGCAATAATTTATCTTTATTTCATTGAGGAATAAAAATTCCTTAGATTTAAGTAGCTAATAAGTCACTACTAAATTTTATATATCTATCAAGAAATCAACCGAAATCCTTCCAACACACCTTTCAAAATTCTAATGTAAAGACACCAAAGCCTGAAATAATATAGTTTCGGGTTCTTTTTAAAGTGAAAAACTTGATAGTAATTAAATCTATGTAATTAATCATTTCATAAAAAAAAATATAATTTAAATTCAGTTGTTAGGTAATTTGCATTCGAGACAATACAAATGCATTGAGTTAACTTCTTATATGTCTCTAAATGTATACATTTTACAGACCGATACGTCATTGCATATCAATTTTATAATCACTGATTATCAGCAAGCAGTCGTGTCTCCATACCTTAGACCTGAAGTTTGAAACGTATTCCTTTATATATAAATTACAGAAATGTTGGTGTCTTCTTTTGTATCGAAAGTACATTAGACCTAATTCTAACATTTGATCCCCTCTACCTTTTTACCTTTAATTTATGTTACTTCATCTTTGAACAGGTCTAATTTATCTGTAGTACATTCCACATGATGTTGCAAAATGTTTTAAGAGGATATTCAGTAAAGCATTTCTAGTTTTTACAATTTTGATTTTTTTTGTCTCTTAACAGAAATGACAAATTGAGAATCTCCAAATAAACAGTTACCACAGTGGACCTCAATCCTTTTCACCTAGTATATGTTATTGACAGGACAGTGGTCATAGTGGTTTGTACACGAGGTGGCATATAGTAGATTGATTAAGTTTTACTGACCATTTTGAAGTCCCAATATAATGATGTAATTATGGCCGTCCATTGCATCGCGTGAAACTTACCTCTTGACTGAGGTATAGTGTATATTGCTGTTGTTGTTGTTGTTGTTGTTGTTGTGGGGTTTAACGCCATTTTTCAGCACACGATAGGCTATACATGGCGGCCAGTATTAATGGTGGAGGAAGAACCCGGAAAACCCCGGAAAGAACCACCGACCCACGAGAAGCTACTGGCAAGCTTTCTCACATGCCCACATTAGCTGAATCTTAGACTCGAACCGCCGCAGACAGAGGTGAGATGGCAGTGATCCGTAAGGAAGAGCGCTTTAAACCACTCGGCCACTCGGGGCCCCGTGTATATTGCAGAAACGCTGTTTAATATTCAAAGTGTGACCCACTAAAACGCAATTACATAAGCGTTTTGCGAAGTATGAACAACTTCCGAGCAAAAAATAATGTGACTATTTAGGTATGTTATAGACGATCTGTTTATAAAAATTATGGTAATATTCAAATGAGACAGAAAGAGAGATAGAGAAAGATGGATTCTCACTGAAACATGTAATAACCAACATTGTGATTATGCCATTTGGCTTTTATGACTGTTTCATTGTTTAAAAAAACATGTTATAAGATTAAAACTATAAAGCAGTTCAACATATGATACCCCATTTTCAAACATGAGAAATATAAAGGGACACTTTAGCATATTTGTCACATTCATCAACATTTTGAACTTTCTACGTTACTCATCAATTGTCCTGTCATTCAAATGCCTACTTACAAACGTGTTCATTAACTCCTTCTGTTGTCATGTTTTATTTAATATAGAATACTTGTCTGAATGAAAGCTTGTTTTTTTTCTTCTCTAAAAGGATTAGATCCTAAACGTTTTGATAGAAAGTGTGATCTTTAGTTGCAGTATTCTTGTAGGAGTATGCCCTTTCTGTAATATTGTTAAGTTTGCCCTTTGACCCCAAACAAGCCAATTTTCTTAAAGGTGTGCATTTTGACCATTCTTTCCAAATCTTTATACAATTTTATCTTGAACGACTTGAGTGTTCAACTTTGAAACAGAAAAAATATAAAAATATAGAAAGGTATATATATATATATATATATATATATATATATATATATATATATATATATATATATATATATATATATATATATATATATACATATTCATATACATACATACATATATACATACACATGGTATGTGTGCGTTACTGTCAGATCTTGAAATATAAACCTTATTTTGTCAATTTATCTTTATACAATTCTGATGTTATGATATAAAATCTTGGTTCAACATTATTATTCATCATTGTGTAATCCACGTGTCTGAATCAAAACGTGGCAGTACCTATGAACATTCATATACATATATATACCAGACTGATTATACTACATTTTCCATTGATTCCATGAATTGTTTCTTATTCTTCAGTTTCCTTAAACGTCTTTCAAACTTTAACAAATGCATTCACGTCAATACAACATGACATTTTGTATATGGAAATATCTTGCAAACTCAGCCTGCTGACGGAATATCTTCATTGTATCGTTGTATTTTTAACATTTACAGCGGAAAATGTTTCAAATTTAACGAAGAACTAGACGAAACTATTATTTTATATTTAAAATGTATAGGATCATGTGAGTGTATTAAACCATAACATATATATAGGAACGCCTTGGAAAAATGAAAGAAAATGGTTGTCTCCCCTAAAATTCGAAACACAGCTGATCTTGCCATATTTGATGGCGATTTGGACTTTGTTGTACTAGCTTGAAAGAATTTGTAGGAAGAATTGAAAATAGCAGTTGATTACACAAGGATGAAGCATATACATTAGGCCATACAATTAGATTTACAGCTATAATAGCTAAAATAATTGCACATTAGATTTTCTGTACAGTTTAAACAACAGTACCATGGAAGCCACATTATGTACCTGTATTACATTTAATAGTCATCTGTGTATGTACTAGTAGAATATGGTTGACTGGGTATTAACAACTTATAGGTCTAAATGACATGGATGTTTGCATATGGTATACTGTCTTGAACTAAACTTGGTATGCACAAACCTTTATTTTCTTATTCGACTCGTAGTGACGATGAACCAATGACCATATAATTTTTAGACAGCTTTATTTCCTCAAGCACAAGCCATCCACAGCGCTTGGGCGAGATAAATAATCCAGACAAAATCATCAATGATGCCTCCTGGGGTAGCTTTTATCGCCGGACTCATACCCAAGAGATACGGGCTTGATATCGATCCAGGTGAACCTGGGTCGACTGTAGCTGTGTATATTGGAAAGATATTTAGATACAATTCCATCAGTATGATACAGCCAATAATGTGTACATAGTGCTCATAAATCAAAAACAATAATTCCGAAAATATTCTTTAGACCTGGTCCTTACCGTGCTTTAGCGTCTCTTCAACATGCATGATCTATGATTATGTAAACATCATTTTTATATCAGTGATACAAAACATGTTACTTTTCATAAGCTCACTCTTTACACAATGGAAAAACCCCATCCTTGGTATAAGCCATCCTCCTGTTCAATGGGAAAATCCCATCCTTGGTATGAGGCATCCAAATGTTCACTGTGAAACCTACAACTTTTCTATGAACCATAAACCTGATCATATAATTCTTTTAATAAAAACTTCTGAAAGATGTCTTACGCTTTTTATCAACAAAATAACTGATGACATCAGTCTCATTATTTTCGATTGCTTTCGTCATAAGAACAAATCTCTCTCTCTCTCTCTCTCTCTCTCTCTCTCTCTCTCTCTCTCTCTCTCTCTCTCTCAGATATCTAAAGTATTAGTATATGTGGGCGTAAGAAAGTCCCGCGGGGGACACTCACACCACATGTATTTCCATGTGCAAAGAACACATGAATGGATAAATGTCCCACTGTTGTCTTGTTCCTGCAATACAGTTGTAAATAATAAATGATGGAAAGAAGTGTTTTCTTCTTTCTTTTCCTCTGAGACTTTCGGAGTGTACATACTATAAATGGAATTGACTGCAGCACCCGAAGTAAACGAGCGAGAGAAAATTTCTTCCAGGAAAGAACAGATGTTACCAAACTTAAGCAAGTAATGGCTGCTTCAAAGAGGATTCACTGAACTTCATTACAAATGAGGGAGGAGCAGCAACATCCCCAATAAAATAGTTCCTTCTATGAAGAGGGAATCATTTATTGTTAAAGGCTCTGAGATTCCTGGCATCGAGCGTAACTTCTCCACCCCCTTGATGTGCTGGCGAATTGTGTGATGGCGGGTATGTTCCTTCTAGTTGAACTTATAAGTATATAAAAAGTAAATGTCCATTTTCCTAAGATATTTCTGAAGGGCATTTTGTCCTTAAATCAGATTATAATAACGATTGATCAAAGCTACATCCTGTTTTAATAGTGCCAATTTCCTGATCACCGATCGGACTTTTCTGTAAGCAAGAAGAAATCCACTCCTCCATTTCCAAAGAGACATTTGTGTATTTGAATTATTGCTAATCATCCGAAGATTTTCTGGAGAGCAGTCATGTTCTGATTAAAGTTTGGAAATATACATTTCACGAGACCGCTATTTTATCATTTGTTAAGGTAGTAAGTTTAATGTTTCCTGACCCTCAGTAATAAATATTTTGCCCGGGTAGTGAGACCAAACTCAAAGTGTCCCTACCTATTATACCGATCAATTAACTAGAAATCAGAATGCGTTTGGGAGTAAATCCTATTTTCATGAACAAGAGCTCGAATATGAGCACAACCACTCTACAGGGGTGAAAGCTATAGTGTAATTTTAATCAGTCCATTGCAGCTATATAGTTTAGATGACAGTGTATACAACAATTAACATACACATACAAACGTTATTAACTATAAGGTACTATACATTAAATTCGGTATTGGAGGAAGGGGCTGAAATGTATCTTCTGATTCAAAATAATTAATTTTCATTTATCTCAAGATAATATTTTTCCATTCTAATATTAGTTTACTATACTTCTGAGAATGATATTTGGTCCAGCTACTTGAGAGACAGAAGTTTGGACAGAAAACTCCAATATCGTAGTATATTCAGAAATATAACTATACTCTTTCGTACAACATTATTTGTGGAACCTCAATCCAATTTTTCCCTATATATAGACCAGAAGTGAAACCTGTTTAAATTGTATTGATTTTATTAGTTTTACTAAAAATGTTTACAATTCTGCAGCAACAATGTATCTGCCTTTTCTGAATGTAAATTTTAATTCCTCGCAGGAGGTAATATTGCATCACCATCACAATACAATTTTGTGATCTATGAAGAAATCAACCAAAATCATTTCAAAAGAATTGTAACAAATCCTGTAGTAAAGATACGCCGCCTATGCTATGATAGTTTCACGTTTCCTTTCTTAGTAATTGCAGGCAGTTTTGTTGCTTTTAGTCGAACGTTTCCGTCAGCATAATCAATAAAAAAATTTCATTAGTCCTAAGAATTTCTCTTTAAATCAATTAGCGTTCAACAGAAAACCGATTTCAATGATAACATTTCTCTAATCCTATATAGATTAGCTGTTATAAAGAAGTACAATCATGTATTTCTAAATATATTTTTACATGTTCATTTGTCAGATTGTGAATCATCCACATGATTTCCAGGACAGCAGCTGTCGTCTCTTTGAAATTTACATAGGTTGTGTTCTCCACTATCTACTATTTCAATTGCTGAGTCAGCGTGATTAATCTCTGATTAATATCTTGCCAAGGTTATGATATCCCAATTTTACCTACCCATTATAGAAACTGTGCAAATAGTAAACATTCATTTATATTGAATTTTTCCTCTTTTATCAACGGTGGTGTAGTGGTTAGAGAGTCCGCCTCGAAAGCGGAAGGTCGTTGGTTCGAACCCCGGCCGAGACAGACCAAAGATTTACAAAAATGGTACTGACAACTGCCTCGCTTAGCATTAAGAGGTCAGTGTTAGGATTGGTCGGCCTGGTGTCAGATAATGTGACCCGGTGGGACATCATGCTACGTGTCTGTGGCATGATGCCCCAGTGCTAGGCATAACTATACACTGACAAACTGCAGACATCGTAGCGATATGACTGAAAATGTGTTAAAAGCTACGTTAAATATCCTAATCACACACATACACACACACACACACACACACACAAACATATTCTTTATCAGTACAAATGCTTTTACAAGTTGTTAGTAACTATGTTAATCTTTTAGCCATAGTGTTTGTTTAGTGTCAGCTTCTGCACCAATTAACATACACTCATCAACTTCATCTGCTATAAGGTACTGGTCATTTCATTCTGCTATGGGGTTAGTGAGCCGAGATTTTCGTCCTAGCCAGTATATTTTATTTTTATTTATCTCCATTGTATCATGCTTCTTTAACAAAACAGTGAGATAGATGGTATTTTGTTAGTATGCTATAAAGCAGAGCATGATAATATCTCCAGCTAACTGAGACCTAGAAATTAAAATATTAACATCACAGACCCTAATTGTATTGTAGTATTCGCATTTGTCCTATCGCATCATATTAAGAACTATCACGATTTACCGTGGTACAAAATTGTTTGTATTACTCATCTCTGTTATTCCGTAATTACGGACCAAAACTGAAACTCCTTTGATTTGGGTACACCAGTTTTCATAAAATCAGGTTTCGTTGCAATACTTGTTGAGGTAAATATATATGTAGTATGTGAACAAATTAGAGATTTCATGTTCGGCAGCAATAACTTATGGCATGTGTTTTTTACAATGCTGGCTATAGTTCCTTTTTTAGGAGCGTTTAATTCTCACCCAACACAAGATGATTATACATCTGTGAAGAAGGAACCAAAATCCTAAATCTATTTTATTATTCTGTAATAAAGCCAAAATAAGCCCGCAAAAAAACAAATGGAGAGTAATTCAACGCAGGTTATGTTATATTTAGTGAAACGTATTAGTGAGTATATACCCTATTAAATGCCAAATAGTCCTAAGATCTATTTTGACAGGTATTGTGTGCCCTTAAATCAAGTTATATTGCATGGAGTTTATCCTGCTTCTTTAATAACTTTTCTTCTTAACACGTGTCAGCTTTTTTCAGCAACGTAGAAGAAATCTTTATTTACGCATTCCATTGTAAGACCTACAATCGACCTATGTTTTCAGAAAGTGTTGATGTTTACAGCTTGAACTTTACATGATTCTTCTAGTCCACTAAATATTTTCTTAATCGTTAAGTCAGTTTGTTTTATGTATAAAGCCGTTGTCTGATAATTTATATTGCCCGTGTCTTGACATCCAACTCAAAGTGTCCCTACCTATTATATGAATTATTTATCTGGTGACCTCTATTCTTCATTGCTCCATATCGTTAACAAAGAAGTTCTCTAGTATCAGCTATAGTTCAAAATTAATCAGCCCACTTTTGATATTTACTGGCTATGCTTGATAAATAGTTTGTCTTGGAATCTCATTCAAAGTTTCTAGGTCGTTATATCAACAATATAGCTTGCAAATCGAATGTTTCTGTGTTAAACGTTTATATTGATATCAACAAGCTGTGTAATGCTTGCACAATGCCGTTCAGTGGATAGCAGCTATAGTGCTGGTTTTATCACTCCCCATTAATTACTGTTTTTAGATCGCAACTTCCACAAATATTAACATTCACATAGCAAATTCATCTACTATTTGGTAGTATCGCAAAGAAGAGGCTACGATATTTTTAGAGCTCAGATATTTTACTTTATTGCATTTTCAAGATATAAAGATTCCCATTTTTTGGTTATTCCCATCTCCAATTATAATAACTATAACTGAAATGTTGACATTCCAAAAACAAGCAAGAAGAACCCATACACCTTCATGTCTCTTTAGAAAGGTTCGTGTATTTTAATGACGTGTATATGGTGATTTCATGGGTCTGTATTTGCTTTTCTCTGGGTAACTAAGTTGCACGTGAATCTCGCCAATAATTAGTTCCTTTGTCACGGCGTATACAAACAAGATTTGGAAATTATGTATAAATATCTGTATATAGTCTTCTAATTCAAGAAAAACAACAAACGTGTTCGCACAATGTAATTTCATATTTCGGAATTAAGTTACCTATGTTTTGTTTGAAACGTTGCCTATTTTCAGCAAAGCCAATGAAATCTACATATACAAATCACAAAGAAACTTGTATCATTCTTTCAAAGCAAGCGAATACCCCAATACATTTTTAACATCATCAATACAATATAAGTAACAAAGGAATGGACTACAGCGACAATCGTTCTCCAGTGCTTACATGAAGGTAATATACGTTCACATAGCAATTGTTCTTGACCCACATATGTCGATTAAAAATTTTCGAATTGGTTAAATATAATGTATAAAAAGGTGCGGACATTTCGATATATATTGTTTTTTTAATTGTTGGGAAATTATGTCTAAACGATTAGCATTAACATACCGAATCCTTGGATGATCTTGAAAATCCTCTGTAACTTTTACCGAGTTAACAACAAAAGAAAACGTCATTGTTAGAACGCATTTATTGGAATAATAATAATAATAATAATAATAATAATCATGAGTAGTAGTACCAGTATTCGTAGTAGTAGTAGTAGTAGTATTGGTGTTGTTGATGATGATAATCGTCTTCTTCTTGTTTCTGGTGCTCCCTCCGCGTTTGATCTTTGTGCGAGATGTATTTCGTACGCAGAAAATATTAGCATGTCAACAGTTAAGATAGCACGCACTAGCATGTGCGTGCGCGTCTGGATGTGAAGAGAGACTGAGATAGCAATATAAAAAATGCATATATGGTTCTTTTTTGGACCTAGGAAAGGTAAATTTTCTGTCATGTGAATGAGCGTGTGTTTCTGTACGCAAGATTTCAAATATGTAGATGCATGAAACCCCAAACCCCTGCGAGAACCAAGTTGTGGTCTAGCTCAAAACCGAATATTAACATAGCATACATTCGGCGCGTGCTAAATTTCCACAACGTTTTTGCTGAGAAACATAATTTAATGTGATTTAGTTAAGTATTCTTGTTTAGAACTGATATATTTATGATTTAGTTGGTGTCCCGGCTCATGACCCCACTATTCATTCCTCGTATGGTCCTCTTCCCACACAGAACATAGGAACAAAAAGACATTTGAGATTATATTTGGATAAGGCCAACATTTGCGTGATAATCAAATACAGCGCAATACAATGTTTGAAGATACACATAACCTTTCAATACGCTATATCACTGACCAAATTCGGATCCAATCCATTTTTAAAATAGTGTGATACAATGTCTGAACTTACAAATTAACCTTTTGAAACGCAGAACAAATAATGTCCTTACTCAACAATATACGTCTCAAAACCGAGTCAATCCTTTAGAAAGCTGGGCGACAGAACTTCTCAACTTATAGTGAACCTGTTACAATACATTAAGCCGTAATGTCATATCGCTGTCAAAAGCCAACCATACCATTGACCGGAACTAATTATATCTTTACTCAGGACCAAAGATTACATTATAGATAAACGTCTATAGACGTCTTACATCCACATATTTAATATATCCTCCATCAGTACCAAGCTTAGACATGGCCCTTTGTGCATCTTCTCTTTTACAAGAAGATTAATCTTCACATTGTATTTGCATCATCATCATCACCACCACCACCCTCTCACAGAACCAAATATTGGCACAAACATAAAAAGCAGTATACTTTTAATAAAGTGTTTAATCTGCTTGCTCCGGACCAATATCTCGAATAAGTTTATTTTCTCCAATTTTATCTTGATAGCTTAACTATCATTTTCTTGTACGTTTGTTGTGAAATTAATTCCAAGCAGTGTAATATCGTGTTTCCCCTATTAATGACTTTGTTCTGACAGAAATTATCTCTGCCTTTTTCTTTCTACGTGCAAAACAGCTTGAACAGTTGTGATACTATTTATAAGGAATATATTTTTCTATACATCTACTATATTGGAAAGACATTTAGATACAAATCCATCAGTATGATATAGCCAATAATGTGTGCATAGTGCTCATAAATCAAAATCAATAATTCCGAAAATATTCTTTAGACCTGGTCCTTACCGTGCTTTACCGTCTCTTCAACATGCATGGTCTATGATTATGTAAAGATCATTTTTATATCAGTGATACAAAACCTGTTACTATTCATAAGCTCACTCTTTACACAATGGAAAAACCCCATCCTTGGTATAAGTCATCCTCCTGTTCAATGGGAAAATCCCATTTTTATTATGAGCCATCCTCCTGTTCAATGGGAAAATCCCATCCTTGGTATGAGGCATCCAAATGTTCACTGTGAAAACTTCATCCTTTCTATGAACCATACACCTGATCATATAATTCTTTTAATAAAAACTTCTGAAAGATGTCTTACGTTTTTTATCAACAAAATAACTGATGACATCAGTCTCATTATTTTCGATTGCTTTCGTCATAAAAACAAATCTCTCTCTCTCTCTCTCTCTCTCTCTCTCTCTCTCTCTCTCTCTCTCTCTCTCTCTCTCTCCCAGATATCTAAAGTATTAGTATATGTGGGCGTAAGAAAGTCCCGCGGGAGACACTCACACCACATGTATTTCCATGTGCAAAGAACACATGAATGGATAAATGTCCCACTGTTGTCTTGTTCTTGCAATGCAGTTGTAAATAATAAATGATGGAAAGAAGTGTTTTCTTCTTTCTTTTCCTCTGAGACTTTCGGAGTGTACATACTATAAATGGAATTGACTGCAGCACCCGAAGTAAACGAGCGAGAGAAAATTTCTTCCAGGAATGAACAGATGTTACCAAATTTAAGTAATGGCTACTTCAAAGAGGATTCACTGAACTTCATTACAAATGAGGGAGGAGCAGCAACATCCCCAATAAAATAGTTCCTTCTATGAAGAGGGAATCATTTATTGTTAAAGGCTCTGAGATTCCTGGCATCGAGTGTAACTTCTCCACCCCCTTGATGTGCTGGCGCATTGTGTGATGGCGGGTATGTTCCTTCTAGTTGAACTTATAAGTATATAAAAAGTAAATGTCCATTTTCCTAAGATATTTCTGAAGGGCATTTTGTCCTTAAATCAGATTATAATAACGATTGATCAAAGCTACATCCTGTTTTAATAGTGCCAATTTCCTGATCACCGATCGGACTTTTCTGTAAGCAAGAAGAAATCCACTTCTCCATTTCCAAGGAGACATTTGAGTATTTGAATTTTTGCTAATAATCCGAAGATTTTCTGGAGAGCAGTCATGTTCTGATTAAAGTTTGCAAATATACATTTCACGAGACCGCTATTTTATCATTTGTTAAGGTAGTGTGTTTAATGTTTCCTGACCCTTAGTGATAAATATTTTGCCCGGGTGGTGAGACCAGACTCAAAGTGTCCCTACCTATGATATCGATCAATTAACTAGAACACAGAATGCGTTTGGGAGTAAATCCTATTTTCATGAAAAAGAGTTGGAATATGAGCACAACCACTCTACAGGGGTGAAAGCTATAGTGTAATTTTAATCAGTCCATTGCAGCTATATAGTTTAGATGACAGTGTATACAACAATTAACATACACATACAAACGTTATTTACTATAAGGTACTATACATTAAATTCGGTATTGGAGGAAGGGGCTGAAATGTATCTTCTGATTCAAAATAATTAATTTTCATTTATCTCAAGATAATATTTTTCCATTCTAATATTAGTTTACTATACTTCTGAGAATGATATTTGGTCCAGCTACTTGAGAGACAGAAGTTTCGACAGAAAACTCCAATATCGTAGTATATTCAAAAATATAACTATACTCTTTCGTACAACATTATTTGTGGAACCTCAATCCAATTTTTCCCTATATATAGACCAGAAGTGAAACCTGTTTAAATTGTATTGATTTTATTAGTTTTACTAAAAATGTTTACAATTCTGCAGCAACAATGTATCTGCCTTTTCTGAATGTAAATTTTAATTCCTCGCAGGAGGTAATATTGCACCACCATCACAACACAATTTTGTGATCTATGAAGAAATCAACCAGAATCGTTTCAAAAGAATTGTAACAAATCCTGTAGTAAAGATACGCCGCCTATGCTATGATAGTTTCACGTTTCCTTTCTTAGTAATTGCAGGCAGTTTTGTTGCTTTTAGTCGAACGTTTCCATCGGCATAATCAATAAAAAATTTCATTAGTCCTAAGAATTTCTCTTTAAATCAATTAGAGTTCAACAGAAATCCGATTTCAATGATAACATTTCTCTAATCCTATATAGATTAGCTGATATAAAGAAGTACAATCATGTATTTCTAAATATATTTTTACATGTTCATTTGTCAGATTGTGAATCATCCACATGATTTCCAGGACAGCAGCTGTCGTCTCTTTGAAATTTACATAGGTTGTGTTCTCCACTATCTACTATTTCAATTGCTGAGTCAGCGTGATTAATCTCTGATTAATATCTTGCCAAGGTTATGATATCCCAATTTTACCTACCCATTATAGAAACTGTGCAAATAGTAAACATTCATTTATATTGAATTTTTCCTCTTTTTATTAACGGTGGTCTAGTGGTTAGAGAGTCCGCCTCGAAAGCGGAAGGTCGTTGCTTCGAACCCCGGCCGAGACAGACCAAAGATTTACAAAAGTGGTACTGACAGCTGCCTCGCTTAGCATTAAGAGGTCAGTGTTAGGACTGGTCGGCCTGGTGTCAGATAATGTGACCGGGTGGGACATCATGCTACGCGTCTGTGGCATGATGCCCCAGTGCTAGGCATAACTATACACTGACAAACTGCAGACATCGTAGCGATATGACTGAAAATGTGTTAAAAGCTACGTTAAATATCCTAATCACACACATACACACACATACACACACAAACATATTCTTTATCAGTACAAATGCTTTTACAAGTTGTTAGTAACTATGTTCATCTTTTAGCCATAGTGTATGTTTAGTGTCAGCTTCTGCACCAGTTAACATACACTCATCAATTTCATCTGCTATAAGGTACTGGCCATTTCATTCTGCTATGGGGTTAGTGAGCCGAGATTTTCGTCCTAGCCAGTATATTTTATTTTTATTTATCTCCATTGTATCATGCTTCTTTAACAAAACAGTGAGATAGATGGTATTTTGTTAGTATGCTATAAAGCAGAGCATGATAATATATCCAGCTAATTGAGACCTAGAAATTAAAATATTAACATCACAGACCCTAATTGTATTGTAGTATTCGCATTTGTAATACCGCATCATCTTAAGAACTATCACGCTTTACCGTGGTACAAAATTGTTTGTATTACTCATCTCTGTTATTCCGTAATTACGGACCAAAACTGAAACTCCTTTGATTTGGGTACACCAGTTTTCATAAAATCAGGTTTCGTTGCAATACTTGTTGAGGTAAATATATATGTAGTATGTGAACAAATTAGAGATTTCATGTTCGGCAGCAATAACTTATGGCATGTGTTTTTTACAATGCTGGCTATAGTTCCTTTTTTAGGAGCGTTTAATTCTCACCCAACACAAGATGATTATACATCTGTGAAGAAGGAACCAAAATCCTAAATCTATTTTATTATTCTGTAATAAAGCCAAAATAAGCCCGCAAAAAAACAAATGGAGAGTAATTCAACGCAGGTTATGTTATATTTAGTGAAACGTATTAGTGAGTATATACCCTATTAAATGCCAAATAGTCCTAAGATCTATTTTGACAGGTATTGTGTGCCCTTAAATCAAGTTATATTGCATGGACTTTATCCTGCTTCTTTAATAACTTTTCTTCTTAACACGTGTCAGCTTTTTTCAGCAACGTAGAAGAAATCTTTATTTACGCATTCCATTGTAAGACCTACAATCGACCTATGTTTTCAGAAAGTGTTGATGTTTACAGCTTGAACTTTACATGATTCTTCTAGTCCACTAAATATTTTCTTAATCGTTAAGTCAGTTTGTTTTATGTATAAAGCCGTTGTCTGATAATTTATATTGCCCGTGTCTTGACATCCAACTCAAAGTGTCCCTACCTATTATATGAATTATTTATCTGGTGACCTCTATTCTTCATTGCTCCATATCGTTAACAAAGAAGTTCTCTAGTATCAGCTATAGTTCAAAATTAATCAGCCCACTTTTGATATTTACTGGCTATGCTTGATAAATAGTTTGTCTTGGAATCTCATTCAAAGTTTCTAGGTCGTTATATCAACAATATAGCTTGCAAATCGAATGTTTCTGTGTTAAACGTTTATATTGATATCAACAAGCTGTGTAATGCTTGCACAATGCCGTTCAGTGGATAGCAGCTATAGTGCTGGTTTTATCACTCCCCATTAATTACTGTTTTTAGATCGCAACTTCCACAAATATTAACATTCACATAGCAAATTCATCTACTATTTGGTAGTATCGCAAAGAAGAGGCTACGATATTTTTAGAGCTCAGATATTTTACTTTATTGCATTTTCAAGATATAAAGATTCCCATTTTTTGGTTATTCCCATCTCCAATTATAATAACTATAACTGAAATGTTGACATTCCAAAAACAAGCAAGAAGAACCCATACACCTTCATGTCTCTTTAGAAAGGTTCGTGTATTTTAATGACGTGTATATGGTGATTTCATGGGTCTGTATTTGCTTTTCTCTGGGTAACTAAGTTGCACGTGAATCTCGCCAATAATTAGTTCCTTTGTCACGGCGTATACAAACAAGATTTGGAAATTATGTATAAATATCTGTATATAGTCTTCTAATTCAAGAAAAACAACAAACGTGTTCGCACAATGTAATTTCATATTTCGGAATTAAGTTACCTATGTTTTGTTTGAAACGTTGCCTATTTTCAGCAAAGCCAATGAAATCTACATATACAAATCACAAAGAAACTTGTATCATTCTTTCAAAGCAAGCGAATACCCCAATACATTTTTAACATCATCAATACAATATAAGTAACAAAGGAATGGACTACAGCGACAATCGTTCTCCAGTGCTTACATGAAGGTAATATACGTTCACATAGCAATTGTTCTTGACCCACATATGTCGATTAAAAATTTTCGAATTGGTTAAATATAATGTATAAAAAGGTGCGGACATTTCGATATATATTGTTTTTTTAATTGTTGGGAAATTATGTCTAAACGATTAGCATTAACATACCGAATCCTTGGATGATCTTGAAAATCCTCTGTAACTTTTACCGAGTTAACAACAAAAGAAAACGTCATTGTTAGAACGCATTTATTGGAATAATAATAATAATAATAATAATAATAATAATATTAATAATAATCATGAGTAGTAGTACCAGTATTCGTAGTAGTAGTAGTAGTAGCATTGGTGTTGTTGATGATGATAATCGTCTTCTTCTTGTTTCTGGTGCTCCCTCCGCGTTTGATCTTTGTGCGAGATGTATTTCGTACGCAGAAAATATTAGCATGTCAACAGTTAAGATAGCACGCACTAGCATGTGCGTGCGCGTCTGGATGTGAAGAGAGACTGAGATAGCAATATAAAAAATGCATATATGGTTCTTTTTTGGACCTAGGAAAGGTAAATTTTCTGTCATGTGAATGAGCGTGTGTTTCTGTACGCAAGATTTCAAATATGTAGATGCATGAAACCCCAAACCCCTGCGAGAACCAAGTTGTGGTCTAGCTCAAAACCGAATATTAACATAGCATACATTCAGCGCGTGCTAAATTTCCACAACGTTTTTGCTGAGAAACATAATTTAATGTGATTTAGTTAAGTATTCTTGTTTAGAACTGATATATTTATGATTTAGTTGGTGTCCCGGCTCATGACCCCACTATTCATTCCTCGTATGGTCCTCTTCCCACACAGAACATAGGAACAAAAAGACATTTGAGATTATATTTGGATAAGGCCAACATTTGCGTGATAATCAAATACAGCGCAATACAATGTTTGAAGATACACATAACCTTTCAATACGCTATATCACTGACCAAATTCGGATCCAATCCATTTTTAAAATAGTGTGATACAATGTCTGAACTTACAAATTAACCTTTTGAAACGCAGAACAAATAATGTCCTTACTCAACAATATACGTCTCAAAACCGAGTCAATCCTTTAGAAAGCTGGGCGACAGAACTTCTCAACTTATAGTGAACCTGTTACAATACATTAAGCCGTAATGTCATATCGCTGTCAAAAGCCAACCATACCATTGACCGGAACTAATTATATCTTTACTCAGGACCAAAGATTACATTATAGATAAACGTCTATAGACGTCTTACATCCACATATTTAATATATCCTCCATCAGTACCAAGCTTAGACATGGCCCTTTGTGCATCTTCTCTTTTACAAGAAGATTAATCTTCACATTGTATATGCATCATCATCATCACCACCACCACCCTCTCACAGAACCAAATATTGGCACAAACATAAAAAGCAGTATACTTTTAATAAAGTGTTTAATCTGCTTGCTCCGGACCAATATCTCGAATAAGTTTATTTTCTCCAATTTTATCTTGATAGCTTAACTATCATTTTCTTGTACGTTTGTTGTGAAATTAATTCCAAGCAGTGTAATATCGTGTTTCCCCTATTAATGACTTTGTTCTGACAGAAATTATCTCTGCCTTTTTCTTTCTACGTGCAAAACAGCTTGAACAGTTGTGATACTATTTATAAGGAATATATTTTTCTATACATCTACTATATTGGAAAGACATTTAGATACAAATCCATCAGTATGATATAGCCAATAATGTGTGCATAGTGCTCATAAATCAAAATCAATAATTCCGAAAATATTCTTTAGACCTGGTCCTTACCGTGCTTTACCGTCTCTTCAACATGCATGGTCTATGATTATGTAAAGATCATTTTTATATCAGTGATACAAAACCTGTTACTATTCATAAGCTCACTCTTTACACAATGGAAAAACCCCATCCTTGGTATAAGTCATCCTCCTGTTCAATGGGAAAATCCCATTTTTATTATGAGCCATCCTCCTGTTCAATGGGAAAATCCCATCCTTGGTATGAGGCATCCAAATGTTCACTGTGAAAACTTCATCCTTTCTATGAACCATACACCTGATCATATAATTCTTTTAATAAAAACTTCTGAAAGATGTCTTACGTTTTTTATCAACAAAATAACTGATGACATCAGTCTCATTATTTTCGATTGCTTTCGTCATAAAAACAAATCTCTCTCTCTCTCTCTCTCTCTCTCTCTCTCTCTCTCTCTCTCTCTCTCTCTCTCCCAGATATCTAAAGTATTAGTATATGTGGGCGTAAGAAAGTCCCGCGGGAGACACTCACACCACATGTATTTCCATGTGCAAAGAACACATGAATGGATAAATGTCCCACTGTTGTCTTGTTCTTGCAATGCAGTTGTAAATAATAAATGATGGAAAGAAGTGTTTTCTTCTTTCTTTTCCTCTGAGACTTTCGGAGTGTACATACTATAAATGGAATTGACTGCAGCACCCGAAGTAAACGAGCGAGAGAAAATTTCTTCCAGGAATGAACAGATGTTACCAAATTTAAGTAATGGCTACTTCAAAGAGGATTCACTGAACTTCATTACAAATGAGGGAGGAGCAGCAACATCCCCAATAAAATAGTTCCTTCTATGAAGAGGGAATCATTTATTGTTAAAGGCTCTGAGATTCCTGGCATCGAGTGTAACTTCTCCACCCCCTTGATGTGCTGGCGCATTGTGTGATGGCGGGTATGTTCCTTCTAGTTGAACTTATAAGTATATAAAAAGTAAATGTCCATTTTCCTAAGATATTTCTGAAGGGCATTTTGTCCTTAAATCAGATTATAATAACGATTGATCAAAGCTACATCCTGTTTTAATAGTGCCAATTTCCTGATCACCGATCGGACTTTTCTGTAAGCAAGAAGAAATCCACTTCTCCATTTCCAAGGAGACATTTGAGTATTTGAATTTTTGCTAATAATCCGAAGATTTTCTGGAGAGCAGTCATGTTCTGATTAAAGTTTGCAAATATACATTTCACGAGACCGCTATTTTATCATTTGTTAAGGTAGTGTGTTTAATGTTTCCTGACCCTTAGTGATAAATATTTTGCCCGGGTGGTGAGACCAGACTCAAAGTGTCCCTACCTATGATATCGATCAATTAACTAGAACACAGAATGCGTTTGGGAGTAAATCCTATTTTCATGAAAAAGAGTTGGAATATGAGCACAACCACTCTACAGGGGTGAAAGCTATAGTGTAATTTTAATCAGTCCATTGCAGCTATATAGTTTAGATGACAGTGTATACAACAATTAACATACACATACAAACGTTATTTACTATAAGGTACTATACATTAAATTCGGTATTGGAGGAAGGGGCTGAAATGTATCTTCTGATTCAAAATAATTAATTTTCATTTATCTCAAGATAATATTTTTCCATTCTAATATTAGTTTACTATACTTCTGAGAATGATATTTGGTCCAGCTACTTGAGAGACAGAAGTTTCGACAGAAAACTCCAATATCGTAGTATATTCAAAAATATAACTATACTCTTTCGTACAACATTATTTGTGGAACCTCAATCCAATTTTTCCCTATATATAGACCAGAAGTGAAACCTGTTTAAATTGTATTGATTTTATTAGTTTTACTAAAAATGTTTACAATTCTGCAGCAACAATGTATCTGCCTTTTCTGAATGTAAATTTTAATTCCTCGCAGGAGGTAATATTGCACCACCATCACAACACAATTTTGTGATCTATGAAGAAATCAACCAGAATCGTTTCAAAAGAATTGTAACAAATCCTGTAGTAAAGATACGCCGCCTATGCTATGATAGTTTCACGTTTCCTTTCTTAGTAATTGCAGGCAGTTTTGTTGCTTTTAGTCGAACGTTTCCATCGGCATAATCAATAAAAAATTTCATTAGTCCTAAGAATTTCTCTTTAAATCAATTAGAGTTCAACAGAAATCCGATTTCAATGATAACATTTCTCTAATCCTATATAGATTAGCTGATATAAAGAAGTACAATCATGTATTTCTAAATATATTTTTACATGTTCATTTGTCAGATTGTGAATCATCCACATGATTTCCAGGACAGCAGCTGTCGTCTCTTTGAAATTTACATAGGTTGTGTTCTCCACTATCTACTATTTCAATTGCTGAGTCAGCGTGATTAATCTCTGATTAATATCTTGCCAAGGTTATGATATCCCAATTTTACCTACCCATTATAGAAACTGTGCAAATAGTAAACATTCATTTATATTGAATTTTTCCTCTTTTTATTAACGGTGGTCTAGTGGTTAGAGAGTCCGCCTCGAAAGCGGAAGGTCGTTGCTTCGAACCCCGGCCGAGACAGACCAAAGATTTACAAAAGTGGTACTGACAGCTGCCTCGCTTAGCATTAAGAGGTCAGTGTTAGGACTGGTCGGCCTGGTGTCAGATAATGTGACCGGGTGGGACATCATGCTACGTGTCTGTGGCATGATGCCCCAGTGCTAGGCATAACTATACACTGACAAACTGCAGACATCGTAGCGATATGACTGAAAATGTGTTAAAAGCTACGTTAAATATCCTAATCACACACATACACACACATACACACACAAACATATTCTTTATCAGTACAAATGCTTTTACAAGTTGTTAGTAACTATGTTCATCTTTTAGCCATAGTGTATGTTTAGTGTCAGCTTCTGCACCAGTTAACATACACTCATCAATTTCATCTGCTATAAGGTACTGGCCATTTCATTCTGCTATGGGGTTAGTGAGCCGAGATTTTCGTCCTAGCCAGTATATTTTATTTTTATTTATCTCCATTGTATCATGCTTCTTTAACAAAACAGTGAGATAGATGGTATTTTGTTAGTATGCTATAAAGCAGAGCATGATAATATATCCAGCTAATTGAGACCTAGAAATTAAAATATTAACATCACAGACCCTAATTGTATTGTAGTATTCGCATTTGTAATACCGCATCATCTTAAGAACTATCACGCTTTACCGTGGTACAAAATTGTTTGTATTACTCATCTCTGTTATTCCGTAATTACGGACCAAAACTGAAACTCCTTTGATTTGGGTACACCAGTTTTCATAAAATCAGGTTTCGTTGCAATACTTGTTGAGGTAAATATATATGTAGTATGTGAACAAATTAGAGATTTCATGTTCGGCAGCAATAACTTATGGCATGTGTTTTTTACAATGCTGGCTATAGTTCCTTTTTTAGGAGCGTTTAATTCTCACCCAACACAAGATGATTATACATCTGTGAAGAAGGAACCAAAATCCTAAATCTATTTTATTATTCTGTAATAAAGCCAAAATAAGCCCGCAAAAAAACAAATGGAGAGTAATTCAACGCAGGTTATGTTATATTTAGTGAAACGTATTAGTGAGTATATACCCTATTAAATGCCAAATAGTCCTAAGATCTATTTTGACAGGTATTGTGTGCCCTTAAATCAAGTTATATTGCATGGACTTTATCCTGCTTCTTTAATAACTTTTCTTCTTAACACGTGTCAGCTTTTTTCAGCAACGTAGAAGAAATCTTTATTTACGCATTCCATTGTAAGACCTACAATCGACCTATGTTTTCAGAAAGTGTTGATGTTTACAGCTTGAACTTTACATGATTCTTCTAGTCCACTAAATATTTTCTTAATCGTTAAGTCAGTTTGTTTTATGTATAAAGCCGTTGTCTGATAATTTATATTGCCCGTGTCTTGACATCCAACTCAAAGTGTCCCTACCTATTATATGAATTATTTATCTGGTGACCTCTATTCTTCATTGCTCCATATCGTTAACAAAGAAGTTCTCTAGTATCAGCTATAGTTCAAAATTAATCAGCCCACTTTTGATATTTACTGGCTATGCTTGATAAATAGTTTGTCTTGGAATCTCATTCAAAGTTTCTAGGTCGTTATATCAACAATATAGCTTGCAAATCGAATGTTTCTGTGTTAAACGTTTATATTGATATCAACAAGCTGTGTAATGCTTGCACAATGCCGTTCAGTGGATAGCAGCTATAGTGCTGGTTTTATCACTCCCCATTAATTACTGTTTTTAGATCGCAACTTCCACAAATATTAACATTCACATAGCAAATTCATCTACTATTTGGTAGTATCGCAAAGAAGAGGCTACGATATTTTTAGAGCTCAGATATTTTACTTTATTGCATTTTCAAGATATAAAGATTCCCATTTTTTGGTTATTCCCATCTCCAATTATAATAACTATAACTGAAATGTTGACATTCCAAAAACAAGCAAGAAGAACCCATACACCTTCATGTCTCTTTAGAAAGGTTCGTGTATTTTAATGACGTGTATATGGTGATTTCATGGGTCTGTATTTGCTTTTCTCTGGGTAACTAAGTTGCACGTGAATCTCGCCAATAATTAGTTCCTTTGTCACGGCGTATACAAACAAGATTTGGAAATTATGTATAAATATCTGTATATAGTCTTCTAATTCAAGAAAAACAACAAACGTGTTCGCACAATGTAATTTCATATTTCGGAATTAAGTTACCTATGTTTTGTTTGAAACGTTGCCTATTTTCAGCAAAGCCAATGAAATCTACATATACAAATCACAAAGAAACTTGTATCATTCTTTCAAAGCAAGCGAATACCCCAATACATTTTTAACATCATCAATACAATATAAGTAACAAAGGAATGGACTACAGCGACAATCGTTCTCCAGTGCTTACATGAAGGTAATATACGTTCACATAGCAATTGTTCTTGACCCACATATGTCGATTAAAAATTTTCGAATTGGTTAAATATAATGTATAAAAAGGTGCGGACATTTCGATATATATTGTTTTTTTAATTGTTGGGAAATTATGTCTAAACGATTAGCATTAACATACCGAATCCTTGGATGATCTTGAAAATCCTCTGTAACTTTTACCGAGTTAACAACAAAAGAAAACGTCATTGTTAGAACGCATTTATTGGAATAATAATAATAATAATAATAATAATAATCATGAGTAGTAGTACCAGTATTCGTAGTAGTAGTAGTAGTAGTATTGGTGTTGTTGATGATGATAATCGTCTTCTTCTTGTTTCTGGTGCTCCCTCCGCGTTTGATCTTTGTGCGAGATGTATTTCGTACGCAGAAAATATTAGCATGTCAACAGTTAAGATAGCACGCACTAGCATGTGCGTGCGCGTCTGGATGTGAAGAGAGACTGAGATAGCAATATAAAAAATGCATATATGGTTCTTTTTTGGACCTAGGAAAGGTAAATTTTCTGTCATGTGAATGAGCGTGTGTTTCTGTACGCAAGATTTCAAATATGTAGATGCATGAAACCCCAAACCCCTGCGAGAACCAAGTTGTGGTCTAGCTCAAAACCGAATATTAACATAGCATACATTCAGCGCGTGCTAAATTTCCACAACGTTTTTGCTGAGAAACATAATTTAATGTGATTTAGTTAAGTATTCTTGTTTAGAACTGATATATTTATGATTTAGTTGGTGTCCCGGCTCATGACCCCACTATTCATTCCTCGTATGGTCCTCTTCCCACACAGAACATAGGAACAAAAAGACATTTGAGATTATATTTGGATAAGGCCAACATTTGCGTGATAATCAAATACAGCGCAATACAATGTTTGAAGATACACATAACCTTTCAATACGCTATATCACTGACCAAATTCGGATCCAATCCATTTTTAAAATAGTGTGATACAATGTCTGAACTTACAAATTAACCTTTTGAAACGCAGAACAAATAATGTCCTTACTCAACAATATACGTCTCAAAACCGAGTCAATCCTTTAGAAAGCTGGGCGACAGAACTTCTCAACTTATAGTGAACCTGTTACAATACATTAAGCCGTAATGTCATATCGCTGTCAAAAGCCAACCATACCATTGACCGGAACTAATTATATCTTTACTCAGGACCAAAGATTACATTATAGATAAACGTCTATAGACGTCTTACATCCACATATTTAATATATCCTCCATCAGTACCAAGCTTAGACATGGCCCTTTGTGCATCTTCTCTTTTACAAGAAGATTAATCTTCACATTGTATTTGCATCATCATCATCACCACCACCACCCTCTCACAGAACCAAATATTGGCACAAACATAAAAAGCAGTATACTTTTAATAAAGTGTTTAATCTGCTTGCTCCGGACCAATATCTCGAATAAGTTTATTTTCTCCAATTTTATCTTGATAGCTTAACTATCATTTTCTTGTACGTTTGTTGTGAAATTAATTCCAAGCAGTGTAATATCGTGTTTCCCCTATTAATGACTTTGTTCTGACAGAAATTATCTCTGCCTTTTTCTTTCTACGTGCAAAACAGCTTGAACAGTTGTGATACTATTTATAAGGAATATATTTTTCTATACATCTACTATATTGGAAAGACATTTAGATACAAATCCATCAGTATGATATAGCCAATAATGTGTGCATAGTGCTCATAAATCAAAATCAATAATTCCGAAAATATTCTTTAGACCTGGTCCTTACCGTGCTTTACCGTCTCTTCAACATGCATGGTCTATGATTATGTAAAGATCATTTTTATATCAGTGATACAAAACCTGTTACTATTCATAAGCTCACTCTTTACACAATGGAAAAACCCCATCCTTGGTATAAGTCATCCTCCTGTTCAATGGGAAAATCCCATTTTTATTATGAGCCATCCTCCTGTTCAATGGGAAAATCCCATCCTTGGTATGAGGCATCCAAATGTTCACTGTGAAAACTTCATCCTTTCTATGAACCATACACCTGATCATATAATTCTTTTAATAAAAACTTCTGAAAGATGTCTTACGTTTTTTATCAACAAAATAACTGATGACATCAGTCTCATTATTTTCGATTGCTTTCGTCATAAAAACAAATCTCTCTCTCTCTCTCTCTCTCTCTCTCTCTCTCTCTCTCTCTCTCTCTCTCTCTCTCTCCCAGATATCTAAAGTATTAGTATATGTGGGCGTAAGAAAGTCCCGCGGGAGACACTCACACCACATGTATTTCCATGTGCAAAGAACACATGAATGGATAAATGTCCCACTGTTGTCTTGTTCTTGCAATGCAGTTGTAAATAATAAATGATGGAAAGAAGTGTTTTCTTCTTTCTTTTCCTCTGAGACTTTCGGAGTGTACATACTATAAATGGAATTGACTGCAGCACCCGAAGTAAACGAGCGAGAGAAAATTTCTTCCAGGAATGAACAGATGTTACCAAACTTAAGTAATGGCTACTTCAAAGAGGATTCACTGAACTTCATTACAAATGAGGGAGGAGCAGCAACATCCCCAATAAAATAGTTCCTTCTATGAAGAGGGAATCATTTATTGTTAAAGGCTCTGAGATTCCTGGCATCGAGTGTAACTTCTCCACCCCCTTGATGTGCTGGCGCATTGTGTGATGGCGGGTATGTTCCTTCTAGTTGAACTTATAAGTATATAAAAAGTAAATGTCCATTTTCCTAAGATATTTCTGAAGGGCATTTTGTCCTTAAATCAGATTATAATAACGATTGATCAAAGCTACATCCTGTTTTAATAGTGCCAATTTCCTGATCACCGATCGGACTTTTCTGTAAGCAAGAAGAAATCCACTTCTCCATTTCCAAGGAGACATTTGAGTATTTGAATTTTTGCTAATAATCCGAAGATTTTCTGGAGAGCAGTCATGTTCTGATTAAAGTTTGCAAATATACATTTCACGAGACCGCTATTTTATCATTTGTTAAGGTAGTGTGTTTAATGTTTCCTGACCCTTAGTGATAAATATTTTGCCCGGGTGGTGAGACCAGACTCAAAGTGTCCCTACCTATGATATCGATCAATTAACTAGAACACAGAATGCGTTTGGGAGTAAATCCTATTTTCATGAAAAAGAGTTGGAATATGAGCACAACCACTCTACAGGGGTGAAAGCTATAGTGTAATTTTAATCAGTCCATTGCAGCTATATAGTTTAGATGACAGTGTATACAACAATTAACATACACATACAAACGTTATTTACTATAAGGTACTATACATTAAATTCGGTATTGGAGGAAGGGGCTGAAATGTATCTTCTGATTCAAAATAATTAATTTTCATTTATCTCAAGATAATATTTTTCCATTCTAATATTAGTTTACTATACTTCTGAGAATGATATTTGGTCCAGCTACTTGAGAGACAGAAGTTTCGACAGAAAACTCCAATATCGTAGTATATTCAAAAATATAACTATACTCTTTCGTACAACATTATTTGTGGAACCTCAATCCAATTTTTCCCTATATATAGACCAGAAGTGAAACCTGTTTAAATTGTATTGATTTTATTAGTTTTACTTAAAATGTTACATCTGTTTGCAATAGTAGTGGATGAAAGCTTATAATTTTCAAACTTCCAAAAAATGCCAACAGAAATTGAAATATTATATATTTTCATTTAAGAGTTATTCACTGCAGGTATTTACTACTTTGATTATGTTTGTTGACTTTAATTCACTTAGATAGTTTGTATTGTAGTCTATGCAAAATTTGTAGGTTTACTTCTATTTCTCACAATTATTAAATTTCACATAATGAGAATTCTTTACCTACATATTTTGTAACGATCCTTTATAACCAACCCATCTGTTTTGTATAACTGAGGCATGCGTTTTGAAATATAATTCAAAATAAATATTTTGTTACTTTTTTCTCCTTCAGTTATCCAAATTGTTTTGAAACCATTTCTAAGTTTTAACGCCTCTACTATTTTAGCTCAGCATACTGTAAATTCATCTTGATACTGGCCAAATTTTCTTGCATTGTTCCAATCCATCCATTGTGTCAATTATATGTCTCCTCCCATGTTGATTTGTTCTTTTTTGTGGAATTATAACACTACCTTTTCCGTTACCAAAATCGATTAAGATTCATTGACAACGAAATCAAAAAAGTAAGCTCCATTTCAAAATATGATACACAGTCTTTTTCAGAAGAATTTAACGTATTATCATTTTAAAATATGTTTGCATTCGCTCTGGACACAAACGACATATTGAAGATCAACGAATGACCATTTACAATACAGATATAATAAAAATCCACCAGCAAAATGCACAGAGACAGATCTGCTGTCGCGTACAACACTGGAATATTAGGGGTCCATGCACTATGTTAGGTATATTCAGTAGAACCCACACCACAAACACTGATCTGCTGACGCATTTTGTGTACGCAGGTATCTTGTTTGTTGCTGATTTTATAAGCGGGTATATTCAATGTTATGTGTCAATATCACTAAGATACTTTGTCCATAAATCCAGTTGCATTAAAGATTGATTACGACTCTATATTGCTTCTTTAACAACTTAAACTCTAATCACATATATATTAGTTTTCTGAAATCAGGAAGAAATCTAATCTTGCATTTCTACATGAATGTTTGCGTATTCCTTTGTTATCAGCAAAATGACATTTGCAGGGCTGCAGCAATATTGTAAGCTTAATTAGCCCTCTTTTGTTACTTTTTTTTCAGATGAGAGCTTCTACAACAGCTAATATACACACGGTAATTTCATCTACAAAAGATACGAAATATTTAATGCATCATTGATGGAGGGGGACTAAAATATTTTGTTTTCATTTGAGAGCCAGAAAAAAGAAAAATCACAGTCCCTCAAACAATTGTAATGTTGTAATATTGTACCATGGGACAGATCGCGATATGTTCAGAAAAACGATGATATACTGTAGAAAAAGATTTTGTCCTTCCCCAACATACAGACTTCAAACAGACACGTTTTATCTGGATCGACCAGTTTTGATAAGAAAGGTCTTAAGTCTGTTTACAATCCTGCAGCATCAGTGTATCTGCCTTTTCTGAATGTAAATTTTAATTCCTCGCAAGAGGTAATATTGCACCACCATCACAACACAATTTTGTGATCTATGAAGAAATCAACCAGAATCGTTTCAAAAGAATTGTAACAAATCCTGTAGTAAAGATACGCCGCCTATGCTATGATAGTTTCACGTTTCCTTTCTTAGTAATTGCAGGCAGTTTTGTTGCTTTTAGTCGAACGTTTCCATCGGCATAATCAATAAAAAATTTCATTAGTCCTAAGAATTTCTCTTTAAATCAATTAGAGTTCAACAGAAATCCGATTTCAATGATAACATTTCTCTAATCCTATATAGATTAGCTGATATAAAGAAGTACAATCATGTATTTCTAAATATATTTTTACATGTTCATTTGTCAGATTGTGAATCATCCACATGATTTCCAGGACAGCAGCTGTCGTCTCTTTGAAATTTACATAGGTTGTGTTCTCCACTATCTACTATTTCAATTGCTGAGTCAGCGTGATTAATCTCTGATTAATATCTTGCCAAGGTTATGATATCCCAATTTTACCTACCCATTATAGAAACTGTGCAAATAGTAAACATTCATTTATATTGAATGTTTCCTCTTTTTATCAACAACATTTCAGACCGATCCGGTGACCTAATGGTTAGAGAGTCCGCCTCGAAAGCGGAAGGTCGTTGGTTCGAACCCCGGCCGAGACAGACCAAAGATTTACAAAAATGGTACTGACAGCTGCCTCTCTTAGCATTAAGATTTTTGTCACGGAATGGTGTAAATGTTATTCATTAAATACATGTACTCGGGTTTCGTTTTTTCGCTGTACAACGATACCCAAGGGTGATTATGTATATGGTCTATTGTATTTCGAAATCATGAGTACGATTCATCCTATGCCACACGTGCAAGGTGCTTTCGATACGGCAAAACGAAAAGTCTAAACGTATAAATACTTTACTGTATGTAAAGGGTCTTTACAATGCTAATGGTTTTGTCAGCAAGCGGCCTGCTTAAAGGATTCGCACAACTCCAGCTGTAGGGCTAGGTAATTTTTCGGTCTTAAGTGATAACTGATGTATTACCATATTTACCTTTGCATGTTTGTTATATAGTTTTCTTTATACAGCATAATGCGTGCATTTTTTGTATTCTTGTTGCAACGTAGTATAGGATTTATATTGGTAATGTAAAGCTACATTTTTTAAAGAATTGTTTACTATAGTCTTATCATTTTGTAATTGCCATAATAATAATATAATCTTTATAACTTACCATGTATGACGCCCTTACGTTATTATGTCTGTATCAAGTTTAGTACACTGTATCGGGTATATTTTCAGCTGTCTGAGGGTAGGAATATCCGGGGTGTCCGGTGTTTGAAGGTAGGAATATCCGGGGTGTCCAGTGTTGTCTGAGGGTAGGAATATCCGGGGATCCGGTGTTGTCTGAGTGTAGAAACGTCCATTTGTCCGAAGCGTTTAAGGTGCCGGAGTGTCTAATGCCTAGTGTCCGGAGTGTCTAATGTCAAGAGTGACTAAGGTGACCCAGCTGTATTGCCGTCAAAGGACCAGGGTGTCCGGAGGGTCTAATTGGAGTGTCAGGAGGGTATAATGTTCCGAGTGATCATAGTATTCCGAGGTTCCGGAGTCTGTGGCAGTTGTGAAATTGATTCGTAGGAGCTGAGCAGCGGATATGGTGCACGGGTAACGGATCTCCATACATGTATTTTATTAGCTGTAGGCTAATTTTGGGTTAGTAAGACCCAGTGTATCATTCAGGACTGGACAGATAGATGGTGTATCCGTTCTTGTGTTTAGCAACATAATCTCGCTACCTGAGCGAATACATTTTTACTATGAGTAAAAAGCTTACATCGTTTACTATTCGAGTGAACAATATTCATCTTTCCATTATTGAATCATTTGTGAATCATTTATCCTGTGTTCTTTTTGTGTTAC
The DNA here is from genome assembly GCA_028554795.2 of Sinohyriopsis cumingii. Lineage (NCBI taxonomy): Eukaryota > Metazoa > Mollusca > Bivalvia > Unionida > Unionidae > Sinohyriopsis > Sinohyriopsis cumingii. Next base: position 36,333,500 of record CM068837.1, read on the forward strand.
TGAACTAATTTATTCGTATTTTTATTTCCATCTTTGAATCTGTGCGTTTTATGTTAAATAAATCCAATATTTGGATTATAAATACGCACACATCTTCATAATCTACTGCTCATATAAATCACCACATTAAGCCATATATGTGTCGTCAAAACGTGTTCTGTTGTCAATCCGAAATATCCCACCCGGTTATCTTGTTACAAGGTTAGTATTAGGACTGGTCGGCCTGGTGTCAGATAATGTGACTGGGTGGGACATCATGCTACGTGTCTGTGGCATGATGCCCCAGTGCTAGGCATAACTATACACTGACAAACTGCAGACATCGTAGCGATATGACCGAAAATGTGTTAAAAGCTACGTTAAATATCCTAATCACACACATACACACACACACACACACACACAAACATATTCTTTATCAGTACAAATTCTTTTACAAGTTGTTAGTAACTATGTTCATCTTTTAGCCATAGTGTTTGCTTAGTGTCAGCTTCTACACCAATTAACATACTCATCAAATTCATCTGCTATAAGGTACTGCCCATTTCATTCTGCTATGGGGTTAGTGAGCCGAGATTTTCGTCCTAGCCAGTATATTTTATTTTTATTTATCTCCATTGTATCATGCTTCTTTAACAAAACAGTGAGATAGATGGTATTTTGTTAGTATGCTATAAAGCAGAGCATGATAATATATCCAGCTAATTGAGACCTAGAAATTAAAATATTAACATCACAGACCCTAATTGTATTGTAGTATTCGCATTTGTAATACCGCATCATCTTAAGAACTATCACGCTTTACCGTGGTACAAAATTGTTTGTATTACTCATCTCTGTTATTCCGTAATTACGGACCAAAACTGAAACTCCTTTGATTTGGGTATACCAGTTTTCATAAAATCAGGTTTCGTTGCAATACTTGTTGAGGTAAATATATATGTAGTATGTACATCTGTGAAGAAGGAACCAAAATCCTAAATCTATTTTATTATTCTGTAATAAAGCCAACAATAAGCCCGCAAAAAAACAAATTGAGAGTAATTCAACGCAGGTTGTTATATTTAGTGAAAAGTATTAGTGAGTATATACCCTATTAAATGCCAAATAGTCCTAAGATCTATTTTGACAGGTATTGTGTGCCCTTAAATCAAGTTATATTGCATGGACCTTATCCTGCTTCTTTAATAACTTTTCTTCTTAACACGTGTCAGCTTTTTTCAGCAACGTAGAAGAAATCTTTTTTTGCGTATTCCTTTGTAAGACCCAGAATCGACCTATCATTTCAGGGTGAGGTGATGTTTACGGCTTGACATTTACATGATTCTTCTAGTCCACTAAATATTTTCTCAATCATTGTTTCAGTTTGTTTTATGTATAAAGCCGTTGTCTGATAATTTATATTGCCCGTGTGTTGACATCCAACTCAAAGTGTCCCTACCTATTATATCAAATGTTTGTCTAGTAACCTTTATGCTTCCGTACTTCATCTTGTTAATAAACAAGTTCTTTAGTATCAGCACGGCGACTTTAACAGAGTGTCGTCTATAATTCAGAGCTAATCAGCCTCTTTTTGATGTTTACTGGCTGTGCTTGATAAATAGTTTGCCTTGGAGTCTCACTCAAAGTTTCAGGTCGTTATATCGACAATATAGCATGTAAATCGAATGTTTCTGTATTAAAAGTTGATATCAACAAGCTGTATAATGCTTGCACAACGCCGTTCACAGGATATCAACATTTCAAAAATATACAAGTGGGAACCAAATATCTTCCTGTCTCTTTAGAAAGGTTGGTGTATTTTAATGACGTGTATATGGCGGGGGAGGGGGGTATTTGCTGTACTCAGGGCACCTGAGTTGCAAAGTAATCTCGCCAATAATTAGCTCCTTTGTCAGGGCGTGTCCAGAAAAGATTTGAAAATTATTTATTAATGTCTGTATATGGTCTTCTAATTCAAGAAGAACAAAAAGTGCACACACACAATATCATTTCACATTTCGGAGTTAAGATACCTCTGTTTTATTTGAAACGTTATTATTATTATTATTATTATTGCTGCTGCTCCCACCGCAATTGATCATCGTGCGAGATATATTTCGTTCAGTGAAAGTATAAATATGTCAACAGTGTAAGATATGACTTATTAGCTTGCGCGGGCACGTATGAATGTGAAGAGAAAGCTTCAGCAAGATATGAACAGAGACTGAGATAGGAATATATATTATTTCATGTCCTTGAGACTGTGTTTCTGTACGCAAGATTTCGAATATGCAGATGCCTGAAACCCCCAAACCCATCGAGAACCAAATTTATGTTCCTGGTCAGTAACGATCGTTCCGGTGGAAGTAGTTAGAGCGTCAGCTTCGCATGCAGGAGGTCGCGAGTTCGAACCCCGGCCGAGTCATTCCAAAGACTTATAAAAATGGTGTTTACAGCTGCCTCGCTTGGCGCTCAGCATTAAGAGGTTAGTGCTAGGACTGGTTGGCCTGCTGTCGTGATAATGTGAATGGGTGGGCCATCGTGCCCTAGTGCTAGACAGCATTATAAACTGCCACACTGCATTCATCGTAGCGATATAACTGAAAAATTCAAATTACACACACACACACACACACACACACACACACACACACACACACACACATTTGCTCAGATCCTAATATGAACACGGGCAGAACATGCGGTGCGTGATACATTTTCACAACGTTCTTGCTGAGAAACATAATTTAATGTTATTTTGTTAGGTATTCTTGATCAGAACTGATATATTTATGATTTAGTTCGTGTCCCTGCTGATGACTCCACTATTGATACGTCATATGATCATGTTCCCACCCAGAACATACCATATAAACGTACATTATAGAAGATATTTTGATAAAACCATGCATTTCCGCAATCAATGAAACACGGCGCAATATAATGTGCGACGATCCACATAACCTTTAGAACGTCATACGTTTATATCACTGACCAAATCCGAATCCAATTCATTATTACAACAGTGTGATACGATATCTGAACTTCCAAATTAACCTTTTGAAACGCAAAACAAACAATTTTATTTCTCAGTCATCTACGTCCCAAAACCGACCCAATCCTTTAGAAAGCTTGGCGACAGAACATCTCAACTTATTGTAAGCCTATTACAATACCTTAAGGTTATGTCGCTGTCAAAAGCCAACCATACCATTGACCAGAACTAATTATATCCCTGCTCAGAACCGAGACATAAATTATAGATAAACGTCTATAGACATCTTACATACACATAATTAATATACCCTCCATCAGTACCAAGCTTTAACATAGCCCTTTGGGCATCTTCTCTTTTTGGAAAAAGATTGATCTACACCTTATATTTGTATCATCACCATCACCAGTACCATCCTCTCACAGAACCAAATATTGACACAAACATAAAAAGTAGTATACTTGAAGTGAGGTGTTTAATCTGCTAGCTCCGAACATACATCTCCAATCTACAGATCCAGGCGTCACTAAAAGTAATTTTCCAGTAAGACTTCTTGGTGTCTTTCCGCTGACTGCGAGATCCATTTAAACATTGTAGATGCATACCTTAAATGCTGTCATTGATGCTTTAATATTCCATTATAACATTGCTTAATAGAGACAAGTCTTTCTACATTGTCATTTTGCTTTTATTCTAACATATTAAAAACAATTCAAGTTTATTCATAGAGATTTCTAACTGATTTGTTGAAGAATCAAACAAATTTCTTGGACACAGAAAGACTCTTTATAATATTTCCTTTTTCACGAATTGTCAAAGTTCTAACGGGCTACAGCAATAATATAAGTTTAATTTCTCCAATTTTATCTTGATAGCTTAACTATCATTTCTTCAAACGTTTGTTCTGAATTTGATTCCAAGCAGTGTAAAAACATGTTTCCCATTTTAATGAATTTTTTCTGACAGTACTTATCTCTGCGGTTTTATTTCTACGTGCACAACAGCTTAAACAGGAAGAGATTTTTCTATAGAATTTCTATGAAAATAAAATCAAATATTATTTTCAAAGTCAATAAGCAGAAGACCATGGATATCCTTCTCTTCTGTATGCTATATTATTTCAGCTACTTAAGTTTGTGTGTGTCCTGTGAGCGAGCGTTCGTGCATCAACTTACACATTGTAGATGCATGCCCCCACCCGTCTGCGATAACCAAGCTTTTTCCCTGTACATACCCAACTATTAACACAGACAGAATAAGCGACTCGGGCTAAATGTTTTTGCTTAGAAAAAGAATTTAGTGATATTTTAAATATTCAAGCTCAGTACCGATATATTTGTGTGATTAAGTGCCTTTCCCGGCTGAGAACTACACTATTCACACGCCTGATGGTCGCGTCCCTGCCCAGAACCAAGATAATAAACAACGATTGGAATATATACATTGATTTAGCCAAGCATGTCCCAGTAGAATGTTTGAACATTTGTTGGACCTATTAAAACGCCATACGTTTCAATCACTGTCCAAATGCCGTTCAAATCCATTACAAAAACATCGAGAGAAATTGATTGAACTTAAAATGAACCTTTTAGAACAAACCTTGTTTATATAGCTACTAAACTCAGTTATGTTCTTCTCCAAAATCATTTATCCTCTTGCTCAGCCAACTAGTTCCCCAATCCGACCAAATCCTATACAAAGCAGCGCGATGGACTTTCTCAACTTACACTGAACCCATTAAAATGCTTTAAGTTTTTATTACTACCCCAAGTCAATTATAGCTTTGCCCAGAACATATATCCTTAATCGGAGCCAATTTCAAAATAGACATAAACGTTCATAGACGTCTTCTATCTAAATAATCATTATATCCTCCATCAGAACCAAGCTTAGACCTAGCTTTTTCTGCGTTCTTTCTTTCAGAAAGAAATTAATCGGCACATTATATTTGTATCATCATCACCTCCAGAACGAACCAGCATCCCATCTTGAAAACTCAGTTCGTCCCTGCACGGAACCAAACATTTATACATACAGAAATAGCAGCTGGTGCTATCTTATTGCTGGCAAATAGAGATTTAATGAGATTCTATTTGATCTGCTGACTCAGTGTCGATAAATTTCTAGGCTTTGTTTCATTACCAGGCTAAGCATTATGCTGTTCACACGCCATACCGCTATGCCCCCACACAGAGCCAAGCTTGCAACCAGCATATTTAAGTATATCACCAATTATGCTGTTGCTAACAGGCAATTAAATACACTTATGAAATAGTTTAATGCAGTGAGTGATTTAATACGGTTTGTAAACATGATATTTCATCGCATGATGGAGACAAGCGTATATAATCACAACGAGTCTCAAAGTCACGAGTGAAAGTATATCTTTTTGGGCATTGCAAGATAACATATATCTGGTATTTACACAGGAATATTTCTCCTTTAGAATATACCAGAAACTTTCCAACAGTGAATCTTAAATTCCCACTTCAGCGTATTAACCACACTTTTTATTTGAAAATGAAAGAAAGTTATTTCGTAAGGTTTCCTCATTTTCATAGGCTGATCCTATATAGACCAGTGACTCAAGAGATCGGCTGATTCGGATGAATTATCAGTCGCAGTATATTATAATTGTAACATTTTGACATTTCCTGATATTAAAAGTGACTTTTGAAAACAAAATCTGCAAGAAAGTAAGACTAATAGAAAGGATGAAGAAAAAAGCAATGGAAGACTCATATTTTATTAATGAAAAATTCCATGTTAACAAGAGGTCATGACAAGTGGCATCAAAGCACACAAAATGAAACCAAGCCTGTATCAATATTCAAACAATTACCCACTTATTTAGGCCAAGTATATTAATGTCTGATAAATATCTTACTCAGGTGTTTGACATCCCATGCATAATGACTGCCTATTTTGTCAATAGTGTAGCTAGAAATTATATGATCCAATGTCAAAACCTTTCTTTCTGTCAACATTATCTTCGTGCAGCTTTATATTCGAAATATGTTTTAACGAATATACTGGTAAAGCATTATTTTGTAATATACTTCATTTTAATATCGACACAAAGGATATATTAAGGATTTATAAATAAATATTTATTTCGTACAATAAAAACCTCACTAGTTCACTGAATTATCATTTGTTGAGTCAGTGTGTTTAACGTTTACGGGTCGTCTCAGACAACTATCTTACTCAGGTGGTGACACCTTACTCAAAGTTTCCCGGACTATTCCATCAATTACGAAACTATTACACTGAATGTCCTATTTCCTATTTTCATCAACAAGCTATAGAAAATCAGCAAAACAACTTTGCAGGGTGTCAGCTATAGTGTAATATTAATCAGACCACTTGAGTTGCAGTTTGAAAGCGTATACAACAAATACAATACAGATTTTTTTTAAAAAAAATCTCTACTCCAAGGTACTGGCCGTATAATTCTGTAGTCAAGGAAGTAACTGAGATTTATCGTCAGAGGCAAAATATGTTCTTTTCATTTAACTCAAGATAATATTTTTTAAAATTATAATGACATGGATTTAATACAGTATTAGTTTATTATGATATTTGACCCAGCTACTTGAAACCAAACTCATACCGCAGTATATTCAGAAATACAGTTATACTCCATCGTTTTGTGTGGTACATAACTCTTATTTCACCTTAATACAGACCAAAAACGAAATCCATTTGTAAAGAATTTATCAGTTTTATTTAATACGTACATAATCTGTTTGCAATAGCTGTGGAGGCACGCTTATAAGTAGTATTTAAGAATATGTAGATCTCCAATTCTTCACCAATACTTTATCTTGATTGCCATGTGGAATACAATTTATAGTTGTTTCCTACAAACGATCTGATCAGTCAACACCATCCATCATAATAATATTCTTATGTCTATGAATAAATCAACCAAATTCCTTCCAAAAGAATTTTGAAAGTTTCGAAATCAAACGAGCGGATGTTGAGTTATTGTACTTCCTTTTAATTACTAAATACCTGGATAGTAATTAATTGTATGCAATTTCATCTTTAATTCAAGTTTCTCTTCTTAATTTCATGTAAATAAGTTAATGCAGGTTACGCAATGTCTTTGCTTCCATCTGCTTCTCACAATTAATAATTTTCACAAATTATGACTTCACTACGCACACATTTCATGAAGATCGTTTATAATCAAACCATAATTTTTCCATAACTGAGGCATGCTTTGTGAATTATTATTTCTATTTTCTATAATACATAAATATTTGGTTACTTTTTCTCCTTTCTATATCCAAATTACATTAGATGCATTTCAAGCAGTGTTATCCCTTCTACCATTTTACCATTATTTCTGTAAATTCATCTTGATGACGGTCTAGTTTACTAAAAAGCGTCCTGGTCTTGCTCCAGTGTATTTATTGAGTCAAATAATATTTTCCTCTAATGATGATTTGTTTATTTTTGTGGCATGTATAAGACTTTGTGATTTCCAAAACCTGTATTAGCAAGGCTTCATAGAAAACTTGCTAAAAGCATAAGATCTATTTCAAAGGATGTTACATCTTTGTCTTTGCTTAATGCCAAATCTTGAAAAAGCGCCTCGTCCTAAGCTTCAACAACGTCCTTGTTGAAAAAAAAACGAATTAAAGAAATTGTATTAAATATTCTAACAAATATGTCCCTGCACATAACAAAACATTAAGACAGACAGAACAAGCTAATAATGCAAAACTTTGAATATCATTACTGCAAACAAGCAAGCCTTTTTGGCATTTATTAAATATTCTAGCACAGAACCGATATATTTCGAGATGTTTGTTCTAATACCACACAAATCACATGCTTCATGATCATGTCCCGCTCAGAACCAAGCATAAAAAGTTATTTCAAGTATATCCCTGCTTATAGCCCGCTAGATCTCAATCAGGTCCAGACCTTTACAAAGACAGCGTGATATAATGTCTACGCTTACAATGAACCTTTTAAAATGCACTTTAATATAAGTATCAAAATCAATTATGTTTTTCTCAAGAACCAATTATACATTTCCACAGAACCAAAGTTTAAAAGAAACGTTACGTCAATAAACGTGTCGTATCCATAAAACTACGCATATACGTCCATATAAGCAGGCTTTCAGTAAGACTTTTGTGTGTCTTTTTTCCGCTAACTACGTGATCTTTTAAAACATTCTAGACGTTTAACCTCCCCTACGCGAGAACTCTCTTTATCAATCCACGTTACCAAATAGCAACACGGACAGAACATGCGGATTGTGCTAAACCTCAACAACGCCATTACTGATCCAAAACTTATTAGGTATGGTGCAATCATACAATTAATAAAGAGTGATTATTCTGTTTGTCTTCCAAAAATCATAACTTGTCTAATTCTCATATTGTGTAAATGAGCATTAGTTGGTACCATTTTATCAAAATATATTCCATTCAAACTATTTATCAAAATGTATATTTTGAACACGTATCAACCAGTACATGTTTTAGTCAAAACACTAATATAAGTTAATATCATGCCTCTATTACCTAGTGGCATAGGATACACATATCTTTCGACAAAATTGATAAATTCTTTGACATTTGATTGAACGAGAAATGAGAACGTTGATCCTGGTAAGATATTCTCAGATACTTATAATTATTTGCACCCACCTCAAATACTCTTTGCTCTCACCTATAATACAACCTAGTCTTTATTCCTTGTCATTTTGCTTATACTGTAAAACAGTAAAAACAATTCATGTTTATTCATCAATATTTCCAACTGATTTGATAAAGAATTAAGCAATGTTCTTGGACGCATCAAGAGTCTTTATAATACTAACTTTTCCACGAGAAGTCAACGTTTTAATGGACTCCGGCAGGAACGTATTTTTAATGTCTCCAATGGTGACTTGATAGTTAACCTTTGTCATTTCCTTACACCTTTTTTATGTAATGCTAAGCATTGTAAAAACATGTTTTATATTTTAATGATATGTTCTGACTGAACTCATCTGTGCTATTTTCATTTTAGGAACAAAACAACTTGAACCGTTGCATTGCTACTGCGAAGGATGTGATTTTTCTATACAGCTGCCATGTATGTTAGGTAGCTCACAATGACATTTCAATATTATCTAATTGGGATCAAACATATTCAGTATTATCAGTTTTGTTCATTTGATCTTGGTATCTGACTTAATCTCAACATATTAAATGAAAACATAAGAGGATAAGGGATAACCATGCCTGCAGCCTTGTTCAGTAGGAGGCCTTTGTGAAACTTCACCGCTCAGAGGGATGTAAGATTTCTAATTCTTGTACAATAGTCTGCCCATCATTTAATCAGTTGGCCAGGATGTACAAAAGTTACCAACGTCTATGAAAACGAAATCAAATTCTGTTTCAAAGCTAATATATAGACGACTGTGGATATCCTTATCTTCTGTACCTTACATTATATCCTAAATAATTGTTCTATTTCCCCAATGGGTGCACGGTGTTACTGGCATATCGATTATTACCACTGTCCTTTTACTGGTGGTATATTTCCTTTCTAGCCATGATATTTCATTGTACCAGTAATAGAGTAATATTAAGAAATTGTGCAGAAATCTTAACATGAATTTAGTGCCAGTGAAATTATTATTTCATTTATCATCAATTCCCACAAATTATTCATAGTTTTACAATATTGTTTTATTTGTCACAGATTAATTTTACATATTACAAATATAATAATATTCATGCATCTTTTATCACGTGTTTGACATATCTGGCTTACATCAACATGGCGACCAAAAGGAATGTTGTGAGATATCTTTGGGACACATTCAACGTTTGGAATAATTTCAGATTTAAAAACAAAGAAAGATGTCATTGTGTGTGGCTATTTAAGGGTATTTTAATGTGTTAAGTACATATATTCCTTGTAAGACTGATAATCATCCCAAGATTTTCGGAGAGGAGGGGCTACATGTTTCTCCTCAGTGTTTATTTAATCTTAAAATAATTTTGTTTCTTCTATTATACGGTAATGGGTGCAATACTCTTATATGTTGCTATAAATCTTCGCAACATAATTTCTCCATCAATTTACTGACAGATACATTCCTATTAAAAGGTATCATACCGTGCACCAGGACCGTTTACTTCTATTTGTCAAAATTAATAAATTTCACAGAATGAGACTTCATTACGTACACATTTCATGATGATGGTTTATTAGCAAACCACCATTTTTCAATGATTGAGGCATGCATTATAAAACATAATTCCTATTTTCTACATTATAGAAATATTTTGTACTTTTCTCTTTCCTATATCCAAATTACTTTAGATGCATTTCTAACAGTTTTATCCCCTTTACTAGTTTAGCTCTAATTGCTGTAAATTCAAATTGATACTGGTCATGTTTAGTTGTAGAACATACCTGATTATGTTCGAAAGCATTTTACATCAAGTAATATTTTCCTCTACTGCTGAGTTATTTCTTTTTTGTAGGATTTATAACAGATTGTTGTTCTCATAATCTATGCTAATAAATCATCATAGAAAACTTCATAATCTACCGTAAGCTCCATTCTAAACAGTGTTACAAAGCTTTTCAAAAGAACATAAAGCAACATTTTGTAATACCCTCCTTGTATTCGCTCTTGACACATATGACATATTGAAGATCTCCGATAAGCAGTTACCATACAGATATAACTTTAATCGAGCAGCAAACTGCACAGAACTAGACCTCCAGTCAAAACAGCACTGGAAGATATTGGAATATGCACCTTTTTTTAGTAGAAGTCATACTAGTCATGCATGCTTTCAACACTGACTGTTGCAGTAATGGGTGTATTCTTTTTAGAATTTGATGATAAATACCTTTATGTGGCAAATATTAATTTAATGTGGATTCGTATTCATCCATATTACTTTGGAAGTCATATCTTTATACTCTCCTAGAGGTGCATACGGCAAAAATCCATGCTATAGTATGTTAACATTTTGGTCGAAATAAACCTAAAGGTGTTATCCAGTTCAATCCAGGTTTCATGTCGTGCGGTGTGTTCTCACAATGAAAGCTACGCACACTAATAAAACAAACTCGTACTACCCTCGATTTTGACGAGTCACTCGACGTACTTTTATTTTGACCCAAGTTTAGTAGATTTTTGGTGACAGTTCACGAGCATAGTATTCAATAATCAGGATTGAATAGACTTCGGTTAAAGACAAATAGTTTTAAATTGTAATTTAATATGAGTAAATGCGCTTACATGTCCCACGTGACTTGTACGATATGTTTAATCACTAGAGCACACAACTCAGACAGGGCTCATACTGTTACGGCAAGTATCTAGTTTACAGCCGAACCTATAAGTGATTATATGCAATAGTAAGTGTCCAATAGTCCTAAAATATATTGAAATGTACAAATGAAAAATCACATTCCCTAAAATAATTACAGTATACCGTGGTAGGTATCTCGATTTTGTTCAGAAATAAAATGATATACTGTGAATTTAACTGCAATTTTCACTATATACAGATCTGAAACGAAATACATTTGATCTTGATGGTTATTTTCTTTCCTCTGGGTAAGTGTGTCGCAAAAACGTTTTGCTGTCCATGAGGCGATATAGCAATTACTCTTGAGCCACGGATGCTGGTTTTGACACACCTATTGACTAGGACCAAACATTGAAAATCATACAATGATAGCTTGCACACAATATCGGGCGAGATTTTCTGTTTTTCAAATATCCCAATGTAAAAATCTAAATTCAATTGTTTAAGAACATTAGACATCGAGTCTGCCATTTTAGCCTATTTCACCAGCGGTCCAATGCATGGTAACTTCACGCGCATGCGCAAGTTCTATTTTGCTTCTCATTATAATGAAGTTTCATATAAAGACCAAAGCACATCATATAAAGAAATTTGCACATCATATAAGGAAGAAAGCACAGCATATAATGAAGTTTGCACATCATATAACAAAAATTCTCATATTAAGACAGCTCTGGCGTTCCATATCTTATGGTCATGTACCAATCCAGAACCTAACTAATAAATAGACATTAGAATATATATCTGGACCAGACAATTATTTTCCCAATCAAACAAAAACAGCGCAATAGAATGTTTGAAGATACACATAACCTTTTAGAACGCCATACGTTTATATCAATGCCCTAATCCGGATCCAATCCATTATTAATACAGTGTGATACAATGTCTGACCTTACGAATGAACCCTTTCAAACACAGTTTGTTTATATAACTTCTAAAATCAGCTATTTTCTTTTCCAGAACAAATAATTTCCTTGCTAAACCATCTACGTCCTAAAGCCGACCTAATCCTTTAGAAAGCTGGGCGACAGACCTTCTCAACTTATATTGAAAATAATAAAATAAATAAGGTTATATTGCTGCATAAGGCCAACAATACCATGGACCGGGAACCAATTATATCCTTGCTCAGAACCTAACATTAAATTATAATAAACCATTTATAGACGTCTTTTATCCAATGACTATTATATTCTCCTTCAGAACCAAGCTTAGACATAGGTCTTCTTTTAGAAGAAGGAGTTAATCACCACATTATATTTGTATCGTCATCAACTCCACCACCAGCATCCTCTCGAAGAGGAACTTCGTTCCTTCACAGAACCAAATATTGTTACACATAGAAAGGGCAGCTGATGCCATGTTCAATGAAGTTTATTTCTGATAAACATACTTGTAATGAGAAGGTATTTAATCTACTAGCTCGCAACCAATATCATTCTAGGTATGTGTTTATGTCCCGCCTCAGAATTACACAATTCATAGACCTTACATTCATGTTCCCGCACGATCTGAGAAGCACTTTTATGTGTTCATATAGCTACAAAAATCAATTATTTTATTCTCCAGGACCAGTTTTACAGTGGTCAGAACCAGAGTTTAAGGTAGACACTAAATATCATAGATGTCTCGTAAACACAAAAACCACTCAGACACTTCATAATAACCAGCGTATAGGAAATGCTATCTAACCGCTCACTATGCGAATTATTTAATGTGCTAGATGTATAAAACCGTCCCACCAACCTCTGTGAGAACCATCGTTATCTCTGCATAGCACCAAATAGTAACCCACACAGAACAAGCGCTTCCATCAGAATTTCAACAGTGACCTTGCTGGAAGAAAAAAGAGCTAACGAGATTTTATTGAATATTCTAAAACACTTGTCCCTGTACAGAACAAATAAATAGACAAAAACAACCAGCTCAGCCTAACTTCAGCATCATTATTCCCGACAAACAAGCCTTCATTTACAGTCACGTGCTCATGCCCATGTCCCGTTCAGAAATAAGCTTATAAAGATATCTCAAGTATATCCCTGATTATAGCCAGCTAGATCTCAATCAGAACCAGTCCTTTACAAAGACAGCGTGATATAATGTCTACGCTTACAATAAACTTTTGTTTAATATAACTACCAAATCATTATGTTTTTCTCAAGAACCAATTATAACTTAGCACGGAGCTAACGTTTCGAAGAGACTTTAATTCAATATATGTTTCGTTTCCACAAAACTATGTATATTTGTCACTATAAGCAGGCTTTCAGTAAGTCTTTTGGGTTTCTTTTTACCGCTGAAACGTTTAAACATTTGAAACATTTGAGACGTATAACCCATCCCTCCGCGAGAATTCTCTTTATCAATACACTGTACGAAATAGTAACACGGACAGAACACGCGGCTCGTACTAAACGTCAACAACGTTATTGCTGACCCAAAGCTTCTTAACTATGGTGCAATCATACAACTAATTAAAAGTGATTATTATGTTTGTCTTTCAACAATCATGACTTATCTAATTCTCATATTGTGTAAAGGGATATTATTTGGTACAATGTTATCAAGACATTTTCAATTGAAACCATTTATAAAAAAGTACATTTTGAACACGTGTCCACCAATATATGTTTTTAGTAAAATCATATACATTAGTTAATAGCATGTCTCCATTTAGAGAGTACCTTTGAATACAAAAATTTTTCCACAAACATTGTATCCTATGGTAACTTCTCGCTTTGGGCCTTGGTCTTTCATAAAGAGTATGTTCGAGTGGTACTATCCGTGCTGCGTTTTTCAAATTTTATTGTTTTACCAGGCGATGTGTTGCTACTAGGATTATTGGTTTATGTACTATTTTGTTGCAATTTGGAATGTCCATGGTAAGTTTAGTTCTGTTGAATGTATTTGTCGCTTTGTGTTCTCTCTAATGGCTGTTAGGCAATCATTGTTCTATCATGGACGGTGATATTTGTAGACACGACAACCACCTTAAATAAACAACCCTCTAACAAACCAACCCAAAAGCAAGGAAAATATAAATAAACACACACCATAAAAACACCAAACACCAGTTGCAACAAATCACCCACATCCACACGCCAAAAGCACGCCATCATCCTCACTCCTTTTATCAAAGGAAGGTGTAATAACATAGCCGAAGTTTTAAAAGTAACGATGGTGGTAGAACTGTTGAAGCGAAAATGAGGCACATTCTCTATAAGAGAAAACAACATGATAATCAAAAGCGAATCAGCAGGTGAAGTCGTGCAATTAAACAATAAAGATAGCAAATCCTACGGCCCCCGGACCAATCGCTACGCTAACTAATCTGAAGAGTACAGGCCAGTCTTGAATACCTCAGGGCGATAATTAAGAGTCCCAATAGGATTTATGGTCAAGTAAATTCTGCAGGACAAACAAACTAGGTTATAGGCAAGAAAACAGAACCGAGCAACCAACCCATAACAAACAATGGAAGTACTGCATAGAAGATTAAGCAATCATAATAAATAAAATAAACACAAATACAAACTACAAGAAATATAATAATGTGGCAGTCTAGCAAGCGGTTAGCTCAAAAAGTTTGAACTGCTAAGTGAAACGGTCAACGTCAAATGTATACACAACCAGGATATTGACATATTTAATGACAACCTAACTGAAACTTTAGTAAATTGTAGAATACCCAAATAAAAAGGGTTAATACAATGTCAGATGCTATTGGTTGTATTTATATTAGAATAGTCAGTGCCACGTGACAGAGGCTGACTATAAATGCATATCAGGTAACTAGTTGAGAGCGCAAGAAAATAACAATGACAATAGAAGGTTGGATACTTTGTTGTGTTGTGTTTGTAGCAGCTGCAAACAGTTGCTATGGGTTTTGTCAGTTTCCACCAAGTTTGTGGTGCAGCTCACCTGAAATAGCAGAAGAATGTGGCGTATGTATTTTGAAAGTTAAAACTTATTAAATATGTACACAAACGATGTCCATTGAAATATTTTCATGTTCTTTTATTTTGTTCCAGGGAAAAGTTTTACATTCCAGTAATTTCCTATGCATATCTTCATGCAGTTTGATTTTTATTTATTTATTTATTTATTTATTTATTTATTTTTATGTATTTGTTCATTTATGAAGATTTAAAATGTGTTTTAGAGACGAGCAAATGTAATAAGAATCCTGTTAAGTGTTTTTGACTGTTGAGACTCACCAAACATGTTTGGATTGTTTGTCTGGCAATTTCATTTGAACCAGGATATTTTGATATCATATGTTCATTTAATTCTGGTCATTTTCTTCTTCTGCTGATATAATTGATATCATTATTTTGTTTGGTGTGCAACGCAGAGCAAAAACTGCTTTTATAACTATTTTGGGGATAGCTTCGCACGTCTGTACTCCATTTGCCTTTAGATGGTCATTAGCTTATATGTAATGCAAAGGGGAGACAATGGAGAAAATCTTTGATCCTTGTATATAAAACGTGGCTGGTATGGCCTTTATATTCACTAGCAGCATACTACTCCTTATCTTCCTCATCATAAAAATTACAAATTGTGGTATTCTTCTTCTTATTATTATCATTATTATCTTTTTTAGGTCTCAGTCCAGTGTCAAGGGTGGCCTTGTCTGGATCAGGTTGATGCAAAGCCAGTTGATTTGGTCGTCTACTATGAATCTATGTGCGACGACTGCAGTCAACTGTTTGTGGATCCGCTCGACCATGCGTACAAAGAAGTTGCAGAAATCATGAATCTGCAATTGGTGCCCTATGGCAACACAAAGGTATGTGTTGATAAGTGATGAAAGATGTTCGTTTATAAAAACGTTAGTATGCAACTTAACTATAGCTGTTACAACGACATCATATCAATAGGGGACTTGAGATTTATCTAGGTACTATGCTTAACTGCAACTATAACAATTATGTCACGATCAGTAGAGGACAATGGATTATTTGAATACAATATTTCACGATAAATATAAGGGAGATCTCAAGTCAGCGTGGGAAATGTACATTAATTACACGTTATGCTCCACAAAAACAATGACCTCAATACAATGGGAGCATGAAAATAACTTGGATAACACGCTTCATATAATAGTGATATCAAGTTAATCGTTGACATGGGAATTTAGTATCGACCTCGACCATAATGCAGAGGCAGATCGAGGTCCTCGGTATAATCTATGCTTAAGCAGTATAAATGTTCTCTCCATTTAAAAACTCGAGAAAGGTTCTAAACATAAGTATGATTAGATATATGTCTGTATGCAATTAGTGATCCAGTGTGTATTTGTATGTATTAGTCATCTAGTGTGGTTTTATATGTATTAACAAATCCGGGTGTATGTGCAAGTAATTAATACTGCAATTTATCCAGTGTAAATTTATCTGTAATTGCCTATCCAGTTTACATTAGACGTATTAGAAATGATGGGAACATCTTTATGCAGTATATCAGGCGTCTAATATGCATAAAAATATCTTTATAAATAATGGAAACATTAACCTTAAATGTGTGCAGAATGCAAGGTATTCAATAAATATTTTGTGTTCCGTCAGGTCTATTATACCATCTATTTTTTTAGCTTGATTCAGTTTAAAATCCATCTATTTCGTCTTCATCATTGTACAACGATATCAGGATTACAGGGCCATTCACGGTTTCATCCCATTACTTTATATTTACTTTAGGAAAGACCTGATGGAGATAGTTGGGTATTTACATGTGAGTTTGGCGCTGAACAATGCAAATCAAACACAATTCAGGTAAATGTCTATTTCTTGCATAATCTACTTAGGGTTTAATGTTTGTTTGTTGAACAGAAATATACTTCCTAGATAATGTGTGTACAACGATTTATTTCATCTACAGATACAATTTAAAGCGCAAAGTCATTAGCTTCTATTTTTTTAATGCCTCAGAGCAAGTTAATTTTATAATGGGCAAGCCAGTATCCAGATACGATGCAAGTATAGTGGATAGTGGGTCTTTTTTGAATGGGGAAGTTAATCAGTTAAAACGTGTAATGCCTGAGTAAAAAATATATGAAAAATTATTCTGAATGTAAATGTGAAGAATATGAGCTTTTAATGTATTCATTATTTTCGAGAATATATATATATATATATATATATATATATATATATATATATATATATATATATATATATATATATATATATATATATATATTGTCCTGCTACTAATATGTATGGTCCTAACCATGGTACTAATTTATATATGGTCCAACGAACATGAATAAACATGCTCGTATAATGTACATCGAATGGTTATATAATTATGATAGAAGCCATTAACCTAGTCATGAACTCTAATAAAGTTAACAAAATATGTTTCTATAAGACAATCCGGAAGGTATGGATGTAATGAGAAGTACTAACATTAATTATATTAGGCTGATATCTGGAGACATTCATATATGGATAAGGAAATATATTCTTAAACACTAAGTTCCAATGGGATTCATTTATGTTCCGTATAAAAGGTAAATTAGTGTTAGGTACCACAAATAATTATATACCACAGAATAACAGTATATTTCTGGATATACCTTGATAAGTACCATATTATCTTGCAATCAATTTATGCAATATTTGTTCTTTTAAAATTTCTTCCTCTCCAATTGATGGAAAAAGATCATGCTTTATATTAAGCTTACAACACCATGTTATATCCATCTTATTAGAAAGAAACATAATAATCCAGAGATGAATGAATATATCTTGGCTAGGAAGCATACATCAGTACCTTAGAGCAGATGAATTTGCTATGTCCATTATTAGTGCTCTGCCAACTGTTATCACCGTGAAAAAAAACATGTTGTAAAAAGTGTAGAGATGGGGAACAAATGGATAATACTATCAAAAGTATTTATGTAAAATACATAAAAATACATATATTACAAAAACTTCATTATTGTGATAACTGATTAGAAACATGTCCAACGAAAGTGCATGAATTGCAAAGACATAATTGCTATAATAACTCCTTAGCAATAAAATAATAAAGGTGCATATATTGCTAAACTTAATTAATGTAAATGGCTACTAATAAAATGACTAACAAAGCTATATATATTACAGAGACCTAATTATTGTGATACCGTCTTAGACATATGGCTAGCAATACTTTGTATATTTCAAAGAATTAATTGCAATAATAACCAAGAAGAAATAGGAATAACAAGGGTGCATATATATAAAGGCTTATGTACTGTAATGATCTATTAGGTATATGACTAACAAAGCAGCATATATTACAAAGACTTAATAACTGTGATAACCGATTTGAAGTATGACTAACAAAACCTTTGTTACTGTAATTTTCCCTTATGAATATGACTAACAAAGTTGCATAAATTACAAAGACTTAATCACTGTAATAACCTATTCGGAATATGGCTAACAAAGTTGAATATATTACAGAGACTTAATCATTTTAATTACCTTTTAGGAATATGATTAATATTAAATTTCATATTATTACTGAACTAATTTAGTTTTCTTTCTTTCCATAGGCTTGTGCTATTCATCTTGCTGAGAACATTTCGGCGTCATTTCCATTTATCAAATGTATGATGAGCGTATCTTCAGACACAAACGTCGACGTCGCTGCTGAATGGGTACAGTACCTATCATAAGATATATCACATGTCCCTACTATGTGATAGGCCCCAGGTTCCCACCCTGTGATATGTCCCAGGTGCACACCCTTTGAGTCTCTCCAGGTCCCCATATTGTAATTAGCATCCCATAACCTCATTTCTGGTAGATCGTAGGTCCCTACATTTTGTTAGGTCACATATCCACACCCTGTGATAGGCCTCCTGTCACTGTCTTATAAATGATTTGTAAAGCAGAAGATGAGAGTATCATAAAAATAAATACATATGGTATGGCGGAACAACTGACCTTGACAAAATGCAAAAACCTGCATCAACTGTGACATCTATTCCATATTCATTTTCTCTTCACAAAATTCACGCTAGTTGACAGAACAGTGTTTATGTAAATGGAGAAAAAAATTAAATAAAAATTCCATGGCATATATAGGAGTCAAGTGCATGCGAACCCAGACCGCGTTGCGATTGAAGGTTGGTTAACAGTTGGTAAGAATTTAATCCAGTTATCTGATAGTAGATTGATATATGTAACGCTTTGCCACGAAGTCCATTACAGTAATATTGCATTGTTTATTTCTGCTTTACACATGTTGAAGTATTTTCAAGATGATGGTAGTCATTCTGGTACATATATTGAATATACAAAAGTTATAGTAGATTTTGGAAACCTAGCTCTAACCGTACATCAAGAACGACTGGATATACAATTGTAGAAGCAGATTTAATTGCTGAAACTCGTAACTTAGGGAAATAGCAAGTTACTGAGCACTTAATTATAATGGAATCCCATGTATAAGGAACTAAAATGATGCAAAGTTTGAGAACAACTAAAAACCTTGTAAATGTTCACCATTTTAATAAAGTAACATTAACGATCAGCTTTAGAGTGTATATTTTTTTGATATCAGCAAGCTGAATTGTATCCACAATGTTGTAGCCTCAACCTGGTCAATGTAAAGGAATGGAATAACAGTATTATTAGTTCAGATGTGTATATACGAAGCCATTGGTGGTTATTTATAAGGTGTGCTTATCACCCAAGATGAAAAATGCATTTGGTACCTAGTCCTTTTCTCTGTTGGTAAAATTATAAACGAACATCCTCCTTCCCCTTCGACATCCATACCACTTACATTTGGTTACTTCATTTAGGAAATATAACTCCACTGCCACAACAACATAAATCTGGTTGTAAAATGTCACGTGGAGAAAAACATATGCTTTGATAAGTGCATAGCTATCAGTTTTACCTGCTTTGTCCTCATTAGTTTGTCTACAATTGGTTTAGTGAGGAATGGGGGAGATTCTGCCCAATACATAGTAGGAAACGCAAAAAATTCATTACTTGCAGAGACGGATCACAAAGCTGACGATGGTACAATTTAGTATGTAGCAGAGATCACATTATATCAATAAAGTCATCACGAAGTGCATCCATGTCACATTACATATTGGATTTCTATCTGTTTTTAGAGACGGAAGGTAGAAACCAGTCTAAATACCCATGTACCTATGCACAAAGATGATTAAGGTTAAGTCGACCCAGGCGCCAAAAGAGTTTTATGGCCGAGGAGTATAATTGATATCGTCACATTGAAAGTGTCAGATAATACCACACTTGGTCGTGTTGATGACCTTCTGTTATACCCAAGGATCATCAGTTAACTTCATTTCACATCAGCGCACATCATATTTAGATCGCAGAATCAGTGTTTTGACTAAACATTTTCGTGTGGATAAGGGTCTCTGCCAATAACAAAGAGAATCAACCAAAAGAAACCTAGTTACATGGCATTTTTAGTATTCAATGAAGCCATTTTTATATCTGACTCAATGTTGTTGGAAATTGTTGGATAGGAAATACGTTTGATGTGCCATTTTGTATAGAAACTACTGTGATTATTTCCTAACAATCACTAGTTTAAATGTACTAAAGGATTTCATTGCATCGAATCTGAGCAGAGCAGTGCATATTGTTTCAGCTAGCTAAATATACCAAAGGTTGTCGTGGAGAGTGCACTGAAATATTTTATGACTAATTTCACTTCTTCTTGAATATATGCATCTGGTTAATCAAGACCAATTAGATGTTTTGTTAAAGTTCTCCTGCCAATTATTTCACAAGATTGGATCTTTACGGTAATTTCTATTACAAACACAGATAACTAGCAACATGCTATACAGTCAATAAGCCTGCAATTAATATTGTTCAATTGATATCTCCATGATATTTCATTTTATAATAGTTACTCATTCAGCCCTCGGATGCGGGAGGTCATGGGTTCGATCCCCAGCCGAGTCATACCAAAGACTTACAAAAATGGTACTAACAGCTACCTCGCTTGTTGCTCAGCATTGCGAGGTTAGTGTTAGGACTGATCGGCCTGGTGTCAGGATAATGTGACAGGGTGGGACATTATGCTAGATATCTACGACATGATGCCCAGTGCAAGGCATCACGATAAACTGTCCCACTGCAAATATCGTAGCGATATGACTGAAAAATTGTTAAAGCCACGTTAAAAATCCAAATCACGCAGACACATACTCATTAGCAGGACCAATTTTAGCAAGCCTGATGCTGTTTTCATAACCTTAAAGATAACTGGCAATATATATGGAATCATTCAATGTAAACTTGTGTAAATTAGAATCACTTCAACCCTCCAAGTCATAAATACATTGATTCAGTAGCATGACACTACTGGGATAGTGTATTTCTGAGACTAACATTGTATTTTCAGTAGTTTGATTCAGCATCATAACTACTGGGACAGTGCAGTTATGTAGTTAAGATTGTATTTTTGAACCTTGATTCATTAGTCTGACACAAATGGTACAGTGCATTATGAGGTTAACGTTGTCCTATCTTCAAATGCATAATTTTGTCATTGTGGGCAAATGTACAATATTAAGCATCATGTATGCTGATAGCCCTGTTTTGTCAGTCGATGAGTGTTTTCTAAAACAAACGAGCAATTTAAATAAATCATCCTAATTTTCTAAGAGACAGTCTGTTGAATTAATCGTTCAAAAAGTGTTAAAGGTAGGTGATTGGCTGATATATATATATATATATATATATATATATATATATATATATATATATATATATATATATATTGCTTTCAATAAGGTTTTACACATATTTCGTTCGAAAAAGACTGATTATATTAAATATCCCAAAACGTTTTTTTTCGCAGTGTGCACGACCTCTCGGAGTATCACAACTTTGGTTCGACGCAGTTGTGTGCTCAAAGGGAAGTGAGGGTGAGAAACAAGAACACCAGATGGCTCTGCGGACCAAAGCTTCACAGGCACCCGATGATGGTCATGTACCCTGGGTGACACTAAATGGGGTTGAGTATTCCAGATACTTGTATACATTAGCTATGCCATGAAATTGTATGTATGTATGTATGTATGTATGTACTTATTATTATTATTATTATTACTAATGGGTTTGCCCAACTAAATCTATTTAAACTTCATGTACTCTACAGGTTGCTCCAAGACCACAATCTTGAAGACCCTATTTAATCAATTTCTCATCAGTGATATTCCAAGGAAATGTATGTAGCCAATTTCAGTAACCACCCCTTCAAAACTTAAATGTCTGGTCCCAATTAAGAAGATAAAAAAAAATCCCTAATCCCAAACAGTATATACGCTGAATAATAAATGTATTCATATTTTTATTAAAATAAGTATTCTATGTTGCATTATTTAAATACATGATTGACTGACACAGATGTATGTAGAATCGTACAGTGTTTGTCCTGGATTTATGTGGTTACCCGTTAAATTACCCTGCCCCTATAGAAATGGACGAGAATATAATGTTTATGAAGTAACTAAAAAAAAGTTGTAACATTCATTACAAAATAGAATTGTGTGGGTGTTTGACTTGCAGATTAGCCCGTCTATCCCAGCATTTTCTAAGTAACATTTTGCATTCGGGCAAGGAGACAATTTCTTGGACTGACCAGTGAAAAGCATCTTACCAATTTACGTCACAGAGCTGTAAACAGGCGTTGATGCTATTCGGATGTAATTTCTCCACTGTTGCATTCCAGTGCATATCGTGTAGTGCTGTTGTTATAACACACTGCCACGAACATGAAGATAACACTAAGCTTATCTTTTTTCATTAATTTATTTATTACACTTACGCTTGTTGACGTATTATGTAAGGGTCTATTCGTTGAAGATATTTTCATATAAACCTGCCCTGCACCGCAACATTTACAAATGAGAAATCACCCCACCCAATTTATGAAAATGCTTGATCGAATTATATATATCCTGATTCAGAAGATGAACCCAAGTTCCTAAACTCACTCCCCTCCGAAAATTAAATGATAGCTCCGAAACTTGCAAAAGTCTGTAATACAGGTCGTACAATCCGTTCATGTGAAGGACAACAACTACTGTCCGTACTTGCATATCAGTCGGATCCAATAGCAAGCAGTATTTGGTATTATTCTAACTCGTTTATATAAGTTAAACAAGATAAATAATGATCTTTCGACACAGTATGTGAAAGCAGATCAGGGTCTTTGTTGATTTGCATCTGAATCCCAACTTAAAAGCAGGATAGTACAGCATTTGATTCCCAAATAATTTTTGTGGTAAATAAATGGTAAATATTAACAAGACCTGTAAAAAGAGAAATTCCTGTCAAGACCGCTTTATGATCCATGGTACCAGTTTACTTGAAACAATTGTATTGTGTACTTACGTGCCATTAGTTTTTTTCAGTTTGCATACAAAAGTTTGCTTTATGTTTACCTGAACGTGTTTAGTTATAAGCAGAATTGAATTTTCGAGATTTGGTGTAAAAGAGGCCAAAGTAGCGACCGTTTTTCCTTTGTTTTAGGTTCCTATTGATGACATACTGGACAAATCAGGAAATGACCTTGTAAGCTTGATATGTAAGGAATACCAGGTAAATAAACCTTCATAATAAACCCATTAACCTTATAAACATAATATTCCTATCATAGATCTTTCATCAGGTATATTCACTGTAAAATTTAAAGTGAAGTTTATTTCAGGCACATACTGCTGCGTTGACAAATTTGGTAATCATATAGATATAACCAATTTACGTACCTTTCGTTAGTATTATCAACGCCATGTTCGGCAAACATATTTTGTCAGTCTGCAAAGGGAAGCTTTGGTTAATAGAGCCAGTGTGTAGAAGACCCCTGGTTACATACGGCCTCTCTGAAAAGGAGGCATGGTTATGGAGGGACGAGTCAGCAAAAGAAGTCTGTATTCTATATTACAAGGCTTCAAGGGTTGTATTATTGCTATAGAACTATTCTGCAAAGGAGGCACTGTTACAGAAGGAATAATCTACAGTTCAATAAGAATTCCATTCACAATGGACAGTTCATTTATAATTCCACTAATACTCTAGCTCAATAATAATTCAAGTCACACTGTATAACTAAATACTAATTCCACTGACAATCTTGCTCAATAATAATTCTACTAACACTTTAGTTCGATAATACTTTTATTCACAAAGCATAGTTGAATAATAATTCAATCACATTTTATTGATAAATAATAGTTCCATTCCCAAGTGTATAGCTACGAAATAAATTTTAAAGAGTTAAAGATTTGGTGAATACTAAATGAAAGAGCACATTGGTATCTCTAAGTCATGCAAAATAACTAGTGTGGTATGGTGTTTTAAATACCTCGCAACCTGATAAACTAAATATATTCCAACAATAAATTAAACAGTCTTTCTGCAGCCGTCGAACAAAACAGATATTTGGGTATGTATAGATCACTTCCGGCCTGGTAACATTTGTCTGAACTTTTGTGTATCATCATGCCTTTTTCATAAATATCGTATCATTAATATAATATATTTATGAAAAGTCAGTCAGACTGATGATGAAACTGTATTCCACATTTTTTGTAGTAACGGTTAGCATAATTATGTCCCATACCACTAGACAAGCAGAGTTATAGTTCCCTATACTGACCTTTTAAGCACAGTAGAATTCACGGCTGAAGGCAGGTAATTGTTGCCTTTAAGGGCATTTAAAGCAGAGCAACCTCTCATCTGAGTTCTCGACGCTGGCAGCCTGTAAATACATTAGAAGCATAGTAGAATCTCATCTGAGAGCTGGACGCTGGCTGCCTAAAAAACATGTTACAGTCGTATTTGAGGGCACTATGTTGGTTGCCTATAAGAGCGTTTTCCGCACAGAAAAGTCATATTAGAGATTTAAATGCTGTTTCCCCAAATATGATTTTCATGAGAGTAACAGATCATCTTATGGCTGAGAGCTTCTTGCCTTAAGATACAGTAGAATCTTGTCTGAGTGACCGATAATGGTTGCCCGTGAAATACCGTAGAGTATATTATGACGACATGTTGATGGTTGCCTATTTAGTATAGCAGCGACTCATCTGAAGAGAGGCTGATGTTTCTTTGTCTGTTACGTATGACATAGTTTCGTGTGAGGGCAGGTTGAAGCTTGCCTGTTGAAAACAGTAGTATCTAAATACGAGGGCATGTTCACTGTTTCCTGTTAAGTACAGCATAGCTTAATACGAGAGCAGGTTGATGGTTGCAATAATAATAATAATAGTAAAAACCCATCATATACTGGTCTACACTTTCGTGTTACTTATGTTTTCAGCACACATCATTGACCATGTTCAACAGTATAATTTAGCATTGACACAGTGGTGGTAAATATTGTATGGTCTTTGCATGGATGCATTTGTGAGCAGATTTCAAAATTATAATCACTTTTTTATTTCAGGGTCCTCTACCATATGGCTGTAGGATGGAAAAAACTAATCCGAACCATCTTTGTCATAATGCTTAAGATATAATATGTGCATGTTGATGTTGGATGTTACGATTTTCTTTTATACTTGTACTAGTATTGAATTATCAACTTAAAACTGTGCTCTTATCATTTAATGTTGTATCATGTTTTATTTAATAAAGAGTACTTAAATGAGTGGCAGCTTGTTGGTTCTTTCAGCTCTAATGGAAATGGTTTGAGTAGTTTTTAACTATCAGCCTCAAAATGTGATAAAAAAGATATCATGTTACCTCAAACAAATTTTCTGTCTGCATGTAAAATGAAATTAGGAAACATTTCCTGCGAGTGATATATTTATAATAATTTGGAAACAGAATAACTGATTCCAATTCAATGTGCCAAGAGTTTAAATATATTGTTTGTGACACCACAAGATGAAATATGTCAGGTATTTACACATAAAAATAATATTTCCGTTTTATTTTATACTAGATTTCCTCCAGAATGGACCTTTAAACCCATTCGTCAGCATAATACCCGAACCCACACAATTCCTATTTAGAAACATATCCAAATTATTCTGTCAATTTATTTTCAATGACTTTTCATATAAGGATCAGAGACTTAAGAGAATGTAAGGATTGATATGATCTATCAATCGCAGTATATTCCATTTGTGCCATTGTGAGATTGGCTAAAACTAAGAGTGACCTTTAAACTCACATGGAAGCAGAGGGCTCTCAGGGATGGAATTTAAAGAGGTGAGGGAGACAAAAACACGACAAGGCTGAGGAATCATTAATTACAGATCCCATGTTGACAAGAGGGAAATAAAACGGACATTAAACCAAAAGAAAACCCAAACCAAATCATATATCACTATTCAAATAAATATTTACTTGCGCTAGTCAGATCTCACGAATCAGTCAAAACTGAAAATGCATTTATTGTGTTTTGAACACTGATGTGGCTGAAAAAGATTCGTACAACGAAGGATACATTAATTATACCTTCGCAATCTTAACTGTTAATTTATTGTGAATACGTAATTTAAATATATAGTCATTTCTTACAGGTTCTTTAGTCTAAACACTAGTCTAAATTGAGTTCATGTCTCCATTTATCGTGTACCTTTGAACATGATTCGTTTTCTATAAAAATCGATAAATACTCTGGCATCCTTTACTTTGTTGAAGAAATGGCATAGGTGGTATTCTAAATTTTGCAGCCTCAAATATTTACTCTAACATATACAATCCCTTCTTATCAAAAATGGACAATTCCTCATAGTTACTTGTTAGGTAAGTTCAGAATTAAAACACAGCTGTTGCATATCTAGCAAACGATCCTATATACTCCACAATTTTACAGATGTTTATAGAAAAGATGTGAAGTTCAACTTCATTAGCACTGATCCACAGTGACATATACAGAATGCCATGATCAGACTTAGTTTTAATGTTTGTAGTGGTTTTAATAAAGCATCCTTTTAAACGTACTCCCTCTTGAAACCTCTATGAATCTTATAGTAAAGAGATTTCGGGACCCGAAATATCAAATATAATGGAGATGTTTAAATTCGTCAGGTTGTGATCTTTGTAGCATCCAAAATAATTATATATATATATATTATATATATATATATATATATATATATATATATATATATATATATATATATATATATATATATATATATATATATATATATATATATATCCAGGTTAACTTTAAAGAGATGCTAAAATTCTAAAGAACATTTGCAAGAACTTAAGTTTATTTCTCAGATTTGGCTTGACAATTTTCCTCCGTAAGTTCCAATTTGTTACCAGCAAAACGGCTTGCACCTTTAATTGCTAACAACACAGAGGTTTGCGTACACAATCCATGTGTATAATATAGCTCACAATGACATTTCAGTAGCACAGAAAATAAGCATCTTGCATCAACATATTCTAAAATAATTTAGCATATTCTTCATCATTGGATTTAACCAAGTATCAGTATATAACATACACATATATGGTAATAATGGATAGCATTGCTTGCAACCTTGTTCGGTAGGAAACTACTCTGAAACTCTAATGCTTAAAATGACATATGATTTAATATTCTAGTAATATGTTCTGTCCATCATGTACTCATTGCACGAAAATTTGAAAGAGACTTTAAGAATGTCTATGAAAACAAAATCAAAATCTTGTTGAAGTCAACATGATGAAGGCCAGGGCTATCATTATATTCTGTATGTTGTATTATCTGACAAATAAGACATATTTTTTCGCTATGGTGCTCGATGTTACTGGTTTACCAGTTCAACACGGTACTTTTCCCAGTATTTAATTTTCTTTCTCGCCATGAGATTTCACTGTACCACTAATTCGGTAGATCCGACATTAAGAAATACCTGAGTAATCTTGATTCGAATTCTGTGATTGTAAAATAATGGTATATTTTCTCAACAATTCCACAACAATAATTTTATACAATAGTTTCAAATGTGTCATACATTATTTTGAATATTACAAATGTAATTATATTCGAGAACTTTAATCCCACGTTTTAAACATTTCTCATAAACCAACATCTTTGACAACTGTAATGTGGTCACAAATATTTCCGCCGAATCGAACGTTGCACAAAGCAATTGCAAATGTAAAAAGATAGAAAAATAAAATTTGTTAATAGTCAGTTTAAGTTTCGGTAATTTTTTAAGTACGTAAGATTGTCAGCAGAGCAACTGTTTTATGCTTAAATGTTACATAATGTTTCTAATCCAATAAAAAAAAAATTCGATTTTTTAAGACAGGGTATTTAATGTTTACGGACCATTTCTGAAAAACATCTGGCCAAGATAGTGACAGCACATTAAACGTTTCCTTCCTAATTATATCAATAGTGTAGCGAGTAAATTCTACCCTTCAGTCTCAACACTTCCTTTTCTTATCAACAAGCCCTCTAAATGCAGCACAAGTACTTACTCCAGGGTGACATCTATAGTGTAATCTCCCTGCAGTTACATTTTCTCAAGAGTAACACTCATTTCATATTTCATTTTGAACATTCATCAAATGTAAGGTATCAGCCAATAAATTTCGAAGGGTGTTATTTTTGCCATAAACCAAACATGAGATTTTCCTTACCTTATTAAGAATCATAAGTTGCAAGAGAAAAATTCCAAAACACTAATATTATTGCATTATACTTTGGTACAACCAACGATATAACATGATCCAAACTATTTTGTGGTATATAACTCGAATTTCTCCTATACATTGACCAGAAATGAAACCTGTTTGATCTGTCTGTATCAGTGTTCGTTAAACAAATTTTTCTTCCGTCTATTTTGAATAGCTGTTAAGGCATGTAGACAAGAACATTTTGAGAAAAAGTGATACAGCTCTTTAATTCTTAGCATTAACTTATTCGTATTGCATTATGGGATAAACAGTATCAAGAAGTCAACCAAAGTTCTTGAAAAAAAACAAACAAATTCTGCAGTAAAGTAATCGAAGAATGAAATAAAAGTTTTATTTTTGCAATAAACAAAACTGACAGTAATTCATTCTATGTAATTAGTCCTTTGATTCAAATTTATTAATTTCAATTCAGGTACGTAATTTGTAAAGCAGACTATTCAAATCATTTACGTTAATGACTTTTGTTTCTCTAAATTGATAAACTGCACAAAATAAGATCTCATTACATACATTTCATATCATCGTTTATTAACAAACAATGATTTTTTATGTAAATGAGGCATGATGTTTAAATATAATTCTTATTTTGCAAATTACATAAATGTGGTGTGTTTCTTCTTCTTATATCAAAATAAATGTACAGCGAATTAAAACATTTTACCCCTTCTATCATTTTAGCTCTAATATATGTAACGTTATATCTATACTGGTCTAATTTGTCTATAGAATATCTCTGGTTTTGCTGCTATATATTTATTACATCAATAACTATTTTCCTTTAATCTGATTGATGCTTTTTATAGGATGCATCAAAAATTATATTTCCGCGAATTTACGTCAATAAAAGGTCTTATAAATTTTGCTCATACAGAGTAGCTAGTATTAATAAGGATTTTGCATGGATTTGTAAGGGAATCTACATGTAAAGAATAATTTCATATATTTATTAATTTTTCTCTTTATAGAAACGACATATTAAGCGTCTCTGAATAATCTTATAATTTATTAAATTTTAGTTTCTACACAACTTGACGATCTCAAGTTATTTTAGGTACATATTGCTAGTTATGTAATGGGATTTCTCTGATAATGACCATTAAGGGAGGAATTAGTTTTGTGGTAAGATGATGTAATGTCAGATTGTCAGGCTTAGTCAGTCCCTAACACAGAGATAGAGATAATCTTACGTAACATTGCATCATATCGAGTACTATGTGATCATTCAATTCTCTTATTTTTCAAAGGTGCATACAATGAATGTAGGGTTTCATATCGCTGGATTTTCAAAGGTACAGACAATGGATTTATAGTCTCTTCATCAGACTTATCTTCGGAATTTGTGCTGGGTCCTAATCTGGTGGTTTCCACGTTGTTGAAACAGACTTTCTACTTATCTCATCGGTTTCTCTACCTTGATTGGATTTCACATTGCTGTTGTGACCTTTTTCTGTATAACATTTAAACATGGCTGACAAAAATCGAACATGCCGCCGTAATAGTAGAGTCGTAACTCTTGATCACCCGGGCTCACCATCTGCTGACAATTATGACTAGACATTGCCAGAGATTTGGTCACTGCCTAGGCTTAGATAGGAGCTTTCTCATCTTGGTATTCATTTCAGCCCAGGATCGACGAAATCTCGATTCATTTGTTCGTTCAGGGAATGTAGCAGCAACAGCAACAGTGATACTGATACTCCGCCAGTTCTCAGAACCGATAATTGCCACTATGCGTTACCGGAAATACCGTTAACACAACCTAATGTTCTGCCAATGAATGAAATGTCGAATCCGGTGTTGACATTACAAAATACGGTGACTCCGTTGGCAGATATTATTGATATGGCTTCCAGGTACTGCGGCAAAGGTTTCTATGAATACCATAAGATGTTGGCAACCCAAGCGGCAGCGCATCTACGATTTAACATTGTGAAAGTTGATTGGTCAACGAGGAACATACATTATTTTGTTCAACATTCACAAATTGTGGAGCTGCATCTTGTACACTCTGCAACAGCACGCTGCATGTTTAAGTTTTTTGTACAGATTTGGTAGATGAGACTTAACTGTCTGGTTTACCGATATTGGCATTTCATACAAAGACTTCGAACACTGTTGTCGTTGGTAGGGCTAGATCGAAACATAATCACAGAGAAATTGGCAACAACTTCAATACGCCCAAAGGGTGTAATTTCCTGAGCTGTGGCAACATCCATATTTGCTTAACCCGACGAGGTGGGCCTATAGCAAGCACATGCAAAATCTCAACAAAATCGCAGGAACAAAAAACGCCAGACCAGTGTTAACCCATACTAGAGGCCCAGTGAACATACTCCAGTTAGAGTTCGATTTGACGTCTCACCCTGATAACCAGGTGATTAAATGGTTGTTATCAGGATTTGTCCATGTCTTTGCAATGGATATGGAACAGTTGCCTAATCTGCCTCTTAAATGTATAAACTTGCAATCAGCCTGCGGAAGCAAGAGTCGTGTCAAACCTACTTGAGCCTGAACTCGATAATGGTTATGACATTGGGCCCTTTGAAAAATTTCATGTCTGCTCGGCATTGCTGAAGGCAACTATTCTGGTAAGAAGAGACTTGTAGTAGATATATCTGCCCCTCATGACATCGTGGTACACCCTAGTCTTAATGCTTTGATAGACAAAGATGAATAATCGCTCTCCTATGTAACCATTGACCAAGATACCAGTACTATTAAAAAGCTAGGCATTGGTAGCTGGATGTGTAAAGGTGAAATAAAAAATGCCTTTAAACTCTTACTGGTCAAGAACACACTTTGGCCATACTATGGGGTGATGTAGAACACTCAATATTATTTCTATTCACGGTTGGTTTTAAGCAGTAAGTCTAACCGAAAAGTCTTTGATTCTTTCTCTGAGACGATTTGCTGGATTTTACAGAACAACTATGATGTTATGTATGTTCTGCATTTGTTAGACGACTTTCTTAGACGCCGTATGGTGAACCAGACAGAATAATTCACTCCCTGGTCTTTAACAAACTCAATGTGTCACTGTCGTGAACAAAACCTGTTGGGCCAACTACGCAGCTTGAATATCTAGTTATTGATGTGGACTATAATAACATGGAGACCAGGTTACTGATTGAAAAGATACAACGTATATCCAGTACTGTGCAAACGTTTGCTCATAGGATATCGTGTAGAAAAACCGAGCTTCTAAGTTTGCTGCGATACTTGCATTTTGCATGGAGTTTGATCTTCCCAGCTCGAGCTTATGTGTCTTACTCGATTTCGCTGGCAGCATCTGTCACACAGTATCATAATCATGCACATTTAAAGGCAGCATGAAGAGCTGACTTGAAAATATAGTCAATATTTGTATTACAATGAAACCGAATTTCTTTTTTTTTAATGACGACGTGACCCCAGCTGAAAATATGCAATTCTTAACAGACGCTACTCCAATAGGTTTCGGAGGCTTTTTCAATGAGACATACTTTTAAGGACATTATCCCCATTATCGCATTCAAGAACGAAAATCAGCATCGATGGGTCTATTTGATCTGTATCCAGTTGTTGTATCCGCTGTGTTGTGGATAAACCATTGGACCAAGAAAAGAATTCTGGTGAAGTGTGACAATTATGCAGCTGTTGAAACCATTAACAGAGGCGGTTCCAAATACCTCTTATAATGAAATTTGATCGAAGGCTGATATGGTGTTATGCCTAAAGACAATTCGTTATTCAGCCTCGTCAAATACCTGGTAGGGATCTCTTTCTAGATTTCAGAACAAGAAGTTTCAGCACTTGATCACCCAAGTAGATCAAACTCCAGCTGTGTGCCACTCGGCTTCAGATTTGATGCTGTTTGACACAACGTTTGTACAAAGTGTGGTGTTTGTCAGTGTTCAGTAATAATATGTCATTGTACCGAACTGGCTTCCAGTGTTTGCTGAATGTTATAGCCACGTCAGGTGTTCTTCCGTGTGCTTACTCTTTGTCTTTACTTTCAGAAGACTTTTTGAATTATTTTGTCACATACTGTCTCACCAGGCTGCGGCTGTAGTACTCCACAATTAAACTGTACCTTGCAGGAATTATAGTCCATACCTACTGGCTGGCATTAGTAACCCTTTCCAGGAGTCCGACAGGCTGCAGTATATGCTTTGTGGGATATAAAGAAACAACATTTCAAACAGTACTTCCAGATTTCCTATTACATACAGGATGATATTGCATTTGTTGGCTCTGATATGTGAGAGAGTATTTTATCCAGATGTTGCAGTGCATGTGGCTGGTGGCATTTTTGTATTCTTGCAATGTGGTGAATTTACAGTTCGATCATTGCAGAGCATTTCTTCAAGCAACTTCCTTAAGATACAGGATGTGACATTTTCAACAGACAAATCAATGTTTATAATGACCTTGCCATCTTCAAAAATAAACCCATTTCGTGCTGGTGTCAAGATTTTATTTCGGGACTCGCGTATGTGTCCCGTGTCCTGTATGGAGCTGTATTTGAGTCAACGTCGGATAGGGGCTTCGATTGGATGTCATGGAGCAAATGCTCCTTTATTTGTGGATTCCATGGACCGTCCGTTTAGCAGGCAACTTTTTCTGTCGTGCTTGAAGCTCCTGCTGACACGCATGGGCTATGAGGAGCAAGACCTTTCGTATTGGAACAGCCAGAACTGCAGCTGCAGTTGGTATGGAGGACCATCTAATTCAGACTTTAGGAAGATGGTCTTGTCATGTTATATGCGCTACATCAGAGTTCACCCTAACCGACTCCTTTCTGCTCAAGAACAGTTGTCTACATACATTTATTATCATTTGTTTTGGACATTTTTTCCAAATGGATTTTCATAGTCCAAACTCGCATGCTCTTGGGGGCTTCCATTTAATACAGTAATAGCAAATTCAATTTGGCATTTTTCTCCAATCGTAACTCATAAGCTATATTAAAAACGTAAAGGTCATGCCCGTTAAATAAATTTCATTTCCAATTTTAAATAGAAAAGTAACATTAAGAGGTAAAAATATTTTTTCATCCTGGGATCAACCTAGCTTTAGTGCACGAATCTGGGATCAACCCAGAATACACTTGAATGCTGGGATCAGCCTAGCACATATTTTATTTGAGCTGGGATTAGCCCAAAATACACAATCACGCTGAGATCAACCTAGCATAGGCTTACTTGCAGATGGGATCAGCCCATAATATACTCAAATGCTGGGATCAGCCTAGCACATAATTCACTTGAGCTGGGATCAGCCTAGCACCAATTCAACTTAGTCTGGGATCATCCCAGAATACAACGTAATGCTGGGATATGCCTAGCACCGATTGGGAATTAGTCTTTAGAGTCAAATTCGAGCCCATGTTTATCCCCCACAGAAAGAGCCAAATATTGTTTAAATATATCAATTAGTTGTTGATGTTATTTTAGATATGAGTTGATGTTATTGAATATTAGTAATAATGAACAGAGGCATTTTTGAGAGAAAGATATATAGTGAGTGAGAGAGAGAATGGATGCATTTACTCATGTATAATATATTTATTAGAAAGCCTTCATTAAATATTTCTCGTACAATTCAGTAATGTTATGTTGTGCATAAAGTTACCATACATATGTAAGTTGAACTTAACTGGTAACTGCACAGATCTAGATCGGATGTTGCATCATGGACTGGCCGATATTGGTCTATGGACTTTTTATTAGTAGCCAGTAGGGCACACAACACAGACCCTGATTAACTGTCGCATTATTTAATGGCAGGTATATTGTTTTTAGTTGAACTTCCAAGTGAGTATATGCAATATTAAAATATTTTTTGACCGACATTTTTTCCTCAAATCAAATTGCATTTAAAATTGACAATATCTTTATCCTGCTTCAACAATGAACTTTTCCTTATTACATATCATTTTATCTCGAAATCAAGAAGAAATCAAATCCGGCATTTGTAAGAGAATATTTGCGTTTTCCTGTGTAAGATTGATAGTCATCCTAATAGTTTCATGAAACCAGTTGTTTTCGTCTTAAATTAAAACAAGTAAATTCTCTAGTTCACTAAATATTGTTTCATTCGTTGAGTCATTTTCTTTAACGCTCTCTCTCTCTGTCTGTCTCTCTCTCTCTCTCTCTCTCTGTATCTATCTAATAATGCATATATATATATGCCCGGATGTTGAATTTCCACGCAGCTGTTAAACTGTATTTGTTGAGTCATTGTGTTTCATGTTTACGGGTCCTCTCTCACAAATATCTTGCCCCGGGGGTTGAAATCCCACCCAAAGTTTCCCCACCTATTATATCAATTGTGTAGTTATTCAACTCAATGCTTTAGAGTCAATACTTTCCCATTCTTTTGAACAAATTTTCTAATATCCTCACAGTGACGTTTACGGGTTTTTGGCAATATTTAACGCATAATCCGTCCGCTTTAATTACAGATGTTAGATAACAATGTGTACAACAGCTAACATACACATAGCAAATTCATCTGATATAAGGTTCGGCAATGGGTGCTGAGACTTTTTTCCCTGCCATTATGATATATTTTCATTTATCTCGAGATGATTATTTTTCTTTAAACAAACTTTGATATAAAAATGGTCTTATGTTGCTATAAATCTGGGCATGGTGTTTTTACAACCACTTGAGAGCATGGCTCTTACAATTTCCCCTCTATACAGGTCAGAAACGAAACCAGTTTGAAAATGGTGTATCAGTTTTGTTTTCAAAGTTCTTACCTCTGTTTGCAATAGTTATGGAGGCACATAGTATTTATGAAAGATGTAAATCTCCAATTCTTTTGCAATAATTTATCTTTATTTCATTGAGGAATAAAAATTCCTTAGATTTAAGTAGCTAATAAGTCACTACTAAATTTTATATATCTATCAAGAAATCAACCGAAATCCTTCCAACACACCTTTCAAAATTCTAATGTAAAGACACCAAAGCCTGAAATAATATAGTTTCGGGTTCTTTTTAAAGTGAAAAACTTGATAGTAATTAAATCTATGTAATTAATCATTTCATTAAAAAAAATATAATTTAAATTCAGTTGTTAGGTAATTTGCATTCGAGACAATACAAATGCATTGAGTTAACTTCTTATATGTCTCTAAATGTATACATTTTACAGACCGAGACGTCATTGCATATCAATTTTATAATCACTGATTATCAGCAAGCAGTCGTGTCTCCATACCTTAGGCCTGAAGTTTGAAACGTATTCCTTTATATATAAATTACAGAAATGTTGGTGTCTTCTTTTGTATCGAAAGTACATTAGACCTAATTCTAACATTTGATCCCCTCTACCTTTTTACCTTTAATTTATGTTACTTCATCTTTGAACAGGTCTAATTTATCTGTAGTACATTCCACATGATGTTGCAAAATGTTTTAAGAGGATATTCAGTAAAGCATTTCTAGTTTTTACAATTTTGATTTTTTTTGTCTCTTAACAGAAATGACAAATTGAGAATCTCCAAATAAACAGTTACCACAGTGGACCTCAATCCTTTTCACCTAGTATATGTTATTGACAGGACAGTGGTCATAGTGGTTTGTACACGAGGTGGCATATAGTAGATTGATTAAGTTTTACTGACCATTTTGAAGTCCCAATATAATGATGTAATTATGGCCGTCCATTGCATCGCGTGAAACTTACCTCTTGACTGAGGTATAGTGTATATTGCAGAAACGCTGTTTAATATTCAAAGTGTGACCCACTAAAACGCAATTACATAAGCGTTTTGCGAAGTATGAACAACTTCCGAGCAAAAAATGCTGTGACTATTTAGGTATGTTATAGACGATCTGTTTATAAAAATTATGGTAATATTCAAATGAGACAGAAAGAGAGATAGAGAAAGATGGATTCTCACTGAAACATGTAATAACCAACATTGTGATTATGCCATTTGGCTTTTATGACTGTTTCATTGTTTATAAAAACATGTTATAAGATTAAAACTATAAAGCAGTTCAACATATGATACCCCATTTTCAAACATGAGAAATATAAAGGGACACTTTAGCATATTTGTCACATTCATCAACATTTTGAACTTTCTACGTTACTCATCAATTGTCCTGTCATTCAAATGCCTACTTACAAACGTGTTCATTAACTCCTTCTGTTGTCATGTTTTATTTAATATAGAATACTTGTCTGAATGAAAGCTTGTTTTTCTTTCTTCTCTAAAAGGATGAGATCCTAAACGTTTTGATAGAAAGTGTGATCTTTAGTTGCAGCATTCTTGTAGGAGTATGCCCTTTCTGTAATATTGTTAAGTTTGCCCTTTGACCCCAAACAAGCCAATTTTCTTAAAGGTGTGCATTTTGACCATTCTTTCCAAATCTTTATACAATTTTATCTTGAACGACTTGAGTGTTCAACTTTGAAAAAGAAAAAATATAAAAATATAGAAAAGTATATATATATATATATATATATATATATATATATATATATATATATATATATATATATATATATATATATATACATACATATTCGTATACATACATACATATATACATACACATGGTATGTGTGCGTTACTGTCAGATCTTGAAATATAAACCTTATTTTGTCAATTTATCTTTATACAATTCTGATGTTATGATATAAAATCTTGGTTCAACATTATTATTCATCATTGTGTAATCCACGTGTCTGAATCAAAACGTGGCAGTACCTATGAACATTCATATACATATATATACCAGACTGATTATACTACATTTTCCATTGATTCCATGAATTGTTTCTTATTCTTCAGTTTCCTTAAACGTCTTTCGAACTTTAACAAATGCATTCACGTCAATACAACATGACATTTTGTATATGGAAATATCTTGCAAACTCAGCCTGCTGACGGAATATCTTCATTGTATCGTTGTATTTTTAACATTTACAGCGGAAAATGTTTCAAATTTAACGAAGAACTAGACGAAACTATTATTTTATATTTAAAATGTATAGGATCATGTGAGTGTATTAAACCATAACATATATATAGGAACGCCTTGGAAAAATGAAAGAAAATGGTTGTCTCCCCTAAAATTCGAAACACAGCTGATCTTGCCATATTTGATGGCGATTTGGACTTTGTTGTACTAGCTTGAAAGGATTTGTAGGAAGAATTGAAAATAGCAGCTGATTACACAAGGATGAAGCATATACATTAGGCCATACAATTAGATTTACAGCTATAATAGCTAAAATAATTGCACATTAGATTTTCTGTACAGTTTAAACAACAGTACCATGGAAGCCACATTATGTACCTGTATTACATTTAATAGTCATCTGTGTATGTACTAGTAGAATATGGTTGACTGGGTATTAACAACTTATAGGTCTAAATGACATGGATGTTTGCATATGGTATACTGTCTTGAACTAAACTTGGTATGCACAAACCTTTATTTTCTTATTCGACTCGTAGTGACGATGAACCAATGACCATATAATTTTTAGACAGCTTTATTTCCTAAAG
Organism: Sinohyriopsis cumingii; assembly: GCA_028554795.2. NCBI lineage: Eukaryota > Metazoa > Mollusca > Bivalvia > Unionida > Unionidae > Sinohyriopsis > Sinohyriopsis cumingii. The sequence goes on from CM068837.1 coordinate 36,372,002, forward strand.
CACAAGCCATCCACAGCGTTTGGGCGAGATAAATAATCCAGACAAAATCATCAATGATGCCTCCTGGGGTAGCTTTTATCGCCGGACTCATACTCAAGAGATACGGGCTTGATATCGATCCAGGCGAACCTGGGTCGACTGTAGCTGTGTATATTGGAAAGATATTTAGATACAATTCCATCAGTATGATACAGCCAATAATGTGTACATAGTGCTCATAAATCAAAAACAATAATTCCGAAAATATTCTTTAGACCTGGTCCTTACTGTGCTTTAGAGTCTCTTCAACATGCATGATCTATGATTATGTAAACATCATTTTTATATCAGTGATACAAAACCTGTTATTTTTCATAAGCTCACTCTTTACACAATGGAAAAACCCCATCCTTGGTATAAGCCATCCTCCTGTTCAATGGGAAAATCCCATCCTTGGTATGAGGCATCCAAATGTTCACTGTGAAACCTACAACTTTTCTATGAACCATAAACCTGATCATATAATTCTTTTAATAAAAACTTCTGAAAGATGTCTTACGCTTTTTATCAACAAAATAACTGATGACATCAGTCTCATTATTTTCGATTGCTTTCGTCATAAGAACAAATCTCTCTCTCTCTCTCTCTCTCTCTCTCTCTCTCAGATATCTAAAGTATTAGTATATGTGGGCGTAAGAAAGTCCCGCGGGGGACACTCACACCACATGTATCTCCATGTGCAAAGAACACATGAATGGATATATGTCCCACTGTTGTCTTGTTCTTGCAATGCAGTTGTAAATAATAAATGATGGAAAGAAGTGTTTTCTTCTTTCTTTTCCTCTGAGACTTTCGGAGTGTACATACTATAAATGGAATTGACTGCAGCACCCGAAGTAAACGAGCGAGAGAAAATTTCTTCCAGGAAAGAACAGATGTTACCAAACTTAAGCAAGTAATGGCTACTTCAAAGAGGATTCACTGAACTTCATTACAAATGAGGGAGGAGCAGCAACATCCCCAATAAAATAGTTCCTTCTATGAAGAGGGAATCATTTATTGTTAAAGGCTCTGAGATTCCTGGCATCGAGTGTAACTTCTCCACCCCCTTGATGTGCTGGCGCATTGTGTGATGGCGGGTATGTTCCTTCTAGTTGAACTTATAAGTATATAAAAAGTAAATGTCCATTTTCCTAAGATATTTCTGAAGGGCATTTTGTCCTTAAATCAGATTATAATAACGATTGATCAAAGCTACATCCTGTTTTAATAGTGCCAATTTCCTGATCACCGATCGGACTTTTCTGTAAGCAAGAAGAAATCCACTTCTCCATTTCCAAGGAGACATTTGAGTATTTGAATTATTGCTAATAATCCGAAGATTTTCTGGAGAGCAGTCATGTTCTGATTAAAGTTTGCAAATATACATTTCACGAGACCGCTATTTTATCATTTGTTAAGGTAGTGTGTTTAATGTTTCCTGACCCTCAGTAATAAATATTTTGCCCGGGTAGTGAGACCAAACTCAAAGTGTCCCTACCTATTATACCGATCAATTAACTAGAACACAGAATGCGTTTGGGAGTAAATCCTATTTTCATGAACAAGAGCTCGAATATGAGCACAACCACTCTACAGGGGTGAAAGCTATAGTGTAATTTTAATCAGTCCATTGCAGCTATATAGTTTAGATGACAGTGTATACAACAATTAACATACACATACAAACGTTATTTACTATAAGGTACTATACATTAAATTCGGTATTGGAGGAAGGGGCTGAAATGTATCTTCTGATTCAAAATAATTAATTTTCATTTATCTCAAGATAATATTTTTCCATTCTAATATTAGTTTCCTATACTTCTGAGAATGATATTTGGTCCAGCTACTTGAGAGACAGAAGTTTGGACAGAAAACTCCAATATCGTAGTATATTCAGAAATATAACTATACTCTTTCGTACAACATTATTTGTGGAACCTCAATCCAATTTTTCCCTATATATAGACCAGAAGTGAAACCTCTTTAAATTGTATTGATTTTATTAGTTTTACTAAAAATGTTTACAATTCTGCAGCAACAATGTATCTGCCTTTTCTGAATGTAAATTTTAATTCCTCGCAGGAGGTAATATTGCACCACCATCACAACACAATTTTGTGATCTATGAAGAAATCAACCAGAATCGTTTCAAAAGAATTGTAACAAATCCTGTAGTAAAGATACGCCGCCTATGCTATGATAGTTTCACGTTTCCTTTCTTAGTAATTGCAGGCAGTTTTGTTGCTTTTAGTCGAACGTTTCCATCGGCATAATCAATAAAAAATTTCATTAGTCCTAAGAATTTCTCTTTAAATCAATTAGCGTTCAACAGAAATCCGATTTCATTGATAACATTTCTCTAATCCTATATAGATTAGCTGATATAAAGAAGTACAATCATGTATTTCTAAATATATTTTTACATGTTCATTTGTCAGATTGTGAATCATCCACATGATTTCCAGGACAGCAGCTGTCGTCTCTTTGAAATTTACATAGGTTGTGTTCTCCACTATCTACTATTTCAATTGCTGAGTCAGCGTGATTAATCTCTGATTAATATCTTGCCAAGGTTATGATATCCCAATTTTACCTACCCATTATAGAAACTGTGCAAATAGTAAACATTCATTTATATTGAATGTTTCCTCTTTTTATCAACAACATTTCAGACCGATCCGGTGACCTAATGGTTAGAGAGTCCGCCTCGAAAGCGGAAGGTCGTTGGTTCGAACCCCGGCCGAGACAGACCAAAGATTTACAAAAATGGTACTGACAGCTGCCTCGCTTAGCATTAAGAGTTTTGTCACGGAATGGTGTAAATGTTATTCATTAAAAACATGTACTCGGGTTTCGTTTTATCGCTGTACAACGATACCCAAGGGTGATTATGTATATGGTCTATTGTATTTCGAAATCATGAGTACGATTCATCCTATGCCACACGTGCAAGGTGCTTTCGATACGGCAAAACGAAAAGTCTAAACGTATAAATACTTTACTGTATGTAAAGGGTCTTTACAATGCTAATGGTTTTGTCAGCAAGCGGCCTGCTTAAAGGATTCGCACAACTCCAGCTGTAGGGCTAGGTAATTTTTCGGTCTTAAGTGATAACTGATGTATTACCATATTTACCTTTGCATGTTTGTTATATAGTTTTCTTTATACAGCATAATGCGTGCATTTTTTGTATTCTTGTTGCAACGTAGTATAGGATTTATATTGGTAATGTAAAGCTACATTTTTTAAAGAATTGTTTACTATAGTCTTATCATTTTGTAATTGCCATAATAATATAATCTTTATAACTTACCATGTATGACGCCCTTACGTTATTATGTCTGTATCAAGTTTAGTACACTGTATCGGGTATATTTTCAGCTGTCTGAGGGTAGGAATATCCGGGGTGTCCGGTGTTTGAAGGTAGGAATATCCGGGGTGTCCGGTGTTGTCTGAGGGTAGGAATATCCGGGGATCCGGTGTTGTCTGAGTGTAGAAACGTCCATTTGTCCGAAGCGTTTAAGGTGCCGGAGTGTCTAATGCCTAGTGTCCGGAGTGTCTAATGTCAAGAGTGACTAAGGTGACCCAGCTGTATTGCCGTCAAAGGACCAGGGTGTCCGGAGGGTCTAATTGGAGTGTCAGGAGGGTATAATGTTCCGAGTGATCATAGTATTCCGAGGTTCCGGAGTCTGTGGCAGTTGTGAAATTGATTCGTAGGAGCTGAGCAGCGGATATGGTGCACGGGTAACGGAGTGTATCTCCATACATGTATTTTATTAGCTGTAGGCTAATTTTGGGTTAGTAAGACCCAGTGTATCATTCAGGACTGGATAGATAGATGGTGTATCCGTTCTTGTGTTTAGCAACATAATCTCGCTACCTGAGCGAATACATTTTTACTATGAGTAAAAAGCTTACATCGTTTACTATTTCAGTGAACTATATTCATCTTTCCATTATTGAATCATTTGTGAATCATTTATCCTGTTTTTTTGTGTTACTGAACTAATTTATTCGTATTTTTATTTCCATCTTTGAATCTGTGCGTTTTATGTTAAATGAATCCAATATTTGGATTATAAATACGCACACATCTTCATAATCTACTGCTCATATAAATCACCACATTAAACCATATATGTGTCGTCAAAACGTGTTCTGTTGTCAATCCGAAATATCCCACCCGGTTATCTTGTTACAAGGTTAGTGTTAGGACTGGTCGGCCTGGTGTCAGATAATGTGACTGGGTGGGACATCATGCTACGTGTCTGTGGCATGATGCCCCAGTGCTAGGCATAACTATACACTGACAAACTGCAGACATCGTAGCGATATGACTGAAAATGTGTTAAAAGCTACGTTAAATATCCTAATCACACACACACACACACACACAAACACACAAACATATTCTTTATCAGTACAAATGCTTTTACAAGTTGTTAGTAACTATGTTCATCTTTTAGCCATAGTGTTTGTTTAGTGTCAGCTTCTGCACCAATTAACATACACTCATGAGCTTCATCTGCTATAAGGTACTGGTCATTTCATTCTGCTATGGGGTTAGTGAGCCGAGATTTTCGTCCAAGCCAGTATATTTCATTTTTATTTATCTCCATTGTATCATGCTTCTTTAACAAAACAGTGAGATAGATGGTATTTTGTTAGTATGCTATAAAGCAGAGCATGATAATATATCCAGCTAATTGAGACCTAGAAATTAAAATATTAACATCACAGACCCTAATTGTATTGTAGTATTCGCATTTGTCCTATCGCATCATATTAAGAACTATCACGATTTACCGTGGTACAAAATTGTTTGTATTACTCATCTCTGTTATTCCGTAATTACGGACCAAAACTGAAACTCCTTTGATTTGGCTATACCAGTTTTCATAAAATCAGGTTTCGTTGCAATACTTGTTGAGGTAAATATATATGTAGTATGTGAACAAATTAGAGATTTCATGTTCGGCAGCAATAACTTATGGCATGTGTTTTTTGCAATGCTGGCTATAGTTCCTTTTTTAGGAGCGTTTAATTCTCACCCAACACAAGATGATTATACATCTGTGAAGAAGGAACCAAAATCCTAAATCTATTTTATTATTCTGTAATAAAGCCAACAATAAGCCCGCAAAAAAACAAATGGAGAGTAATTCAACGCAGGTTATGTTATATTTAGTGAAAAGTATTAGTGAGCATATACCCTATTAAATGCCAAATAGTCCTAAGATCTATTTTGACAGGTATTGTGTGCCCTTAAATCAAGTTATATTGCATGGACCTTATCCTGCCTCTTTAATAACTTTTCTTCTTAACACGTGTCAGCTTTTTTCAGCAACGTAGAAGAAATCTTTTTTTGCGTATTCCTTTGTAAGACCCAGAATCGACCTATCATTTCAGGGTGAGGTGATGTTTACGGCTTGACATTTACATGATTCTTCTAGTCCACTAAATATTTTCTCAATCATTGTTTCAGTTTGTTTTATGTATAAAGCCGTTGTCTGATAATTTATATTGCCCGTGTGTTGACATCCAACTCAAAGTGTCCCTACCTATTATATCAAATGTTTGTCTAGTAACCTTTATGCTTCCGTACTTCATCTTGTTAATAAACAAGTTCTTTGGTATCAGCACGGCGACTTTAACAGAGTGTCGTCTATAATTCAGAGCTAATCAGCCTCTTTTTGATGTTTACTGGCTGTGCTTGATAAATAGTTTGCCTTGGAGTCTCACTCAAAGTTTCAGGTCGTTATATCGACAATATAGCATGTAAATCGAATGTTTCTGTATTAAAAGTTTACATTGATATCAACAAGCTGTATAATGCTTGCACAACGCCGTTCACAGGATATCAACATTTCAAAAATATACAAGTGGGAACCAAATATCTTCCTGTCTCTTTAGAAAGGTTGGTGTATTTTAATGACGTGTATATGGCGGGGAAGGGGGGTATTTGCTGTACTCAGGGCACCTGAGTTGCAAAGTAATCTCGCCAATAATTAGCTCCTTTGTCAGGGCGTGTCCAGAAAAGATTTGAAAATTATTTATTAATGTCTGTATATGGTCTTCTAATTCAAGAAGAACAAAAAGTGCACACACACAATATCATTTCACATTTCGGAGTTAAGATACCTCTGTTTTATTTCAAACGTTATTATTATTATTATTATTGCTGCTGCTCCCACCGCAATTGATCATCGTGCGAGATATATTTCGTTCAGTGAAAGTATAAATATGTCAACAGTGTAAGATATGACTTATTAGCTTGCGTGGGCACGTATGAATGTGAAGAGAAAGCTTCAGCAAGATATGAACAGATCCTGAGATAGGAATATATATTATTTCATGTCCTTGAGACTGTGTTTCTGTACGCAAGATTTCGAATATGCAGATGCCTGAAACCCCCAAACCCATCGAGAACCAAATTTATGTTCCTGGTCAGTAACGATCGTTCCGATGGAAGTAGTTAGAGCGTCAGCTTCGCATGCAGGAGGTCGCGAGTTCGAACCCCGGCCGAGTCATTCCAAAGACTTATAAAAATGGTGTTTACAGCTGCCTCGCTTGGCGCTCAGCATTAAGAGGTTAGTGCTAGGACTGGTTGGCCTGCTGTCGTGATAATGTGAATGGGTGGGCCATCGTGCCCTAGTGCTAGACAGCATTATAAACTGCCACACTGCATTCATCGTAGCGATATAACTGAAAAATGGTTAAAGCTACGTTAAAAATCCAAATTACACACACACACACACACTTGCTCAGATCCTAATATGAACACAGGCAGAACATGCGGTGCGTGATACATTTTCACAACGTTCTTGCTGAGATTCAGAATTTAATGTTATTTTGTTAGGTATTCTTGATCAGAACTGATATATTTATGATTTAGTTCGTGTCCCTGCTGATGACTCCACTATTGATACGTCATATGATCATGTTCCCACCCAGAACATACCATATAAACGTACATTATAGAAGATATTTTGATAAAACCATGCATTTCCGCAATCAATGAAACACGGCGCAATATAATGTGCGACGATCCACATAACCTTTAGAACGTCATACGTTTATATCACTGACCAAATCCGAATCCAATTCATTATTACAACAGTGTGATACGATATCTGAACTTCCAAATTAACCTTTTGAAACGCAAAACAAACAATTTTATTTCTCAGTCATCTACGTCCCAAAACCGACCCAATCCTTTAGAAAGCTTGGCGACAGAACATCTCAACTTATTGTAAGCCTATTACAATACCTTAAGGTTATGTCGCTGTCAAAAGCCAACCATACCATTGACCAGAACTAATTATATCCCTGCTCAGAACCGAGACATAAATTATAGATAAACGTCTATAGACATCTTACATACACATAATTAATATACCCTCCATCAGTACCAAGCTTTAACATGGCCCTTTGGGCATCTTCTCTTTTAGAAAAAGATTGATCTACACCTTATATTTGTATCATCACCATCACCAGTACCATCCTCTCACAGAACCAAATATTGACACAAACATAAAAAGTAGTATACTTGAAGTGAGGTGTTTAATCTGCTAGCTCCGAACATACATCTCCAATCTACAGATCCAGGCGTCACTAAAAGTAATTTTCCAGTAAGACTTCTTGGTGTCTTTCCGCTGACTGCGAGATCCATTTAAACATTGTAGATGCATACCTTAAATGCTGTCATTGATGCTTTAATATTCCATTATAACATTGCTTAATAGAGACAAGTCTTTCTACATTGTCATTTTGCTTTTATTCTAACATATTAAAAACAATTCAAGTTTATTCATAGAGATTTCTAACTGATTTGTTGAAGAATCAAACAAATTTCTTGGACACAGAAAGACTCTTTATAATATTTCCTTTTTCACGAATTGTCAAAGTTCTAACGGGCTACAGCAATAATATAAGTTTAATTTCTCCAATTTTATCTTGATAGCTTAACTATCATTTCTTCAAACGTTTGTTCTGAATTTGATTCCAAGCAGTGTAAAAACATGTTTCCCATTTTAATGAATTTTTTCTGACAGTACTTATCTCTGCGGTTTTATTTCTACGTGCACAACAGCTTAAACAGGAAGAGATTTTTCTATAGAATTTCTATGAAAATAAAATCAAATATTATTTTCAAAGTCAATAAGCAGAAGACCATGGATATCCTTCTCTTCTGTATGCTATATTATTTCAGCTACTTAAGTTTGTGTGTGTCCTGTGAGCGAGCGTTCGTGCATCAACTTACACATTGTAGATGCATGCCCCCACCCGTCTGCGATAACCAAGCTTTTTCCCTGTACATACCCAACTATTAACACAGACAGAATAAGCGACTCGGGCTAAATGTTTTTGCTTAGAAAAAGAATTTAGTGATATTTTAAATATTCAAGCTCAGTACCGATATATTTGTGTGATTAAGTGCCTTTCCCGGCTGAGAACTACACTATTCACACGCCTGATGGTCGCGTCCCTGCCCAGAACCAAGATAATAAACAACGATTGGAATATATACATTGATTTAGCCAAGCATGTCCCAGTAGAATGTTTGAACATTTGTTGGACCTATTAAAACGCCATACGTTTCAATCACTGTCCAAATGCCGTTCAAATCCATTACAAAAACATCGAGAGAAATTGATTGAACTTAAAATGAACCTTTTAGAACAAACCTTGTTTATATAGCTACTAAACTCAGTTATGTTCTTCTCCAAAATCATTTATCCTCTTGCTCAGCCAACTAGTTCCCCAATCCGACCAAATCCTATACAAAGCAGCGCGATGGACTTTCTCAACTTACACTGAACCCATTAAAATGCTTTAAGTTTTTATTACTACCCCAAGTCAATTATAGCTTTGCCCAGAACATATATCCTTAATCGGAGCCAATTTCAAAATAGACATAAACGTTCATAGACGTCTTCTATCTAAATAATCATTATATCCTCCATCAGAACCAAGCTTAGACCTAGCTTTTTCTGCGTTCTTTCTTTCAGAAAGAAATTAATCGGCACATAATATTTGTATCATCATCACCTCCAGAACGAACCAGCATCCCATCTTGAAAACTCAGTTCGTCCCTGCACGGAACCAAACATTTATACATACAGAAATAGCAGCTGGTGCTATCTTATTGCTGGCAAATAGAGATTTAATGAGATTCTATTTGATCTGCTGACTCAGTGTCGATAAATTTCTAGGCTTTGTTTCATTACCAGGCTAAGCATTATGCTGTTCACACGCCATACCGCTATGCCCCCACACAGAGCCAAGCTTGCAACCAGCATATTTAAGTATATCACCAATTATGCTGTTGCTAACAGGCAATTAAATACACTTATGAAATAGTTTAATGCAGTGAGTGATTTAATACGGTTTGTAAACATGATATTTCATCGCATGATGGAGACAAGCGTATATAATCACAACGAGTCTCAAAGTCACGAGTGAAAGTATATCTTTTTGGGCATTGCAAGATAACATATATCTGGTATTTACACAGGAATATTTCTCCTTTAGAATATACCAGAAACTTTCCAACAGTGAATCTTAAATTCCCACTTCAGCGTATTAACCACACTTTTTATTTGAAAATGAAAGAAAGTTATTTCGTAAGGTTTCCTCATTTTCATAGGCTGATCCTATATAGACCAGTGACTCAAGAGATCGGCTGATTCGGATGAATTATCAGTCGCAGTATATTATAATTGTAACATTTTGACATTTCCTGATATTAAAAGTGACTTTTGAAAACAAAATCTGCAAGAAAGTAAGACTAATAGAAAGGATGAAGAAAAAAGCAATGGAAGACTCATATTTTATTAATGAAAAATTCCATGTTAACAAGAGGTCATGACAAGTGGCATCAAAGCACACAAAATGAAACCAAGCCTGTATCAATATTCAAACAATTACCCACTTATTTAGGCCAAGTATATTAATGTCTGATAAATATCTTACTCAGGTGTTTGACATCCCACGCATAATGACTGCCTATTTTGTCAATAGTGTAGCTAGAAATTATATGATCCAATGTCAAAACCTTTCTTTCTGTCAACATTATCTTCGTGCAGCTTTATATTCGAAATATGTTTTAACGAATATACTGGTAAAGCATTATTTTGTAATATACTTCATTTTAATATCGACACAAAGGATATATTAAGGATTTATAAATAAATATTTATTTCGTACAATAAAAACCTCACTAGTTCACTGAATTATCATTTGTTGAGTCAGTGTGTTTAACGTTTACGGGTCGTCTCAGACAACTATCTTACTCAGGTGGTGACACCTTACTCAAAGTTTCCCGGACTATTCCATCAATTACGAAACTATTACACTGAATGTCCTATTTCCTATTTTCATCAACAAGCTATAGAAAATCAGCAAAACAACTTTGCAGGGTGTCAGCTATAGTGTAATATTAATCAGACCACTTGAGTTGCAGTTTGAAAGCGTATACAACAAATACAATACAGATTTTTTTTTAAAAAAATCTCTACTCCAAGGTACTGGCCGTATAATTCTGTAGTCAAGGAAGTAACTGAGATTTATCGTCAGAGGCAAAATATGTTCTTTTCATTTAACTCAAGATAATATTTTTTAAAATTATAATGACATGGATTTAATACAGTATTAGTTTATTATGATATTTGACCCAGCTACTTGAAACCAAACTCATACCGCAGTATATTCAGAAATACAGTTATACTCCATCGTTTTGTGTGGTACATAACTCTTATTTCACCTTAATACAGACCAAAAACGAAATCCATTTGTAAAGAATTTATCAGTTTTATTTAATACGTACATAATCTGTTTGCAATAGCTGTGGAGGCACGCTTATAAGTAGTATTTAAGAATATGTAGATCTCCAATTCTTCACCAATACTTTATCTTGATTGCCATGTGGAATACAATTTATAGTTGTTTCCTACAAACGATCTGATCAGTCAACACCATCCATCATAATAATATTCTTATGTCTATGAATAAATCAACCAAATTCCTTCCAAAAGAATTTTGAAAGTTTCGAAATCAAACGAGCGGATGTTGAGTTATTGTACTTCCTTTTAATTACTAAATACCTGGATAGTAATTAATTGTATGCAATTTCATCTTTAATTCAAGTTTCTCTTCTTAATTTCATGTAAATAAGTTAATGCAGGTTACGCAATGTCTTTGCTTCCATCTGCTTCTCACAATTAATAATTTTCACAAATTATGACTTCACTACGCACACATTTCATGAAGATCGTTTATAATCAAACCATAATTTTTCCATAACTGAGGCATGCTTTGTGAATTATTATTTCTATTTTCTATAATACATAAATATTTGGTTACTTTTTCTCCTTTCTATATCCAAATTACATTAGATGCATTTCAAGCAGTGTTATCCCTTCTACCATTTTACCATTATTTCTGTAAATTCATCTTGATGACGGTCTAGTTTACTAAAAAGCGTCCTGGTCTTGCTCCAGTGTATTTATTGAGTCAAATAATATTTTCCTCTAATGATGATTTGTTTATTTTTGTGGCATGTATAAGACTTTGTGATTTCCAAAACCTGTATTAGCAAGGCTTCATAGAAAACTTGCTAAAAGCATAAGATCTATTTCAAAGGATGTTACATCTTTGTCTTTGCTTAATGCCAAATCTTGAAAAAGCGCCTCGTCCTAAGCTTCAACAACGTCCTTGTTGAAAAAAAAACGAATTAAAGAAATTGTATTAAATATTCTAACAAATATGTCCCTGCACATAACAAAACATTAAGACAGACAGAACAAGCTAATAATGCAAAACTTTGAATATCATTACTGCAAACAAGCAAGCCTTTTTGGCATTTATTAAATATTCTAGCACAGAACCGATATATTTCGAGATGTTTGTTCTAATACCACACAAATCACATGCTTCATGATCATGTCCCGCTCAGAACCAAGCATAAAAAGTTATTTCAAGTATATCCCTGCTTATAGCCCGCTAGATCTCAATCAGGTCCAGACCTTTACAAAGACAGCGTGATATAATGTCTACGCTTACAATGAACCTTTTAAAATGCACTTTAATATAAGTATCAAAATCAATTATGTTTTTCTCAAGAACCAATTATACATTTCCACAGAACCAAAGTTTAAAAGAAACGTTACGTCAATAAACGTGTCGTATCCATAAAACTACGCATATACGTCCATATAAGCAGGCTTTCAGTAAGACTTTTGTGTGTCTTTTTTCCGCTAACTACGTGATCTTTTAAAACATTCTAGACGTTTAACCTCCCCTACGCGAGAACTCTCTTTATCAATCCACGTTACCAAATAGCAACACGGACAGAACATGCGGATTGTGCTAAACCTCAACAACGCCATTACTGATCCAAAACTTATTAGGTATGGTGCAATCATACAATTAATAAAGAGTGATTATTCTGTTTGTCTTCCAAAAATCATAACTTGTCTAATTCTCATATTGTGTAAATGAGCATTAGTTGGTACCATTTTATCAAAATATATTCCATTCAAACTATTTATCAAAATGTATATTTTGAACACGTATCAACCAGTACATGTTTTAGTCAAAACACTAATATAAGTTAATATCATGCCTCTATTACCTAGTGGCATAGGATACACATATCTTTCGACAAAATTGATAAATTCTTTGACATTTGATTGAACGAGAAATGAGAACGTTGATCCTGGTAAGATATTCTCAGATACTTATAATTATTTGCACCCACCTCAAATACTCTTTGCTCTCACCTATAATACAACCTAGTCTTTATTCCTTGTCATTTTGCTTATACTGTAAAACAGTAAAAACAATTCATGTTTATTCATCAATATTTCCAACTGATTTGATAAAGAATTAAGCAATGTTCTTGGACGCATCAAGAGTCTTTATAATACTAACTTTTCCACGAGAAGTCAACGTTTTAATGGACTCCGGCAGGAACGTATTTTTAATGTCTCCAATGGTGACTTGATAGTTAACCTTTGTCATTTCCTTACACCTTTTTTATGTAATGCTAAGCATTGTAAAAACATGTTTTATATTTTAATGATATGTTCTGACTGAACTCATCTGTGCTATTTTCATTTTAGGAACAAAACAACTTGAACCGTTGCATTGCTACTGCGAAGGATGTGATTTTTCTATACAGCTGCCATGTATGTTAGGTAGCTCACAATGACATTTCAATATTATCTAATTGGGATCAAACATATTCAGTATTATCAGTTTTGTTCATTTGATCTTGGTATCTGACTTAATCTCAACATATTAAATGAAAACATAAGAGGATAAGGGATAACCATGCCTGCAGCCTTGTTCAGTAGGAGGCCTTTGTGAAACTTCACCGCTCAGAGGGATGTAAGATTTCTAATTCTTGTACAATAGTCTGCCCATCATTTAATCAGTTGGCCAGGATGTACAAAAGTTACCAACGTCTATGAAAACGAAATCAAATTCTGTTTCAAAGCTAATATATAGACGACTGTGGATATCCTTATCTTCTGTACCTTACATTATATCCTAAATAATTGTTCTATTTCCCCAATGGGTGCACGGTGTTACTGGCATATCGATTATTACCACTGTCCTTTTACTGGTGGTATATTTCCTTTCTAGCCATGATATTTCATTGTACCAGTAATAGAGTAATATTAAGAAATTGTGCAGAAATCTTAACATGAATTTAGTGCCAGTGAAATTATTATTTCATTTATCATCAATTCCCACAAATTATTCATAGTTTTACAATATTGTTTTATTTGTCACAGATTAATTTTACATATTACAAATATAATAATATTCATGCATCTTTTATCACGTGTTTGACATATCTGGCTTACATCAACATGGCGACCAAAAGGAATGTTGTGAGATATCTTTGGGACACATTCAACGTTTGGAATAATTTCAGATTTAAAAACAAAGAAAGATGTCATTGTGTGTGGCTATTTAAGGGTATTTTAATGTGTTAAGTACATATATTCCTTGTAAGACTGATAATCATCCCAAGATTTTCGGAGAGGAGGGGCTACATGTTTCTCCTCAGTGTTTATTTAATCTTAAAATAATTTTGTTTCTTCTATTATACGGTAATGGGTGCAATACTCTTATATGTTGCTATAAATCTTCGCAACATAATTTCTCCATCAATTTACTGACAGATACATTCCTATTAAAAGGTATCATACCGTGCACCAGGACCGTTTACTTCTATTTGTCAAAATTAATAAATTTCACAGAATGAGACTTCATTACGTACACATTTCATGATGATGGTTTATTAGCAAACCACCATTTTTCAATGATTGAGGCATGCATTATAAAACATAATTCCTATTTTCTACATTATAGAAATATTTTGTACTTTTCTCTTTCCTATATCCAAATTACTTTAGATGCATTTCTAACAGTTTTATCCCCTTTACTAGTTTAGCTCTAATTGCTGTAAATTCAAATTGATACTGGTCATGTTTAGTTGTAGAACATACCTGATTATGTTCGAAAGCATTTTACATCAAGTAATATTTTCCTCTACTGCTGAGTTATTTCTTTTTTGTAGGATTTATAACAGATTGTTGTTCTCATAATCTATGCTAATAAATCATCATAGAAAACTTCATAATCTACCGTAAGCTCCATTCTAAACAGTGTTACAAAGCTTTTCAAAAGAACATAAAGCAACATTTTGTAATACCCTCCTTGTATTCGCTCTTGACACATATGACATATTGAAGATCTCCGATAAGCAGTTACCATACAGATATAACTTTAATCGAGCAGCAAACTGCACAGAACTAGACCTCCAGTCAAAACAGCACTGGAAGATATTGGAATATGCACCTTTTTTTAGTAGAAGTCATACTAGTCATGCATGCTTTCAACACTGACTGTTGCAGTAATGGGTGTATTCTTTTTAGAATTTGATGATAAATACCTTTATGTGGCAAATATTAATTTAATGTGGATTCGTATTCATCCATATTACTTTGGAAGTCATATCTTTATACTCTCCTAGAGGTGCATACGGCAAAAATCCATGCTATAGTATGTTAACATTTTGGTCGAAATAAACCTAAAGGTGTTATCCAGTTCAATCCAGGTTTCATGTCGTGCGGTGTGTTCTCACAATGAAAGCTACGCACACTAATAAAACAAACTCGTACTACCCTCGATTTTGACGAGTCACTCGACGTACTTTTATTTTGACCCAAGTTTAGTAGATTTTTGGTGACAGTTCACGAGCATAGTATTCAATAATCAGGATTGAATAGACTTCGGTTAAAGACAAATAGTTTTAAATTGTAATTTAATATGAGTAAATGCGCTTACATGTCCCACGTGACTTGTACGATATGTTTAATCACTAGAGCACACAACTCAGACAGGGCTCATACTGTTACGGCAAGTATCTAGTTTACAGCCGAACCTATAAGTGATTATATGCAATAGTAAGTGTCCAATAGTCCTAAAATATATTGAAATGTACAAATGAAAAATCACATTCCCTAAAATAATTACAGTATACCGTGGTAGGTATCTCGATTTTGTTCAGAAATAAAATGATATACTGTGAATTTAACTGCAATTTTCACTATATACAGATCTGAAACGAAATACATTTGATCTTGATGGTTATTTTCTTTCCTCTGGGTAAGTGTGTCGCAAAAACGTTTTGCTGTCCATGAGGCGATATAGCAATTACTCTTGAGCCACGGATGCTGGTTTTGACACACCTATTGACTAGGACCAAACATTGAAAATCATACAATGATAGCTTGCACACAATATCGGGCGAGATTTTCTGTTTTTCAAATATCCCAATGTAAAAATCTAAATTCAATTGTTTAAGAACATTAGACATCGAGTCTGCCATTTTAGCCTATTTCACCAGCGGTCCAATGCATGGTAACTTCACGCGCATGCGCAAGTTCTATTTTGCTTCTCATTATAATGAAGTTTCATATAAAGACCAAAGCACATCATATAAAGAAATTTGCACATCATATAAGGAAGAAAGCACAGCATATAATGAAGTTTGCACATCATATAACAAAAATTCTCATATTAAGACAGCTCTGGCGTTCCATATCTTATGGTCATGTACCAATCCAGAACCTAACTAATAAATAGACATTAGAATATATATCTGGACCAGACAATTATTTTCCCAATCAAACAAAAACAGCGCAATAGAATGTTTGAAGATACACATAACCTTTTAGAACGCCATACGTTTATATCAATGCCCTAATCCGGATCCAATCCATTATTAATACAGTGTGATACAATGTCTGACCTTACGAATGAACCCTTTCAAACACAGTTTGTTTATATAACTTCTAAAATCAGCTATTTTCTTTTCCAGAACAAATAATTTCCTTGCTAAACCATCTACGTCCTAAAGCCGACCTAATCCTTTAGAAAGCTGGGCGACAGACCTTCTCAACTTATATTGAAAATAATAAAATAAATAAGGTTATATTGCTGCATAAGGCCAACAATACCATGGACCGGGAACCAATTATATCCTTGCTCAGAACCTAACATTAAATTATAATAAACCATTTATAGACGTCTTTTATCCAATGACTATTATATTCTCCTTCAGAACCAAGCTTAGACATAGGTCTTCTTTTAGAAGAAGGAGTTAATCACCACATTATATTTGTATCGTCATCAACTCCACCACCAGCATCCTCTCGAAGAGGAACTTCGTTCCTTCACAGAACCAAATATTGTTACACATAGAAAGGGCAGCTGATGCCATGTTCAATGAAGTTTATTTCTGATAAACATACTTGTAATGAGAAGGTATTTAATCTACTAGCTCGCAACCAATATCATTCTAGGTATGTGTTTATGTCCCGCCTCAGAATTACACAATTCATAGACCTTACATTCATGTTCCCGCACGATCTGAGAAGCACTTTTATGTGTTCATATAGCTACAAAAATCAATTATTTTATTCTCCAGGACCAGTTTTACAGTGGTCAGAACCAGAGTTTAAGGTAGACACTAAATATCATAGATGTCTCGTAAACACAAAAACCACTCAGACACTTCATAATAACCAGCGTATAGGAAATGCTATCTAACCGCTCACTATGCGAATTATTTAATGTGCTAGATGTATAAAACCGTCCCACCAACCTCTGTGAGAACCATCGTTATCTCTGCATAGCACCAAATAGTAACCCACACAGAACAAGCGCTTCCATCAGAATTTCAACAGTGACCTTGCTGGAAGAAAAAAGAGCTAACGAGATTTTATTGAATATTCTAAAACACTTGTCCCTGTACAGAACAAATAAATAGACAAAAACAACCAGCTCAGCCTAACTTCAGCATCATTATTCCCGACAAACAAGCCTTCATTTACAGTCACGTGCTCATGCCCATGTCCCGTTCAGAAATAAGCTTATAAAGATATCTCAAGTATATCCCTGATTATAGCCAGCTAGATCTCAATCAGAACCAGTCCTTTACAAAGACAGCGTGATATAATGTCTACGCTTACAATAAACTTTTGTTTAATATAACTACCAAATCATTATGTTTTTCTCAAGAACCAATTATAACTTAGCACGGAGCTAACGTTTCGAAGAGACTTTAATTCAATATATGTTTCGTTTCCACAAAACTATGTATATTTGTCACTATAAGCAGGCTTTCAGTAAGTCTTTTGGGTTTCTTTTTACCGCTGAAACGTTTAAACATTTGAAACATTTGAGACGTATAACCCATCCCTCCGCGAGAATTCTCTTTATCAATACACTGTACGAAATAGTAACACGGACAGAACACGCGGCTCGTACTAAACGTCAACAACGTTATTGCTGACCCAAAGCTTCTTAACTATGGTGCAATCATACAACTAATTAAAAGTGATTATTATGTTTGTCTTTCAACAATCATGACTTATCTAATTCTCATATTGTGTAAAGGGATATTATTTGGTACAATGTTATCAAGACATTTTCAATTGAAACCATTTATAAAAAAGTACATTTTGAACACGTGTCCACCAATATATGTTTTTAGTAAAATCATATACATTAGTTAATAGCATGTCTCCATTTAGAGAGTACCTTTGAATACAAAAATTTTTCCACAAACATTGTATCCTATGGTAACTTCTCGCTTTGGGCCTTGGTCTTTCATAAAGAGTATGTTCGAGTGGTACTATCCGTGCTGCGTTTTTCAAATTTTATTGTTTTACCAGGCGATGTGTTGCTACTAGGATTATTGGTTTATGTACTATTTTGTTGCAATTTGGAATGTCCATGGTAAGTTTAGTTCTGTTGAATGTATTTATCGCTTTGTGTTCTCTCTAATGGCTGTTAGGCAATCATTGTTCTATCATGGACGGTGATATTTGTAGACACGACAACCACCTTAAATAAACAACCCTCTAACAAACCAACCCAAAAGCAAGGAAAATATAAATAAACACACACCATAAAAACACCAAACACCAGTTGCAACAAATCACCCACATCCACACGCCAAAAGCACGCCATCATCCTCACTCCTTTTATCAAAGGAAGGTGTAATAACATAGCCGAAGTTTTAAAAGTAACGATGGTGGTAGAACTGTTGAAGCGAAAATGAGGCACATTCTCTATAAGAGAAAACAACATGATAATCAAAAGCGAATCAGCAGGTGAAGTCGTGCAATTAAACAATAAAGATAGCAAATCCTACGGCCCCCGGACCAATCGCTACGCTAACTAATCTGAAGAGTACAGGCCAGTCTTGAATACCTCAGGGCGATAATTAAGAGTCCCAATAGGATTTATGGTCAAGTAAATTCTGCAGGACAAACAAACTAGGTTATAGGCAAGAAAACAGAACCGAGCAACCAACCCATAACAAACAATGGAAGTACTGCATAGAAGATTAAGCAATCATAATAAATAAAATAAACACAAATACAAACTACAAGAAATCTAATAATGTGGCAGTCTAGCAAGCGGTTAGCTCAAAAAGTTTGAACTGCTAAGTGAAACGGTCAACGTCAAATGTATACACAACCAGGATATTGACATATTTAATGACAACCTAACTGAAACTTTAGTAAATTGTAGAATACCCAAATAAAAAGGGTTAATACAATGTCAGATGCTATTGGTTGTATTTATATTAGAATAGTCAGTGCCACGTGACAGAGGCTGACTATAAATGCATATCAGGTAACTAGTTGAGAGCGCAAGAAAATAACAATGACAATAGAAGGTTGGATACTTTGTTGTGTTGTGTTTGTAGCAGCTGCAAACAGTTGCTATGGGTTTTGTCAGTTTCCACCAAGTTTGTGGTGCAGCTCACCTGAAATAGCAGAAGAATGTGGCGTATGTATTTTGAAAGTTAAAACTTATTAAATATGTACACAAACGATGTCCATTGAAATATTTTCATGTTCTTTTATTTTGTTCCAGGGAAAAGTTTTACATTCCAGTAATTTCCTATGCATATCTTCATGCAGTTTGATTTTTATTTATTTATTTATTTATTTATTTATTTATTTATTTTTATGTATTTGTTCATTTATGAAGATTTAAAATGTGTTTTAGAGACGAGCAAATGTAATAAGAATCCTGTTAAGTGTTTTTGACTGTTGAGACTCACCAAACATGTTTGGATTGTTTGTCTGGCAATTTCATTTGAACCAGGATATTTTGATATCATATGTTCATTTAATTCTGGTCATTTTCTTCTTCTGCTGATATAATTGATATCATTATTTTGTTTGGTGTGCAACGCAGAGCAAAAACTGCTTTTATAACTATTTTGGGGATAGCTTCGCACGTCTGTACTCCATTTGCCTTTAGATGGTCATTAGCTTATATGTAATGCAAAGGGGAGACAATGGAGAAAATCTTTGATCCTTGTATATAAAACGTGGCTGGTATGGCCTTTATATTCACTAGCAGCATACTACTCCTTATCTTCCTCATCATAAAAATTACAAATTGTGGTATTCTTCTTCTTATTATTATCATTATTATCTTTTTTAGGTCTCAGTCCAGTGTCAAGGGTGGCCTTGTCTGGATCAGGTTGATGCAAAGCCAGTTGATTTGGTCGTCTACTATGAATCTATGTGCGACGACTGCAGTCAACTGTTTGTGGATCCGCTCGACCATGCGTACAAAGAAGTTGCAGAAATCATGAATCTGCAATTGGTGCCCTATGGCAACACAAAGGTATGTGTTGATAAGTGATGAAAGATGTTCGTTTATAAAAACGTTAGTATGCAACTTAACTATAGCTGTTACAACGACATCATATCAATAGGGGACTTGAGATTTATCTAGGTACTATGCTTAACTGCAACTATAACAATTATGTCACGATCAGTAGAGGACAATGGATTATTTGAATACAATATTTCACGATAAATATAAGGGAGATCTCAAGTCAGCGTGGGAAATGTACATTAATTACACGTTATGCTCCACAAAAACAATGACCTCAATACAATGGGAGCATGAAAATAACTTGGATAACACGCTTCATATAATAGTGATATCAAGTTAATCGTTGACATGGGAATTTAGTATCGACCTCGACCATAATGCAGAGGCAGATCGAGGTCCTCGGTATAATCTATGCTTAAGCAGTATAAATGTTCTCTCCATTTAAAAACTCGAGAAAGGTTCTAAACATAAGTATGATTAGATATATGTCTGTATGCAATTAGTGATCCAGTGTGTATTTGTATGTATTAGTCATCTAGTGTGGTTTTATATGTATTAACAAATCCGGGTGTATGTGCAAGTAATTAATACTGCAATTTATCCAGTGTAAATTTATCTGTAATTGCCTATCCAGTTTACATTAGACGTATTAGAAATGATGGGAACATCTTTATGCAGTATATCAGGCGTCTAATATGCATAAAAATATCTTTATAAATAATGGAAACATTAACCTTAAATGTGTGCAGAATGCAAGGTATTCAATAAATATTTTGTGTTCCGTCAGGTCTATTATACCATCTATTTTTTTAGCTTGATTCAGTTTAAAATCCATCTATTTCGTCTTCATCATTGTACAACGATATCAGGATTACAGGGCCATTCACGGTTTCATCCCATTACTTTATATTTACTTTAGGAAAGACCTGATGGAGATAGTTGGGTATTTACATGTGAGTTTGGCGCTGAACAATGCAAATCAAACACAATTCAGGTAAATGTCTATTTCTTGCATAATCTACTTAGGGTTTAATGTTTGTTTGTTGAACAGAAATATACTTCCTAGATAATGTGTGTACAACGATTTATTTCATCTACAGATACAATTTAAAGCGCAAAGTCATTAGCTTCTATTTTTTTAATGCCTCAGAGCAAGTTAATTTTATAATGGGCAAGCCAGTATCCAGATACGATGCAAGTATAGTGGATAGTGGGTCTTTTTTGAATGGGGAAGTTAATCAGTTAAAACGTGTAATGCCTGAGTAAAAAATATATGAAAAATTATTCTGAATGTAAATGTGAAGAATATGAGCTTTTAATGTATTCATTATTTTCGAGAATATATATATATATATATATATATATATATATATATATATATATATATATATATATATATATATATATATATATATATATATATATATATATATATTGTCCTGCTACTAATATGTATGGTCCTAACCATGGTACTAATTTATATATGGTCCAACGAACATGAATAAACATGCTCGTATAATGTACATCGAATGGTTATATAATTATGATAGAAGCCATTAACCTAGTCATGAACTCTAATAAAGTTAACAAAATATGTTTCTATAAGACAATCCGGAAGGTATGGATGTAATGAGAAGTACTAACATTAATTATATTAGGCTGATATCTGGAGACATTCATATATGGATAAGGAAATATATTCTTAAACACTAAGTTCCAATGGGATTCATTTATGTTCCGTATAAAAGGTAAATTAGTGTTAGGTACCACAAATAATTATATACCACAGAATAACAGTATATTTCTGGATATACCTTGATAAGTACCATATTATCTTGCAATCAATTTATGCAATATTTGTTCTTTTAAAATTTCTTCCTCTCCAATTGATGGAAAAAGATCATGCTTTATATTAAGCTTACAACACCATGTTATATCCATCTTATTAGAAAGAAACATAATAATCCAGAGATGAATGAATATATCTTGGCTAGGAAGCATACATCAGCACCTTAGAGCAGATGAATTTGCTATGTCCATTATTAGTGCTCTGCAAACTGTTATCACCGTGAAAAAAAACATGTTGTAAAAAGTGTAGAGATGGGGAACAAATGGATAATACTATCAAAAGTATTTATGTAAAATACATAAAAATACATATATTACAAAAACTTCATTATTGTGATAACTGATTAGAAACATGTCCAACGAAAGTGCATGAATTGCAAAGACATAATTGCTATAATAACTCCTTAGCAATAAAATAATAAAGGTGCATATATTGCTAAACTTAATTAATGTAAATGGCTACTAATAAAATGACTAACAAAGCTATATATATTACAGAGACCTAATTATTGTGATACCGTCTTAGACATATGGCTAGCAATACTTTGTATATTTCAAAGAATTAATTGCAATAATAACCAAGAAGAAATAGGAATAACAAGGGTGCATATATATAAAGGCTTATGTACTGTAATGATCTATTAGGTATATGACTAACAAAGCAGCATATATTACAAAGACTTAATAACTGTGATAACCGATTTGAAGTATGACTAACAAAACCTTTGTTACTGTAATTTTCCCTTATGAATATGACTAACAAAGTTGCATAAATTACAAAGACTTAATCACTGTAATAACCTATTCGGAATATGGCTAACAAAGTTGAATATATTACAGAGACTTAATCATTTTAATTACCTTTTAGGAATATGATTAATATTAAATTTCATATTATTACTGAACTAATTTAGTTTTCTTTCTTTCCATAGGCTTGTGCTATTCATCTTGCTGAGAACATTTCGGCGTCATTTCCATTTATCAAATGTATGATGAGCGTATCTTCAGACACAAACGTCGACGTCGCTGCTGAATGGGTACAGTACCTATCATAAGATATATCACATGTCCCTACTATGTGATAGGCCCCAGGTTCCCACCCTGTGATATGTCCCAGGTGCACACCCTTTGAGTCTCTCCAGGTCCCCATATTGTAATTAGCATCCCATAACCTCATTTCTGGTAGATCGTAGGTCCCTACATTTTGTTAGGTCACATATCCACACCCTGTGATAGGCCTCCTGTCACTGTCTTATAAATGATTTGTAAAGCAGAAGATGAGAGTATCATAAAAATAAATACATATGGTATGGCGGAACAACTGACCTTGACAAAATGCAAAAACCTGCATCAACTGTGACATCTATTCCATATTCATTTTCTCTTCACAAAATTCACGCTAGTTGACAGAACAGTGTTTATGTAAATGGAGAAAAAAATTAAATAAAAATTCCATGGCATATATAGGAGTCAAGTGCATGCGAACCCAGACCGCGTTGCGATTGAAGGTTGGTTAACAGTTGGTAAGAATTTAATCCAGTTATCTGATAGTAGATTGATATATGTAACGCTTTGCCACGAAGTCCATTACAGTAATATTGCATTGTTTATTTCTGCTTTACACATGTTGAAGTATTTTCAAGATGATGGTAGTCATTCTGGTACATATATTGAATATACAAAAGTTATAGTAGATTTTGGAAACCTAGCTCTAACCGTACATCAAGAACGACTGGATATACAATTGTAGAAGCAGATTTAATTGCTGAAACTCGTAACTTAGGGAAATAGCAAGTTACTGAGCACTTAATTATAATGGAATCCCATGTATAAGGAACTAAAATTATGCAAAGTTTGAGAACAACTAAAAACCTTGTAAATGTTCACCATTTTAATAAAGTAACATTAACGATCAGCTTTAGAGTGTATATTTTTTTGATATCAGCAAGCTGAATTGTATCCACAATGTTGTAGCCTCAACCTGGTCAATGTAAAGGAATGGAATAACAGTATTATTAGTTCAGATGTGTATATACGAAGCCATTGGTGGTTATTTATAAGGTGTGCTTATCACCCAAGATGAAAAATGCATTTGGTACCTAGTCCTTTTCTCTGTTGGTAAAATTATAAACGAACATCCTCCTTCCCCTTCGACATCCATACCACTTACATTTGGTTACTTCATTTAGGAAATATAACTCCACTGCCACAACAACATAAATCTGGTTGTAAAATGTCACGTGGAGAAAAACATATGCTTTGATAAGTGCATAGCTATCAGTTTTACCTGCTTTGTCCTCATTAGTTTGTCTACAATTGGTTTAGTGAGGAATGGGGGAGATTCTGCCCAATACATAGTAGGAAACGCAAAAAATTCATTACTTGCAGAGACGGATCACAAAGCTGACGATGGTACAATTTAGTATGTAGCAGAGATCACATTATATCAATAAAGTCATCACGAAGTGCATCCATGTCACATTACATATTGGATTTCTATCTGTTTTTAGAGACGGAAGGTAGAAACCAGTCTAAATACCCATGTACCTATGCACAAAGATGATTAAGGTTAAGTCGACCCAGGCGCCAAAAGAGTTTTATGGCCGAGGAGTATAATTGATATCGTCACATTGAAAGTGTCAGATAATACCACACTTGGTCGTGTTGATGACCTTCTGTTATACCCAAGGATCATCAGTTAACTTCATTTCACATCAGCGCACATCATATTTAGATCGCAGAATCAGTGTTTTGACTAAACATTTTCGTGTGGATAAGGGTCTCTGCCAATAACAAAGAGAATCAACCAAAAGAAACCTAGTTACATGGCATTTTTAGTATTCAATGAAGCCATTTTTATATCTGACTCAATGTTGTTGGAAATTGTTGGATAGGAAATACGTTTGATGTGCCATTTTGTATAGAAACTACTGTGATTATTTCCTAACAATCACTAGTTTAAATGTACTAAAGGATTTCATTGCATCGAATCTGAGCAGCGCAGTGCATATTGTTTCAGCTAGCTAAATATACCAAAGGTTGTCGTGGAGAGTGCACTGAAATATTTTATGACTAATTTCACTTCTTCTTGAATATATGCATCTGGTTAATCAAGACCAATTAGATGTTTTGTTAAAGTTCTCCTGCCAATTATTTCACAAGATTGGATCTTTACGGTAATTTCTATTACAAACACAGATAACTAGCAACATGCTATACAGTCAATAAGCCTGCAATTAATATTGTTCAATTGATATCTCCATGATATTTCATTTTATAATAGTTACTCATTCAGCCCTCGGATGCGGGAGGTCATGGGTTCGATCCCCAGCCGAGTCATACCAAAGACTTACAAAAATGGTACTAACAGCTACCTCGCTTGTTGCTCAGCATTGCGAGGTTAGTGTTAGGACTGATCGGCCTGGTGTCAGGATAATGTGACAGGGTGGGACATTATGCTAGATATCTACGACATGATGCCCAGTGCAAGGCATCACGATAAACTGTCCCACTGCAAATATCGTAGCGATATGACTGAAAAATTGTTAAAGCCACGTTAAAAATCCAAATCACGCAGACACATACTCATTAGCAGGACCAATTTTAGCAAGCCTGATGCTGTTTTCATAACCTTAAAGATAACTGGCAATATATATGGAATCATTCAATGTAAACTTGTGTAAATTAGAATCACTTCAACCCTCCAAGTCATAAATACATTGATTCAGTAGCATGACACTACTGGGATAGTGTATTTCTGAGACTAACATTGTATTTTCAGTAGTTTGATTCAGCATCATAACTACTGGGACAGTGCAGTTATGTAGTTAAGATTGTATTTTTGAACCTTGATTCATTAGTCTGACACAAATGGTACAGTGCATTATGAGGTTAACGTTGTCCTATCTTCATATGCATAATTTTGTCATTGTGGGCAAATGTACAATATTAAGCATCATGTATGCTGATAGCCCTGTTTTGTCAGTCGATGAGTGTTTTCTAAAACAAACGAGCAATTTAAATAAATCATCCTAATTTTCTAAGAGACAGTCTGTTGAATTAATCGTTCAAAAAGTGTTAAAGGTAGGTGATTGGCTGATATATATATATATATATATATATATATATATATATATATATATATATATATATATATATATATATATATATATATATATATATTGCTTTCAATAAGGTTTTACACATATTTCGTTCGAAAAAGACTGATTATATTAAATATCCCAAAACGTTTTTTTTCGCAGTGTGCACGACCTCTCGGAGTATCACAACTTTGGTTCGACGCAGTTGTGTGCTCAAAGGGAAGTGAGGGTGAGAAACAAGAACACCAGATGGCTCTGCGGACCAAAGCTACACAGGCACCCGATGATGGTCATGTACCCTGGGTGAC
Source organism: Sinohyriopsis cumingii (assembly GCA_028554795.2). Classification (NCBI taxonomy): domain Eukaryota; kingdom Metazoa; phylum Mollusca; class Bivalvia; order Unionida; family Unionidae; genus Sinohyriopsis; species Sinohyriopsis cumingii. Next base: position 36,398,511 of record CM068837.1, read on the forward strand.
ACTAAATGGGGTTGAGTATTCCAGATACTTGTATACATTAGCTATGCCATGAAATTGTATGTATGTATGTATGTATGTATGTATGTATGTATGTATGTATGTATGTACTTATTATTATTATTATTATTACTAATGGGTTTGCCCAACTAAATCTATTTAAACTTCATGTACTCTACAGGTTGCTCCAAGACCACAATCTTGAAGACCCTATTTAATCAATTTCTCATCAGTGATATTCCAAGGAAATGTATGTAACCAATTTCAGTAACCACCCCTTCAAAACTTAAATGTCTGGTCCCAATTAAGAAGATAAAAAAAAATCCCAAATCCCAAACAGTATATACGCTGAATAATAAATGTATTCATATTTTTATTAAAATAAGTATTCTATGTTGCATTATTTAAATACATGATTGACTGACACAGATGTATGTAGAATCGTACAGTGTTTGTCCTGGATTTATGTGGTTACCCGTTAAATTACCCTGCCCCTATAGAAATGGACGAGAATATAATGTTTATGAAGTAACTAAAAAAAAGTTGTAACATTCATTACAAAATAGAATTGTGTGGGTGTTTGACTTGCAGATTAGCCCGTCTATCCCAGCATTTTCTAAGTAACATTTTGCATTCGGGCAAGGAGACAATTTCTTGGACTGACCAGTGAAAAGCATCTTACCAATTTACGTCACAGAGCTGTAAACAGGCGTTGATGCTATTCGGATGTAATTTCTCCACTGTTGCATTCCAGTGCATATCGTGTAGTGCTGTTGTTATAACACACTGCCACGAACATGAAGATAACACTAAGCTTATCTTTTTTCATTAATTTATTTATTACACTTACGCTTGTTGACGTATTATGTAAGGGTCTATTCGTTGAAGATATTTTCATATAAACCTGCCCTGCACCGCAACATTTACAAATGAGAAATCACCCCACCCAATTTATGAAAATGCTTGATCGAATTATATATATCCTGATTCAGAAGATGAACCCAAGTTCCTAAACTCACTCCCCTCCGAAAATTAAATGATAGCTCCGAAACTTGCAAAAGTCTGTAATACAGGTCGTACAATCCGTTCATGTGAAGGACAACAACTACTGTCCGTACTTGCATATCAGTCGGATCCAATAGCAAGCAGTATTTGGTATTATTCTAACTCGTTTATATAAGTTAAACAAGATAAATAATGATCTTTCGACACAGTATGTGAAAGCAGATCAGGGTCTTTGTTGATTTGCATCTGAATCCCAACTTAAAAGCAGGATAGTACAGCATTTGATTCCCAAATAATTTTTGTGGTAAATAAATGGTAAATATTAACAAGACCTGTAAAAAGAGAAATTCCTGTCAAGACCGCTTTATGATCCATGGTACCAGTTTACTTGAAACAATTGTATTGTGTACTTACGTGCCATTAGTTTTTTTCAGTTTGCATACAAACGTTTGCTTTATGTTTACCTGAACGTGTTTAGTTATAAGCAGAATTGAATTTTCGAGATTTGGTGTAAAAGAGGCCAAAGTAGCGACCGTTTTTCCTTTGTTTTAGGTTCCTATTGATGACATACTGGACAAATCAGGAAATGACCTTGTAAGCTTGATATGTAAGGAATACCAGGTAAATAAACCTTCATAATAAACCCATTAACCTTATAAACATAATATTCCTATCATAGATCTTTCATCAGGTATATTCACTGTAAAATTTAAAGTGAAGTTTATTTCAGGCACATACTGCTGCGTTGACAAATTTGGTAATCATATAGATATAACCAATTTACGTACCTTTCGTTAGTATTATCAACGCCATGTTCGGCAAACATATTTTGTCAGTCTGCAAAGGGAAGCTTTGGTTAATAGAGCCAGTGTGTAGAAGACCCCTGGTTACATACGGCCTCTCTGAAAAGGAGGCATGGTTATGGAGGGACGAGTCAGCAAAAGAAGTCTGTATTCTATATTACAAGGCTTCAAGGGTTGTATTATTGCTATAGAACTATTCTGCAAAGGAGGCACTGTTACAGAAGGAATAATCTACAGTTCAATAAGAATTCCATTCACAATGGACAGTTCATTTATAATTCCACTAATACTCTAGCTCAATAATAATTCAAGTCACACTGTATAACTAAATACTAATTCCACTGACAATCTTGCTCAATAATAATTCTACTAACACTTTAGTTCGATAATACTTTTATTCACAAAGCATAGTTGAATAATAATTCAATCACATTTTATTGATAAATAATAGTTCCATTCCCAAGTGTATAGCTACGAAATAAATTTTAAAGAGTTAAAGATTTGGTGAATACTAAATGAAAGAGCACATTGTTATCTCTAAGTCATGCAAAATAACTAGTGTGGTATGGTGTTTTAAATACCTCGCAACCTGATAAACTAAATATATTCCAACAATAAATTAAACAGTCTTTCTGCAGACGTCGAACAAAACAGATATTTAAATTTGGGTATGTATAGATCACTTCCGGCCTGGTAACATTTGTCTGAACTTTTGTGTATCATCATGCCTTTTTCATAAATATCGTATCATTAATATAATATATTTATGAAAAGTCAGTCAGACTGATGATGAAACTGTATTCCACATTTTTTGTAGTAACGGTTAGCATAATTATGTCCCATACCACTAGACAAGCAGAGTTATAGTTCCCTATACTGACCTTTTAAGCACAGTAGAATTTACGGCTGAAGGCAGGTAATTGTTGCCTTTAAGGGCATTTAAAGCAGAGCAACCTCTCATCTGAGTTCTCGACGCTGGCAGCCTGTAAATACATTAGAAGCATAGTAGAATCTCATCTGAGAGCTGGACGCTGGCTGCCTAAAAAACATGTTACAGTCGTATTTGAGGGCACTATGTTGGTTGCCTATAAGAGCGTTTTCCGCACAGAAAAGTCATATTAGAGATTTAAATGCTGTTTCCCCAAATATGATTTTCATGAGAGTAACAGATCATCTTATGGCTGAGAGCTTCTTGCCTTAAGATACAGTAGAATCTTGTCTGAGTGACCGATAATGGTTGCCCGTGAAATACCGTAGAGTATATTATGACGACATGTTGATGGTTGCCTATTTAGTATAGCAGCGACTCATCTGAAGAGAGGCTGATGTTTCTTTGTCTGTTACGTATGACATAGTTTCGTGTGAGGGCAGGTTGAAGCTTGCCTGTTGAAAACAGTAGTATCTAAATACGAGGGCATGTTCACTGTTTCCTGTTAAGTACAGCATAGCTTAATACGAGAGCAGGTTGATGGTTGCAATAATAATAATAATAGTAAAAACCCATCATATACTGGTCTACACTTTCGTGTTACTTATGTTTTCAGCACACATCATTGACCATGTTCAACAGTATAATTTAGCATTGACACAGTGGTGGTAAATATTGTATGGTCTTTGCATGGATGCATTTGTGAGCAGATTTCAAAATTATAATCACTTTTTTATTTCAGGGTCCTCTACCATATGGCTGTAGGATGGAAAAAACTAATCCGAACCATCTTTGTCATAATGCTTAAGATATAATATGTGCATGTTGATGTTGGATGTTACGATTTTCTTTTATACTTGTACTAGTATTGAATTATCAACTTAAAACTGTGCTCTTATCATTTAATGTTGTATCATGTTTTATTTAATAAAGAGTACTTAAATGAGTGGCAGCTTGTTGGTTCTTTCAGCTCTAATGGAAATGGTTTGAGTAGTTTTTAACTATCAGCCTCAAAATGTGATAAAAAAGATATCATGTTACCTCAAACAAATTTTCTGTCTGCATGTAAAATGAAATTAGGAAACATTTCCTGCGAGTGATATATTTATAATAATTTGGAAACAGAATAACTGATTCCAATTCAATGTGCCAAGAGTTTAAATATATTGTTTGTGACACCACAAGATGAAATATGTCAGGTATTTACACATAAAAATAACATTTCCGTTTTATTTTATACTAGATTTCCTCCAGAATGGACCTTTAAACCCATTCGTCAGCATAATACCCGAACCCACACAATTCCTATTTAGAAACATATCCAAATTATTCTGTCAATTTATTTTCAATGACTTTTCATATAAGGATCAGAGACTTAAGAGAATGTAAGGATTGATATGATCTATCAATCGCAGTATATTCCATTTGTGCCATTGTGAGATTGGCTAAAACTAAGAGTGACCTTTAAACTCACATGGAAGCAGAGGGCTCTCAGGGATGGAATTTAAAGAGGTGAGGGAGACAAAAACACGACAAGGCTGAGGAATCATTAATTACAGATCCCATGTTGACAAGAGGGAAATAAAACGGACATTAAACCAAAAGAAAACCCAAACCAAATCATATATCACTATTCAAATAAATATTTACTTGCGCTAGTCAGATCTCACGAATCAGTCAAAACTGAAAATGCATTTATTGTGTTTTGAACACTGATGTGGCTGAAAAAGATTCGTACAACGAAGGATACATTAATTATACCTTCGCAATCTTAACTGTTAATTTATTGTGAATACGTAATTTAAATATATAGTCATTTCTTACAGGTTCTTTAGTCTAAACACTAGTCTAAATTGAGTTCATGTCTCCATTTATCGTGTACCTTTGAACATGATTCGTTTTCTATAAAAATCGATAAATACTCTGGCATCCTTTACTTTGTTGAAGAAATGGCATAGGTGGTATTCTAAATTTTGCAGCCTCAAATATTTACTCTAACATATACAATCCCTTCTTATCAAAAATGGACAATTCCTCATAGTTACTTGTTAGGTAAGTTCAGAATTAAAACACAGCTGTTGCATATCTAGCAAACGATCCTATATACTCCACAATTTTACAGATGTTTATAGAAAAGATGTGAAGTTCAACTTCATTAGCACTGATCCACAGTGACATATACAGAATGCCATGATCAGACTTAGTTTTAATGTTTGTAGTGGTTTTAATAAAGCATCCTTTTAAACGTACTCCCTCTTGAAACCTCTATGAATCTTATAGTAAAGAGATTTCGGGACCCGAAATATCAAATATAATGGAGATGTTTAAATTCGTCAGGTTGTGATCTTTGTAGCATCCAAAATAATTATATATATATATATATATATATATATATATATATATATATATATATATATATATATATATATATATATATATATATATATATATATATATATCCAGGTTAACTTTAAAGAGATGCTAAAATTCTAAAGAACATTTGCAAGAACTTAAGTTTATTTCTCAGATTTGGCTTGACAATTTTCCTCCGTAAGTTCCAATTTGTTACCAGCAAAACGGCTTGCACCTTTAATTGCTAACAACACAGAGGTTTGCGTACACAATCCATGTGTATAATATAGCTCACAATGACATTTCAGTAGCACAGAAAATAAGCATCTTGCATCAACATATTCTAAAATAATTTAGCATATTCTTCATCATTGGATTTAACCAAGTATCAGTATATAACATACACATATATGGTAATAATGGATAGCATTGCTTGCAACCTTGTTCGGTAGGAAACTACTCTGAAACTCTAATGCTTAAAATGACATATGATTTAATATTCTAGTAATATGTTCTGTCCATCATGTACTCATTGCACGAAAATTTGAAAGAGACTTTAAGAATGTCTATGAAAACAAAATCAAAATCTTGTTGAAGTCAACATGATGAAGGCCAGGGCTATCATTATATTCTGTATGTTGTATTATCTGACAAATAAGACATATTTTTTCGCTATGGTGCTCGATGTTACTGGTTTACCAGTTCAACACGGTACTTTTCCCAGTATTTAATTTTCTTTCTCGCCATGAGATTTCACTGTACCACTAATTCGGTAGATCCGACATTAAGAAATACCTGAGTAATCTTGATTCGAATTCTGTGATTGTAAAATAATGGTATATTTTCTCAACAATTCCACAACAATAATTTTATACAATAGTTTCAAATGTGTCATACATTATTTTGAATATTACAAATGTAATTATATTCGAGAACTTTAATCCCACGTTTTAAACATTTCTCATAAACCAACATCTTTGACAACTGTAATGTGGTCACAAATATTTCCGCCGAATCGAACGTTGCACAAAGCAATTGCAAATGTAAAAAGATAGAAAAATAAAATTTGTTAATAGTCAGTTTAAGTTTCGGTAATTTTTTAAGTACGTAAGATTGTCAGCAGAGCAACTGTTTTATGCTTAAATGTTACATAATGTTTCTAATCCAATAAAAAAAAAATTCGATTTTTTAAGACAGGGTATTTAATGTTTACGGACCATTTCTGAAAAACATCTGGCCAAGATAGTGACAGCACATTAAACGTTTCCTTCCTAATTATATCAATAGTGTAGCGAGTAAATTCTACCCTTCAGTCTCAACACTTCCTTTTCTTATCAACAAGCCCTCTAAATGCAGCACAAGTACTTACTCCAGGGTGACATCTATAGTGTAATCTCCCTGCAGTTACATTTTCTCAAGAGTAACACTCATTTCATATTTCATTTTGAACATTCATCAAATGTAAGGTATCAGCCAATAAATTTCGAAGGGTGTTATTTTTGCCATAAACCAAACATGAGATTTTCCTTACCTTATTAAGAATCATAAGTTGCAAGAGAAAAATTCCAAAACACTAATATTATTGCATTATACTTTGGTACAACCAACGATATAACATGATCCAAACTATTTTGTGGTATATAACTCGAATTTCTCCTATACATTGACCAGAAATGAAACCTGTTTGATCTGTCTGTATCAGTGTTCGTTAAACAAATTTTTCTTCCGTCTATTTTGAATAGCTGTTAAGGCATGTAGACAAGAACATTTTGAGAAAAAGTGATACAGCTCTTTAATTCTTAGCATAAACTTATTTGTATTGCATTATGGGATAAACAGTATCAAGAAGTCAACCAAAGTTCTTGAAAAAAAAACAAACAAATTCTGCAGTAAAGTAATCGAAGAATGAAATAAAAGTTTTATTTTTGCAATAAACAAAACTGACAGTAATTCATTCTATGTAATTAGTCCTTTGATTCAAATTTATTAATTTCAATTCAGGTACGTAATTTGTAAAGCAGACTATTCAAATCATTTACGTTAATGACTTTTGTTTCTCTAAATTGATAAACTGCACAAAATAAGATCTCATTACATACATTTCATATCATCGTTTATTAACAAACAATGATTTTTTATGTAAATGAGGCATGATGTTTAAATATAATTCTTATTTTGCAAATTACATAAATGTGGTGTGTTTCTTCTTCTTATATCAAAATAAATGTACAGCGAATTAAAACATTTTACCCCTTCTATCATTTTAGCTCTAATATATGTAACGTTATATCTATACTGGTCTAATTTGTCTATAGAATATCTCTGGTTTTGCTGCTATATATTTATTACATCAATAACTATTTTCCTTTAATCTGATTGATGCTTTTTATAGGATGCATCAAAAATTATATTTCCGCGAATTTACGTCAATAAAAGGTCTTATAAATTTTGCTCATACAGAGTAGCTAGTATTAATAAGGATTTTGCATGGATTTGTAAGGGAATCTACATGTAAAGAATAATTTCATATATTTATTAATTTTTCTCTTTATAGAAACGACATATTAAGCGTCTCTGAATAATCTTATAATTTATTAAATTTTAGTTTCTACACAACTTGACGATCTCAAGTTATTTTAGGTACATATTGCTAGTTATGTAATGGGATTTCTCTGATAATGACCATTAAGGGAGGAATTAGTTTTGTGGTAAGATGATGTAATGTCAGATTGTCAGGCTTAGTCAGTCCCTAACACAGAGATAGAGATAATCTTACGTAACATTGCATCATATCGAGTACTATGTGATCATTCAATTCTCTTATTTTTCAAAGGTGCATACAATGAATGTAGGGTTTCATATCGCTGGATTTTCAAAGGTACAGACAATGGATTTATAGTCTCTTCATCAGACTTATCTTCGGAATTTGTGCTGGGTCCTAATCTGGTGGTTTCCACGTTGTTGAAACAGACTTTCTACTTATCTCATCGGTTTCTCTACCTTGATTGGATTTCACATTGCTGTTGTGACCTTTTTCTGTATAACATTTAAACATGGCTGACAAAAATCGAACATGCCGCCGTAATAGTAGAGTCGTAACTCTTGATCACCCGGGCTCACCATCTGCTGACAATTATGACTAGACATTGCCAGAGATTTGGTCACTGCCTAGGCTTAGATAGGAGCTTTCTCATCTTGGTATTCATTTCAGCCCAGGATCGACGAAATCTCGATTCATTTGTTCGTTCACGGAATGTAGCAGCAACAGCAACAGTGATACTGATACTCCGCCAGTTCTCAGAACCGATAATTGCCACTATGCGTTACCGGAAATACCGTTAACACAACCTAATGTTCTGCCAATGAATGAAATGTCGAATCCGGTGTTGACATTACAAAATACGGTGACTCCGTTGGCAGATATTATTGATATGGCTTCCAGGTACTGCGGCAAAGGTTTCTATGAATACCATAAGATGTTGGCAACCCAAGCGGCAGCGCATCTACGATTTAACATTGTGAAAGTTGATTGGTCAACGAGGAACATACATTATTTTGTTCAACATTCACAAATTGTGGAGCTGCATCTTGTACACTCTGCAACAGCACGCTGCATGTTTAAGTTTTTTGTACAGATTTGGTAGATGAGACTTAACTGTCTGGTTTACCGATATTGGCATTTCATACAAAGACTTCGAACACTGTTGTCGTTGGTAGGGCTAGATCGAAACATAATCACAGAGAAATTGGCAACAACTTCAATACGCCCAAAGGGTGTAATTTCCTGAGCTGTGGCAACATCCATATTTGCTTAACCCGACGAGGTGGGCCTATAGCAAGCACATGCAAAATCTCAACAAAATCGCAGGAACAAAAAACGCCAGACCAGTGTTAACCCATACTAGAGGCCCAGTGAACATACTCCAGTTAGAGTTCGATTTGACGTCTCACCCTGATAACCAGGTGATTAAATGGTTGTTATCAGGATTTGTCCATGTCTTTGCAATGGATATGGAACAGTTGCCTAATCTGCCTCTTAAATGTATAAACTTGCAATCAGCCTGCGGAAGCAAGAGTCGTGTCAAACCTACTTGAGCCTGAACTCGATAATGGTTATGACATTGGGCCCTTTGAAAAATTTCATGTCTGCTCGGCATTGCTGAAGGCAACTATTCTGGTAAGAAGAGACTTGTAGTAGATATATCTGCCCCTCATGACATCGTGGTACACCCTAGTCTTAATGCTTTGATAGACAAAGATGAATAATCGCTCTCCTATGTAACCATTGACCAAGATACCAGTACTATTAAAAAGCTAGGCATTGGTAGCTGGATGTGTAAAGGTGAAATAAAAAATGCCTTTAAACTCTTACTGGTCAAGAACACACTTTGGCCATACTATGGGGTGATGTAGAACACTCAATATTATTTCTATTCACGGTTGGTTTTTAGCAGTAAGTCTAACCGAAAAGTCTTTGATTCTTTCTCTGAGACGATTTGCTGGATTTTACAGAACAACTATGATGTTATGTATGTTCTGCATTTGTTAGACGACTTTCTTAGACGCCGTATGGTGAACCAGACAGAATAATTCACTCCCTGGTCTTTAACAAACTCAATGTGTCACTGTCGTGAACAAAACCTGTTGGGCCAACTACGCAGCTTGAATATCTAGTTATTGATGTGGACTATAATAACATGGAGACCAGGTTACTGATTGAAAAGATACAACGTATATCCAGTACTGTGCAAACGTTTGCTCATAGGATATCGTGTAGAAAAACCGAGCTTCTAAGTTTGCTGCGATACTTGCATTTTGCATGGAGTTTGATCTTCCCAGCTCGAGCTTATGTGTCTTACTCGATTTCGCTGGCAGCATCTGTCACACAGTATCATAATCATGCACATTTAAAGGCAGCATGAAGAGCTGACTTGAAAATATAGTCAATATTTGTATTACAATGAAACCGAATTTCTTTTTTTTTAATGACGACGTGACCCCAGCTGAAAATATGCAATTCTTAACAGACGCTACTCCAATAGGTTTCGGAGGCTTTTTCAATGAGACATACTTTTAAGGACATTATCCCCATTATCGCATTCAAGAACGAAAATCAGCATCGATGGGTCTATTTGATCTGTATCCAGTTGTTGTATCCGCTGTGTTGTGGATAAACCATTGGACCAAGAAAAGAATTCTGGTGAAGTGTGACAATTATGCAGCTGTTGAAACCATTAACAGAGGCGGTTCCAAATACCTCTTATAATGAAATTTGATCGAAGGCTGATATGGTGTTATGCCTAAAGACAATTCGTTATTCAGCCTCGTCAAATACCTGGTAGGGATCTCTTTCTAGATTTCAGAACAAGAAGTTTCAGCACTTGATCACCCAAGTAGATCAAACTCCAGCTGTGTGCCACTCGGCTTCAGATTTGATGCTGTTTGACACAACGTTTGTACAAAGTGTGGTGTTTGTCAGTGTTCAGTAATAATATGTCATTGTACCGAACTGGCTTCCAGTGTTTGCTGAATGTTATAGCCACGTCAGGTGTTCTTCCGTGTGCTTACTCTTTGTCTTTACTTTCAGAAGACTTTTTGAATTATTTTGTCACATACTGTCTCACCAGGCTGCGGCTGTAGTACTCCACAATTAAACTGTACCTTGCAGGAATTATAGTCCATACCTACTGGCTGGCATTAGTAACCCTTTCCAGGAGTCCGACAGGCTGCAGTATATGCTTTGTGGGATATAAAGAAACAACATTTCAAACAGTACTTCCAGATTTCCTATTACATACAGGATGATATTGCATTTGTTGGCTCTGATATGTGAGAGAGTATTTTATCCAGATGTTGCAGTGCATGTGGCTGGTGGCATTTTTGTATTCTTGCAATGTGGTGAATTTACAGTTCGATCATTGCAGAGCATTTCTTCAAGCAACTTCCTTAAGATACAGGATGTGACATTTTCAACAGACAAATCAATGTTTATAATGACCTTGCCATCTTCAAAAATAAACCCATTTCGTGCTGGTGTCAAGATTTTATTTCGGGACTCGCGTATGTGTCCCGTGTCCTGTATGGAGCTGTATTTGAGTCAACGTCGGATAGGGGCTTCGATTGGATGTCATGGAGCAAATGCTCCTTTATTTGTGGATTCCATGGACCGTCCGTTTAGCAGGCAACTTTTTCTGTCGTGCTTGAAGCTCCTGCTGACACGCATGGGCTATGAGGAGCAAGACCTTTCGTATTGGAACAGCCAGAACTGCAGCTGCAGTTGGTATGGAGGACCATCTAATTCAGACTTTAGGAAGATGGTCTTGTCATGTTATATGCGCTACATCAGAGTTCACCCTAACCGACTCCTTTCTGCTCAAGAACAGTTGTCTACATACATTTATTATCATTTGTTTTGGACATTTTTTCCAAATGGATTTTCATAGTCCAAACTCGCATGCTCTTGGGGGCTTCCATTTAATACAGTAATAGCAAATTCAATTTGGCATTTTTCTCCAATCGTAACTCATAAGCTATATTAAAAACGTAAAGGTCATGCCCGTTAAATAAATTTCATTTCCAATTTTAAATAGAAAAGTAACATTAAGAGGTAAAAATATTTTTTCATCCTGGGATCAACCTAGCTTTAGTGCACGAATCTGGGATCAACCCAGAATACACTTGAATGCTGGGATCAGCCTAGCACATATTTTATTTGAGCTGGGATTAGCCCAAAATACACAATCACGCTGAGATCAACCTAGCATAGGCTTACTTGCAGATGGGATCAGCCCATAATATACTCAAATGCTGGGATCAGCCTAGCACATAATTCACTTGAGCTGGGATCAGCCTAGCACCAATTCAACTTAGTCTGGGATCATCCCAGAATACAACGTAATGCTGGGATATGCCTAGCACCGATTGGGAATTAGTCTTTAGAGTCAAATTCGAGCCCATGTTTATCCCCCACAGAAAGAGCCAAATATTGTTTAAATATATCAATTAGTTGTTGATGTTATTTTAGATATGAGTTGATGTTATTGAATATTAGTAATAATGAACAGAGGCATTTTTGAGAGAAAGATATATAGTGAGTGAGAGAGAGAATGGATGCATTTACTCATGTATAATATATTTATTAGAAAGCCTTCATTAAATATTTCTCGTACAATTCAGTAATGTTATGTTGTGCATAAAGTTACCATACATATGTAAGTTGAACTTAACTGGTAACTGCACAGATCTAGATCGGATGTTGCATCATGGACTGGCCGATATTGGTCTATGGACTTTTTATTAGTAGCCAGTAGGGCACACAACACAGACCCTGATTAACTGTCGCATTATTTAATGGCAGGTATATTGTTTTTAGTTGAACTTCCAAGTGAGTATATGCAATATTAAAATATTTTTTGACCGACATTTTTTCCTCAAATCAAATTGCATTTAAAATTGACAATATCTTTATCCTGCTTCAACAATGAACTTTTCCTTATTACATATCATTTTATCTCGAAATCAAGAAGAAATCAAATCCGGCATTTGTAAGAGAATATTTGCGTTTTCCTGTGTAAGATTGATAGTCATCCTAATAGTTTCATGAAACCAGTTGTTTTCGTCTTAAATTAAAACAAGTAAATTCTCTAGTTCACTAAATATTGTTTCATTCGTTGAGTCATTTTCTTTAACGCTCTCTCTCTCTCTGTCTGTCTCTCTCTCTCTCTCTCTCTCTCTGTATCTATCTAATAATGCATATATATATATGCCCGGATGTTGAATTTCCACGCAGCTGTTAAACTGTATTTGTTGAGTCATTGTGTTTCATGTTTACGGGTCCTCTCTCACAAATATCTTGCCCCGGGGGTTGAAATCCCACCCAAAGTTTCCCCACCTATTATATCAATTGTGTAGTTATTCAACTCAATGCTTTAGAGTCAATACTTTCCCATTCTTTTGAACAAATTTTCTAATATCCTCACAGTGACGTTTACGGGTTTTTGGCAATATTTAACGCATAATCCGTCCGCTTTAATTACAGATGTTAGATAACAATGTGTACAACAGCTAACATACACATAGCAAATTCATCTGATATAAGGTTCGGCAATGGGTGCTGAGACTTTTTTCCCTGCCATTATGATATATTTTCATTTATCTCGAGATGATTATTTTTCTTTAAACAAACTTTGATATAAAAATGGTCTTATGTTGCTATAAATCTGGGCATGGTGTTTTTACAACCACTTGAGAGCATGGCTCTTACAATTTCCCCTCTATACAGGTCAGAAACGAAACCAGTTTGAAAATGGTGTATCAGTTTTGTTTTCAAAGTTCTTACCTCTGTTTGCAATAGTTATGGAGGCACATAGTATTTATGAAAGATGTAAATCTCCAATTCTTTTGCAATAATTTATCTTTATTTCATTGAGGAATAAAAATTCCTTAGATTTAAGTAGCTAATAAGTCACTACTAAATTTTATATATCTATCAAGAAATCAACCGAAATCCTTCCAACACACCTTTCAAAATTCTAATGTAAAGACACCAAAGCCTGAAATAATATAGTTTCGGGTTCTTTTTAAAGTGAAAAACTTGATAGTAATTAAATCTATGTAATTAATCATTTCATTAAAAAAAATATAATTTAAATTCAGTTGTTAGGTAATTTGCATTCGAGACAATACAAATGCATTGAGTTAACTTCTTATATGTCTCTAAATGTATACATTTTACAGACCGAGACGTCATTGCATATCAATTTTATAATCACTGATTATCAGCAAGCAGTCGTGTCTCCATACCTTAGGCCTGAAGTTTGAAACGTATTCCTTTATATATAAATTACAGAAATGTTGGTGTCTTCTTTTGTATCGAAAGTACATTAGACCTAATTCTAACATTTGATCCCCTCTACCTTTTTACCTTTAATTTATGTTACTTCATCTTTGAACAGGTCTAATTTATCTGTAGTACATTCCACATGATGTTGCAAAATGTTTTAAGAGGATATTCAGTAAAGCATTTCTAGTTTTTACAATTTTGATTTTTTTTGTCTCTTAACAGAAATGACAAATTGAGAATCTCCAAATAAACAGTTACCACAGTGGACCTCAATCCTTTTCACCTAGTATATGTTATTGACAGGACAGTGGTCATAGTGGTTTGTACACGAGGTGGCATATAGTAGATTGATTAAGTTTTACTGACCATTTTGAAGTCCCAATATAATGATGTAATTATGGCCGTCCATTGCATCGCGTGAAACTTACCTCTTGACTGAGGTATAGTGTATATTGCAGAAACGCTGTTTAATATTCAAAGTGTGACCCACTAAAACGCAATTACATAAGCGTTTTGCGAAGTATGAACAACTTCCGAGCAAAAAATGCTGTGACTATTTAGGTATGTTATAGACGATCTGTTTATAAAAATTATGGTAATATTCAAATGAGACAGAAAGAGAGATAGAGAAAGATGGATTCTCACTGAAACATGTAATAACCAACATTGTGATTATGCCATTTGGCTTTTATGACTGTTTCATTGTTTATAAAAACATGTTATAAGATTAAAACTATAAAGCAGTTCAACATATGATACCCCATTTTCAAACATGAGAAATATAAAGGGACACTTTAGCATATTTGTCACATTCATCAACATTTTGAACTTTCTACGTTACTCATCAATTGTCCTGTCATTCAAATGCCTACTTACAAACGTGTTCATTAACTCCTTCTGTTGTCATGTTTTATTTAATATAGAATACTTGTCTGAATGAAAGCTTGTTTTTCTTTCTTCTCTAAAAGGATGAGATCCTAAACGTTTTGATAGAAAGTGTGATCTTTAGTTGCAGCATTCTTGTAGGAGTATGCCCTTTCTGTAATATTGTTAAGTTTGCCCTTTGACCCCAAACAAGCCAATTTTCTTAAAGGTGTGCATTTTGACCATTCTTTCCAAATCTTTATACAATTTTATCTTGAACGACTTGAGTGTTCAACTTTGAAAAAGAAAAAATATAAAAATATAGAAAAGTATATATATATATATATATATATATATATATATATATATATATATATATATATATATATATATATATATATATATACATACATATTCATATACATACATACATATATACATACACATGGTATGTGTGCGTTACTGTCAGATCTTGAAATATAAACCTTATTTTGTCAATTTATCTTTATACAATTCTGATGTTATGATATAAAATCTTGGTTCAACATTATTATTCATCATTGTGTAATCCACGTGTCTGAATCAAAACGTGGCAGTACCTATGAACATTCATATACATATATATACCAGACTGATTATACTACATTTTCCATTGATTCCATGAATTGTTTCTTATTCTTCAGTTTCCTTAAACGTCTTTCGAACTTTAACAAATGCATTCACGTCAATACAACATGACATTTTGTATATGGAAATATCTTGCAAACTCAGCCTGCTGACGGAATATCTTCATTGTATCGTTGTATTTTTAACATTTACAGCGGAAAATGTTTCAAATTTAACGAAGAACTAGACGAAACTATTATTTTATATTTAAAATGTATAGGATCATGTGAGTGTATTAAACCATAACATATATATAGGAACGCCTTGGAAAAATGAAAGAAAATGGTTGTCTCCCCTAAAATTCGAAACACAGCTGATCTTGCCATATTTGATGGCGATTTGGACTTTGTTGTACTAGCTTGAAAGGATTTGTAGGAAGAATTGAAAATAGCAGTTGATTACACAAGGATGAAGCATATACATTAGGCCATACAATTAGATTTACAGCTATAATAGCTAAAATAATTGCACATTAGATTTTCTGTACAGTTTAAACAACAGTACCATGGAAGCCACATTATGTACCTGTATTACATTTAATAGTCATCTGTGTATGTACTAGTAGAATATGGTTGACTGGGTATTAACAACTTATAGGTCTAAATGACATGGATGTTTGCATATGGTATACTGTCTTGAACTAAACTTGGTATGCACAAACCTTTATTTTCTTATTCGACTCGTAGTGACGATGAACCAATGACCATATAATTTTTAGACAGCTTTATTTCCTAAAGCACAAGCCATCCACAGCGTTTGGGCGAGATAAATAATCCAGACAAAATCATCAATGATGCCTCCTGGGGTAGCTTTTATCGCCGGACTCATACTCAAGAGATACGGGCTTGATATCGATCCAGGCGAACCTGGGTCGACTGTAGCTGTGTATATTGGAAAGATATTTAGATACAATTCCATCAGTATGATACAGCCAATAATGTGTACATAGTGCTCATAAATCAAAAACAATAATTCCGAAAATATTCTTTAGACCTGGTCCTTACTGTGCTTTAGAGTCTCTTCAACATGCATGATCTATGATTATGTAAACATCATTTTTATATCAGTGATACAAAACCTGTTATTTTTCATAAGCTCACTCTTTACACAATGGAAAAACCCCATCCTTGGTATAAGCCATCCTCCTGTTCAATGGGAAAATCCCATCCTTGGTATGAGGCATCCAAATGTTCACTGTGAAACCTACAACTTTTCTATGAACCATAAACCTGATCATATAATTCTTTTAATAAAAACTTCTGAAAGATGTCTTACGCTTTTTATCAACAAAATAACTGATGACATCAGTCTCATTATTTTCGATTGCTTTCGTCATAAGAACAAATCTCTCTCTCTCTCTCTCTCTCTCTCTCTCTCTCTCTCTCTCTCTCTCTCTCTCTCTCTCTCTCAGATATCTAAAGTATTAGTATATGTGGGCGTAAGAAAGTCCCGCGGGGGACACTCACACCACATGTATCTCCATGTGCAAAGAACACATGAATGGATATATGTCCCACTGTTGTCTTGTTCTTGCAATGCAGTTGTAAATAATAAATGATGGAAAGAAGTGTTTTCTTCTTTCTTTTCCTCTGAGACTTTCGGAGTGTACATACTATAAATGGAATTGACTGCAGCACCCGAAGTAAACGAGCGAGAGAAAATTTCTTCCAGGAAAGAACAGATGTTACCAAACTTAAGCAAGTAATGGCTACTTCAAAGAGGATTCACTGAACTTCATTACAAATGAGGGAGGAGCAGCAACATCCCCAATAAAATAGTTCCTTCTATGAAGAGGGAATCATTTATTGTTAAAGGCTCTGAGATTCCTGGCATCGAGTGTAACTTCTCCACCCCCTTGATGTGCTGGCGCATTGTGTGATGGCGGGTATGTTCCTTCTAGTTGAACTTATAAGTATATAAAAAGTAAATGTCCATTTTCCTAAGATATTTCTGAAGGGCATTTTGTCCTTAAATCAGATTATAATAACGATTGATCAAAGCTACATCCTGTTTTAATAGTGCCAATTTCCTGATCACCGATCGGACTTTTCTGTAAGCAAGAAGAAATCCACTTCTCCATTTCCAAGGAGACATTTGAGTATTTGAATTATTGCTAATAATCCGAAGATTTTCTGGAGAGCAGTCATGTTCTGATTAAAGTTTGCAAATATACATTTCACGAGACCGCTATTTTATCATTTGTTAAGGTAGTGTGTTTAATGTTTCCTGACCCTCAGTAATAAATATTTTGCCCGGGTAGTGAGACCAAACTCAAAGTGTCCCTACCTATTATACCGATCAATTAACTAGAACACAGAATGCGTTTGGGAGTAAATCCTATTTTCATGAACAAGAGCTCGAATATGAGCACAACCACTCTACAGGGGTGAAAGCTATAGTGTAATTTTAATCAGTCCATTGCAGCTATATAGTTTAGATGACAGTGTATACAACAATTAACATACACATACAAACGTTATTTACTATAAGGTACTATACATTAAATTCGGTATTGGAGGAAGGGGCTGAAATGTATCTTCTGATTCAAAATAATTAATTTTCATTTATCTCAAGATAATATTTTTCCATTCTAATATTAGTTTCCTATACTTCTGAGAATGATATTTGGTCCAGCTACTTGAGAGACAGAAGTTTGGACAGAAAACTCCAATATCGTAGTATATTCAGAAATATAACTATACTCTTTCGTACAACATTATTTGTGGAACCTCAATCCAATTTTTCCCTATATATAGACCAGAAGTGAAACCTCTTTAAATTGTATTGATTTTATTAGTTTTACTAAAAATGTTTACAATTCTGCAGCAACAATGTATCTGCCTTTTCTGAATGTAAATTTTAATTCCTCGCAGGAGGTAATATTGCACCACCATCACAACACAATTTTGTGATCTATGAAGAAATCAACCAGAATCGTTTCAAAAGAATTGTAACAAATCCTGTAGTAAAGATACGCCGCCTATGCTATGATAGTTTCACGTTTCCTTTCTTAGTAATTGCAGGCAGTTTTGTTGCTTTTAGTCGAACGTTTCCATCGGCATAATCAATAAAAAATTTCATTAGTCCTAAGAATTTCTCTTTAAATCAATTAGAGTTCAACAGAAATCCGATTTCAATGATAACATTTCTCTAATCCTATATAGATTAGCTGATATAAAGAAGTACAATCATGTATTTCTAAATATATTTTTACATGTTCATTTGTCAGATTGTGAATCATCCACATGATTTCCAGGACAGCAGCTGTCGTCTCTTTGAAATTTACATAGGTTGTGTTCTCCACTATCTACTATTTCAATTGCTGAGTCAGCGTGATTAATCTCTGATTAATATCTTGCCAAGGTTATGATATCCCAATTTTACCTACCCATTATAGAAACTGTGCAAATAGTAAACATTCATTTATATTGAATGTTTCCTCTTTTTATCAACAACATTTCAGACCGATCCGGTGACCTAATGGTTAGAGAGTCCGCCTCGAAAGCGGAAGGTCGTTGGTTCGAACCCCGGCCGAGACAGACCAAAGATTTACAAAAATGGTACTGACAGCTGCCTCGCTTAGCATTAAGAGTTTTGTCACGGAATGGTGTAAATGTTATTCATTAAAAACATGTACTCGGGTTTCGTTTTATCGCTGTACAACGATACCCAAGGGTGATTATGTATATGGTCTATTGTATTTCGAAATCATGAGTACGATTCATCCTATGCCACACGTGCAAGGTGCTTTCGATACGGCAAAACGAAAAGTCTAAACGTATAAATACTTTACTGTATGTAAAGGGTCTTTACAATGCTAATGGTTTTGTCAGCAAGCGGCCTGCTTAAAGGATTCGCACAACTCCAGCTGTAGGGCTAGGTAATTTTTCGGTCTTAAGTGATAACTGATGTATTACCATATTTACCTTTGCATGTTTGTTATATAGTTTTCTTTATACAGCATAATGCGTGCATTTTTTGTATTCTTGTTGCAACGTAGTATAGGATTTATATTGGTAATGTAAAGCTACATTTTTTAAAGAATTGTTTACTATAGTCTTATCATTTTGTAATTGCCATAATAATATAATCTTTATAACTTACCATGTATGACGCCCTTACGTTATTATGTCTGTATCAAGTTTAGTACACTGTATCGGGTATATTTTCAGCTGTCTGAGGGTAGGAATATCCGGGGTGTCCGGTGTTTGAAGGTAGGAATATCCGGGGTGTCCGGTGTTGTCTGAGGGTAGGAATATCCGGGGATCCGGTGTTGTCTGAGTGTAGAAACGTCCATTTGTCCGAAGCGTTTAAGGTGCCGGAGTGTCTAATGCCTAGTGTCCGGAGTGTCTAATGTCAAGAGTGACTAAGGTGACCCAGCTGTATTGCCGTCAAAGGACCAGGGTGTCCGGAGGGTCTAATTGGAGTGTCAGGAGGGTATAATGTTCCGAGTGATCATAGTATTCCGAGGTTCCGGAGTCTGTGGCAGTTGTGAAATTGATTCGTAGGAGCTGAGCAGCGGATATGGTGCACGGGTAACGGAGTGTATCTCCATACATGTATTTTATTAGCTGTAGGCTAATTTTGGGTTAGTAAGACCCAGTGTATCATTCAGGACTGGATAGATAGATGGTGTATCCGTTCTTGTGTTTAGCAACATAATCTCGCTACCTGAGCGAATACATTTTTACTATGAGTAAAAAGCTTACATCGTTTACTATTTCAGTGAACTATATTCATCTTTCCATTATTGAATCATTTGTGAATCATTTATCCTGTTTTTTTGTGTTACTGAACTAATTTATTCGTATTTTTATTTCCATCTTTGAATCTGTGCGTTTTATGTTAAATGAATCCAATATTTGGATTATAAATACGCACACATCTTCATAATCTACTGCTCATATAAATCACCACATTAAACCATATATGTGTCGTCAAAACGTGTTCTGTTGTCAATCCGAAATATCCCACCCGGTTATCTTGTTACAAGGTTAGTGTTAGGACTGGTCGGCCTGGTGTCAGATAATGTGACTGGGTGGGACATCATGCTACGTGTCTGTGGCATGATGCCCCAGTGCTAGGCATAACTATACACTGACAAACTGCAGACATCGTAGCGATATGACTGAAAATGTGTTAAAAGCTACGTTAAATATCCTAATCACACACACACACACACACACAAACACACAAACATATTCTTTATCAGTACAAATGCTTTTACAAGTTGTTAGTAACTATGTTCATCTTTTAGCCATAGTGTTTGTTTAGTGTCAGCTTCTGCACCAATTAACATACACTCATGAGCTTCATCTGCTATAAGGTACTGGTCATTTCATTCTGCTATGGGGTTAGTGAGCCGAGATTTTCGTCCAAGCCAGTATATTTCATTTTTATTTATCTCCATTGTATCATGCTTCTTTAACAAAACAGTGAGATAGATGGTATTTTGTTAGTATGCTATAAAGCAGAGCATGATAATATATCCAGCTAATTGAGACCTAGAAATTAAAATATTAACATCACAGACCCTAATTGTATTGTAGTATTCGCATTTGTCCTATCGCATCATATTAAGAACTATCACGATTTACCGTAGTACAAAATTGTTTGTATTACTCATCTCTGTTATTCCGTAATTACGGACCAAAACTGAAACTCCTTTGATTTGGCTATACCAGTTTTCATAAAATCAGGTTTCGTTGCAATACTTGTTGAGGTAAATATATATGTTGTATGTGAACAAATTAGAGATTTCATGTTCGGCAGCAATAACTTATGGCATATGTTTTTTGCAATGCTGGCTATAGTTCCTTTTTTAGGAGCGTTTAATTCTCACCCAACACAAGATGATTATACATCTGTGAAGAAGGAGCCAAAATCCTAAATCTATTTTATTATTCTGTAATAAAGCCAAAATAAGACCGCAAAAAAACAAATGGAGAGTAATTCAACGCAGGTTATGTTATATTTAGTGAAACGTATTAGTGAGTATATACCCTATTAAATGCCAAATAGTCCTAAGATCTATTTTGACAGGTATTGTGTGCCCTTAAATCAAGTTATATTGCATGGACCTTATCCTGCCTCTTTAATAACTTTTCTTCTTAACACGTGTCAGCTTTTTTCAGCAACGTAGAAGAAATCTTTTTTTACGTATTCCTTTGTAAGACCCACAATCGACCTATGTTTTCAGAAAGAGTTGATGTTTACAGCTTGAACTTTACATGATTCTTCTAGTCCACTAAATATTTTCTTAATCGTTAAGTCAGTTTGTTTTATGTATACAGCCGTTGTCTGATAATTTATATTGCCCGTGTCTTGACATCCAACTCAAAGTGTCCCTACCTATTATATGAATTATTTATCTGGTGACCTCTATTCTTCATTGCTCCATATCGTTAACAAAGAAGTTCTCTAGTATCAGCTATAGTTCAAAATTAATCAGCCCACTTTTGATATTTACTGGCTATGCTTGATAAATAGTTTGTCTTGGAATCTCATTCAAAGTTTCCAGGTCGTTATATCAACAATATAGCTTGCAAATCGAATGTTTCTGTGTTAAACGTTTATATTGATATCAACAAGCTGTGTAATGCTTGCACAATGCCGTTCAGTGGATAGCAGCTATAGTGCTGGTTTTATCACTCCCCATTAATTACTGTTTTTACATCGCAACTTCCACAAATATTAACATTCACATAGCAAATTCATCTACTATTTGGTAGTATCGCAAAGAAGAGGCTACGATATTTTTAGAACTCAGATATTTTACTTTATTGCATTTTCAAGATATAAAGATTCACATTTTTTGGTTATTCCCATCTCAAATTATAATAACTATAACTGAAATGTTGACATTCCAAAAACAAGCAAGAAGAACCCATACATCTTCATGTCTCTTTACAAAGGTTCGTGTATTTTAATGACGTGTATATGGTGATTTCATGGGTCTGTATTTGCTTTTCTCTGGGTAACTGAGTTGCACGTGAATCTCGCCAATAATTAGTTCCTTTGTCACGGCGTATACAAACAAGATTTGGAAATTATGTATAAATATCTGTATATAGTCTTCTAATTCAAGAAAAACAACAAACGTGTACGCACAATGTAATTTCATATTTCGGAATTAAGTTACCTATGTTTTGTTTGAAACGTTGCCTATTTTCAGCAAAGCCAATGAAATCTACATATACAAATCACAAAGAAACTTGTATCTTTCTCTTAAAGCAAGCGAATATCCCAATACATTTTTTTAACATCACCAATACAATATAAGTAACAAAGGAATGGACTACAGCGACAATCGTTCTCCAGTGCTTACATCAAGGTAATATACGTTCACATAGCAATTGTTCCTGACCCACATATGTCATTAAAATTTTCGAAATGGTTAAATATAATGTATAAAAAGGTGCGGACATTTCGATATATATTGTTTTTTTTATTGTTGGGAAATTATGTCTAAACGCTTAGCATTAACATACCGAATCCTTGGATGATCTTGAAAATCCGCTGTAACTTTTAGCGAGTTAACAACAATAGAAAACGCCATTGTTAGAACGCATTTATTGGAACAATAATAATAATAATAATAATAATAATAATAATTATACTAATAATCATGAGTAGTAGTATCAGTATTCGTAGTAGTAGTATTGGTGTTGTTGACGATGATAATCGTCTTCTTCTTCTTGTTTCTGGTGCTCCCTCCGCGTTTGATCTTTGTGCGAGATGTATTTCGTACGCAGGAAATATTAGCATGTCAACAGTTAAGATAGCACGCACTAGCATATGCGTGCGCGTCTGGATGTGAAGAGAGACTGAGATAGCAATATAAAAAATGCTTATATGGTTCTATTTTCGACCTAGGAAAGGTAAATTTTATTTCATGTCAATGAGCGTGTGTTTCTGTACGCAAGATTTCAAATATGTAGATGCATGAAACCCCAAACCCCTGCGAGAACCAAGTTGTGGTCTAGCTCAAAACCAAATATTAACATAGCAGACATTCGGCGCGTGCTAAATTTCCACAACGTTTTTGCTGAGAAACATAATTTAATGTGATTTTGTTAAGTATTCTTGTTTAGAACTGATATATTTATGATTTAGTTGGTGTCCCGGCTCATGTCCCCACTATTCATTCGTCGTATGGTCCTCTTCCCACACAGAACATAGGAACAAAAAGACATTTGAGATTATATTTGGATAAGGCCAACATTTGCATGATAATCAAATACAGCACAATACAATGTTTGAAGATACACAAAACCTTTCAATACGCTATATCACTGACCAAATTCGGATCCAATCCATTTTTAAAATAGTGTGATACAATGTCTGAACTTACAAATTAACCTTTTGAAACGCAGAACAAATAATGTCCTTACTCAACAATATACGTCTCAAATCCGAGCCAATCCTTTAGAAAGCTGGGCGACAGAACTCCTCAACTTATAGTGAACCTATTACAATACATTAAGTCGTAATGTCATATCGCTGTCAAAAGCCAACCATACCATTGACCGGAACTAATTATATCTTTACTCAGGACCAAAGATTACATTATAGATAAACGTCTATAGACGTCTTACATCCACATATTTAATATATCCTCCATCAGTACCAAGCTTAGACATGGCCCTTTGTGCATCTTCTCTTTTACAAGAAGATTAATCTTCACATTGTATTTGCATCATCATCACCACCACCACCACCCTCTCACAGAACCAAATATTGGCACAAACATAAAAAGCAGTATACTTTTAATAAAGTGTTTAATCTGCTTGCTCCGGACCAATATCTCGAATAAGTTTATTTTCTCCAATTTTATCTTGATAGCTTAACTATCATTTCTTTGTACGTTTGTTGTGAAATTAATTCCAAGCAGTGTAATATCGTGTTTCCCATATTAATGATTTTGTTCTGACAGAAATTATCTCTGCCTTTTTCTTTCTACGCGCAAAACAGCTTGAACAGTTGTGATACTATTTATAAGGAATATATGTTTCTATACATCTACTATGAAAACAAAATAAAATACTATTTTCAAAGTCAATAAGCAAAATACCATGTCTATCCTTCTCCTCTGTAAGCTGCATTATATCTTAAATAATTATTATAATTTCCCGATGGGTCCGCGGTAATACTGGTGTACCAATTTACCACTTTTACCGGTTTTAGAATTTCTTTCTAGCCATGATAGTTCACTGTATACCATTATTTAAATCTCTACGTAACTGAGGAAAGTTAAAAAATTCTTGCGTTTTCTTATTATGAATTCAGTGATATTAAAAGCATAATTTTATTTGCCATTAATTCCGGAAATTCATTCATACTTTTGCAAAATAGTTTTATTTGTCACAAATTATTTTGAATTTTACAAACATACATTACATTCATAAACTTTTTATTCTCATGTTTGACATCTTTGGCATTAACCAACACGCGACTAAATGGGATGCTGCGAAATATGTCTGGGCCTCATTCAACGTTTGAAATGATTTTGGATTAAATTGCAAAGAAAAACTTGTAATTATTTGCGGTTATTTTAAGGGTATGCTCAAGTGCTAAGTACATGAATTCCGTGTAAGGCTCATAATCATCCCACAATTTTCATAGGAGGGGCTACGGTTTTCTGTAATCTCAAGATAATCAATTATTTCTAATAAGGTAATGGATGTAATATAATATGAAACAGACGTCAGACCACATATGTCAGACCTTTTCCTAGAATATTAATTTGTTTGTCTCTAATAGTAGTGCTGTATACCATGGAACATATCGCTGTTTCATTTAAAACACGATCCTATGGTTCTTCGCTTAGGGTTACATGCCGCATCATCATCCTTGGACGAACATGAAAATACCCTGTAAAATGTAGATATTGTATAACAATAAAATAAAGTCATTTTCAGAACATGTCTACTGCTATTATTATTATTATTATTATTATCGCTTTTGTCGTTGATGCTGTTGCTTCTGCCGGTGGATGATATGCTTTAATCCTAGAATATATCTTTGCACGTGATGATAAATCGATCAGTTTTATTTCGCAGACAGACATTTAAACATGTCATCAATATGTGATATAATATGTGCTAGCGTTCTGGAACAGATGAAGAAAGATTGAGACGGAAACATAACTAATGCATCTTTCATTCTATGTTAGATATACGTCTGGTAAAGAGATTTCTTTCAGCTACGTAAGTGTGTGTTTCCTGTGAGCGAGCTTTCGTGTATCAACTTGCACAGTGTCGATGCTAGACCCCACCCGTCTGAGATAACCAAGCTTTGATCCTCTAATACCCAAATGTTAACACAGACTAAATAAGCATATCGGTTTAAAGGTTATTGATGAGAAACAGAATATAGTGATAGTTTATTAAATATTCAAGCGCAGAACCGATATATTTGTACGAATAAGTTCCTGTCCTGGCTAAGAACCACACTATTCACACGCCTGCTGGTCATGTACCTGCCAAGAACCTAGCTAATAAACACACATTGGATATATACCTGGATACAGCAGAACATTTACAAATCAGAAGGTGGCTCCGAGTGACCGAGTGGTCTAAAGCCCTCTCCGTTACGGATCACCTCTGTCTGCGTGGGTTCGAGTCTAGGATTCTGCCAATGTGGGTATGTGAGAAAGCTTGTCAGTAGCTTCTCGTGGGTCGGTGGTTCTTCCCGAGGTTTTCCCGGGTTCTTCCTTAATACTGGCCGTCATGTATAGCCTATCGTGTGCTCAGAAATGGCGTTAAACCCAACAACAACAACAAATCAGAAGAAATCATTCACAAAAACAAAGCAATAGAATGCTTGAACCTTTACTGAACCTATTAAAAAGACAGGTTTAAAACACTGTCCAAACGCCGTTCAAATCCATTACAAAAACAGAGTGATACAATGTTTGAACTTAAAATCAACGTTTTAGAACGAACCTGGTTTATATAGCTACTAAACTGAGTTATGTTCTTCTTCAAAATCATTACTCGTCCTGCTCAGCCAAATATGTCCCCAATCCGATCAAATCCTTTACAAACCAGTGTGACGGATTATCTTAACTTATACTGATCCCTGTAAAATGCGTTGAGGTTTTGTTACTGCCCAAAGCCAGTTATAGCCTTGCGACGAAGTTTCTTTTCAGTTTAACATTGGACCGCTCTGGTGGCCTAGTGGTTAGAGCGCCCGTCTTGAAAGTGGGATGCCGTATGTTGGATCCCCGGCCGAGTCCTACCCATGACTTACAAAAATTATGCTAACAGCTGTCTTGCTAGGCGCTCAGCATTAAAACGTTAGTATTAGGAGTGGTATGCCAGGTGCCAGGATAATGCGTGGGACATCATGCTTCCTGTCTGCGGCATGATACCCCAGTGCTATACATCATTATAATCTGCCACACTGCAAACATCATAAGGATATGACTAAAATATTGTTAAAGCAACGTTACAAATCCCAATCACACACACTCAGTTTAAACATTACATAATCTTTATAGTCCAATAAATATTTTCTCATTCGTTGAGACCGTGTGCTTTATGTTTACCAGGCCTTCTCTGATAAATATCTTACCCAGGTGTTGACATCCCACTCATAGTGTCTGCCTATTGTATCAATAGTGTAGCTAGAAATTATATGCTCCAATGTCAACACCTCTTTTGTTATCGACATGGTCTATGTTGCTTTATGTTGGGAAGACATTTTAAAGAATATACTGGTAAGGCATTATTTTGTAATATCGTTTATTTGTATATCGACACAAAGCATGTGTTGACGATTTATGAATAAACATTTATTTCGTATAAAACACCTCACTAGTTTACTGTTTTATCATTTGTTTAGTCAGTGTGTTTAAGGTCTGCGGGGCTTCTCTGACAGCTATGCTGCTGAGGTGGTGACTATTACATCAATAATGACACTAGTACACTGAACTGAGATTTATCTTCTGAGACAACATATGTTATTTTCATTTAATTCAAGATATTGTTTTGTATTCTAAAAACATGGATTTAATATAGTATTAGTTTATAATAACTCCGAATATGATATTTGGTCAAGCTATTTGAAACCAGAAATTTAAAAAGAGCAAACCATATCGCAGTATATTTACAAATACAGAAATACTCCTTCGTTTTGTGTGGTACCTATCTCTCATTTCGCCTTTATACATACCGAAAACGAAATCCATTTGTAACGCATTCATCAGTTTTATTTAAAATGTTCATAAGCTGTTTGTAATAGTTGTTGAGGCCCACTTATAAGTAGTATTTAAGAACAGTATAGATCTCCAATTCTTCACCAATAATTTAGCTCGATTGCCTTGTGGAATACAATTTATATTTTCTTCTTTCAAAAGAGCTGATAATTCAACACCATCCATCATAATAAGATTCTTATATCTATGAATAAATCAACAAAATTCCTTCAACATAAATTCGAAAGTTTCGAAAAAACCAGAGTAGAGGTTGAACTATTATACTTCCTTTATGTACTAAACAATTGGTTAGTAATTACTTGCATGAAATGTCATCTTTAATTCAAGTTTGATAACTTAATTTCTTGTAATTAAGTGTTATTGCAAGCTACGCAATTTATTGTTTTCTTATGGTTCTCAAAATTATTAAATTTCACAAACTGAGACTTCATTACGCACACATTTCATGAAGATTGTTTATAATCAAACCATCATTTTTCCATTAATGCGGCATGCTTTGTGAACTATAACTATCTTTTTTCACAATACAGAAATATTTGGTTACTTTTTCTCCTTTCTATAGCTAAATTACATTAGATGCATTTCTAGAGCAGTTTTAACCCTCTACCATTTTAGAACTCACTTCTGTAAAAACATCCTGATGGTGGTCTAATTTTCTAGAAAATTCCTCGTCTTCCTCCAGTGTATTGAGGCAAGTAAAATTTTCCTCTGATGATGATTTGTTTATTTTTGTGGACTGTATAAGAATTTTTTATTTACAAAATCTATATTAATAAGTATTCATAAACAAAAAAGTGCTAAAAAAACGCAAGCTGTATTTCAAAGCATGTTACAAAGATTTTTAAAAGAATATAAAGTATTGTCATTTTAAATATCCTTGCTTTCTCTCCTGACGCAAGCGGCATATAGAATATATGTGTGGATGGCCAATTCGCATACAGGTGTTATGAAATGACTTGTATCATAACCTTCTTCTCATATCTTGTAATGAGAAGGGATTACTCATACGTTGAGAAATTTCTTTCCCCATGTTCACAGAGAGAGAGAGAGAGAGAGAGAGAGAGAGAGAAAGGGAATTCAGACTTTCTAACAAGGGTGTCACCAATAACCGTGAAGATACGACTACATCTTTGGGGAATGAGGTACGGAATCGTTGTAAGGAAAAGACAGAGCTATTCTGACTGGAGCAACGAATTCTTTATTGAGATATATATATATATATATATATATATATATATATATATATATATATATATATATATATATATATATATATATATATATATATATATATATATATATATATAATGCTAAATTCTAAAGGTACATTTATAAAGCCTTATATTTAAAATAAAAGAAATACATATAAACTTACACTTTCCCATCGTGCTTACCAATGTTTCGCTATTAACTGACTCATTTGTCAAGGCGTGTCCAGTAAGGATTTGGACATTATGTATACATGTTTATATATGGTCAGCTAGATCACGGAAGACAACGTAAATTATACATCCTCTATGTAATTGCACATTTCGGAGTTAAGTTACATCTGTTTTGTTTAAAACGTTGCCTTTGTTTCAGCAAAGCCAATGAAATCAAAATATGCGAATCACAAAGACACTCTTATCCTTCTTTTAAAGCAAGCAACTATACCAATACAGTTTTGATATGGTTAATACAATATAAGTAACTAAAGAACGGAATACAGGAGAAGAGTTCTCCAGTACTTTGCCGTACCTTAATATGTGTCGACATAGCAGTTGTTCTTGACCAACAGATGCCGACTGGAAAATGAAAATTCATTAAATGTTATGAATAAAAAGGTTTTGCAACTTTGAGATAGATTGCATTAACTGCAGGAACCTTATTGTTGGGAGCTTATGAATAACCGCTTAGAATGAGAATAACCGCTTAGAATGAACACACATGATCTTTCGACGATCATTACAATTCTCTGTAAAATATACCGAATTGATAACAATAGAAAAAGTCATTTATTACAATACTGCTGCTGCTACTACTACTACTACTACAAATACTACTGCTACTACTACTAATACTACTACAAATAATAATAATAATAATAATAATAATTAGTAGTAGTAGTAGTAGTATGATTGGTAGTGGTGTTGGTAATGATGATCAACACCTTGTTCTTGTTGCTACTGCTGCCACGCAATGTTTCTTTGAGTGAGATGTCAGACCGACGAGATGCATTTCGTCCACAAAAAATATAAACACCTCAACAGTGGATGACATACTAGTTTGAAATCAGTATGTGAAGGGAAAGTTACAGTAATATATGAAGAGAGATTGAGAAAGAAATATAAATAATGCATCTTTGTTTTTCTCTGAGAACTATGTAAGGTAAATGTACTTTTATGATGTCGAATATGTGCTTGCGTGAAACCCCTAACAGAACCAAATATTAACACACACAGAACAAGCGGCCAATGCTAAATTTCAACAATTAGAAAGAGAAGGAGAATTTAATGTTATTTTGTGAAATATTCTAACTCAGGACTGATATATTTCTCTCTACTACATTTTGTTTCCGGCTCACAACTACAATATTCATAAGTTTTATGGTCATGTTCGAATCCAGAACCTAAGTAATGAATATACATTAGAATATATATCTAGATTTAGACAAACATCCGCCTAATCGAACATAAACAGCGCAATATAATGTTTGAAGATACACATAACCTTTTAGAATGTCATAGGTTTATATCACTGCCAAATCTGGATCCATTTCATTATTACAACGGTGTGAAACAATGTTCGACATTAGAAATGAACCTTTTGAAACACAGTTGCTTTATATAGCTTCTAAAGTCAGTTATGATTTTCGCCGGAACAAATAATTTCCTTGATCAGCCATCACCGTGCCAAAGCCAATCTATTATTCTAGAATGCAGAGCGAGATAACTTCTCAACTTAAATTAAGACCATGAAAATAATTAAGGCTGTATCGGTGCATACAGCCAACGATTCCATTGACCGGAACTATCTACATTCTTGCTCAGAACCTAAGTTTAAATTATGCATAAACCATCTATAGGCGTCTAATATCCAATAATTATTGTATTCTCCATCAGAAGAAAGCTTACACGCATAACTTTTGCATATTCTCTTTTATAAGGAGATTTATCTCCACATTATATCTGTATCATCATCACCTCCACCACAAGCATCCTCTCGAAGATGAACTTCGTTCCTTCACAGAACCAAATCTTGTCACATGCAGAAAAGGCAGCAGATGCAATGTTCAGTAAAGTTTATTTCTGGAAAACATATATGTAATAAGAAGGTATTTAATCTGCTATCTCCGAACCGATATCTCTCTAGGTATAAGTTTCTGTCCCGTCTCAGAATTATACAATTCATAGGCCGTATCGTCCTGTCCCCGCACGATCTGAGAAACACTTTTGGGTGCTCATATAGCTATAAAAATCAAGTATTTTCTTCTCCAGGACCAGTTATTCCAATGCTCAGAACCACAGTTTAAAATAGTCACTACACATCATAGCTGTCTATTAACCACTTCTGAATGTCTAACAGCTCACTATGCGAATTATTTAATGACAAAGATGTACAAAACCGACCCACCCACTATGCGAGAACCATCTTTTTATCTGCATAATACTAAACAGTAACACACTCAGAGCAAGCGCCTCGTCTAAATTTCAACGACGTTCTTCTTAAATAGAAAAACCGAATTAAGGAGATTTTATTAAATATTCTAACTTGTCCATACCAGGAACAAATCATTAAAACAGACATAACAACTGCTCGTGCCAACGCAGGAAATTTATTCCGGACAAACAAACCTTTATTGACATTTTCTTAAATATTTTATATCAGAACCGATACATTTCTAAAGCTGCACTCGAACACCACACCAATCACATGCGTCATTACCATGTACCGCTCATAACCAAGCTTATCTCTGCTTATAGCCAGCTAGGTCTCAATCAGATCCAGTCCTTTACAAAGACAGGGTGATACATTGTCTACACTTACAATGAACCTTTTAAAATACACTTTGTTTAATATAACTACTAAATTCAGTTATGTTTGTCGCAATAACCAATTTTACTTTTGCACAGAACTAAAGTTAAAAAAAGACTTTAAGTCAATACATATTTCGTATCCATATAACTATCCATATACATCACTATAAGCAATCATTCTGTATGAATCTAGGGTGTCGTTCCGCTAACTGCGTCATCCATCTAAACATTCCAGACGTATGACCCCCTGCCTCCGCGAGAACACTCTTTGTTCCTGCACAGCGCCAAAAATTAACACAAACAGAAAATGGGGCTCATACGAAACGTAAACAGCGGTATAGCTGATCCAAAATTCCCATCCTCAACTAAACCCATTGTAGGAGAAAGAATGAAAACAATGATAATACAACTGAGAGCGATGTACTTATCACAGCAAATAATTTTCTCCAGTTGACATTTTACCACTACATTTATGTTGCCGTGGCAGTGAATTATATTTCCAAAGGAAAGTAACCCACAATACTGGGTCAGATGTCGAAGGTGAAGGAAGGTATGATTATTTAATTTCACCAATAGAGAAAAGGAATAATCAAACGAAACATAATTATGATGTTAATTGGAAATCAAACTGCAGAAGAAGTGTTTTATGCAACTAAACAATGACCACATATCATATCATTAATATAACGTCTTTATAAAAAGTCAGAAAGCCTCATGACGAATAAATATTTGAAGGTATTGATTGTCATCATAGTTGTCTCCTATACTACCAGACATAGCAGGGTTTTAGTTCTGTTTATAAACATTTTCAACACAGTACATTTCTCAGGTGAGGGAATATTGAATTTTGCCTTTAAAAGCATTGTAAGCACAGTAACCTCTGAGAGTGTATTGTCTACGTTTTGTCATTATCAGGATTTAAAAGTTATGCTCATCCAATCTTACTTATTACTTGTGACTGGAATGACAAATACTATTTTCAAGATTCTTTTTAGCACGTAACTTATTGTTTGTCTTCTTTTTCAAACAATAAAACACCTTTTCGTCGCAAGTTTTAATGATAAAAGAACTAACAAGCTTCAATTCAGACATGTACACTTTATTTCGTATTATGTCATACAACATTTAATAACAAGATCAGTTTTAAGTAGGTAATTTACTGATCAGGACAACTATGGAGGGATCTTTAGAAAGGACGAAGGGGAGATAAACAGGGCAAATGTATTTCTGTATAGAATGATTAATCAGTCAGTGATGAGAAAACTTGAAGACATTAACTAAACATATGACTAACCGTTATATAAAGATTTAATTTCAGAAAATAACTTCATAAGTCATGTGAATATGTTAATGACTTACTACTCAGAATTGCAAAGCGAAACAAAGAAGATACATTTATGACCCGTTTCACTAAGTAATATTGTGGATAAAGGAGATATTAAGACAATTATTATCAAATTGACTTTAGATACTTTGCTTGTGTGGAATTAATTTTCATCTGTTTGAGGGGATACAGATTACAAATATCATCATTGCTGACGTATGTAATAAACATCACTGACACATAGGAAAAGCATTATTACTGACATATGGAATACCCATCATTACCGATACATGTAATAAACACCATTAAACTCTTTTTAGTCATAACATATCTCACATCTGATTCCACTTCATACAAAGTTCACAGAGAAAGTTACCATCCAATCAGGGGTAATAGTAATAGTTTTCTGAATCAATCGTTACCTCTAATCATTAAAAGTGTTATCTATGTTTAGTAACGTCTTCATTATTAGTACAAAAGTGAGAGGCCTTCATGCGAAAATGCATTTTTCCAAGTCTGGTTAAAACTGGTCAGAATGACTTGGAGGAAATGTTTAAATTTGCAATTGGTTATGGATGATGACGGTACAGTGTATTGGGAAAGATTGATCAAGGGCAATACCATAAGCTATTGACCTAGAGCAAAGTCTGCTAAAAGCTCAAAATCATAACAAGATAATTAGGTAATTAAGATTGATATATGTGCCCAAAATGCCTTTGCCAGTTATGCATTTTATTTTCATGGCAGCCACTTGACCTTACCTCTAATTAGGCAGCCCCACCACGTTTGCCTTTTAAAAAAGCGGCTCCGGTGAAACATTCGTTGCCACTAAATACAAAATTGTGCGATTTTATCATATCAAGAAATAGAGAGGGTGGCAGATGGACCGTCCTTACGTTAACTAAATATGTATGAGTAGTGGGTGCAGATGAGAATTTACCAGTCCAATCAAAATTATTTACAGTGTATTTAGAACCACTCTGAATCCAATCGCATTCTATGTCTCAGTTTATTGCAGCTTATAGCATGCCAATTTACACAAATTCCTGAAATCTTATATTTCTGAATTAATCCTGAAAACTATCTTCAGCCACCAAAAGAGGCCTGATTGTATGGTGTGAGCAACTTTTAGTGAGAGAGCCACTTTGACCACCATTAAAGGTATAGTTCTTGCTTCAGTAATATCCTTAATTAGCCAATACAGCTGAGACCTGACGTGAAGTTCGTGCAGTCCAATCATCTATTTCCTACATATATACCATACATATTTAACCTGTTGAGTTCCACAATACACAATGTATAGTCCGTAATAGGGACATCTTATCACTGAATGAAAGTTAGTTCAGCTTCCATATGAGCTCATTTTGCTTCAAATTAGATCTCCGATGCCCTAGGTGAACATATGAGGACAACCGCTTAAGGTTCATGTTCAGGTGTCCATTGAATTAGCCTATGGAAATGCAGCTTTCAAAACCCTGAAACTGAATAATAATCGTTCCATAAACATTCATGCTCTTCGTCCATGCTGTTCAGTCTGCAAAAGCAACGATATTAGACTTCATCTGATTGGTTGGTAAAATTGCGATGATGGTGATAGTATAGGTTGCCAGAAAATGACAAATAAGCAAGAGCAAGCAGATCTTCTTCTATAAACTGGAGATCTGATTTTAATCAGATTAAAATGTACTGTTCATGAAGGACCGTATATGCATGCAAATATTTGGCGTATTCATACAACACCTATGCCAGAACATCATACAATGTAGGCCATATTAATGACTGGTACAGAGCTGAAGATGCATCCAATTATCACGCTTCTTGATTCTAGGGCAAACAATAACTAATTAAAACCTTTAAACACAACATCTCAGCAGAGTCATTGAAGCATAAACCATATCTCACAGAGATCTGTTTGAAATAAGGGTGTAGTACGTAGTAGTTAGTAGTTACTATTTACCAATTTGCATTCATTCAGTATTTAGTGATTTTAGTATATATATTTGTGTGTGTATGACGCCTAAAACTCGGCTAAATGTAACTAATACCCTAACCCAGTAAAATATGAAATTTAGATTAAGCTGAACTTAGATAGGTGCGTAAGTTCACGATTGTAGCATGAACATTGCTTGAGTAGAACAAATTAAAATCAAACACAAAATTTAAACACAAGACAGAGAATTATCCAAAAATGACCATAATCACCCATTTTGGAACCAAGGTAGGAGTGTTCATCATATGCAACGCTTTATCAATTTTCATGATCATATATAGGACATTACCTATGTGGTCAAAGGCTAAATAGAAGAAAATAAACATAAACAGAAGCCAGTGGACTGTAGCTCATGATGAACGTCTTTTCTGTACTATCAAGTTACTAATGTAGGTTTATAGAATCAGCTAAAATAATGATTCTTGCATGGACAGTTACAACTTTTAAGCATGAACCATGAGTCACCACGACCTATTGGGGGAATTGAAATAGTGCAATACCCATAAAAAATCATTTCCTTGACCGAGGTTAACGGTCATATTGGTAGCATTTTAAACTGAGTATAATAAAACTAGTCGTCATGACCACAAAAATCATTTACCTTAATTAAAACATGTGAAGGTAGGGTATAGTGACCATTTGTTAAATGTGTGGAATATTAACATATATGCAAATAATAATCTACTCTGATGTTTTTGGTGTGAATAGAGATGTAAAATACAAAGAAAATTACTAATGTGAGAGATATTGGTCACGGCGAACAGCTTTGTGGTAAAGCCACAATTATACATCGACTCACCAAGTTTTAAGACTCAAGGTAAGACAGTATTTATACAGGATGTAGACAGCTTATGTGATGTATTCTACGGTTAGTAAAGTATTTAAACATACAAAACGTTCCTTCCATGACATGTACATAATCGTCTTGTTGATCATTCTAGTATAAAGAATGCTTGATAAATAACCGTAAATGTAAACATGAACCTTGGTCAATGAATGAAGTGTTAAATATAGGCCAAAGTGTCCAAACTTTGTGATGAGTTTCTATAATTCTTTAAGATGGATTACCGTATTAATGTTCAATATTCAAGGTATAACTGCATGCACGAATATATGGGGTCATCGCCTAAATGCACACACTTGAGCCTGTAAACTTCGAAATGTAGTCACCTTGGTTTTCTTCCGTTGAAGATGGGCACAATCATCTAAAACATCATTTTTAAATTCTGTGGGCGACAACGTTTTAAGAAGCATTGATCGTGATAACCAATCCTACCATCAAATGAATTAAAAACAAATAACTCAGCTATATCTTATTGGGCCTCCGGTAGTTGATCAGACAGCTGCCATGCCGGGTTCATGACAGCATAGCCTCAGTTCAAGCATGACCTTATAGATTTTGCTGGGTCCACAAAGAAAATGTTTGCAGGCAATGTAAAAGCCAGGTCAAGTATTTTAAGAAAATAATCTTTAATTGTGCTGCCTTTATGGTATCATGGTACCAATTGTTTTTCCATATACCTCAATGCTAATGTTTTGTGAAATAAATATACTTTCTGTCCTACTTGGGCATGCATGTCACACACTGTCATATAGAACAATGCTAGATTGTCAATTTGACAATGACATAACCAGGTACTCCATTGCATTTAAGAGAGATAACTCTACTGGAACTAGACAGGGGTAAGAGTTATCTAGTCACAACAAGCACATTTTCAGCTATGTGTACCATATTTTAAAAAAATCATAAAAAATACAAAATATGATCTAGATAGAAATTAACACAAACTCACATGTTGCCAAGAGGCTCAACATTTTTTAAGCCAAACAGAAAGTACAACTCTTACATAATGCACCAATCACAGCTAGTGTTGTTCTTTAATTCTGAATACAATGTTCCATACACCTTAAGCTCCGCCCACCTGGACTTGCGCAATTGGTACCGTTATACCTATAGCAAACCTTAATTTTTCCAATAATCTGTGAAATAGTTCGGGACTGTATAAGTAACAAATATACTTAGTCTCACTTATGAAAAACAATTTGATGAGGTACTAACCTATGTCTTATATGAATATGTATAGAAATGTCATTGAGCTGTTTGAACTACTGTTTTCATACTTTTGCTTCACCATCAAAATCATCTTTTGAAATAAAATGAATTCTTTCAACTATGAGTTGTATCTTATTCCTATCAGCACTTATTGAACTTCACATAGGTGATATGGGATAAATCACATTATGTCATATTATGTAATAACTAGGTCAAAGGTCAATGTACCAAAATAGTATGTACCTGTCCTATTTCAAAATGTACAATTCACCTAAAAGAAAGGAATTTATATTTATTTGATAGGTGCAGAACATAACATCAGAGACAGGTGGACATGACCCAATCTTATTATAAAGTATAAGCTTTGACCACTTTATACTATCTGCAGATACAAGAGGTCACCAACCACCAGTCCTCACACAAAGGTCCACCTACCCATCCTCTTTGTAACACAAATAGTAAGCTTTCCTCCTTTGTAATGTGAATAAACTTGTTTCAATAAGCCAGTCAGTCACCAAATATAGTAAATCACAGCTTCTAAGTGGTTATGTTGGATTGGGGAGGGGGGTGAAATTAAGGGAATAAAGTACAGAAAAATGCCAAATATAAACACTAAGTATAGCACATCAAATTGAGTTAAAAACAGGAGGAAAGTGTTTATCTAAAAGGGAGAGGTAGCATATGATAAAGGAATTAAAGGAGGCAAAATCAGCAATGCGAAAAATGAGAAGTGAAAGTTTGATGACCTTACCTTGGACAAATATATGGGGCAGGGCCCAACAGGTCCAAGGACAGCCCAAAGGCAACTGTGCTATAACATCCCTTACAGGCACCCAAATTTCAAGTGAAGTTGTGTTCATTTCAATCTAATATGAAAGGGTGAATAATTTAGATAATATCGATACATATAAAGTATATTTCTTCTACATAAGAATTTAATAATGATTGGCATAAGATAGAGAGAAACTTATCTCAGATCCAAACAGAATATACCTTATCAGTTTTTAAACTTGTAAACTTTACTGTGAGAAATTATTAAATTGCTTCTACTTACATTTGCATCAAGATAGAGGGCTAATATAATACTTCACAAATCTTCTCTTTATTTTCATAACCAGTCACTGAAAATGTGAGATTTTATTTCCTTGAAATGTTATGACTGGTGTAAGGGAGATAACTGAATGATATACATAAGGTGTGGTAACCTCTAATACAGTATCCATGTAATATAGATGAATTCATCAACAACCTGTATTAACTTCATTGCAATTAAATTATCTCAAAATACATTACTGATAAAGTGAGAACCTAACATTTAGACTCCTATATTTAGTGGAGATCTCAAGAGTCATGTAATTTTAATTTCTAAGATGACGCAGCTCTTTCATATCACATAGTTCATATTTTCTACAATGCCAGCATGTAGAGTGCAGCCTTCCATAACCATGCAGATATTATCTCATGCCAATTTGGATTCTTGCGATGGGATGCAAAGTTTCAAGAACAGTGTGGATTTGAATGGAATGAATACGCACTGTGTGACTAAAATGGTTATCATTCTGTAATGTTGGACCAAACGTGGAAATTTCACAAGAGCAGCTTGACAGAAAGAAATAGGATTAATTGAAAGTCAATAGTAGATTATAATTGGGCTTATACAAGTGCCAATGGGAAATGCTGACTTAAGGAAACTGTTCTTGTTTGTTGGTATTCACTGCTACTTCAACAAAAGGGAGTGCAAGAGAACTGAACTAACTACATGAACAATTTCAAAGCAGGAAAGTGTTAAAAAAAAAAGGACAATTAGAGCAGGACAATTCAAATCAAAGTGGGAAGAAATACCATATTCTTAATAAATTACCTAAAAATTACTCATGCCAGAACATCCCACATGGTACAAGTGATCTATCTAGAAGTGTACTTAGAGTGTTCTCTATCCTGGTTTATGGCATGCCTTACAAGAACAAGATAGCTGTTTTTGTACACATGATTTTTCATCTTTTGCAGGTAAAATAGCCAATATTTGGCCAAAATCAACTATATTATGTTTACATAACTTATTTTGTTGCATGCATTCCAATCTAGGAGGTAACAGCACATACATAAAGGCATCAGGTAACACAAGCCTATATCTATCATAGCTATAGTTATCAAAAGTCCCCATCCAAAGCCAACTTGTGCTATTTTCTGAAGATTTCATACATTTTATTCTTAAAGAACTTTCAATATTTGACCAAAACTGTTCAGCACACATTTGTTTTCCTACATCAAACTAGTATAGTTCATAAATGCCACCCACACGTATGCGTTTCTATGGATACACTGTGAGGCTATTCTTTCCTTTAGGTATCATGGTACCAATTGTTTTTCCATATACCTCAATGCTAATGTTTTGTGAAATAAATATACTTTCTGTCCTACTTGGGCATGCATGTCACACACTGTCATATAGAACAATGCTAGATTGTCAATTTGACAATGACATAACCAGGTACTCCATTGCATTTAAGAGAGATAACTCTACTGGAACTAGACAGGGGTAAGAGTTATCTAGTCACAACAAGCACATTTTCAGCCATGTGTACCATATTTTAAAAAAATACAAAATATGATCTAGATAGAAATTAACACAAACTCACATGTTGCCAAGAGGCTCAACATTTTTTTAAGCCAAACAGAAAGTACAACTCTTACATAATGCACCAATCACAGCTAGTGTTGTTCTTTAATTCTGAATACAATGTTCCATACACCTTAAGCTCCGCCCACCTGGACTTGCGCAATTGGTACCGTTATACCTTATGCTGCCTGTAAGCTAGGAGGAGTTCATCCTTTCAGTCGAGCCGTCATCGGTCTCCTACAGCGCGATGTGGATAAAATATTGGATACTGGTGCACTTCTCTTCAATCCTGGCGAAGATTGGATCCCCTCAATCCTGGCGAAGATTGAATGCCCTCCAAAGCTGCTAAGCATGATCCAGTCCTTCCATGATTCCATGAAAGGCACAATGCAGTACGATTGCTCAACGTCCGACTTCATTCAACATCCTCAGCGGAGTGAAACAGGACTGTGTCCTTGCCCCATGCTCTTCGGGATTTCCTTCGATCGGACGTCCACATCTCCGCTTCAATGATGTCTGCAAGCGCAACATGAATACCCTCGACATCGAAGTCAAGACCTGGGAAGAGCTTGCTATAGGCAGGTCCAGCTCGCGACATGCTCTGATCACTGGTATGAAAGCCAGCGAGGACAACCTACGCTTGCTAGCTGATGAAAGGCAATCGCAGAGGAAGAAGAAGCAAATCCATACCACACCAGACTCAACCTTCAAGTTCAGCAAGTACAGCAAGGACTGCCACTTCCGTCTTGGGTTGCACAACCACCAACCAGGACATCTCTCATGCACGCACATCCATAGATTATCGAGACTAGCGGATTAATAACAACAACAACAACAGCATAACCTATTGTTCTCCTGTTAATATGGCCATCTAATGTATTTAAAAGTAAAACAAAATCTTAAAGTAATTAAGTTCATCAACTAATAGGTACTCGATCACACTACCCTCAATGCTTTCAACCCATTCCCATAAATGGAACCATCCAGCTTTAGGTTTTACACAGGCTTAAGGATGGGCAGTATCTGCGAAAAAAGGGAGGTTATCTGAAGTTACTACCATTCGTCCACATGACACATAGCGGTAAGATATTATTCACCGAGGGCAGGGGAGGTAGCAGGATAGAGATTACTTTGCAGTTTTGATGTGATCAGGTAATTTATTTAACATAGAAATTTAATGAGCAGGCCATTTTAATTTGGCAGTCCAAGTATGATGGCTATACCATACGTGGTTTGGGACTCATGAACTTAAAAAGAACATGTACCAAAAACTTGACCAAAATGATCCGGACCTTACATAATGGTCTAATAGAGCGTATGTGTCCGAGATCTCAATTTTGACCTGATTGTGGAACATTTCTACAGGTACTCCTGAAATGATATAACTGAAACAGAAAGTTGGAGCTTCTTTCAAATTCCATACCCAAATATTTGCATATATTGCGTAAAGCACGCGAAGTCTTTGATTCAATTCTGATATGGTTAATACAAATAGTACTTTTTTTAAAACACGGACTTCAGCGAGAATAATTCTCTGGTACTTTTGCCGTACCTAAAAATGTATATGGGTTGACCGGAAAAACAAAAAATGAATTATTTTTAGTATATGTAAAAGGTATCGCATCTTTGAGACAAATTGATTAATGTGCAAGAATTGAAAGTGTGAATTTAAGTTTAGTCATTGTAACTGAATTGTTTATAATATTTTGTTGTTGTTGTTTTACTTGCAGCAAGAACTTATCGCAAGCTGTTTAGTATTAACACGCTGGATAATCATGAAAGACTCTGTAAATGTACTGAGTTTATAACAGTAGAATGATGTCATTTTTGAAGCACGGTTATTTCTATTACTGTTAGTATTGTTGTTGTTGCTGGTGCTGCTGCGGTTATATTACATGCTTTAATCCTAGTCGTTTTCTTTTCGCGAGAACTCTCATTGATGAGTTGTATCTCGTACACAGAAAGTATAAAGATGACGTGTGTGACGAGAGATTAAGATAGGTACATAAATAATCAATCTATATAAGAAACATGTCACGTAAAACAAGTTCTTTCAGGTTAATCAGTGTGTGTGTGTGTGTGTGTGTGTGTGTGTGTGTGTTTATGTGAGCGAGCTTCCCAATGTATAATTAACTAGTTGCAGATGCATGAAGCCTCCCAGCCCTACTCGAGAAAGAAGTTCCTGCTCTGATCAAAATGCCAACACTTACAGAACAAGCGTCTCCTGTTAA
Source organism: Sinohyriopsis cumingii (assembly GCA_028554795.2). NCBI lineage: Eukaryota > Metazoa > Mollusca > Bivalvia > Unionida > Unionidae > Sinohyriopsis > Sinohyriopsis cumingii. Next base: position 36,440,422 of record CM068837.1, read on the forward strand.
AACTGTAACATTGTTGTTGCTGAGAAACATACTTTAATGATATTTTATTAAATATTCTCCCTGAGAACCGATATGCTTTATTATTAAGTTCGTGTCATGGTTTCTGAACCACACTCTTCACGCGCCTTATGATCATGTCACGCCCCTGAACCAAATGAGTGAACGTTAATATTAGATATACCTGGAAACAGCAAACCATGTACCAAACCTGAAAGAATCCTTAAAAACAACAGCACAAAAGATTACATTTATTCACACTAAAATTATTCAAACGCACAAAATTGATATAACTGCCCAAAACTAAAACTATCTTTGCCCAGAATAAATTATGTCCATGTAAAAATTAACTCAAAATAGTCGTAAAGGCTTATAGATGTCTTACATCCACCAAATCATGTACCCTATAAACGCGTAGAGAGTCTCGGCTCTTAGAAATCGATCAAATCTACTATCAGTTTACCAACCGTCCATCTAAACAAATGTGCACATAGCCTGTCATTAAAACAGCAAAAACAATTTACTCATGATAACATTCAGCAAAGAAACAGACCTTTCATGACATTTATTAAATATTTTAGCTCGGAGCCTATACATGTATATGGTTAAATTCGTTTCCTGGCTCAAAATCAACACTAGACACACGCCTTATTGGCATGTCCCGCCCAGAACCAAGCGTGTAAGTATATGTTGGAGTAGAGCAGGGCTATATCCCAAGCAGATCTAACCCATTACCAAACAGCATGTTAACATTTTTGAACTTAAAATGATGACTTTTATATGGCTACCAAAATCAAGTATGTTCTTCAACAAAGCAATTATGCCCTTGCGCAGACACAAAGTTTAAAATAGATTTTATAGCCTATAGACTTCTCGTATCCACAGAAACATCCAAATATTTCACTATAAGCGGGCTTTCTGAAAACCTTTTGGGTATTTCTGCGCTAACAACTTTTTTCTATTTATGCGTTGTATATGTGAGATACCCACCCTGCACGTACTAAAACGCCTTGAACATTTATCTCTGCCGAAAGCAATTTAAGTCCCTGTCGAGAAAAAAGCACGTCCTTCTGCAGAAGTAACAATATGAGTAAAATACCACAGTTATTATTATTTGAGCAAAACACGTCATTCTTTCGTTGTGAAATCACGGTGAATCATTCATCCTTTGTGCATGTACTGTGTAAGATCATTTTTTTGGGTTATATTTTCATTATTTAGTTTCGTGCGGATGATGATACTTGATCCAATATATGGATATTATACGCACTTATTAATCATGATTCTTTTCTCATTCAAGTCATTTATCATTAAACATTGTATTCGTAGCACCAACAAAAGTGTTATGTTGTGAATCCGAAATCCGACCAAGTTATCTTGTTACAAGTACACGTGGTCACATGAATACAATATCTGACCTTATATTACTTACCTGAGCACAAAGTAAAATTTGTACATAACTCAAAACCTTAAATGGACACGCCATGACAAAGGAGCTAATTATTGGTGAGAGACCATGCAATTCAATTACACAGAAGAACAAAAAAGAAACAATTATTTACACATCATTAAATACAGAAATCGTTTTTAAAGAAGGCCGAATAGATATTGACTGCACTAGTCCTTTATTCTATTGCTGTGTACATTTCAAGTAATTCCACTAGAGGTGGGTATCACGAAAAATAAGTTTAAAACGGTATACCACGGTATTTCTGAACATACCACACCACGTATCACGGTAAACCGCAATAATACTGAAGACCAACCAATTAATGTTCTGCAACACGGTCTGACACTTTTTGCAAAACAATAATCCCATCTATCAATTGCTGGAAATACATCTTACGCAAATTTGTAGCACAATAAAAGCATGTTATAGTCAATGCACCATTTGAAAAAATTAATTATGTTGAGACAAATGGAAAGATCACAGCTCAAAAGAAATTCTTAGCCCTTCCTCACCCAAATTACATAATAGTACATGAATTTGATATGTGTATGCTAATATTTAAGTTGTAAACTAAAAACTGTTGCTAATGTGGAATGATTTTATAACATAATATATAACATTATGTGAAAGGCCGTGTGCTGATATAATAGAACTTGATAATAAAAATAAGAACTGGTACTCTGATATTTACTAGATTTACTATTCGTAATACAAACATAAAAGGTTTGGGTATGGTAGCAATACCCTTTCAAAGGCACTTAAACATCCAGTAAACATAAAACCGCATTCCTATTCAAATAAGATCAATTGCATTTATCTAATCAAGTTCAGTACCACGTGACAGTAACTGCAGATATAAATGTCAGACAACAAGCTGAGAGTACAAACGAAAAGGCAATAGAACATGGACTTTATCATGAAAGGTTGGGTATTTTGTCTTGTTTTATCAGGGCGGTGCGTTTCCGATACAACAACAGAAAAATCTCAGGTATGTATTATCAAAGTTAAAACGTATCAGTTATGTGAACCAACATTGAATATTTTTATATGTTTCTTCCATATATACAATAGATTTATATATTTATTTATTTACTTAAAACTGAAGATTTAAGATGTATCCTTTAGAGCAGGGCAGATGTGAAAATCATCCTGTCACATATTCTTCTGTTTTGGTTATTTTTGAAGGTGGTGGTGTTTCAACGGTATTTGATTTTGGACAAGGATATTGTTGTTCATTTAATGCATGTCAATTGTTTTCTTCAACCAATAAAATGGATATGATTCAGTGTTGTGTCCAACAATCAGAGAAACATTTTAATGATGATTTCTCTGGGACGGAATAGTTTTGCAAAGTATCAATACACCATTCATTTCACTTTTAACCGACCTTAAATCTGAAATGGTCAGACCCTTATTTGAATAAATTGAGAAATGTTTCACCTTTTAAATCAATTGTTATGATAAAGATGAAAATACCGTCACCACCACTACGAGCATAATTAATCCTTCTCTTCATTATCTTCATCATTATAATTTGTTTATATTCTTCTTCTTCTTCTTCTTCTACTTCTTCTTCTACTTCTTCTTCTTCTTCTTCTTCTTCTGTTTCTCATTATTATTATTATTATTATTATTATTATTATTAACTTTATTATTATTATTATATTAACTTTATTGTTAGTAGTAGCATTAGTATTAGTATTACTATCATTATTATTATTGTTATCATTATTATTATTATTATTATTATTATTATTATTATTATTATTATCATTTGCTCGGTCACAAGCTAGTCAATATTGTATTATTCGAACTCAGGTTGATGCACAGCCAGTTGAAGTTGAAATATACTATGGACCCTTGTACCAAGGTTGCATTTCTATATTTGAGACACAGCTCGGCCATGCGTACAGAGACGTTGGAGAAATCATGAACTTGACATTAGTGCCATATGGCAATGCATGGGTATGTATCGATAAGTAATGAAACATAGTGATAAGTGAAGTTTCCATAAGGCATCATCTTCATTGGCCACGGTTTTAAAATTCACCCATCAGTACACAGTTCATAGGACTGGTAGAGATAGTAATCTTGGTTAATGACCATACCATATATTTAATGATAATAAGCTACACAAGACAGTAAGAAACTGTAACTATAATTTTGTAACTTAGCTTGTACACAGATTAGAAGTATTTGAAGCCACCATGAGAAAACAAGCAACAATTACATAGATGGTTTATCAAATAATTAGTATCCAACTTAACTATATAATACTAAGATATGATATGAAATTTATATGGATACTGTACCTCACTGTAACAATACTAGTGATATCAATACTATACATTTCATCATTACATAGTAAAATACAGATTGTAATGCAATTTAGAGTTTGGTCATTGCACTTTTAACATCCATAATGTCAATTATTTAAATGTATCGCTTACTTATGATGACATGGATCACCTTTGCTTAGCGTTCATATACTCCTGCTAATTATATATGAAAAAATCTGAGAAATCTAAAAGACCTTCAAACACTTATATCAGAATATAATCGATATATATATATATATATATATATATATATATATATATATATATATATATATATATATATATATATATATATATATATATATATATATATATATATATATATATATATATATAATTGTGTGTGTTTGTGTGGTTATTTATTTCTTTAGGAAAGTCAAATAGGAGGACACTGGGTGTTTCATTGTGTGCGAGGCGAAGACGAATGTAAAGGAAACATGATTCAGGTAAATATTTTTTTAGTTGAATAACATATTGATATTTTACAGTTGTTTACTACAGAAGAATATATTCTTTAGAAATATAAATATTTATTTTTCATGTGCGGCATTAATCTAAAGCACCAAGCCTTCAAAATTCCAGGTCGATTTTCTAATGTGCAAACAATGATCCAGACGTAATTCAAGTAGAGTGGAAAGTTATTGTTTTGTAATAGGCAAATTCATCACGTAAGTCCTTTTCCTACCGCCAAGTTAACTTTTCAAAAGATATAATACCTCAGCACAAATTTTAACAAATGATTATTCTTAACATAGTGAGATGAGCAGAACTGAGTGTACTAATATTTTAAAATATATAGATGTCCTATATGGTCTTAATTGTAATACTATTATATATGGTCCTATTTATAGTTCTAACTTTGATACAAGTACATGGTCCTTATCAGGACTAATCCTAATATATCTAGTACTACCTTTGTTACTAATGCGTTTGGTTTATACAGTGACAATTATATAAACAGTAATAACTGAGTTACTAATATATATGGTCCTTACTGCTTTGGTTCTCTGATCCTCTGGACGTTTATGTGGCAACCTATTATCAAAATAATTACACTGTATAATGTATATACTATGGTTATGTCATTAACCTAGTTATGAACTCTGGAAAAGATAACAACATCATAATGTTTTATCACATAATCCCACATCTAAAGAAGTACCGAGAAGTAAGAATGTGAATTAAATTTAGCTGATAGCTGGAGATAGTTAAAAATGTCTAAGTTAATATTAACATGCAGCCACAAGCCCCATCTAGAAATTAGATTCATTCTTGATGTCAAATAAATTGATATGTGATAAAGGAAAGGCCATTATTCAAGTAGGATACAAATCTCATTCAATTTGATTTAAGGTCAAAATATCAATCAAAACATCTTAGGACCATGATGGTATACATTCTCACTTAAACGTTCAAGTAATTATATCATATCTTCCAGAAATTATTGTCCAGTTTTTGGTATGGTTTGGTTTTTGTTGTTGCTGTTATTGTTGTTAGCAAAAATACGAAACTATAATATTTCGGGCTCAAATGGATTTTCTGTTAAACTGTTAAAATTCTTCTGGAAGGATTTCGATAGACTTCACAGGTATACAAATCTTCTGTGATGGATATAATTATTAGCCGCTCAAAAAGAAATAATTATAAATTGAATACCACAAGGCACATAAAGTAAATTATTACTGAGGAATTGGATATACATGTTGCGATAACAAGTCTAGTTCTGTGCAGTTTGCACGGGGACACAGCTTTTAGTTTACCATTACATTTTGACAATAGTGATGAACCCGCTGTGATGCAAAGCTCAATCTGAACTACGTTGTATTCAGATATAACCAAATAGTTTACAAAATGTGACAAATGTAATACATCGCGATTGACAAGGTCATCGCAACTCTACCGATCTCTTACATGACTGATTGTTTTATGATTAGCCGTGACAGTTTATGGAATTACGAAATAAGATAGTCATATTTATAAACAAGGGTCTTGTATAATCTATTAGGAACATGAGCAATCAAAAAAGATGTATATATATATATATATATATATATATATATATATATATATATATATATATATATATATATATATATATATATATACAAAGATTTCATTAATGAGATAATCTATTTGAAATTTGATTTAAAAAATGCTGTTATGATAAAGATTAAAAATCCTGTCAAAACCAATTAGGAATCTGACTAACAGATGTGCATACCTTACAAAGACTCAATTACTGTGAGAAACCTATTTGGAATATAACTAAAGACGGTGCATATATTACATAGACTTAATTACTCCAATTACCTTTAATAATATAAAGTGCATATATTACACAAACTTAATTACTGTAATTATATATTAGGAATATGATTAGCAATAATATTCAGATTACTACCAGGTGGGTTCAAGGTAAAGTAAAAATCATTTCTTTACACTTTCAATTTAGGAATTATCCTATTTAGGTCTAGTCTACTAGTAAATAATTGTACTAATTCATTTTTCTCTTTTTCCACAGACATGCGCTATTCATGTACTAATGAACGTATCAGGGTACTTTCCATTTATCCATTGTATGATGACAAATGCAGATGGGACACGTGAGCAAGCTGCAGAACAGGTACAATATTTCTCCTCTGACACGCTAAGGAGCCCCTATCTTGTGATAGACCCCAGGTTTCCACCTTGTGATGTGTCCTATGCCCCCCATTTACTGACTTTCCCAGGTCCAGAAATTGTGATGGACTTCGCGTAAGCAAAGTGTGATAAGTCCCTGTTCCATGTTGTGATGCGGCGGAGGTTCCCATCTTGTGGTATGCTCCAGGGCCCCACCTTGTGATAGGCCACCGGAACCTGTCTTATAAATTATTAGAAACTTAGGCGATGGTGCATCGTCCAAACTGAACTAATCGGGTTCTATGGAGTAATTGACATGGAAAAAAAATAGATAATTCTCTGTCCACGTGTTGGCACAGCTATTTCACCACAAGCTTCAAGATTATTTAAAGTAATTGACAGAGTAGCTTTAACGTATGTAGTGAATAAGTATATATACGAATCAACAGCATATGGAACCAACCAAGGTGGGGATTAATGGTTAGATGGGTCATGGTTAAATGATGATTGCCACACTTAGCAATGCAATGAAACGAATTATTATATCTTTGTATCATTAAAATCTGCTTCACGCCAGATAAAGTATTAAGCATGACCTATATAAAACAGACTATAAAGATATATTAACTACATAAGGAAAAGACCTGACCTTACATTCTTACAGTGGACTATGATGTATATAAATCTAACTGCGCTAATTTTTAGATATAGTGAAAAACTATGTTAATGAACTTTTTTGTTGTTATTAGTAAGTTCAACTCTATCTAGGATGACGTACTCTCAACATGGTCAACTTAGTAGATATGGTTGCTAATATGCATAATGTATCATCTCTATATACATGAAGACATTTCTAGTGTGATTAATTTTGCACAAGGATTTGTATTACACTACAGATGTAACACCTGCCTAAAACAGTACTTTTAATATGTATAAGAGATTTAAGTTAAATTATCCGTTAATACATTCTTGAGCATAAAACCTTAAAACATTTAAATAACTGAAAAATTTCACTCCACACTAAACTCTCGATGCGAATTAATAGTATCACCCAAGCGAAATATACACACGGAAATAAGTATTATTAGCATATATAGATGAACACGCAGCAAGAACAAATCAAAATTTTCTTATGTGTTAAATTGGGAACAAGATTCAGCCCCCATTCGAGTAACGGGAAGTTTCTCCGAAAAGCAATATACAATTGTGTACTAGAAACCTTAGTGTATCATATATTGCAATCTGGTATATATTTAGTTTTTAATTTGACCTCGCTATTCATTCCCTTAATCCATTGTGTTTTCTGTTCATGATATTAAGGCTACTGTTAAACAGGTGCTAATTTGTATTGTTTCTATTGGAATTTCTTGAACATTTTCATGAGTGGTCCTTTACTGGAGGCTTTACTGGTTTGAATATCTGAGTCTTGATCAGTCAATCGTGAGGTTTTATCAGTTTTCAAATTTAGAAGCTCTGTGTGCAATACAAATACTATTTCAGTGAAATTTTATTTGAAAAATGAAAAAGTATTTTATTTTTACTGGAGAAATCTGCAATAAAAGTGTATGACCGTGTTAAACATTTATTTGTAAACTTTTATTATAACCTTGTAGAGTTTACAATGCTCAGAAATAAGTAATACCTTTACGAACAAACAAGAGTAGCCGTATGAATTAGCACATTTTCTCTTGTTAGCTCTAATCGTCTGCAATGGTTTTCAAGAATTGTGTCAATTGAAACAGACTTTAGATTAAGAAACTGACAGGTTGTTGTTCATGAAAACTTATTTCATTGTCACAAGGTTAATCATAATTTTATGTTGCCTTGATCCGCCCACAATGTTCTTCCCTTTCAACCTGTATATCATGATCTCAGTTCTTTCTTTTCGCTTTCAGGGGTCCAGTCTCACAATATATGTCGCATAGTGTCCGTTTAATGGTAACACATAGAGTTTGTCTTAGGAATAAGACCAACAAACGTTATGGTCATACTAAAATTAGCAAAACAAGTATAGAGCTCGTGGCCTCCATGACAATTTTATTTCAAGGGAGGCAACGCAAGTGCCGCTACATGATTATACTTTATAGATATTTACTCTGGATCTTGTTTCACTGAATGTAATCCGTAACAAAAGAAGAAGGAAATCACATTACTTTCTTCATTTTACAGACGGCTTTATGACTTCTTTTCTTATGCTTACAGTAGTGTGACAGTAATATGTAGTACTGTTTTACAGCTTCGCATTATAAACGTGGCTACAAAGTGCAGCCTGAAGACAGAAGCCGTGTTTAGCAAAACAAACATGTACAGTTTCAGATCAATGTTTCATAAAGGTCGACCTGCTTAGAAAACGGTATAACAGGCTCAGAGAAAATTGGTTGCTTAGATATGTGACATTTTATTAAATGTACGTTCATTACAACGTTATTTAATTGTTGTTTTTGCACAATTCATTGTATCAAATGTTATTACACTACAAACATTATTTCGTCTGACGATTATAGTATAGATGTGGGAGTAAATAATGTATCCTACACAGATTATATTTCAAAGCTTTTATACTAAATTCCTCATTTGTAAAAGTCTTGACCTGAAAATGATTGCATTAGGCTTTATTAGTGGCTTGAAAATATATATATATATATATATATATATATATGCTATCTCAATTCAGATTAATCTTAGTTAACACAAACGAAAATAAATCGTCCTGTTCACGACTGCTAATGATACCAATCTTTAGTGCCAAAATTGCAGGAAAGAACCATAGGCGCATGGACATTAATTCTTGTGCAGTGTTATTTCTGCTCCAGATCATAATTATGTTTCACTTGATACATATTCCTTTTATTATTTGACGAAATTAAATACATATCATCCACCTTCCCTTTGAAATCCAAGCGCCTCAGCGGGTTACCTCACAACTCAGCTGCACAGCAACATAAATTTGGTGGTGCAATGGCACCTGGAAAAACCATAGGCTTTGATAAATGCATTACTCTCACTCTTAATAGCATTTTCTGCATTATGTGTGGTTTTATTTGCTACGTAGGATTTAGTGTGGAATGGGAAGATTTAACCTAATACATATAAGGTAAGTAGTTACTTACTTGCAGAGATGGAGCAGAAAGCTTATGACGGTTCAATCCAGCAAACAGAAGGCATCACAATACAGCACAAAGTCACAATGAAGTGCATCAGAGTCACATTATCCCGCTGTTTATACAATATTGTAACTCGATTTCAATCTGGCATTTAGAGTAAAATAGTAAGATACATTCAGTATGCTCATATACCAATGATCAGAGATGACTAAGGTTGAGTCGAATCAGTTGGTCAAAACACACTTTCGGCAAATATATATTCGAAAGATAATGAGCTGTGAGGAGCACAATTGATATGATCAGGCCGAAATCTATCTCATGAGACCTCATCTATTCATGAAGCAGTCTTCTAAGCCAATCAAAAGTTTACCGGTCCACTTCATTTCACATCAAAGGTCATCAGTCCACTTCACTTCACGTAAACCAAAGCTAGCTGAAACGGTGTATTAAATAAGCAACGTCTTGTAGATAAGAGTCCCTGCCTATAACAAGGAGAATCAATTGACCAATATGAGACCACGTTACATGATTTATTAATTATTCAGTAAGCCTGTTCTTATGATATCCATTTGTATTGACCCAAACTTAAAAGTTGTTGCAAATGTTTAGATAAGAAACGCATGTGATAGGTTGTTGTGTAGAGAGGTTGTTTAAAATATTTGTAACAACCACCAATTTAAATGTAGCAAGGGAAGTAATTGCATTAAGTGAGCACAGAGAAGTAGATATTGTTTGAGCTTGCTAAATATATCAAAACTGGTTATGGAACAAAGTGGATTGACATCCTTTGACAACATTTGACTTCTTCGACAGTGAATTTATGAGTCTTAGACGTATTCTCAGTAGCATTCAGTATCATGACGCTACGGGGACAGTGCATTTATGAGGCTAAGGTTTTATTCTAGGTACTTTGATTCAGTAGCATAACACTACTGGTACAGTGTATTTATGAGGATAATATTGTATTTTCGGTAGCTTGATTCAATATTATGACAGTACTGGGACAGTGCATATATTAGGATAACATTGTTCTGTCTTCATATTTGGCTTGTATTTATGGACAAATACAGACTTGGCATCAGAATTGCGGAATGATCATGTTTGTCAGAGTTGTTGGCGGAGTATGGTTGGGCCTGTTTGTTTGAGGATTGGAATTGTTTTAAAGAATCAGCAATGCAAACAGTTCCTTCCAATTTTTTCCTAATACATTTTGTTTCATTTAACTTAAACATAATGCTACAGGTAGGTGATTGTTTGATAATTAAGTTGTTGTTTAAAAGGCTTTAGAGTCATTGCCTTTAAAGGGGTCTGAATATTTTAAATATCTGAAACTATTTCTTTCGCAGTGTGCATCAAATTTAACAGAACTAGCGTGGCTCAAGATAAAGGACTGCTACAAAGGCGATCTTGGTAAAAGACTAGAACACGAAATGGGTCTGAGAACACAAGCTCTGAATGCACCAGATTTCGCTGTACCGTGGGTGATTATAAATGGGGTAGAGTATTCCATATATTTTTCTATGTTAACTTTTCTTTATATTTGTTCTTGTTGAAGTTGTTATGATTATCATTATTATTATTATTATTATTATTATTATTATTGGCTTTACCCAACAAAATCAGTATAAAATACACGTACTGCACAAGTCCCCACAAAAACAAAAACTTGAAAACCCAATATAATCAAAATTTTATGAGCGATATTGCAAGGAATTCATGTACCGAATCACAGGTCCCCTATCCAAAAATTAAATTGTTGGTACCTAACAAGAAATTACTTTATGTTACGATAACAAGTGATACCCTGAAAATGAATGTATTCACACACTTTTATTACAATAAGTATTTAAAGCTGTTTTCCCTGGGTTCATGTGACACTTTCCCGTTTATTTAACACCACCACAACCAAAACAAAAACGATCTAGAAATCAAAAATCACGCAGTCATTTATTTTCGAAAATAATATAATCTCTGACATTAAAATATCAAGTTGAATCTGATCTTGAAACTGCTAAACATCGTTATTAACTGCCCCATCCAATCATTTCGTAAATTATAATTTGTATTTGACAAATGCAATTATTTCTTGTATTTTCTATTGAAACAAATTTTCCCGCCTCACTTCACAAGGCTGTACATTGTTGTACATGCAGTGTTAGTTGTTCAGGGATAATGTCTCGGTTGTTGCATTATAATACATATCGTGTAGTGTCGATGTCATAACGCATCAACATGGTATTCACGTGTCATAGGTATTGTCTAAAGTAAGAAAGTATTCTCTTTTTTCGTGTCACCCTGTGGTTATCTTTTGTAAGAACGTATTCTTTATATTTGTGTGTTTATAGGGATGTCTGCTATAAAAACAAGTATTCTTTACGTTCATATGTTCTTTGGGTAGTCTGTTTTGATAAAGTATTATCAGTATCCATGTGTTCTTGGGTTTGTCTGTTTTAAGAAAGTATTCGCTGTACTGATATGTCCTTGCGATTGTCTCTTATAAAAAAGCATTCCCTGACTGATATGTCCCTGAGGTTGTCTGTTATAAGAAATTATCCTTTATGTTCAAGTGTTCTGTGGGTAGTCTGTTATAATAAAGTATTCTCTGTTTTCAAGTATCCTTGTGGTTAGCTATTATAAGAAAGTACTCCGCATATTCATTTGTATTTTCTGTACTGATATGTTCTTTGGCTTGTCTATCATAAGAAAGTACTCACTACATTCATGTATTATTGTGGCTGCTACAGTCGTGCGTTATCCCTATAATGTTTGCAGATCAAAAACGAATTTTGTTTTCCTGGAAATTCATAGTTCAAAGTTGAATTTAATTATCATGCTTCGATGTAAAACCAAAATAACGACCTTGCTTTTCTTGTTCTAGGATCAGACTGATGATATTCAGAATGAAGCACAAACTGACCTTGTAATGTTGATATGTGACACCAGGTAAATAAACTTCACACTAAACCCATTAACCTTACAAACATAACACTCATATGAACTTTCCTCAGGCAGATTCACTGATTGTAACATTTAATTTTACCAAATAAATATGTGAGACTGAAGTTTCTTTATGGCAGATACTGTTAGGTCCAAATTTGGTCCATGTAAAGATGTAATCAATCTACACACCTTTGATTAGTATTATAAAGGACTTGTTTGGTGAAAATATTTAGTCAGTCTTCAAATGCAGGTTTGGTTCGATATGGTTATAGTGCAAAATATAGCCTGCTTACAGAGGAGTTGGCTGCAAAGGACACCTGGTTGCATAAGTACCAGTAAGCAACTTAGGCAAGTTTAGAGAAGTACCAGTGTGCAGATGATACCAAGGTTAGACAGAACCGGTCTACATATTAGACCTGGTAGCCAAGTTGTCAGTATTCAATGGAGGCCTGGTTACAGAGGTGCAGTACTGCATTGAAACCTTGGTTAGATAGGGGCTGATAGCACAAGAGCCCTGGTTAGATATGACCAATCTGTAAAGTAGGCTTGGTAACAGATGAACCAGTCTGCACAAGATTTCTTGGTCAGATAGGAGCAGGCTGCAAAGGAAGCCTGGTATAAACGGACCAGTCTAGTAAATTTATTTAAAGCGGTCCAAGCATGCAGTAGATGCCATGGCTAGATAGGGCCAGAGTGCATACGAGATATATAAGCATATGGCCAGTCTGCGAATTAGAACGGTCATTATGGGGAACTTAAACTAAATTCATAAACATCGCCTTCATCCAGTATGATCACGTGAATGACGTTTTATCAGAAAAAAGAAAATCTAAACAACAATATTTCCAAGATTACAAGAGTACAAAAATTCTTTTTGTATAAAAATCGAAGGGCAAATATATATTTTTTCTTCAATAATGATATACAAAAGTTCAGAAGGCCAGACCATTAGAGATCGGGTAATAATGTCAGATAAATTGTACTTTAGATATCACAGAGTGACGTGTTAAATATTGTACGAATAATATAAAATACATGGATACATTATATAGAAAGGTTTGTTTTACTTAGACCTTAAAATTATAAAAGTTACTAAACGTAGTGAATAATAAATTTGGCATTCAATTATTACACTCATTATAAATATATATATATATATATATATATATATATATATATATATATATATATATATATATATATATAGTCAATCAACAACTATCTAACCTTTTTTGTATCCTCATGTAATTTGCAAACCTTGTATCATTAATGGAAAAGCTTTATAAAGTCATTTAGGCTAAAACACATATACCTAATGGTGAAATTTTTATTCTGCATATTTAAAGGCAATGGGTAGCACGATTGTTGTTGCTAGACCCCTAACATGGAGTTCTAGTTAACTATAATGTAAGGGAATTATACGTGCAGTATAACTTCATTTCGGAGAAGAGTGATAGTAGCTTCTAAGGGCATTTCAAACACAGTAAGGTTCCATCTGATGTCTGGATACTGGATGCTTGTATGGACATTTTAATCTCAGCGTAGTTCCATCCGAAGTCGACTGCCAGATAAACACGACATTGTCCCGTATGAAGGACTGGCGAAGGTGCCATAAAAGCATTTAAAATGCAGTAAAGTTTCATCATAGGGCATATTGCTGGTTGCCTGTTATGTACACCAGAGGCACATGGGAAGGAAGGTTCATGGTTGCCTTTAGTGGCATGTTAAGCACGGTTAGTTTTGCATTGGCACATCCAGGGAAATACAAACTGGTCTCTGCATAAATGCACCTGTGTGTAGCTTTGCAAATAATGATCATTTTTGTTTTGTTCTTTACAGGGTCCCAAACCAGACGTTTGTACAGAGGAAGAAGACTATCTGATATAATGTCGTTGAAATTAAGTTGTAATTTTCACGTGATCATAGTACAAGTGAAATTTACTTTTATCACTGCATTGTAATGATCTCTTGATTGGAATTATTTAACGATTTTCAACCATTTCTTTTTGTAATATTGTGTATCGTTGACCTTTTTAAGATCCGTCGCCATTGATCCAGATCATTAAAATGCATACTTGCAACTGTGATCTTTTGACTTCATGTATTGTCATGATTTATTTAATGTAGAATATTTGTCTGAGTGGAAACTTCTTTGTTCTTTTTCTATAAATGGATGATATCCTAAAATTTGTGATCAAAAGTGCGCTTATTAGTTGCAAATGTATTAAACCAGTAAGCCCTTTTTGCTATATTGAAAAATTTTCCTTTGCCCTGAAACATGCCACTTTTCTGAAAGGTGTGACTTTTGTACATCCTTCTAAATTGTTTATACAATTTTATTTTATATCAAAGGAATCTCAATTTTAAATAAACCAGCTTATTTCTCAAACAAACCTGATTTATGTTGGACATCTATATATATATATATATATATATATATATATATATATATATATATATATATATATATATATATATATATATATATATATATATATATATATATATGACGTTTGCACAAAGTATTCAGTCTATGACCACTGATACCCAGAATCTTTTGATTTCTTTATTACCCAATATGCAAGCCATCCACAAAGTTTGGGCAAGGCGCATACGCCTGAGCATATGCAACAATGATACTTTCCTGGGTAGCTTTAGCACAGGACTTATACTCGAAGGGATACGGGCTTGATATTGGCTCAGGCAAACATGGAAAGGCATTTAGATTCAAATTACGTCTCATGATAAAGCCAATAATGTGTTAAATGTGCTCTTAAAACTAAACAAACAAACAAAAACGTATTTCTATAACGTTTCTTCAAGACACCTAGTCTATGTTTGTGCAAACATCATTTTAATAGAAGCAATGCAAAAATAGTCACAATGATCTTACTCTTTCTGAAATTGAAAACATCATCCTTGGTATGAACCATACTGTTGGCCAGAATATTAAAAAAAATCTGAAACAAGATTTAATGTGTTTTTATCACGCATTAGCTGATGACATCATTCTCCTTATTTTCGATTTGCTTTAGTCATAGAATCAAAAATAAGCTCTATCAGATATATAAAGTGTTAATATATATGGGTGTAATAAAATCCCCGGGGTGACACTCACATCACATGTATTTCCATGTACAAAGTGTACATGAATAGATGGATGTCAGATTTGTTGTCATGTTCTGACAATACAATAAATGTATTAGACTGAATGTCTCCGAAAAAAGGGGCAGAGAAGATATCTTCCAGGAGATAACTGATGTTGCCACAGTTAAGGAGGTAATTGCTACTTCAAAGTGAATTAGCTGCACTCCTTCAAAATGACGGAGAGACAGCATCATCCCCAAGATAGTGTCTTCATACAAGAGGGAAACATTCATTGTTAAGGGCAATGAGCTTACTGGAAACGGGTGCATACTCCCCACACTCACCCTCGACAATAAAAGGGGGCGGAAGAACCGTCTAAAGCGCAACAACAGTCTCAAAAATAGTTGAAGTAAACCTGTGTGGCTGTGAGCTCCCAACCCCTATTTCCCAGCCTCAACTGGGTATAATACTCCTGTATCACACTGAAGTTGGGAATATGAAGATCGTCTTACCTTGCCTGACATTGTAGTTTTTCTGAATTGTTTAAATTATCACAATAAATAAATAAATAAAATCAATCCTACTAGCATTTCCAAACCCCTCCCACAATGAGTACCTAAGGTTATTCGACAAGGAAGTATATAAAGTATACCACCTTCATCCCCCTTATATGTGTCCTAAGCCTATGTGCTTGGGTGCGACAAAGATTCTTTCAAAACACAGAAAGCCTTCCAGAATTCAATGCCTACAAGAAACCTGCTCTTGTTTCCTCTCTTATATATGATCAGAAAATATTTGAAGAAGATGAAAAACGGAAAAGAAAGGGTTTTGAAACGCTCTCAGTGGTTCTTACCGTAAATTATGTTGGCCGCCATATATTGTCAATCGCGTCGTGCAAAATGGCATAAATACCACATTGACAACCCTTCGCAAGCAGTATTTTTTCCATCTAAATCATTAGTCTTAAGAGTTGAGCGCCAGCTCCTTAGTGACTATAGCAACACAAGCTAACATGTCTTCAATGAATAACTCCAATCATTTTTTTTTTATCTACCTAACGGTTGTTGGAAGCTATATAAATACATCAGGGCACACATTATCCATGACTATCGCGGAGTCGGTGCAGCTCCTCCAACTCAGAATGTATATCACAATTGGAAACCTCTTAGAGCAGCATCGCTTAACTCTGGGACTTGATTCGACGGTTTTGTTTCTACTAATGTATCTCAGGTTTTTAAGAACTAACAATATAAATTCCTTGCATTGGTTACTGGCCCAGTGAAACGAGATAATAAATTAATACAGCATAATCAAACCATGTGGTAGCCCAACTTCCAAATAAATCACTACAAAGGAGTAGGAAACCCTTCCACATACTAACGCTCATCAATCTTTCTCGAAATATAGGCTAAAGAAGCATAGGCAAGGTAATGAAGACATCTTACTCCTCTCCATATCCCAATAAACATATACAGAGGGTCCCTGGAGAAACATCGCCTGCCCTACAATGCACTTCTCTTCAATACAAGTAGGTGCTCCATTCAACATCTTCTGAGATCTGGTCGAACATTAAAGAAGATGTATGGGTCATTTCCTATCATGTAGGAGACTTTATTTATACTAATAATGCTTATGAAACAATTATACTATAACACATTCGACTGGTGTCTTATACAACTCTTTATTAAATTCAATATAGTACCATACTTCTATATTCAGCTAATATTGTAGACTTCATATTAATTATGATAATGAAAATAAGATCGCAAAAAATGGACGTTGTTTCTGTTCAGAGATTTTGAGAAGGATGATAAAAGGGTATCCTCATCATGTCTAAACGAATGACTCTTTGATTAATTCCGCTATTATTTGCTCAACATATTATCACTGCCAGTGTAATACCTAATTTGATAAGTATGCCATTAATTAATGAAACTGTAAATGACAATAGTGAGATGAACTGACCATCAATTTTTACAATACATATTTGATCAAGAATGCAATAACGAAAGCACCTTCTTTTTCATTTGCCCATTTTAACTTTGTTCTGTTATACAAAAAATACCGCTGATTTTCAATAACATTGATCTATGGTAAGACTGAAGCGTTGTTACATTATTGTTATTTTATTATATGTGTTAACGTAGAAAATTTATATTCAGAAATCACTTTATATTTTTAAAATGTTTTAAATTCGATGTTCATCTTCCTCAAGATTTGTATTTAAAAAAAATTAGTAATTAGAAACGAAATAAAGTGAGTTGGCTGACTGCTTCCAAATTCAACTCTCAAGAAATAAATTCAACGATTTAACTTTAAGTCCTGACAATCAATATATTACATTCTCCTACTATATTTGCGGAAACAGTAATAACTACTCCAGTAAATCATAGTACTTTTCCATTATTTTTCATATAAAGTTTCAGGCGGTCTAAATCAGCCTGGCATATAGTCCGAATCAGATCGTAATTTTGTCTTAATCAGCAAGTAAACGTGACTCTCCTTCACTCTGCGTGGAATTCAGGTGGTAACTACCTTGCGCAGAATAATACGGGATTAACTCTGAATTCGTCACATTTCAAGAAAGAAAATGTTCTTTACCCAGAACAGGGAAGGAAGTCGTACTAATAATCCTAATAGGATGGTCTCTTCATCATGACCATTGCAAAGTCTCTGTTCTTTCTAAGGGAGGAACCTATATTGAAATTGTTTTCAGCGAAACGAAAATACTATTCCGGGTATGTTTTGCCAGTCCCAAACCAAAACGCTTTGAGAGTAGACTCCGCACACCCGATGTGTATTCCACTGTTTGTTTTAGCATTCAGTCCCTAAATACTGATTTCTTGGGTACATCACAAGGTCCGACATTCACAGCACGGATTATCCTGATATCACCTCGTTGATCTCTGAGATCTTGGTTCAACGATCTCATCGATCAATCAAACCAGGATATTACCTAATTGGATTTAATTGTTTTGGCAATCGAAACCTAATCGGTTTTACACAAATCCTCCGATTCTCCACCTTTACGCCTTCATTTGATATGTATCTCCCTGGACCTGAGACGCTTTACATTCAAGCCCCAGATCCCACCCACTTACTGCAGTTGCAGATCTCTTAGTCATCGTTTTGAAGAGAGATTTTGTTCGGTCTCCACAATCAAGTTTCCATAGCTGCGCTTCAGACATATTTTAAATTCTCCAGGAGTCAATCAATTGGTTTGGAGCCTTCTTCCGCGGATGTTATTGACAATTTTGAGTTTCAAATACAGGTGTCTCGCTCTCTGGTTCCACGTTTTGTGTTTTGTAGATGTTAACAAAACAAGAACTTAAAACCTTTTATTTTGGCTACATTCTAAAATCGTGCTCTTAACATCATCTTTCATCTAGCTGTAGTGACTTTGCGGAGAAGAATGAGCTGCGTGTCTTAACAATAGAGGAGTGATCTTATAGTTCAATAGGAACTGCAGTTATGTTTCCCTGGTTATGTCAGCCAGGGAGAAGGTGTGTAGGAAACGGTTTTGCTACCCTTTAAGTGCTTAGCGGATATATCAGTATCCACCATAACAAGATGGAATTCGCTGAAATCATGAAGAGCACCTATCAAATTAACTCCATTCATTCAAGAGGGTACAGTACCATTTATGTAGGGCTATCGCTATTTCCTGGACCTAGCACAATCGGTGATCTCCAGAATATTATATGAAGGCTGTGCTCTAAGTGATAGCACACGAGTTTCCCATGTTACTTTTCGTTCTTATCAAAACCAGAGCCACGTTGATTTTTTTCTCTATGTCCAATTGCTACTGCAAAAAATTCGACTCAAAAACTGTTGCTTGTAACCGAACTATATTGACTTGTCCACAAATTATTTGTCTCACGTTTGACTCCCTACATTAAATCAGAATCCCTCCTTACTGGCAGATTCAGCTCACAAAGATAATAGGTAACGTAATACTACATTAAAATGTAGTGGGTGGGGGTTAATTTTAATTATGTAATACTTACATGTCACCATTAGATTCCGATTCTACCATCCTGCTCTGTTGTTTTACATTAATCAAGGTCCAAGAAAAGTAAGAGGATACGCTACTATACATGAGCCGACTGCGACAAATCAGACTGGGTTGATGAACATGTTCTGCCAATTTCTAGAACAGGAAGATCGTGTCTCTAGCATTATGGCGGTTTTTCAATTGAGGAAAGGGTAAGTTTAAATATTGTGACAGGTAAGAAGTACATAATTAAAATTAGTTTAACACCACCACAACTACCCCTCTAACTGCATGTTTCTACTTCTTCTGGTCAGTAACTATTACCACTTTGATTCGTTCTTACCCAGCATACAAGTCATCAGCGAACGTGGAGAAGGTATGAAATTTCTTTCTTTTAGTCGCACTGACCTTTGCCTTCGACTCCAAATCCGACGTGTTTCTTCCTAACCCCAAATGAAATTGATCCACAAATGTTGTAATTGTAGATGGTGGAGCAATCCTTTTACTGTAAAGAAACAAGATTTAGGGTAAATCGGCATAATAACATAGTGATGTTACGAAAAGCTTATCTGAATCAGAACGTAATTCTGTCTTAATCAGCCAGTAAACCTGATTCTCCTTCACTAGGAATTGTTTGTATACTATACTTCACTGTAACTATAACAATGATATGCAGTCAATGGGGGATATGGGAATTATTTTTTATAACATACTTCACTGCATCTATAACAATGATATGAAGTCAATGGGGGAAATGAGAATTATGTGTATACCATACTTCGCTGTAACTATAACAATTATATGAAGTCAATGGGGGATATGGGAATTATTCATATACCTTGAGCGATCTGATAATCCAGTATGGTCAGGTAATTCAGTCTCTGTTTGTATGTACTATAAATATCAGGAACATTGGGTTTGTGCAGATGAACCCAGTGCAGGTGCCACAACTATGTTGTACCTAAAAATGTGTTATTCATCATGGAAATGTAAATCTAAAGTGTGTTCAGAATGATTGATGTTCAAGATATGTTCTGCTTGTTTTGATCAAGTATATTGTACATTCTGTGAGAACAGTAAGTCGTGGCTCCTGCACATCATAATTCATTACACAATAAAATACAAAGTATGAAATCATTCAAATCTTGATCATTTTACTCTAACATTCACAAGGCCAATAATAAACAGACTGCTTAAATTTAGCTCATCATTATTGATACCATGAATGCATTTCACTTGTAATTACCTGTAGTATTTGCATTCCGTGATTCATGTTACTTGTAATTATCTGCAATATTTCCATTCCGTGATTCGTTTTATTTGTAATTACTTGTACCATTTGCATTACATGACTCATTTTATTTGTAATTACCAATAGTCTTTGCAGTCCATGATTCATTGTATATGTAATTGCCTGTAGCATTTGCTTACATAACTCATTTTGCTTGTAATTACGTATAGTCTTTGCACTCCATGATTCATTTTACTTGTAATTACCAGTAGCATTTGCACTCCATGATTCATTTTACTTTCAATTACCTATAGCATTTCCATTACCCGGTTCATTGTACGTGTAATTACCTTTAGCATTTGCATCACATGACTCATTTGCTTGTAATTACCCATAGTCTTAGCACTACATGATGCATTGTACATGTTATTGCCTGCAGCATTTGCAGTTCTTGATTCATTTTGCATGTAATTGCCTGTAGCATTTGCATTACATGACTCATTTTGCTTGTAATAACCTATTGTCTTTGAAGTCCATGATAGCACAGCATTATGATTAATTTCACATGTATTTGACTGAATCATTTGCCGTCCCTGATTCATCATACATGTAATTGCCTGTAGCATTTGCAGTCCCTGATACATCGAACGAGTAATTGCCTGTAGCATTTGCAGTTTAATAATCTATTTAATAATTAGACATAGTCTCGAGATTTTCATGTCTCCATGCCCTTTAGACTCAGAACTCATAATTTTGTTATCATCTTCAAACCCTTTAGTTTGAAATAAATCAGAGATTTGATATATCCAGGCCCTTTAGACTCAGATATCTCAAAGCCCTTCAACTTGGAATAAATCACTGAGATTTGATATCTCCAGGCCCTTCAGACTCAAATATCTCATAGCCCTTCAACTTGGACTAAATGTCATAGTTTTGAAATCCCTAGCTCCTAGCACTCGGAACTTTTTATATCTCCAGACTTATTAATATGAACTAAATCTTAGAGTTTCAGGATCTCCATGGTCTTTAACTCAGATTCAATCTCAGTGTGTTGGTATATCCATTTGTATAAACTCATTTGTATAAACTTGAATAAACTCTAAAGTTTATTCCGTCTCAGTTAAGTTGCACATGTATGTAGAAATATAAGGCGATCTCGCAGTACGACTCTTTTTGATACCATAGTTCTTTTATTCAGGTTTGTATGGTCATAGATTTAATTTCATTCATTAGTAGGAAGTACATAAATTGCTCTCACTGTAAGCTGATTTACAGAGTGGCTGTCATCGACAGTGTTATAATGAGCTTATGCTGTACAAGCGATATGAAAGCGAAACACGACAGTTGTACGATAAAAACATGACAGTTGTACAAGCGAAACACGACAGTTGTACGATAAAAACATGACAGTTGTACGATAAAAACATGACAGTTGTACAAGCGAAACACGACCGTTGTACGATAAAAACACGACAGTTGTACGATAAAAACATGACAGTTGTACGATAAAAACATGACAGTTGTACAAGCGAAACACGACCGTTGTACGATAAAAACACGACAGTTGTACGATAAAAACACGACAGTTGTACGATAAAAACATGACAGTTGTACAATACAGACATGACATTTATACAAGGAAAATATAACAGTTTTACAATAGTATAATGACAATGTAAGATTTTCTGCTCATATTATGACGTTATTGCACTTAAAACATTGTTGCTGTGTTTCAGGGAAATTGGAATGAATTCATATTATTTTGTGTGATTTAAATTCCAGCCAGAAGTTCCTTAATCCTATACATTATTTTAACCAATGAGCAGCACTACACTGTAACAATAATGTTTTCCAGAAAATGATGTTATTTGTATACATTTATATGAACTTTATTATTTGTATTTTATTCAATTCAGGAAAGACAAATAGGAAGTAAATGGGAGTTTGTATGTCGACACGGCAAGGAAGAATGTGTAGGAAACATAATTGAGGTAAATGTTTGTATTAGTTTATTCAAAAGGTTCCGTATTTTGTAAGTTTATGAAGTTTGGGAATCTGGGGTATAATTGATGATACAAATTTGTTCTAGAGAATGCTTTTCATTTGCACACACACACACACACACACATACACACATAGAGAAATATACACTCACTTATAAGTCACGTTAAACAGCAAACAAAAGAGACTCTGATCTACGATCACATAATGTGTGTCTATGTTACTTGTTCTACTGATAACTTCAAACAAGTGACTGTTTGTACCACATGTTGTCCCCATACCAGCAGACAGGGAGGAATTACTGTTGCATGCAGTGGCATTTTAAGCAAAGCAGAGTCTTATCTGAGGGACAGTGATAGTTGCATGTGGCATTTTAAGGACAGTAAGGTCTCGTCTAGGTCTAGTTGACAGTTGCCTGAAGTATTTTCAGGACAGTAAAACCCTCATCTAATGGCTATGATATTTGCCTGTGTCTTTTGAAGCACGGTAAAGTCTGATCTACGGGCTAGGTTATAGTTGCCTGTTACATTTCAAGTACAGTAAAGTCTCATCTAAGGGCTTGCTGATAGTCGCCTGTGGCATTTGAAGCACGGAAACGTCTCATCTAAGGGCTAGGTGATAGTTTCCTGTGGCATTCTAAATACAGAATAATCTCGTCTAAGGGATAGGTGATAGTTGCCTGTGGCATTTTAAGCAGAGTAAAGATTCGTTTAATGACTTGGTGATAGTTGACTGTGGCATTTAAAATATAGTAAAGTCTTATTTAAGGGCTATGTTATAGCTGCATGTGGCATTTTAAGCACAGTAAAGTCTCATCGAAGGGCTATAGGATAGTTGCGTGTAGCATGTTAAGTACAGCAGAATTTCATCTAAGGGGTAGGTGATTGTTGCCGGTGGCATATTAAGGAAAGCGGAGTCTCACTTAGGGCTAGGTGATAGATGCCTGTGGCATTTTAGGTACCGTAAAGTCTCATCATAGGGCTTGGTGATAGTTGCCTCTGTCATTTTAAGCACAGTAAGGTCCCATCTAAGGGCTAGGTGATATTTGCCATTTTTAGCACAGCAGAGTCTCGTCTAATGGCATTTTAAGTACAGTAAAGTCTCATCTAAGGGATGGGCGATAGTTGCCTGTGGTATTTTAAGTACATTATAGTCTCATATAAGGGCTGGGTGCTGCTTGTTTGGCACTGCAAGCACCGTAAAGTCTCACCTAAGAGCTATGTGATATTTACCTCTAATAATATTTTAAACATAGTACAGTGTCATTTGCTGGCACCTACTTTGTTATATTGAAGTTAATATTCGCACATAAAGTGAATGAGGTAAATAATATCAAGTTGATGTCGAAACTTCACATGTAATGTTTGTGTTAAATGCATTCATAGATCAGAGGTCACAGGGTGCCACCAAGCAAAGGAAGGGTGCAATACCATCCTAAAGCAGACTAAGGAACAAACTGGGCATACAACAATACATACCAAGCTGTAAATACCTTTGATTCATATCTGAAATAAAAAGGAGACGAAAAATAACGAATAATAATAAAATGGTCTGCCTTG
Organism: Sinohyriopsis cumingii; assembly: GCA_028554795.2. Taxonomy (NCBI): domain Eukaryota; kingdom Metazoa; phylum Mollusca; class Bivalvia; order Unionida; family Unionidae; genus Sinohyriopsis; species Sinohyriopsis cumingii. Next base: position 36,464,743 of record CM068837.1, read on the forward strand.
TTTGTTACCTACGATTTTAAGCAGTATTAACGTTAATATTTGTGCTTAAAGTGAATGAGGTCAATGATATCCAGTTGATGGCAAAAATTCACATATAATGTTTGTGTTAAAACTTAGGATTTAGGACACAGGGCATCCAAGGATCAGGAGTCACAGGGTGCCACCAAGCAAGGGAAGGGTGCAGTGCCCACCTGAAGCAGGCTATAGACAACGCTGTGTATCATTTTCAGTCATACAACAGTACATACCCAGCTGCAAATAGCTTCGATTCAGGTATGTAATAAGAAGGAGAAGAAAAATAACGAATAATAATAAAATGGTCTGCCTTGTTTGTTACTTACGATTTTAAGCAGTATTAACGCTGTTCTCCTGGATCATATTTTATTATCAGATCTGGGTTTCTACCGTTTAGTTGACTGTTTTATCGCAGGTTAATACAGTATGTTTTATGCATGGGTGCATTTGCGTGTAATTTTGAAAATAAGGATCAATGTTTCTTTTCAGGGTCCCAAACCATCTGGATGTAAAAAGGAAGAAAATCGTCAGTTGCACTCTTGTCTGAGGAATTAAGCTGTATTTTTGTCTTGTTGCTGTTGGTTGGAAATACTGTTTAATGAAAGGCTTTCTACTGTTAGTGCATTTTGGCCCCATTTTCAGTAAACTAAAACAGGGAAACCTTTTATAAATAATGGTCAGGGTCTACAGATGCATCATTATTTAGACAAGTCAGTTAACTCATGGAAGTGTTGCATGTGTATCATATACAAAATAAGGGTTGGGTGGGGTTAAGTACAGGAAAGGGGTTGGGGTGAGGTTGGATACAGTAAATGTGTTGAGGTTGGGTACAAGAGAGAAGCTGGGGTGGTGTTAAACACAGAAAGGGGTTTGGCTGGGGTTGGATTCAGGAAAGGGGTTGGGACTGAATAGCATGAATAAAGTACATGTGTACACTCTAGATGAATATTATGAATAAATTACATGTGTACACTCTAGCTGAATATTATGAATAAATTACATGTGTAGACTCCAACTAAATAATATGAATAAAGTGCATGTGTACACTCTAGCTGAATATTATGAATAAATTACATGTGTACACTCTAGCTGAATATTATGAATAAAGTACATGTGTACACTCCAACTAAATAACATGAATAAAGTACATGTGTACACTCCAACTAAATAACATGAATAAAGTACATGTGTACACTCCAACTAAATAACATGAATAAAGTACATGTGTACACTCTAGCTGAATATTATGAATAAAGTACATGTGTACACTCCAACTGAATAACATGAATAGTTAAAGTGCATAACTACCCTCCAACTAACTGAACGTAGAATATTCTCTGCTATATTCAATTCAAAACTGATCATGTAGTTCCTTGCAAATAATCTCCTTAAATGTATGCTTCTATATGCATATCCAAGTTATAGAATGCCACTTTTTTAAGGATACATCAGTGATAAAGATTATTGGTTCGGGGAGATATCATTGATTTGCAGATGCCAGTTGATTGAATTCATATTGATTAGCTGTCAATATGGCCAAGCGTGAGGATGGCTATACAGTTGATTAACATTTGATGATTTGTGGTTGCTACATTAGGTTGGTAGATTAATTTATTTATCAAACTGGTCAATAATCTAACATTAACAACAACATTGTTTGATGCATATCGTGTGCCAGTTGATTAAACGGGCACCTACGAGTAATTGTTTTTCTCGTGAGTGGACAGTAATTGTGCACAAAGGATTTAAGAGATATAAAATAAACGCTTTATTGTTGAAGGTTCAAGTCAAATTAGATGACAAATGAATGGCTTTTCAAAGAGTTTACTTCTTTCAAAAATGAGAGAATAACAAAAAATGCAGTGAGTGACTATTGACAAACAGAACCTTTTAAAATCTTTATTCATCTACAGAAAATGTTCTTACACAGATCATTCAAAAATAATCAAACAGACCTGGCCATATTACAAAATCAACCTCTCATTTAGATTGGCAATACAATTTTATAACAATTTGAAATACAGTCACCTAAAATTGGCAAAGAAGTAGACATTTGGGCGTCACAAAGGTGTTGTATTCAAACTTGTGTTGTAATAAAGTGTATTATAGCAGAGCATACCTGTACCTGTTATTCATTTGCACAATTTTAACTTTGTTTGGGAAAATGTAACTTCTCACTTGTTAGTCATGTGAACCAATTAAGATTTAACTTTAAATTGTTCCTAATTGCTGAATTTTGTAGATGGATGGATATGTCCTTATTTGGACCATTGAAACTGGCAACATGCTTTGTGATAGAGCCCAAAATAATTTTGAAATAAATACATTTTACAATTCATATTGCTCAACATGGGCATCCAGCTTTCATGTATAAACATATTTAAAATGAACATCAACAAATTAATATTTGGAGGTAAACTCTTTTTCCTGTTTGAAACCTTATTTTGTTGCACTCTAATTAGGACCAAAATATATTTGTAAAATGTCAACAAAGTTTTTGTTTCGTTTAATTTCCTTGGCTTTTTGGAATCCACTTATAAAAATAATTTACTTATATTTTTTTAATTTGCATGCATTGCCAATGCGATAAATGTTATTTGAAACTTTCAGACATATTTTTAAAACTGCTAATTTATCTTGTATCTTATATTTATATTAAATTATGCAAAGGCCGTGATTTTTTTCAGATTATCCAACTATATAAATGAAATGTCATGTTCATTAAATCAAATATGCTTTCCTTTTTGGAAACAAAAGAGATGCTATGAATTATTAAGAATTCAATGAATAGATTATATTTCTATTTAACATCAAATTTGAATATACATCTGTATCTAGTCAAGTTTTCTCTAAGACACTTTTCAGTTATGGCTTTAATTGATTTTCAAGAAACAAAATTATTCATATTTCCATAAAATGAGTTATATTACCAATTCAATTGCTTTGTAATCGGTCAAAAATGCATGGGTTTATTTATGTTAAATTAAGTGTTTATCAGTACAAACTCAACATCAATGTGAGATATTGCTGATGTCATCACTGTGCATAATCAACTGTGCACAATCAACTGAAAAACCTTTCTCCCACTAATTACCCCATCCCACGCGGTTCCTTCCTATCCTGCATTTATTTTCCTAGAAGCGGCTTCATATATTTTTTAGGAAATCAAACCCCATCCTCCCCAGTACCTTGAAAACAATATTGTTGTAATTCATCAGTGTCTTATACCAGAATACATACAAACATTGTCTGGAGCAATGAAGTCCACATGCACATTTTGATGTAGTATAGAACATAAAAATTTCCGTCATGATGGACTGTAAAAAAACATGATTTCAGCTGGGACTTATTCCACATATCTAATAAAGTCACTAGAACAGTGAAGTAGATCTGACCTACTTCTTTTTATAGCTGTATATACTATTCCCAAAGACATGAATGTCATTATTAAGTTTCATAACTCTAGAGAGAAAATGCATAAGACTTTTATCAATTTGGAGTACCTAACACTGTCAACGTTTTGGTGTTTCAAACCAAACAGAAGTTCACTGTGTAAAGAAATAGACTGCTCACTGTCCTTTTGTGGTTTTCTCTCAGTGGTCCGTTTCATGAAAAATTATGTCATCTGAGTGTCATATTTCCAATGTCTCAATTTAAAATACCTTTGAAAACTTCACAGATAAACAAGAGATTGTTATACAATTGAAAAGGCATTTTGTTCTTGCAAAAGCTATATATATATATATATATATATATATATATATATATATATATATATATATATATATATATATGCAATAAACTGACAGCGAACAGTGCGAAACTATTATCAAGCTAGTCCGAGTATTTTCGACTCTTTAAAGGATGTTTTTTAAAAGAAAATGCAACACATAGACAAGACAAATAAATTAAATATAAACACGGTTAAGTTTGCGCAACTTTACTAAGCTGTTTCTACAGGAATTCAACCTTTTAACTCTGTTATGTGTCAACTAGTTTATTTCATAGTTTTGCTGATACTGATATTTCATTGTTATAGCTATTATAGGCTAGGTAGAGTTTCGCGAACGTAACCGTTTTTCCGTCTTAGTTGATACTAGTTTCGCACTGTTCATTGTAAGTTTATTGCATTTATCTTAATCAATCGCTGACACACGTGATCCCTTGCTGGATCCAGTGCACTTGAAAGAATTGTTATTCGCCATATGATTTGTATTCATGCTAAGTCCCTCTCACCTAGTCTTAAAAAAGGTTAAATAAAACTTTTAAAATGAGATTCATTTTGTGTGTGAATATACATATAGACAAATCATACAGATGTCAACTTTATTGATAAGTAAAGCATCCTTGGTCAGAGTTCAATGAATGTAAGACTGGTTTATGAACCTTAATAAATAAAAAAGCAATAGTGTGATAAATTATTGGATGCCTCCGACGTTATTCTATTTTCATACAAGATATTGTCTTTTTTGATGTCACTGGACATTTATTACACATTTATAAAGCTCAATAACAGTAGTCATGTTACAAATTATCCCAGTATTCTTATTTGTCAAATACTATAACGTAAAAGACTGATCATGTGTTAATATTTTTTCACATCATCAACCTTTTTTATTACAGCTTTAATAAAGGTTATGCTTGAACGTAAGTATCAGGAACATTACAAAATAAAAAATCAGACCTTGGGTATGGGTGTCAAAAATGAGTTTTAATTTTAAAAAATTTCTTAGTGTTACAACTCTGTGGTCATAAACCAAGTAACATACAGTATAAAATCAACAGGTTTGACAGGGAACCCAGAACTATCTCTTGCAATAAATAATCATCCGTTACAAAATGTCAAACATGAAAAAGCTTGTAGGTGTGTCCGTAGATAATAATTTATTATGGGATGACCATATTGATAAGCTTTTTAAAACTGTCATCCAAAATTTCCCTACTCAGCAGAATCAATAAATATTTACCTATGGAAACTCACAATCTATACTACAAGTCATATATTCTTAGAACAATGAAGTATCGTTCAAATGTATCCGGAAACTGTGCTAAATCCGAGCTCGGAACTGTACCAGAGTATCTTAGGACTTATTCAGGCCTTTTCCAACACAATACCAGTTGAGATCAATAACACAACGAAACCTTCTCAAATGTATCCGGAAACTGTGTTAAATCCTCGATAGACATGAGTTATAAACATTCACAAATAAGCAGCATGCAATATTTTAGATGCATCAATTTATCATTTTTCCAAAACATTATTTACAGAACTCAAATGGTTTACAATATGACAGGATAGATTTTCACAAGGCAGTTATTTTATATAAATGTCTAAATGGAAATGCGCCAGAGCATCTTAGGACTTACTGAGGCCTTGTTCAACACAATAACAGTTGAGATCAATATCACAACGAAACCTTCTAGCACCCAAACCAATAACAGTTTAATTTAAATAGAGTTCCCATTACACTGGTACAGTTCTGTGGACAAGCTTCCACTGCATGTAAAATCTGCTGATAATATTACAGTATTTAACAAGAGATATCACGAGCATGTATGTTTTTCTAATATATAATGGAATCAAGTATTTTAATGCTAAACATGTTAAAATGAACAGTAATTATTAATATCTTCATATAATGTGCATTGTTATACTCTCCGTTAGAGGGCATCAAGGGAGAAGAGTCCTTGACTAATGAGTCATCCTCTATACATAAAGCATTATTATTATCATCATTATTATTATTATTATTATTATTATTATTATTATTATTAACCAAGAATTTAATTATGAAAGATATTAATGATAATATGATAATAAGAGAAGGATCTTGAAGCATTATGAAGTTAATCCAGAATAATCCATATAAAGTTATATGAAAGTGCTAAATGAATGAAAAGTTCGAAATTGGAAATGTAATGGTCCACTAAGAATCATGACGTTGTCAAGAATACTTTACAACAAGGTCCAACAAGTTCCAGAATAATATCATTGTCCAAATAATGTGCACTTTCTATCACCACTGAACAGTCCAAATTGCTGGTATTCCACTCAAATAATAATTAAGAACGAAATAAAACACATCTACAGACTTACAACAGGAACACAAAAAATAAGATTGACTCCAAAATAGGAATGAATCTGATTGCTCAGTTTCCTCCTTTGGTACACGTTCTATTGTGAGTATATTTCATAATATACCCCACATGAGATCTTACAATCATTTTGTCTCGAAATTGCTTCGTGTGCAGGAGAGAAAGTATAAGTTTCAGATAAATTACTTTAATTGATTTTGTTTATATTTTTTTTTTGTTTTTGTTGTTGTTGTTTCATTTACATCGTGAATCTATGGCCAACCGCTTAAAATTAACACACTAAGTCATCGTCCTTGGATGATCATGTAATAATTTGTAAAATATACCCATTTCATAGAAATAGAATAAAACCATTTTCAGAACGCATATACTATTCTTCTTCTTATTTTTGTTGTTGTTATATGATATGCTTTAATCCTGGAATTTACCTTTCAGCCAGAGGTCAAATTGATTAATTGTATTTTGTATATATATATATATATATATATATATATATATATATATATATATATATATATATATATATATATATATATATGTCTTTGAAGAGAGAGCTTCAAGAAGAAAAAAGAGATTGATATAAATGCATAATGATTCTATTTTGAGACATTTCGGGTATAAAAGGTTCCTTCGGGAAAAGTGAGTTTTTTTCTTTGTGCGATCTTTCCAATGTGTACTATGCACAGTGTGAATGCATGTGGTTGTACGAATCCCATCCAAGATTTGTTCCTGCATAGAACTGATATTAACAATATAGATCAAGCGGCTCATTCTAACGACGTTCTTGCTGAGAAATAGATTTTTAATGAGGTCTTATTTACAACGTTAGCTCAGAATTAATATATTTATAGGAATACGGTCGTGTCTCGTCTCATTTCTACAAAATTAATACGCCTTATGGTCACATCCTGGCTCCAGAACCAAGTTTATTAATAGGCATGAGAGTATATAGCAGGATATAGGCAACCATGTGCACAATCAGAAAGCATCGTTACGAAAACAGATAGAATGTCTGATTTTACAATGCACGCACTAAATTAGGTTTACACTACTGCCAAAGGCCCATTATGTCCCTGGACAGAATAAATTGTGCTCTTCCTCACAACCAAACTTTAAGATATGCTTTAACATTTACAGACGTCTAATATTCGCAGAATGATCTATGTATTCCAACATGATCATGGCATGTTAGAGAGCTTCCATTTCGTCCGTCTGACAATCAAATCAATTCCCACGTTGTAAATGTATGAACATCCCTACCCTACTCCTACATAAACTCGGTCCTTGCACAGAACCAACTTTATATCATAAATATCCCATACAGATAGAATTGAGACCAAAAATATCCCACAGAGAGATAGAATAGAGGTAAACAAACATTTTTCCATATAGAGATAGAACGGAGATGAAAATATATAATATAGAGAGAATGTAAAATTCTATATCCCATTTAGAGATACCGTAAGCAGAAAAAAAGACATCTCACAGACAGAAAGAGCAGCGAAAACAAAATATATCCCATACATAGATAGAAAGGAGGAAAAAATATAATCATGACATATTAAACAATAACAAACTTCAGGTATTGAAGAAAAGTGGCTTTTCGTTGCTAAAATTTATGAAAGCTCTGTTACTGTCAGGATTTCGATATAGACTAGAAATATTACTTCACACATTTTCTTAGTCTCAATATTATATAACACGCGAAGCATTTTGATATCTTAGTATAACTGATATCCACTTGCATTATTTTTACGTCTCAAAATATTCCGAAATATTTTAATTTTTATACCGAGTATACGAAAATCGCATTACGTTGATAGGTATGACTGATTTATAATGGGAGCCTGCTGGTTGTATGTCATACATTTTATGATCAACTTCAACGGATTTAACTCAATAAAGATTATACTCTATGATACACAACATAATTGTACGCTATTGTGAGCATGCATTATACATTTTGCAGAACTGCACGTATTAACCGATGTGGTGTAGGGTTTTGTCGGTTTAACGCAATTTTACAGCACATGAGAGGCTATACATGGCGGGCAGCATATCGTGTAGAGGAAGACACCTGCATGAACCGCCGACCCAAGGGAAGCTGATGGCAGGTTTTCTGACATTTCCACCTTGGCCTATCATGAAATTCTAAGTCCTCACAGACAGAAGTGAGATGTCAGTGATCTGTAAAGGCAAGCGATCTTAGATCTCTCAGACAGCAATGAAACGATGCATGAGCTGTATTAATGAATACGGTTGGAAGGGGGATAACATAAATGTGATTTTAATTTATATCTGGTGAATTGTTGTCATAGTTCCGCTTCAGCACGAACTACTTATACCAAAGAAACTTTAAATTAAAATAGCACTGATGTTTCTGGGACACACTTTACGGTAATCCTATTTTCAACACCTAGCATTGTATGTATGCATTACCGGCGCTGCTGACACATGTTGTTAATACATATGCGCAAATCGGGTGTTTCTTTTTTAATCATACCTGTCTGTCCGGCAATTCAGGGTCGCCCGTAATACAATATGTGTTTAATGATACGTGACCTCAGTGTTATAAAATAAGTCATCCCAACTACGTCATGATTTTCTTGTTATATTAATTGCATATGGATTGTCCTGCTAACCTCCTTCCCAAAAATCTGCTCTTTTTGTCACAATTGATCTGTTTTATTAACTCATCTAGTCCGCATCCGTGTGTAGAGAAAACACATTGAGATAAGAAACAACCTTTTTGCTGACAAGGGGATGATAGCAGAGCCTTAATTAGCAGGTTCTTTCTAGTTAAGTATTAACTCTCTTTTGGTTTGGTGATCACCAAGACTTTTGAAGAAGTTTAGCTTCAAAACATCTGTTTCGGTTCCATATACTCAAGTCAAATAAGCTGGCTACTTTCGTTTTGGTCCAATCTGACAATGACGAGAATGGTAATTCATTTATCCGGGTTTTCTTTCTTATATTAATGATTGTACATAAAGCTACGGGAGTAAATCACATTTATACTCTGAATATTGAATTCATAAAGATATATCGAATCACTAACCATAATGACCATAATCACACTATAATTACCATGAGAACAGAATCTGCGTTTTAATGACGCTATTGTTAAAATATTTAAAAAAATGACGTATTACATAATGAGGCTGACCTGGATATCAAAAGATTGCAACAAAAAAAATTATCAACTGGATCTGTTTGGAATTACACGGAAGTTAAAGAAATACATATTACACGTCACGATATAGCCCATAACCTGGCAGCTATGCTGCTCCACCACCATAAACAAAAGCGTCGAAATGTTGCATCAATGTGCAAAATAATGATAACAAATATTTAAATCGGCCGTGCTATGAGCATTACATCCACGGCCAAAAACCCGCTATAAAGGTCTCAATTTGCAACAAAAATCTTGAGAGTAAACATGAAGTTACTGGAATGACATTTCCTCTTGCTGAAAAGGACATTTCCATTATTTTAAAGCGTAATAATTATTGAGTGTGATTTTACTGTAGGAAGTAAAATTATCCAAGGAATATAAGTGATAACGCCAATCAAACAGCAATTAATCTGCAACGTTATCAGGATCATCATGTTGAGATAAGTTGAAATACAGTACAATAAAAAAATATTCTTCTGTTATATGTGTTTGCATGGTTGTAGCTCACAAAATAAACTTGATTTTCATGTTGATTTTCATGTTGATTACTGCTTGCAAATATAAAATATTACAATACTAACAGCAGAAGAAAACATCTATTGGTTAAATGCTCTCTGAAGTTACCATTTATAATATATGTAGATTTTCAAAGTTGTTTGGGCAAGTAGAAGGACCAATACAAGATCATAGTAAATCGACAACACCTTCATTGCAAAAAAAATAAAGTGCCTTGTAGTGTTGCTTATACGGCTGTTTGTAGCATGGGTTGCGTTATTCCTTGTCACTTAGGTAAATACCGTTGCGCCGCGCATGACAAATGCAACATCAAACACATATTTCTAAACATCATAGTAGACGAAGTTGGAGACAATGAAATTGCCCCCTAGATGAAGAAAATACAAAACAAAAACTTCAAATAACATGGGCTACTATATGTCGTTTACCATCAGGGTGACAAATAAAATATCGTTAAAAATTTTGTTTGACAATTATCAGTTTATAGCGGCGTCTCTTGGTGACTAACCAAAACATGCCCACATTTCCACTTCTAAAAGATTCTTTTGGACTAGAGAGTATCCTATTACACCAGAAATTGAATTCAGCATATGAGTACATAGACATTTCGTCCTAATTTGATCAAACATCATTAGCATCAAAAGAAAATTAAACATCATTGAAATTATAACGGGCAGTGAATACAATCATGCAAACATATTTGAAAAATATTCAAATGCACCATTATCGTTGATTCTAATGTTTTCTATATGCAAATATGTAAACAGACATTTTGTTAATTAAATCTCTTTTAATCACTGTAAGTCATATTGTGTGTCTTTCTCCCATGAAAAATGTATGGCAGGAATTAGCCGCATGAACATGTAATAATTTTTAGAAGCCTGTCTACAAGATCCATCGTCAACGTAGATTATAGTCCTGCTATTGTATATGTAATTTGTAGTGTTGCTTCTGTTGGATATTGTATATGTAATTTATAGTGTTGCTTCTGTTGGATATTGTACATGTAATTTATAGTGCTACTTCTATTAGATATTGTACGTGTAATTTATAGTGTTGCTTCTGTTGGATATTGTAAATGTAATTTAGTGTTCTTCTGCTGAATATTGTACATGTAATTTAGTGTTGCTTCTGCTGGATATTGTACATGTAATCTATAGTGTTGCTTCTATTAGATATTGTACACGTAATTTATAGTGTTGTTTCTATTAGATATTGTACATGTAATTTATAGTGTTGCTTCTGTTGGATATTGTACATGTAATGTATAGTGTTGCTTCTCTTAGATATTGTACATGTAATTTATAATGTTGCTTCTATTAGATATTGTACATGTAATTTATAGTGTTGCTTCTGCTGGATATTGTACATGCAATTTATAGTGTTGCTACTGTTGGATATTGTGGATGATACGATGAACAGTGGAGCAGTTTTGCAAGCCCTATATACTTTGAACCAGTCCACAATATTGATGATATAATTTATTTAAAATGTACTAATATATGTTAAATGGCACATCGTATTTAAAATGTTTTTTTAAATCATTTTAATACACTACCTGTTAAAATCTCAGTTTAAACATTTTAATGACTGAATCCAGCATAAATAAGTAATACGACATGACCTTGGTTGACTCACTGTTTCCTTATGATAGATTTGTTATGACATCACCCTGCATAAATAGGTAATAAGACCCATATGACCTTGGTTTATTTACTGTTTCCCTATGATATGTGTGTTATAACATCATCCTGCATAGATAGGTAACACGACATAACCTCTGTTGACTTGTTGTTTCCTTATGATATATTTGTTTTAACATCATCCTGCATAAATAGGTAATATGACCCACATAACCTTTGTTGATTTACTGTTTCCTTATGTTAGATGTGTTATAACATCATCCTGCATAAATAAGTAAAACGACCGACATGACCTTGGTTGCAATCTTATTTCCTTATTGTGAATGCTATTAGTTGTAAGTGACTGTAAGAGGAATGACAGAGAATTCCGATTCATGTGAAATAATTGCTTGAAAAACTGGTCTAAAATTATGTTTAGTCGGATCTCGATTAGCCCTACGCATAGTCATCAAACATATTTCTTTCCACGGGTTGTCAATTCACTTCGTTCAACATAATTCTTTGGCATATTTGAAACGGTATGTACTGCTCTGTCCAGATTGTATTCAACTGTATCCCTTGCTACATTTAAACTGGATATTATTAGGAAATAATCACGATAGCGAAGGTACAAAACAACACATCACAAGTTTCGTTCCTATCTAAACATTTCCAACAATTTTTACGCTTGAATCAGTGCCGGTGGATATCATAAAAACAGCTTTATTGAAGCCTAACAGGTCATTAACGAGGTCTCCCAGTGGTTAATTGATTCTGCTTATTATAGGCAGGCACTCTTACCTTCAAAATTGTGCTTTTTTAAGGCACTGCATCAGCTAGCTATATACTCCATAGGCTGAGGGGGAATCAAATAGACGTTTGACTCTTGGCTATCACAGATGGTAACACACATGACTAAATGTGGTCGTATCAGGTAGCTTCTGTGTGAAGATGTCAAGCCTTCCTAGTCACAGCTTATAATCTTTTATAATTCATCTCTGCCATAAGACTGTTTTCACCGCCTAAGTCTACAAAACCTTAGTCAAACATCTCTGTCCATTCGTACATGAGCCTTTTGAACGCGTCCAACCTACCCTCTCGAAATCACGAAGGAATTCCAATCATGAACGTTGCACAATCAACCAAATAATGTAAATCAGATGTTCTTCATGGAACTTTAACGTTTAAAAATAGATCGTATTTGCAAAATTTTTTCTTCTCACATGATGGAAATAATAGCACTTCAAACAGATCAAATAAATAATAAAGCATGTAAATTTGATTACATGTCACATATCTAGACAAGTAGTTTTCTCTAATGCTTCCCATTCAGGAAGACTTCATCTAAATATCTATCTCAGATTTAACATGTTTGGAGTTCTGTACATAGCCTTTACATTCAACTGACACTACACAGCCATTTTGTGTTGTGTGCTGTAAAACACCGCTATATACATACCTTGTCACTACTGTAAACATACTGCTTGATATTATTTATTTTCTTTACCTCTCTCTCTTGAATATAGATAAAATCTTCTGAAACACTCACAAAATTATTGTGATTTCTTTCCAAAGTTTTTTCCACTAGAATTTCAACGATTAAAAATCCACGGGAACTAACTGTAGGAAAATCATTTCGCTATATAAGAATTGCCTCGCTTGACAAATAAATGCCATGGACGGCAATAGGTCTCACTAGGCAGTTGTTTTTAGTGAATTGTCATCCGACAATAACCGAATCAGACAAAATGAAAATAATTTTACATTAAAGATACAAACAAAAACTAATATTTTTGTAGAAAGTATGCTTGTGAGATTTCGCCTAAGGTATTTTACAACTTGTGTAATTGATACTGAACCGACACGGCCAACAAACCCTCTTTTATACATTCATTTGTGACATAACAGAGCTAATGAATTTTAGTGCGTGCATTGTAAAGGAAGGCTAAAAGAATCAGTATGTGATGTATGCATGATAAAAGAGTTCAGACAGTGTAACAAATTAGGATACTTTTCATTACCACTCAACATCTCGAATTGAATAGATTTGCCTCTGTAGCAGACATAAACCAAGGTAGGTGTTCATTTGCAGCCCAAGTTACGTACTTGGTCTCCAAGGCTAGTCTAACTGTGACAGTCACCATACAAGAAACCGGTCCCTAAAAATGTTACGCAATCTTCGAGCAGTAAACGGTCATGATTGGAGCTGATATAATAATATCCTTTGGGCAGTTGAAACTGTGGTAATTTAAAGGCAAAAGGTCCGGACTATAAACAACATTTCACCTATCAACTGCATGGCACTACATGTGTTTGAAGACTGCAGTGGATGAACCCATTATGTTAATTAGTATAGGTACGCCAAGGACGTGTATCATTACTTTCAATGTTATGGCTTAAGTCATATGAATTATAGGCTTTTGACAAGAATTTGGGCAGCAGCAACGTTTCTTTGAAGTGTGATTTTACTTCATATATAATACGCAAAAAAAAACATGATTATTTCAATTGTAAGAATAGTGCGTTTCATATTTGAATCCTATTCAAGAAGCAATTAGCAATCAATAGTATAAGCAAAACCCAATACAAATAACTTTCGCAACTGGTCTTCAGAGTTTTACTTTGTGATACAAGCCAGTAAAAAATGGTGGAGGAAATGGCAATTACAAGTTTGCACATATTGACAAAACAATATCTTTACATACGTCAGCTTGGTTTTGACTATGGCTGAGTCAGATCATCCAGCAGGGAAATATGAAAACGGGAATATCCGGTCTCTTGCGTGTGCATTGATGAACACTAAAAACATCAGCATTACCTACAAATCCCCTTAGTTAATTTATATATGAATTGTAGCATTTGTAATATTATGTCACAAATATAATATTAAAACATGAATTTTGGGTTTATGAAAATTGGAGTCTGGGATTGTGGGATTTCAATCAGGACTTGCCATTTGCTTTGTACAAATGCTAAGTTAGTATTTTAGCATGTAGCATAAGAAAGATACCTAAAACACACCAACTAAATGAATAGAACCATTTGCCAATTATGGCTTTACAGATCCAATGATCACCAATCTCCTTGGTGTTTCAGAATACACGGTTCGCAGACGACTAAGGAGAGTTTAAATTAAAAATATAACTTCTCTGTTAGCTCTAAAGAAAATAGTGTTTACATTTTGTACAAATAAACAGGTATCCAGAGATCGGTATATATTGCAAATATTATTCAGTTTCAGGCATTTTGTGAATGTATATGAAATAAATAGTGTCCATACATACTGATTATTAATTGTAAAAATTAGGTTCAACGGTTATATGCTTACAATGTCATTCTGAATGAGTGCGAATAGCCCCAGATGTAGAGAGGATAATAAATATGTCCTTGTTAATCACAATTGATCAAACATATTGGTATGTTCACATGATTTCTTATATTGTTTTCAATCTTTCTTTTAGTAATCAGTAAGGTGATTTCAAAGATAACGTGTTTAGAAATGAAAGTATTTGCTTGACTTAAAGTATAAACACAATAATATTTAACGCTAAATGACTATAATAACATTTAGCAATTTAAACGAACGATGTATTACCAGTATATATGAAAAACATGTAAATGTAAATATGCAGTGAATGGATAAAGTTCTGTCAATTTGGACACCGGTTTATGTACATATGATCCTGTCAGCAGAGGTAAGTTTATTTACTTCTGTAAGTTAACATTTAAACCACGCTTGTATATAGGGTGTATTCCATGCTACATATATACCACCCTTACACCCACTTTCACTCACTCTCTCTCAACTGAGCAATATCCATATTTTCACTTGTTATTGTTCTTGTCTTGGGGTTGCAGCATTTTTTCATGTGATGATATGAAATACATGTAAGTAAGACATTCAGAGCCTTGAATAGTTTCGTTTACAAAACTGGACAGCATTTCCAGGCTAGTGAGTTAATTTAGGTGACCTTACAAGTGAGTATATAAAATTAAATGTCCATTAGTACCAAGATCGGTTTTGCCAGACATCTTTCTACTTATATCACGCTGTGTCCAGCTTCAATAATATTTTTTCCATTTCCATTTATCAGTTCATCTGAAATAAAGAAGACATAGAATCTTGCATTTCTAAATGTATTGTTCCTATTCATTAGTAAGACTGATAATTCTCCAAAAATATGTATTCTATTTCATTTTTACATTAATTTATCTAGTCCAATAATTGTTTTCTTATTTATTACATTAGTTTCAGCTTACTGGTCCTCATAAATATCTTGCTCTGATGTTGACATTGCGCTCAAAGTTTTCAGACCATCATATCACTTATGTAGCTATTAATCTGTATTTGGTTAGTCAGTGCGCTGTCTGTTTACTGATCCTCTCTGACAATATCTTGCCCGGTTGCTTACATCCCGTTCAAAAGTTTCCAGGCCTATTCTATTTATTTTAAACCTAGTAAACCGAAGGCTTTAGAGTCCTATTTGTATTAACAACCTCTGTAATATCAGTACAATAAAATTTACAAGGTGTCAACAATAGTTTAAGCTTAATCAGTCCAGCTTTATTTATACTTTTTTTAGATGACATCTTATGCAACATCTAACAAACACATTGCAAATACATATGATATAATGTGCAGACCATTTAGTCCAGCAATGGGAGGTGGACTGAGAGTTTCTTCCTAACCAAGATGTTTTAGTGTCCTTTCTTTAAAGATTATTTTCTTTCTAATAACGTGGACACAAAAATGGCATTATTTTGATATACATCTGACAATATTTTTTTTCCAGATACTTGAAGTCAGACATTTAAGAATAAAACTCTAAGACCCTAATATAATTTCAGCATAACATGCTCCTTATCGAGGTATGTTCACACATACTGAGATACACCGTGGTACAAAACTTTGTGGAACCCAACTCAGATTTTCCCTATGTACAGACTAGAAACGAAACCCGTTTAATAAGGGTGTTGTAATTTGGTCTTAAAAGGGTACTTATAACTGTTTGCAAACGTTGTATTGGTAGGTTTATAAGTATTATTTAAGAACGATCTCGAATTCTTCAGCAATAGTTTATCTTTATTTCCTTACGGATACAACTTGTAATTCCTTATTTCACAGGATCTTATTATTCACCAACATCACAACAAGATTTAAATATCTATCAAAAATCCAATGTAAATCCTTCCAGAAACACTTTTAAGATTCTGATGTACAACTATCAGTGCCTGAAATAATAAAGTTTCTTTTTTTATAAAATAATACGAGAGTAATTCATTCTTTGAAATTAATCCTTTCGTTACAATTTGTTGATTTGTAATCCGTTAGGTAATTTGTATTGCTTCCAATGGAAATCATTTAAGTTTACGTGTTCTATTTCTCTAAATTTATAAATTTCACAGAATATGACTACATACACATTTCTGGATGATCATTTTTCCGTAGCTAAGCAATACATTTTCAAATATAATTCATGTTTTCCAAATTACAGAAATATTGTGCTAAGTTTTGTCCTTCCTCTTTATCCAAGTTGCTTTACATCTCATTCTTAACATTTTACCCCTAATTTACCTTCAATTTCTCCAACGTTAGTTTTATGTTAGTCTCATTTAAATATACAGCATCCCTGTTCTTCCTGCAAAGCATGTATTGCACCGAGTAAATGTTATAATATGTTATTGATTTGTTCCTTTTAGTGGGATGCATCAAAATTATAATACCTCTAATCTGCATAAATAACACCACAATGGTGATCACCAAAAGGCAGCTATATATCAAGGGATGTTGCAAAAATGTTTATTAGTATATACAGGTTAAACATTATTATTTTATAATATCCTTGATTGTTCTCGTGACATAAATGACATATTGAGTATCTCTGAATAAATTTACCATTCCTATATAAGCTGAACCTAACTTCAAACGGCTCCGAACTTCTAATGTTGCATTACGGACTGGCAGATGTGAGTCAGTGCAGTTTTTTAAATAATCAGTAGATCACACAGCAGAGACCCTGATCTGCTGGAGTAGTGTGATGGCATACATGTTGTTTCAAGCTGAACCTATAAGTTAGTATATACAAGATTCACTATCCAATGAGCCAAAGATTTTCTTTCAATGTCAATTTTTGTCCTCAGGTCGTGTTGTCTGCTTGAATTTTACATATTGATCCAACTTACAATATAGTGTCTTATTTGTTGTAACAGTGTGTTTTATGTTTACTTAACTTCTCTGATAAATATATTGTCCTTGGTATGAAATCCTACCCACAATTACAATGCGTATTATATCGACTGTGTAGCTAATAAACTGTATTCAGTATGGTTAATGCCTCCTATTTGCATCAATGAACTCTCTGATGGAAGAACAATGACTTTCACTGGGTGTCTGAGCTAGTATAAGTTTAATCTGTCCGGTTTATTTGCAGTTTTTGGATGACAGTGTATACTGTTGTTAGCAAACACATATCAAATTCATCTATTATGATAATGGTCAATAAATTAGGATATGGTGGAACTGAGATTTTCTTGCTCTCTACTTTGTTCTTATCTGCTATTTTACTTTTTTATTAATCTCAAGATAATCATTTCTTATTCTAGTAGCATGCGTATAACATGGTATTGTATGATTTTTTTCAGCAACATGGGAGCCTGAAATATACAACAGTCCCTAATATAGTTGCAACGTAGCATGGTCCGTATCGATGTATATTCGAAAATACCACGATATACCTTTGTAACAATTGTTTGTGGTTTGCAACTCCACTTACTCGTATGTATATTTCAGACTTGAAATCATTAAAACCGTTGAATAAAGTCTTTTACTTTTTTAACAATGTTCTTATATATATATATATATATATATATATATATATATATATATATATATATATATATATATATATATATATATATATATATATATATATATATATATATATATATATATATATATATATATTTATTTATTTATTTATTTATTTATTTATTTATTTATTTATATTAGTGACGTATAATACAGTACTAATATACAATACAATACAACTGAATACAATGAATTAGTTTGTTACAATACAAATACTATAGTTTACAACAGAGTACAATGCCATACATTACAATACTTACAATAAAATACATCACAACACAGTACAGTACAGTACAATGGCACAGAGACAGGGAGAGAGAGAGAGAGTATGTGAATAGGAGTCTGTATGTTTATCTATATTGAGTATATTACAAACATCTAAATATCGTTCCCAAATACTCATGAAACTGTTTCTCACTTGCTTTTGGCGTTGTCCGGTATAATCTTTGATGTGAACTTGGAAACATGTACAGTAAAACCTGTTATGAGAGATGGTCCCATCTGCCAACAAAAAGCGATCTCTCAAGACAGTTGGTCTCTCATAGCAGCTTTGTACCAAAAGACAAGTTTCCAAGGTTTTGGATGAGATTATTGTGTCTTTTTATTCCATTAACTGTTTGATATGAGATGCAGACTTTTCATATTTTCCAAAAGCCCAGTCAAAACCGTCTTTACGTTCGATATTAAAGTAAAAACTGTTATGAGAGACCGCCCCTTCTGCCAAAGAAAAAGCGGTCTCTCAAGACAGGTAGTCTCTCATATCAGATTTGTACAATAAGACTAGTTTCCAAGGTCCATTTTCAGAACAGTTTCAAGAAATATAACCACAATCACTGTACATATATTCTAATCTTTATTATTAGTTCTTTCTAAAATATTGTATCCATTCTCCTAAAAACAAAATTATATATCAATAAAGATGTACATCTGTCATTAAATATGAATTCCCATTTGCATTTGAAGATCACTTACTTTAGCATATTAAATCATTTCTGATTTACTCCTTTTCCTTTATTAAGTTTTACCGACGTTTAAACCATTTTTTTCTGCGAGCGGTCTAGTCCTTTTCACTTCTTTCAGTTACAATAATTATTTTCTCCAGCTTTAAAATTTGTCTCTTTTTAGTTGGAGGTTCGTCCATTAGTATAAAGGTTCTAGGTGTTAAAATTATTAGTGCTCAACTGTAATATTGAACGTAAAGACGATTTTCACTGGGCTGTGGGAAATATGAAAACTCTATACATGTGCATTGCATATCTAACAATTAATGAAATAAAAGGAAACAATTATCTCGTCCAGAAACAGACCCATTTACTCAGATACAAGAGTCAGCGGTTTCATTCAAAGAAGAGATACAGCAATTAACTATAAGCAAAGTGTGTATCCCGGTCGCGATGTAATCACTTAACATCGGGGGTAAAAAACAACAAACATCACAAGACGAACAATATCAATCAAATCCCGCAATCGATTCTCTGTTGATGGTTTAATACACAATGACCTTATTCTCCCCCAGGCAATACAGATTAACTCTAAATACAAACAATATACACGACCACTACGTCAATTTCAGCACTACAATGGAAATTCGTGTCACGATCAGAACAGTCAGAATGCATAAACACTGTGGTCGCTGGTCACGTTTAGCAGCTGGTCACTCACGATATAGCATTTATATAATAAAATCGGTCCATGCATTACGATTGTCGTCAGAAATTACAGGTGGCCACTCATAGCAGAGGTCGCTAATGACAGATGTTACTGTAGAAAGAAAAGGATCATGATGAGACAGAATAAACTAAATACATTCTAAAGTTATTAGATAGAGGCCATCATACACAAAACTGTACTGTAAAGAAACACAATTCCTCATGGAACCAAAACTCTCCAGACTGATGAAATTACTACCACTAATATTATCATACACATTAGTAATATAATTGCATTTATTTACTTGCTGAATCAATAAATAGAAAGACGAATAATCACTCAATGAATTATTACTAATGCTATTCACTGCTAATATCATTTTAACGAAGTACATATACTACTATTGGGTTTCAAGGGTTGTCATCACCGGGGGCGGTTGTGGGAGATAAGCAACCAATTCCCTTGGAAATCTAACATGGCGTGCGTTTGATAGAGCCTCTGACAACCAAATCCAGCTCCAGGCCTTCACGAGTGGCGGAACCTATTTAATCTGACTGGAGAAGGGATGACAAGTGAGCTTCTGGCGCCTCAAAACCAGATGCTTCGGGCAGATGGGGCTCGTTAACCTTGGGTGGTCGCCCATCTAGGAGAAGGTAAGCTCCGATTTCAAACCTTCGCTGCCTTGCGACTATACCCACGCAGGGGAAAGGCTAAGGGAGTAAACCCCAACAGAAAATCAGGAGTCGAAGTCCCTAAGGCGACTTGGCATTGATTTCAGTGTCATCTCGGCAACTCCTGCGACGCAGCTTGTGCCATGACGTATCGGCTTGTCCTTTCCCTTGGATCCATCAGCTGCGTGGAGAGGGGGGATCAGCTACATGGGCAACAGTTGATTCTCCATATCACCCTGCCCAGGCTTGCGCCCTGCAGAGGTCACTCCAGCTTCGCTCCATAGCGTCGACACAACACGGGAAGCAACAATTTACCGGTTATAAGTCACCGCTCGATTGGCGTAGAGCCAGACGCCAGGGGTTGCTTCCAACTTTGGGAGAGACCAACATGTTTCACTGGACAGCTACCGCCCGCCTCAAACTGGGCAGCCCCCAGCCAATAAGGTGCCGTCCCGCCACAGTTCGCCTGCCTTGCTGGGTGCATAAGGCTTAAGGTACGCGAGTACCTGACAAACAGACTGCAACTATTGCACCAAGAAATAACAAAATAAAAATAAAAAAGAAGACTTCAATCCTCAAGCTAGGTACCTGGAATGTCCGGACCATGCTGACTGGGCTTTCAGATGATCTCCAGACAATCAGTGATGTTCGTAAGACTTCAGTCATCAACGACGAACTTGCGCGGCTCCAGGTCGACATCGCCTCACTACAGGAGACACGACTGCCAGATTCTGGGTCCCTCGGAGAAAAGAACTACACATTCTTCTGGCAAGGAAAGAGTGCAGATGAAGCCAGAGAGTTTGGTGTTGGATTCGCTGTCAGGAACACTCTGCTGGGAATGATAGAACCCTGCCAACAAGGAAATGAAAGACTGCTATCCCTCCGCCTCCAAACCACAAACGGGCCTGTCAACCTGATCAGTGTTTACGCTCCCACACTAAGATCCGCCACAGATATCAAGGATGAGTTTTATGACGAGCTAAACTCGCTCATTGACAAAATTCCCAAGGAAGAGAACTTGATTTTGCTGGGCGACTTCAATGCTAGGGTGGGTGCCGATCATGACTCTTGGCCCTCCTGTCTTGACAAGTTTGGCGTTGGGAAGATGAATGAAAATGGGCAGCGCCTTCTAGAGATGTGCTCGTACCACGAACTCAATATCACCAATTCATTCTTTCAGACAAAGCCACAGCACAAAGTGTCTTGGAGGCATCCCCGGCCTAAACACTGGCACCAGCTGGACTTGATCATTACAAGACGGTCAGCCATGAAGGGTGTGCTTCTTACCCGTACCTTCCACAGTGCTGACTGCGACACCGACCACTCGCTGGTGTGCTGCAAAATGAAGCTTCAGCCAAAGAAGATCCACCGCTCTAGGCAAGAGGGTCAACCACGCATTGATGTGAGCAAGACATCATATCCAGACAAGGCTGGGGAATTCACATATGCTCTTTCCAAGACGTTTGACTCAGAACCCCCCAACGGCAGTGCCAAAGAAAGATGGGATTACATCAGAGAGACTGTATATAGCACAGCCACACGGATCTTTGGTAAGAAGCAATCAAAGAACAATGACTGGTTTGAGGCTAACTCTGTCACACTCATGCCAGCCATAGAAGAGCGTCGCAGTGCTCACCTGCAATACAAGCGATCCCCCTGTCAGAAGACACTATAGGCATACCGGTCTACCAGAAGCAAAGTGCAGAGATTAGCACGGCAGTGTGCCAATGAATACTGGCTTCAGCTCTGTCAGAGTATCCAGTCAGCAGCAGATATTGGAAACATCAGAGGCATGTACGATGGTATAAAGAAAGCAATGGGTCCCACGAAGAAACTCACAGCACCACTGAAGTCTGCCACAGGCGATACCATCCACAACAAGGGCAAGCAGATGGAGCGTTGGATAGAATACTACTCCGAACTGTACTCCAAAGAGAACCACGTGAACAATGATGCCCTCAACGCCATTGAAAATCTCCCTGTCATGGCCGAACTGGACGAGGAACCTACTGTAGGCGAACTAAAGAAGGCCTTAGAGAAACTGTCCCGAGGTAAAGCCCCAGGGAAGGATGGCATCACAGCAGAACTCATCAAGTGTGGATGTAGCGTGCTTCTCACACACCTGTACGACCTCCTCTGCCAGTGCTGGGATGAGGTGGCAGTGCCTCAGGAAATGAGAGATGCTAACATCATAACCCTGTACAAGAACAAGGGCGACAGAAGCGACTGCAACAACTACAGGGGCATATCACTTCTCAGCATCGTGGGTAAAGTTTTCGCACGCGTCATCCTGAACAGACTGCAGACGCTTGCTGACAGAGTTTACCCAGAGTCACAGTGCGGGTTCCGCGCAGAGAGGTCCACAATCGACATGATCTTCTCTGTCAGGCAACTGCAGGAAAAATGCAGAGAACAACACAGACCCTTCTTCCTGGCCTTTATAGACTTCACCAATGCATTCGATCTGGTCAGCAGAGACGTACTCTTCACAATCCTGGCGAAAATTGGTTGCCCTCCAAAGATACTAAGCATGATCCAGTCCTTCCACGATGACATGAAAGGCACAGTGCAGTACGATGGCTCAACATCCGACCCCTTTGACATCCGCAGTGGAGTTAAACAGGACTGTGTCCTTGCCCCCACGCTCTTCGGCATGTTCTTCGCAGTCCTGCTTAAGCACGCCTTTGGGACGTCCACAGAAGGGATTTACCTGCACACACGATCAGACGGCAGACTGTTCAACCTGGCACGACTGAAGGCAAAGAGCAAAGTGCGTGAAGTAACCATCAGGGACATGCTCTTTGCAGACGATGCTGTTCTAGCCACCCACACAGAAGCTGAGCTTCAGCGCCTGATGGCCCGCTTTGCTAAAGCATGTGATGAGTTTGGGTTAACCATAAGCCTAAAGAAAACAAACGTGATGGTTCAGGACGTGGACCCCCCAAGCATCATCGTCAACAACTACGAACTTGAGGTGGTGAGTCAGTTTTCGTACCTCGGCTCTACCATCACCAACAACCTCTCGCTCGATGCTTAGCTCAACAAGCGGATCGGAAAGGCATCAACAACTCTCTCCAGGTTGTCGCAGAGAGTGTGGAACAACGGCATGCTGACCATGAACACTAAGATCACCGTGTACCGTGCATGCGTGCTAAGCACTCTCATGTATGCCAGTGAAACTTGGACTCTGTATGCCTCAAAAGAGATAAGACTGAGCGCCTTTCACATGCGATGCCTCCGACGCATACTCGGGATCACCTGGAGCGATCGAGTAACAAACAACGAGGTGCTCGAGCGTGCCAAGATTCCCAGCATGATCACACTCCTCCGCCAACGCCGCATCAGATGGCTGGGCCATGTACGTCGGATGGTTGACGGACGGATCCCCAAAGACATTCTTTATTCGGAACTCGCCTCTGGCAAAAGGTCGATCGGACGGCCACATCTCCGCTTCAAGGATGTCTGTAAGCATGACATGAAAGCCCTTGATATTGATGTCAACACCTGGGAAGAGCTCGCTCTAGACAGATCAGGCTGGCGTCATGCTCTGATCACTGGTCTGAAAGCCGGAGAGGACAAGCAACGCTTGCTAGCTGATGAAAGACGATCGCAGAGGAAGAAAAACAGATTCATCCAACACCTGACACAACCTTCAAGTGCAGCAGGGACTGCCACTCCCGCATTGGACTACTTAGCTACAGCAGACGCTGCACAACCACCAACCGGGACATCTCTCATGGACGCAGTTCCATCGTCTCTCGAGACTAACGGATGCCAACAACAACAATACTACTATTTAAAATGTTTAACGATGATCAGAGCCATTACGAACAACAAAGAAATGACTATCCACAATGTTCTCGCAATTTGTTTTCTTTAATCTGCAATGTTCCACAGTCCATATAAATTTCGGCCTTCCTAAGATCACTTTTACATATGTACTTTGATGTTAGCAGACATTGCTTAACTGTCTTTCTGACGTTGTCACAACAGGTGAATGATATTGATCAATAAAATATGATGAAATCGGCGAAAATACGAAAGAACCTTATATATCTTATACATATAGTATTACACTTAAGCTGACTTATTTATTGATAAAATGTCAGACTCCTGTGATTACTATTCTCAGAGTCTGAATAGCATAATTTTACTAAGGAAGATTGAAATTGGTACTGCTGGCTAGGACTGTTCAGCCCCAATCCTGCCTTTAGTCGGGTTTTTTTAGCACCCAATGGCCAATAACAACTATACTCATGGTTTATTTACTTGAACTGAATGGCCGACCACGCCTACAGAGAAGTCAATGGCAGTTCACAGCAGAAGATGTTTATGCACTCCAACCCCAAATTTATACCTGCATTTCCGAAGGTCATGTTTGACACCATGTGATGCTCACAGTGCAAACGCAAGCCCTTTTCCTGGATGACAATTCTGCAAAACAGTGTGAACTAAACAGGCTGATGTAAATTGAAAATAGTTGTCATCCAATCCGTTTTTTGAGATATTCTTTTTGTCCTAACCCCATGTGTTTACTGCTAGCTCTTCTTCGTAGCCGAGTATTGGTATTTCAGTATCAACATACTGAAGAGCACATGAATCTGACGTTTTATCAATAAAGTACGGCGAAATCTCTGACAACATGAAATCACCTTATCGGTAATATAAAAGAATACAAGGTGTGCAAGCGTGACCACAACCCTCCGCTCGATTCGACTTTTCTCACGCGTCTTTTATCCGTTCAGAATCGAAAGAAGACTGAACACCTACAACTATACATTCAAAAGACAGTGACGTACCAAGGCATAACTCTCGGACAACCATGTCATCAATCTAACCTTTATTTTCACCATTATGGTCTCCAAACCCTTTCTTCTGGAATCGACCAGACGGACGTAGTCTATTCTACCACGGGCTGTATAACATGATCGGTAGTTTCCGCGTGCTAAAAACGGATATGGAGTATATTTATCCCTTCTATTCAACCTAGACATTCAAATGTTTCAATATTCCATGTAAATGTCCTGTGATATATCTTGTACAGCAAATATGGTGCACTGTGTTACATATGGATGTAACCAAAAGAGTGCTGATGAGACAAAAGGATTCTTTGTTTCCAAAAGACCCTGTGTACCAGAAAAAACGTGGATTGAAGCTGTTGGATCGAATAGGGTGAAGGGTGGTTAAGTTGCATCATTTATGCTGGATTATAGTCAATTTGGCCCAAAGACAATTCGGCCCAATTTAGCACAGTTTGAACAAGTTTTTTTTCTTCAAACAACAAGTTGATACTATGGAAAGTAGGTTTTAAGGGGGAAAAACAAATAAATTTAAACAAACTAAACTATCTTGATATTGTTTAAAAGAAAATAATCATACTTCCAAACGAATATATATGAGAGAAAACACAGACTGAAGCATCTTGCTCGTTCTAATTAAAATATTTATATACATATATTATGTTAAGAAAAATATATGCATCTGCACAACGACATTCTCAATTTAAGTCTTCCGGTCAAATTATAAATAATGATTTATAAAACAATACTTTACAAATACTATTCTACAGAACAAATAAACACTGTTCTAAGGGTAGTGCACTTGAGGTATTTTAACAAATATATTTAATTTTAGGCTTCAGGTTGCAACACTGCTGCATATAACACACACTCGATTACATATGAGAGAGACAGAGAAAGGTCGTTCAAGTTTACTAGGCCGGCTAGTAAGCGGCTACCCTATGCCGACACAAAATGGTGTCGGCGAATTCAAACTTTTCGATAGGCAATGGACGCTGACTCAAAACCCACAACATAAGTGTTCAAATATTAAAAATGGGGTTGCAAGAGTAAGAAGAAATATGTATTTTGAAAGTTAAAACGTATTAATTACGTGAACGAACATTGGTTATTTGTTTTCTATTTCTTTCACAGGAAGTTCTGAACATTACTAGAAAACTAACACTAACTCCAATATTGTAAAAAAAAAAACATGTCTTCATTCAAAATGAAGTATATATATATATATATATATATATATATATATATATATATATATATATATATATATATATATATATATATATATATATATATATAATCGATTTATTTATTTATTTAAAACTAAAGATTTAACATATATCCTATAGAGAAGGCCAGATTTGGTGATATTTCCATGACATTTTGTTTTGAACAAGGATATTTTTGTTCATTTAATTCATGTCAATTTGTTCCTCAACTAATATAATGGATATGATTCCTTCTTGTGTACAACAATCAGAGCAAACATTTTTAAGGATGAAATTTCGGGGACAGAATAGTTTTGTAAAATATCGTAACACCATTCTTTTCGCTTCTATCCGACCTTAAATCATAAATGGTCAGTCCCATTTTATAATAAATTGAAGAAAATATGTCATCTTTTTAAAAAACAGTTGTTATGATGAAGATGAAAATACAGGCACCACAACTATGAGCCGCCATTTGTGATCGGTCACATGCTAGTGTCAGCATTGAATTTTTCTAACTCAGGTTTATGCAAAGCCAGTTGAAGTTGGAGTATACTATACATCATTATGCAAAGGTTGCTTTCATATATTTGAGAAACAGCTCGGCCAAGTATACAGTGACGTTGGAGAATTCATGAAATTGACATTGGTGCCCTATTGCCATGGACGAGTATGTATCGATAAGTAATGAAACATAGTGATAAGTGAAGTTTCAATAAGGCATCATCTTCATTGGCCACGGTTTTAAAATTCACCCATCAGTACACAGTTCATAGGACTGGTAGAGATAGTAATCTTGGTTAATGACCATACCATATATTTAATGATAATAAGCTACACAAGACAGTAAGAAAATGGAACTATAATTTTGTAGTTAAGCTTGTACACAAATTATAAATATCTGAGAAAACAAGTAACATGTTCAAAGATGGTTTATCAAATAATTAGTATCCAACTTAACTATATAATATTAAGTGGGAGATGTGAAATTTATTTGGATACTGTACCTCACTGTAACAATACTAGTGATATCCATAATATGCATTTCATCATTACACAGTAAAATAAAGAGTGCAAGGCAATTTAGACTTTGGTCATTTTACTTTTAAGATCCACAAGGTCAATTATTTAAATTTATTGCTTGCTTAAAATGACAAGGATCACCTTCGCTTAGCTTTCATACAATCCTGCTAATTACAAATGAAAAAATGAGAAATCTGAGAGATTTTTAAATACATATTTCAGAATATAATGGATTTTTTTCTTTAGGAAACATATGAAGGAGGACGCTGGAAGCTTAATTGTAATAACGGTGAAGACGAATATAAAGAAAACATTATTCAGGTAAATATCATTTTAGTTGAATAACTAGTTGTGCCTTTTAATTTGTTTGCTACACAGGACTAGATTCATTAGATATGCATAAACAATTTATTTTCTTCATATACGGCATTTATCTAAAGCACCAAGCTCTCAAAATTCCTCAGTGCAAAGCCTCAAGGGGAAGTTCGGTTTTTCAATGTGAAAACAAACATCCAAACTTAATGCAAGTATAGTGGAAAGTTACTGTTTTTGAAAAGGCAAATTCATCACGTAAGTCACTTTTCTACTGGCAAGTTATCAAAAGAAATAATAGCTCAGATAAATTTAAACAAATAATTATCCTAAATATATTAAGATCAGCAGGATTGAGTGTACTCATACTATATATATATATATATATATATATATATATATATATATATATATATATATATATATATATATATATATATATATATATGGGGGTATTAGTATATATGATATTAACTTTGATAAAATATACATATAGATGTTCTATATGGTCTTAATTGTAATACTACTATATATGGTCCTATATATAGTTCTAACTTTGATACAAGTATACATGGTCCTTATCATGTTACTAGCTGATACTACCTTTGTTACTAATGTGTTTGGTCCATACCGTGACACTTATATATACGGTAACAACTGAGATACTAATGTATATGGTCCTTACTGCTTTGATTCTCAGATGCTCTTGACGTTGATATGGTGACTTAAAATCAAGATAATTACATTTTATAATGTACGTCAAATGGTTATGTAATTAACCTAGCTATGAACTCGGGAAAAGATAACAACACTATTATGTTTTCATGTCAGATAAACATTTGTGTGATACAGAAAACGTCATTTTTCAAGTAGAATACAGATCTCATCATATTTAACATAATTTTATTTAAGGTCAAAATGTTAATCGAAACATTTTGGGACTATAATACTATAGATAGTCACTTATAAGTTCAAGTACATACATCATACCTTCCTAAAATTATTGTCCATTTTTTGTTGTTGGTTTTTGTTGTTCCTATTGTTGTTTTTAGCAAAGATAAGAATCTATAATATTGCGGGCTCAGATGGCTTTTCTGTTAAACTGTTAAAATTCTTCTGGAAGGATTCGATAAACTTCACAAATATATATATATATATATATATATATATATATATATATATATATATATATATATATATATATATATCTATATATATATATATATATATATATATATATATATATATATATATATATATATATATAATGGAAGTATATATATAATGGAAGTAATTATTAGCTTCTCAAGAAGAAATAATTATCAAATTATCAAATGCATTCCATAAGGTACATAAAATAAATTATTCCTGAAGAATTGGATATACATGTTGCGAAGATTCAGCGGCCCATTCGAGTAACGGGATGTTTATCCGAAAATCAATATATACGTAAATCGGTGGTTTAGAGTAGCAATATTAGTGGATTTAAAATATGATTTGTATATATTAATTGTGTACCTGAAATCTTAGTGCATCAAATATTGCAGTCTGGTATATATTTGGTTTTTAATTTGACCAGGCTATTCATTCCCTTAATCCATTGTGTTTTCTGTTAATGATATTAAGGCTACACTTAAACAGGTGCTAATTTTGATTGCTTCTATTGGAATTTCTTGAACATTTTGATGAGTGGTCCTTTCCTGTAGGCTCTACAACTTTGAATATCTGAGCCTTGATCAGCCAATCGTGAGGTTTAATCAGTTGGCAAATTTAGAAGCTCTGTGCAATTTCGCAGTGTAATGGAAATAATATTTCAGTGAAATTTAATTTGAGAAATGAAAAAGCATTTTATTTTAACTTGAGAAATCTTCAATAAATGTTTATGTACGCGTTCACCATTTAGTTATAAAATTTTAATATATCCTTGTAGAGCTTATAATGCTCAGAAAAAAGTAATACCTTTAGGAAAAATCTAGGAAGCCGTGTGAATTAACACATTTCCTCTTGTTAACTCTAATCACCTGCAAGAATTATCTCAGCTGAAACAGACTTTAGATTAAGAAACACCTAGTTTGCTGCTCGTGAAAAAATATTTCATCGTCATAAGGTTAACCACAGCTTTATCTTGTCTTGATCCGCCCACAATTTTCTTCCGTTTCCACTAGTGAATGACGATCTCACTTACTTTATTCTTTTCGCTTTAAGGGGTTCAATCTCGCGAAATCTGTCACATAGTGTCTGTTCTATGTTAACAAACAGATTTTATCTTATGAATAATAAACTTTATGGTCATTCTTAAATTAACAATAAATTATAGTTCTCTTGGCCTCTAGGACAAATTTATTTCAAGGGAGGCAACTCAAGTGCAGGTACATGAGTATACGTCATCTGGATCTTGTTTCACTGAATGTAACCCGTAACAATAGTAGAAGGAAATCAGAAAAATTTCGTCCTTTTCAGACGGCTTTATAACTTCTTTTCTTATGTTTACAGTGGTGAAAAGGCAGTAGTGTCTTACAGCATCACAGTATAAACGTGGCTATGTAGTGCCAACTGACGACAAAGGCCGTGTATAGCAAAACAAACATGTAAAGTTTCAGTTCAATGTTTGAAAAAGGTCGTCCTGTTTAGAAAACAGTATAACATGCTCTGAGCAAATAGGTTACTTAGATATATGACATTTTATTAAATTTACCTTTATTATGATACTATGTTTATTTGTTTCTTTGTACAATTCATTGTATTTCATTTGATTACAGTAAAAACAATATTTCTTGTGACAATTATACCATAGATGTGAGAGTAAATAATGTTTGTTACAGTTTATATTTCAAAGCTTTTATACTAATTTCCTCATTCGCAAAAATCTTGTCCTTAAATTAATTGCATTAGTTCTTATTAGTGGCTTGTAAATATCCACATGCAATCTCAATCCAGATTAATCTTTGTTAACAGAAACGATCACATTTCGTCCTGTCTAGCATTGCTAATGCCGTAATGCTTACTACTCGAATTGCATCAAACAAACATAGGCTCATGGACACTAATTCTTATGCTGTCTGATTTCATCTACATATCATAATTATATTTCACTGGATACATATTCCTTTTATTATTTGATGAAATTCAATAAATGTCATCCGCTTTCCCTTTCAACATCAAAACTCCTCAGCCGGTTAACTCACAACTCAACTGCCAAAGCAACATAAATTTGGTTGTACAATGGCACCTGGAAAAACCATAGGCTTTAATAAATACATTACTCTCACTGTTAATAGCATTTTTTTGTTTTTTGCTACGTAGGGTTTAGTGCAGAATGGGAAGATTTTTCCTAACACATATAAGGTGAGGTAAGTAGTTCTTTACTTTGAGAGACAGAGAACAAGGCTGACGACGGTACAAATGCGGCACGCAGCAGACATCACAGTCCATCAACAAAGTCACAATGAAGTACATCTGGGTCTCATTATCTGGCTGTTTACACACAATGTTAACTGGTTTTCAATCTGGCATTTAGACATAAATAAATAGGATCCAGTCAATAATGTCATATACCAATGCTCAGAGATCACTGCCTAAGGTTTAGGCGAGCCATTGGGTCCAAACACTCTAATGGCAAAAATATATTGTGAAAGATTGAGATGTGAGAAGCAATTTTGATATCATCAGTCTGAAGCTATCTGATAAGACCACCTTTAATCATGAGGCAAATACTGTGATAGTCAACGGTCATCAGTCAACGTCACTCTACGTCAACCTATGAGACATAACAGCTAGTGAAACTTTGTTTCAAATAAACAACTTCTTGTGGATAAGAATTCATGCCTATAACAAGCAGAATTAATTAACCAGTGAGAGACTTTTTCACATGATTTATTAATTATTCTGTAAGCCTGTTCTTATAATGTCCATTTGTACTGACCCAAACTTAAAAGTTGTTCCAAATGTTTAGATAAGAAAATCTTGTGATAGGTTGATGTGTACGGATGTTGCTATGATTAATTTCTAACAACAGCCTATTTAAATGTAGTAAGGGGTGTAATTGCGTTTTAAGTCGGAACAAAGTCAACAAAGAAGTACATATCGTTTCAACCAGCTACATATGTCAAAGGTTATTGTGGAATAAAGTAGATTAACATCCTTTGACAAGCACTAGACTATTTCGGCAGTGCATTTATGAGGTTTATATTGTATTCCCAGTACTTTGATTCAGTAGAATGACAGTAATGAGGCAGTGCATTTATGAGAATAACATTGTTCTATCTTCATATTCGGCATATTGTTTTTGTGGGAAAATAAAGACATGGCAGCAAGATCCCGGGATGGCCATGTTTCTCATAGTTGTTGACGGGGTATGGTTGGGCCCGTCTATTAGAGTGTTTAATTTTTCTAAATTACCAGTACAAACAGTTTATTTTCAATGTATTCTAATCAATTGTGTTTCATTGAACTTAAAAATATTGATATAGGTAGGTGGTTGATAATTAAATTCCTGATAAAATGGTTTTAGAGTCGTCGCCTTTAAAGAAGTCTGATTATTGTAAACATCTGAAAAATTTTCTTTCGCAGTGTAAATCAGCTTTAACAGAACTACAGTGGTACAAGATAAAGGACTGCTGGAAGACCGATGTCGGTAATACACTAGAACATGAGATGGGTTTGAGGATGCAAGCTCTGAATGCATCCGAATTTTCTATACCCTGGGTGACTATAAATGGGGTAGAGTATTCCAGATACTTTTCTATATTAACTGTTCTTTGTAATTGTTTTGTTGTTGTTTTTATTTTTATTATTATTATTATTATTATTATTGGCTTTACCAAACTATATCAGCATAACATACATGTAATGTACAAGTTCCTACAAAATCACAAACTTGTAGACCCAATATAATCAATTTCTTAAGAGCGATAATGCAAGCAATTCATTTACCAAATCACAGGCCCCCTATCCAAATATTACATTTTTGGTACCTAATAAGAATATAATATTTAGTACGATAACAATTGGTCCCCAGAAAAATAAATGTATTCGCATTCTTTTATCACACAAAGCATTTGAAGCTGCATTATTATATACATGATTGAGAGATGAATATTTGTTCTCACAGTGTTTTCCCTGGGTTAATGTACAAACAACCCTTCCTTTAATTTATCCTCCCCTACACACACACACACACACACACACACACACACACACACATGAGTGAGAAGACGAAAATCATGCCTTCATTTAGCCTAAAAAATAACCAAACCTGTGACATTGAACAAAAAGCTCAATATAATCTTGAAAGTGCTTAATGTCGATACCAACTGTCCCATTCAGTTATTTCGTAAATGGTAATTTCTGTTTGATAAATCAGACCATTTCTTGCATTGCCTATTGTAATTCATTTTACAAACTCACATCACAAGGCTGTACAGCGGTGTGCATGCTCTGTTAGGTATTCAAAGGTAATGTCTCTATTGTTGTTTATAATACATATCGCCTAATGTCGCTGTCATAACGTATAATCATGGTATTCAAGTGTCCTTGGTGTTGTCCATAATAACAAAGTATTCTCTGTATTTAAGTCTCCCTGTGGATATCTATTATAAGAAAGTATTCTTTATATTCATGTGTTCATGGGGATGTCTATCATACGACGGTATTCTTTATATTCAAGTGTTCTTTGGGTAGTCTGTTATGACAAAGTATTATCAGTATCCATGTGTTCTTGGGTTTGTCTGTTGTAATAAAGTATTCTCTGTACTGATATATCCTTGCGATTACCTCTTGTAAGAAATTATTCCCTGACTGATGTGTCTTTGGGGTTGTCTGTTATAAGAAATTATTCTCTCTACTGATATGTCGTAGTGGTTTTCTGTTATAAGAAATTATTCTCTGTACCGATATGTCCTTGGGATTGTCTGCTATGTCATGTATTCGTGTGGTTCCTACAGTAGTCTGTTATCGCATTGCTGTTTGCAGACCAAAAAAAAAAAATCTTTTTTCCCGGAAATGCATAGTTCCAAGTCGAATTTATAAATCGAGTTTGGATGTAAATCCGAAATAACGGCCTTGTGTTTCTTTTTCTAGAATCTGACTGCTGATATACAGACTGAAGCACAAACTGAACTTAAAAGGTTGATATGCGACGCTTACCAGGTAAATGAACTTCACGCTAAACTCAATGATCTTACAAGCATAATACTCATATGATAGATCTTTCATCAGGCAGATTCATTGATTGTAGCATTTAATTTGGCAAATAAATACGTGAAATGGAAATCATACAGAAGGTAATAATGTATTTCTTATGCATTGTGCATAAAATGAAATTTCTTTCAGGCAGATACTGTTAGGTCCCTAAATTTGGTCATTGTATAGATGTAATTAACCTACGCACTTTTCGTTAGTATTTAAGGGACTTGTTCGGTAAAAATATATAGTCAGTCCTCAAAGAAAGCTTTGGTTCGATAGGGAATAAGTGCAAAAGATGGTCTGCATACAGAGGTTTTGGTCTGCAAAGTACACCTGGTTGCAGAGATGCCAGTAAGCAGCTTATACCTGCTTAGAGAGGTGCCAGTGTGCAGATGATACCTGGGGTAGATGGGACCAGTCTGCATTTGAGACCTGGTAACAGAGTTGCCATTATGCAATGGAGGCCTGGTTATAGAGGTACAGTAACCATGAAATGTATTGTATTTCAGAGGTGCAGCCAGATAGATAAGTCCAGTTAGATGGGGCCAGAAAGCAGAAGAGCCCTGGCTAGACATGACCAATCTGCAAAGGAGTCCTGGTTACATAGGACCAGTCTGCAAAGGAAGTCTTGGTTAGATAGAAGCAGGCTGCAAAGGAAGCCTGGATACTAAGGGACCAGTCTGAAAAGGAGACTTGTTACAGAGGTGGATGCGGTGGCTAAATAAGGCCAGATTGCAGACTAGATATGGTTAAATAGGCACAGTCTGTAAATTAGAGCGATCATTAAGGGGAAGTTACACTAAATTAGATGCGAACACCAGATGGAAGAAAGTTAAGGAGGAAGTAAAATCAACGTGCCAAGAAGTACTACGCTCCATGAAGCACCAGCAGAAAGAATGGATTTCAGCCGAAACATTACGCAAAATCCAGGAGCGGAAAAAGAAGAAATCAGCAATAAACAGTAGTAGGACAATGGATACAAAAGTAAAGGTACAAAAGAGTATACTGACGCCCACAGAGACGTGAAAAGAAGCATCAAGATAGTCAAGAGAAACTACGTTGAAGGATTGCTAGCAGAGGCAGAAGGAGCGGACGGTAATGGAAACATGAAGAAGCTGTACGACATCACCAAGAAGCTGTCCGACAACTACAGCAAAGCAGAGAGACCCGTAAAGGACATGCAGGGAAAGACCATAAGAAGTGCAGAACACCAAATGAATGAATGGCAGAACATATTAAAGAACTGTTGAACAACACCAGCAGCACTAAATCCCCCAGAAATCCACCCAGCCAACGTAGATCTCATCATAATCTGTGAAAATCCCACAAGACCCTTTCTATTGTCATCGACCAGACGGAAGTAGCCCATTCTACCACGGGTTGAATAACATGATCGGTAGTTTCCGCCTGCCAAAAACGGATATGGAGTACACTTATCTCTTCTATTCAACCTAGGCATTCACATTTGTCATTATTCTATGTAAATGTCTATGTGATATATCTTGTAAAGCAAATATGGTGCACTGTATTGTATATGGATATAACCAAAATAGTGCTGATGAGACAAAAGAATTCTTTGTTTCCAAAAGATCCTGTGTACTAGAAAAACGTGGATTGAAGCTATTGGATCGAATAGGGTGAGGGGTGGTTAGGTTGCATCATTTATGCCGGATTATAGTCAATTTGGCCCAAAGACATTTCGGCCCAATTTAGCACAGTTT
Organism: Sinohyriopsis cumingii; assembly: GCA_028554795.2. NCBI lineage: Eukaryota > Metazoa > Mollusca > Bivalvia > Unionida > Unionidae > Sinohyriopsis > Sinohyriopsis cumingii. Next base: position 36,500,602 of record CM068837.1, read on the forward strand.
GAACAAGTTCTTTTTCTTCAAACAGCAAGTTGATAAGGTAGGTTTTAGGTGAAAAAAAAAACAACTAAATTTAAACAAACTAAACTATCTTGTTATTCTTTAAGAGAAAATAATCATACTTCGAAACGAATATATATGAGAGAAAACACAAACTGAGGCATCTTGCTCCTTCTAATTAAAATATTTATATACATATATTATTTTAAGAAAAATATATTCATCTGCACAACGACATTCTCAATTAAAGTCTTCCGGTCAAATTAACAATATTGATGTATAAAACAATACTTAATAAATACTATTCTACAGAACACACATACATTTTTCTAAGGGTAGTGTACTTGAGGTATTTTAACAAACATATTTAATTTTAGGCTTCAGTTTGTAACACTGCTGCATATAACACACACTCGATTACATATGAAAGAGAGAGAGAGAATAATGTTGAGCATTTGTCATTGCTAAAGTATTTGCAAGATGAAGCTCTTACCTGTTAATTTTATTGTTTGTTTTCATATTTCAAGTTGATGTCTTAGTGTGTCCGCGCGTAAATTGAAAGCTTGTCATTACTAGTCAATATCGTCAGTCAGATTTGCTCCATTATTCCAATGTAGATTGCGAGATTTGTGTAGTCATGTGACTCGGAATGCAAATGACGAGATCCGGATCAAATTTCGTCAATGCTATCGTCTGTCATCGGATTAAAGATGTAACGAATGCTACACTGGCTATTTCTGAGACATTAAATCATATTCCTATCGATTTCATTCTATCACACTGTTTTTCTAATGGAATGGCTCTGACGCACATTGCTGGATATGCTCCAACATATATTTATAAGCTTTATTCTGGATGAGGACACGAATGTAAGGCCTGTAATTAGTATTAATTACGTGAACGAACATTGGTTATTTGTTATATTTTTCTTTCACAGGAAGTTCTGAACATTATTAGAAAACTAACACTAACTCCAATATTTTAGAAACATATCTTCATTCAAAATGAAGTATACATATATATATATATATATATATATATATATATATATATATATATATATATATATATATATATATATATATATATATCGATTTATTTCTTTATTTAAAACTAAAGATTTAACAAATATCCTATAGAGAAGGGCAGATTTGATAATCATTCTGTCAAATGTTCTTGCGTTTTGGTTATTTTCGAATGTGGTGATATTTCCATTACATTTTCTTTTGAACAAGGATATTTTTGTTCATTTAATTCATGTCAATTTGTTCCTCAACTAATATAATGGATACGATTCTTTCTTGTGTACAACAATCAGAGCAAACATTTTTAAGGATGAATTTTCGGGGACAGAATAGTTTTGTAAAATATCGTAACACCATTCTTTTCGCTTCTCTCCGACCTTAAATGTTAAATGGTCAGTCCCTTATTATGATAAATTAAAGAAAATGTGTCATCTTTTTAAAAGAAAGTTGTTATGATGAAGATGAAAATACAATCACTACCACTATGAGCCACCACTTTTGTTCGGTCAAAAGCTAGTGGCAAATTGGATTTTTCTAACTCAGGTTTATGCAAAGCCAGTTGAAGTTGGAGTATACTATACATCCATGTGCCAAGGTTGCTTTAATATATTTAAGAAACAGCTTGGCCGTGTATACCGTGACTTTGGAGAAATCATGAACCTGGCATTGGTGCCCTATTGCCATGCACAAATATGTATCGATAAGTAATGAAAAATAGTGATAAGTGAAGTTTTCCATAAGGCATCATCTTCATTGGCCACGGTTTTAAAATTCACCCATCAGTACACAGTTCATAGGACTGGTAGAGATAGTAATCTTGGTTAATGACCATACCATATATTTAATGACAATAAGCTACACAAGACAGTAAGAAACTGTAACTATAATTTTGTAACTTAGCTTGTACACAAATAATAAGTATTTGAAGTCACCATGAGAAAACAAACAACAATTACATAGATGGTTTATCAAATAATTAGTATCCAACTTAACTATATAATACTAAGATATGATATGAAAATTATATGGATACTGTACCTCACTTTAACAATACTAGTGATATCAGTACTATACATTTCATCATTACACAATAAAATACAGAGTGCAAGGCAATTTAGACTTTGGTCATTTTACTTTTAAGATCCATAACGTAAATGATTTAAATTCATTGCTTGCTTAAGATGACAAGGATGACATTTGCTTAGCTTTCATATACTCCTGCTAATTACATATGAAAAAATGAGAAATCTGAAAGATTTTCAAATACATATTTCAGAATATATATATATATATATATATATATATATATATATATATATATATATATATATATATATATATATATTCTTTATATATATTCTTTAGGAAACAAAAGAAGGAGGACGCTGGTTGTTTACTTGTGCGTGGGGCGAAGACGAACGTATGGGAAACATGATTCAGGTAAATATCCATTTTAGTTGAATAACTAGTTGTGCCTTTTAATTTGTTTGCTACACAGAAATATATTCCTTAGATATGAATAAGCATTTTTTCATATACGGCATTTACTAAAGCACCAAGCCCTCAAAATTCCTAATTGCAAAGCCTTAAGGGGCAGTTCGATTTTTCATTGTGCAAACCAATATCCAAATATAATGCAAGTATAGTGGAAAGTTACTGTTTTTGAATAAGCAAATTCATCACGTAAGTCATTTTCCTACCGGCAAGTTATCAAAAGAAATAATAGCTCAGTACAAATTTTAACAAATAATTATCTTAAATATATTAAGATGAGCAGAATTGAGTGTACTCATAGACGTCCTATATGATCTTAATTGTAATACTACTATATATGGTCCTATATAATGTGCTAACTTTGATACAAATATACATGGTCCTTATCATGTTACTAATATAGCTGATACTACCTTTGTTACTAATGTGTTTGGTCCATACCGTGACACTTATATATACAGTAACAACTGAGATACTAATGTATATGGTCCTTACTACTTTGATTCTCAGATGCTCTTGACGTTGATATTGTGACTTAAAATCAAGATAGTTATATTTTATAATGTACGTAAAATGGTTTTTTAAATAACCTAGATATGAACTCGGGAAAAGATAACAACACTATTATGTTTTTATGTCAGATAAACAGATATGTGATAAAGAGAACGTCATTAGTCAAGTAGACTACAGATCTCATTCATATTCAGCATAATTTTATTTAAGGTCAAAATGTTAGTCAAAACTTTTTGGGACTATAATACTATACATACTCACATATAAGTTCAAATAAATACATCATAACTTCCTAAAATTATTGTCCAATTTTTTGTTGTTGGTCTTTCTTGTTGCTGTTGTTGTTTTAAACAAAGATAAGAATCTATAATATTTCGGGCTCAGATGGATTTGCTCTTGAAAAGTTAAAGTTCTCCTGGAAGGGTTTGGATAGACTTCATATATATATATATATATATATATATATATATATATATATATATATATATATATATATATATATATATATATATATATATATATATATATATATATATTGTGATGCAAGTAATTATTAGCTCCTCAAAAAGAAATAATTATGAATTACATTTCAAAAGGCAAATAAGGGAAATTATTGCTGAAGAATTGGATATTCATGTTGCGACAGCAAGTCTAGTTCTGTACAGTATGCAGCTGGACACAGCTGCAAATTTCCCATTACATATTGACAACAGTGATAAACCGCTGTGGTGCAAAGCTCAATCTGAATTACGTTGTGGTCAGAGATGACGAAATAAAATGCGACAAATGTAATATATTTGGATTGAAAAGGTCATCCCATCCCTATGAGGAATATGAGCAATAAACAAAGGTATATATATATATATATATATATATATATATATATATATATATATATATATATATATATATATATATATCATTACTGTGATAATCTATTGGAATTCTGATTTCAAAAATGCATTTATTGATAAAGGCTTAAATACCGTCAAAACGTATTAGAAATCTGACTAAAAGATTGCATACATTACAAAGACTCAATTACTGTGAGAAAACTATGTGGAATATGACTGACGAAGGTGTATATATCAAAAAGGCTTAATTACTATAATTACCTATTAGGAATATGATTCGTGACAATATTCAGATTACTACCAGGTGTGTTCAGGATACATTGAAAATGTTTCTTTACACATTCAGTTTAGGAATTATCTTATTTAGATCTAGTGTACTAGTAAATAAATTCAGACCCTGTACTATTTCATTTTTCTCTTTTTCCAGACATGTGCTATTTATGTAACTCAGAACGTATCAGTGTACTTTCCATTTATCCTTTGTATGATGACGAATATAAATGGGACACGAGAGCAAGTTGCCGAACAGGTACAGTATTTCTCCTATAACATGCCAAGTGGTCCCTACTTTGTGATAGATGTCAGGTTTCCACCCTGTGATAAGTCTCGGATCCATGCTGTGATACGTCGCATGTTGCCATCTTGAGGTGGGTTACAGGGCCCCACTTTATGATAGCCTCCAAAACCTGTCTTATAAACTATTAGAAAATAAGGCCATGGGTACATCGTCAAAAATTTACTCGTCATTTTTTCTTAAATAATAGACCGTGAACAATAATAGAGAATCCTCTGTCTATGTATTGGCATATCTATTTCACCACAGGCTTCAAAATTATTTAAAGTAATTGACAGAGTATTTTCAAAGTATGTAGTGAATAAATATCATGAAAATTGCATGATATATATATATAGGAGTCACCAGCATATGGATCCAACCAAGTTGGGAGATTAATGGTTAGATGGGTCATGGTTAAATGATGATTGCCACACTTGGCAATGCAATGAAACGAATTATCATATCTTTGTATCATTACAATCCGCTTCACACCAGATAAAGTATTAAGAATGACCTATCTAAAACAGACTTTAAAGATATACTAACTAGATAATGGAAAAAAACCTGACCTTACATTCTTAATGTTGACTATGAAGAATATAAAATCTAACAGAGCTAATGTTTAGATAAAGTTAAAAACCATGTTAACAAACAATTTTGTTTTTGATCATTACGTTCAACTGTATCTAACATGTTATACCCTCAACATGGTCAACTTAGGATAATTGGGCGATGATAGTTATACTAGATCACCTCTATACACATGGAGACATTTCTAGTATGATTGGTTTTATACAAGGGTTTACATTACAATACTTATGTAACACAATTTAAAATAATAATTTTAATATGTATAAAAACGTTAAGTTAAATTATCCATTATTACGTTCTTTAGCAAAAAAATTAAAAACATTTAAATAACCGAAAATTATCTGTCCACACTAAACTCTCGTCACCCAATATTATCATCCAAGCAAAAAGTACACTCTGAAATGAGTATTATTAGCATATATAGATGAACACGCAGCAAGACGAAACCAACATTTTCTTATGTGTTAGACTGGGAAGAAGATTAAGCGGCCCTTTCGAGTAATGCGAAGTTTCTCAGGAAAGCAATATACACGTAACAATCTAGTTGATTTAAAATATTTTTATGGATTAATTGTGTACTAGGAATGTAATTGTAACAAATATTGCAATCTGGTATATATTTAGTTTTTAACTTGACCTCCCTGTTCATTCCATAAAACCGTTGTGTTTTCTGTTAATGATATTAAGGCTACTGTTAAGACAGGTGGTAATCGGAATTGTTTCTCTCTGAGATTATTGAACATTTTGATGAGTGGTCCCTTATTGTAGGTTTTACTGCTTTGAATATCTGAGCCTTGATCAGCCAATCGTGAGGTTTAATCAGTTGGCAAATTTAGAAGCTCTGTGCAATTTCACAGTGTAATGAAAGTAATATTTCAGTTAAATTTTATTTGAAAAATGAAAAAGTATTTATTTTTACTTGAGAAATCTGCATTGAAAGTGTATGACCGTGTTAAACATTTATTTGTAAACCTTAATTATATCCTTGTATAGTTTATAATGTTCAGAAATAAGTAATACCTTTAGGAACAAACAAGAGTAGCCGTATGAATTAGCACATTTTCTCTTGGTAACTCTAATAGCCTGCAATAGTGTTCAAGAATTTAGATTAAGAAACAGCCATTAGATTAAGAAACAGCTAGTTTGCTGCTCATGAAAATTATTTCATCGTCATATTGTTAACCATAATTTTATATTGTCTTGATCCGCCCACAATTTTCTTTCCTTTCCACACATGTATGACGATCTCACTTACTTTATTCTTTTCGCTTTAAGGGGTTCACTCTTGCGAAATCTGTCACATAGTGTCCGTTCTATGCTAACAAATAGATTTTGTCTTATGAATAACAAACTTTATGGTCGTACTTAAATTAACAACAAATTATAGAGCTCTTGGCCTCCATGACAATTATATTTCAAGGGAGGCAACGCAACTGCCAAAGCAACATAAATTTGGTTGTACAATGGCACCTGGAAAAACCATAGGCTTTAATAAATACATTACTCTCACTGTTAATATCATTTTCTGCATTTTTTTGTTTTTTGCTACATAGGGATTAGTGCAGAATGGGAAGATTTTTTCTAACACATATAAGGAGAGGTAAGTAGTTCTTTACTTGCAGAGATGGATAACAAGGCTGACGACGGTACAAATGCGGCACGCAGCAGACATCACAGTAAATCAACAAAGTCACAATGAAGTACATCTGGGTCTCATTATCTGGCTGTTTACACACAATTTTAACTGGTTTTCAATCTGGCATTTAGACATAAAAAATAAGATCCCGTCAACATGGTCATATACCAATGATCAGAGATCACTGACTAAGGTCTAGTCGAGCCATTGGGTCCAAACACTCTAATGGCAAAAAAAAAATATTGTGAAAGATTGAGATGTGAGAAGCAATTTTGATATCATCAGTCTGAAGCTATCTGATAAGACCACCTTTAATCATGATGTAAATTATGTGATAGTCAAATGTCATCAGTCCACTTCACTCCACGTCAACCTATGAGACATAACAGCTAGCTGAAACGGTGTTTCAAACAAAAACTTCTTGTGGATAAGAATTCCTGCGTATACAAGCAGAATCAATTAACCAATGAGAGACCTCGTCACATGATCTATTAATTATTCAGTAAGCCTGTTCTTATAATGTCCATTTGTACTGACCCAAACTTAAACGTTTTTGCAAATGTGTAGATAAGTAAATATTGCGACAGGTTGATGTGTACGGATGTTGCTATGATTATGTTCTATCAGCCGCCAATTTAAATGTAGCAAGAGATGTAATTGCGTTTTAAGTCGGAACAAAGTCAACAAAGAAGTACATATCGTTTCAGCCAGCTACATATGTCAAAGGTTATTGTGGAATAAAGTAGATTAACATCCTTTGACAAGCACTAGACTACTTCGGCAGTGCATTTATGAGGTTTATATTGTATTCTCAGTACTTTGATTTATTAGAATGACAGTACTGGGACAGTGCATTTATGAGAATAACATTGTTCTGTCTTCATATTCGGCATATTGTTTTTGTGGGAAAATAAAGATGGCCATGTTTGTCAGAGTTGTTGGCAGGGTATGGTTGGGCCCGTTTATTAGAGAATTGGTGGTCTTTTTTTTAATTTACCAATATAAACAGTTTATTTTCATTGTGTTCTAATCAATTGTGTTTCATTGAACTTAAAAATATTGATATAGGTAGGTGATTCATAATTAAATTCCTGATAAAATGGTTTTAGAGTCGTCGCCTTTAAAGAAGTCTGATTATTGTAAACATCTGAAAAATTTTCTTTCGCAGTGTAAATCAACTTTAACAGAACTACAGTGGTACAAGATAAAGGACTGCTGGAAGACCGATGTCGGTAATACACTAGAACATGAGATGGGTTTGAGGACGCAAGCTTTGAATGCATCCGAATTTTCTATACCCTGGGTGACTATAAATGGGGTAGAGTATTCCAGATACTTTTCTATTATCTGTTCTTTGTTATTATTATTATTATTATTATTGACTTTACCCAACTAAATCAGTATATAATATTTATAATGTACAAGTTGCTACCAAATCACAAACTTCAAGACCGAATATAATCAATTTTTTATGAGCGATATTGCAAGGAATTCATATACCAAATCCCCTATCCAAAATTAAATGTTTGGTACTTAATAAGAATACAATGAAACTTGATCCCAGAAAAATAAATGTATTCACATTCTTTTATTACAAAAATCCTTTGAAGTTGCATTATTATACACGTGATTGATTGAGAGATGATTACTTGATCTCACAGTGTTTTCCCTGGGATTGTGTAAAAGCAACCCTTCCATTAATTTACCCCCCACACACACAACAACAACAACAACAACAACAAAACGAGTGAGAAGACGAAAATCATGCATTCATTTAGCGTCAAAAATAACAAAATCTGTGACATTAAACAAAAAGTTGAATATAATCTTGAAAGTGCTTAATGTTGAGACCATCTGTCCCGTTCAGTTATTTCGTAAATGGTAATTTGTATTTGATAAATCAGACCATTTCTTGCATTACCTATTGTAAAACATTTTACAAACTCACATCACAAGGCTGTACAGCGGTGTGCATGCTCTATTAGGTATTCAAAGGTAATGTCTCTACTGTTGCATTATAATACATATCGCGTAATGTCGTTGTCATAACGTATCATTATGGTATTCAAGTGTCCTCGGTGTTGTCTATAATAAGAAAGTATTCTCTGTATTTAAGTCACCCTGTGGTTATCTATTATAAGACAGTGTTCTTTATATTCATGTGTTCACGGGGATGTCTATTATAAGACAGTATTCTTTATATTGAGGTGTTCACGGGGATGTCTATTATAGGAAAGTATTCTTTATACGCATGTGTTCACGGGGATGTCTATTATAGGAAAGTATTCTTTATATTCATGTGTTCACGGGGATATCTATTATAATAAAGTACTCTTTATATTCAAGTGTTCTTTGGGTAGTCTGTTATAAGAAAGTAGCCATGTGTCCTTGGGGTTGGCTAATATAAGAAATTATTCTCTGACTGATATGTCCTTGGGGCTGTCAGTTTTACGAACGTACTCAACATTCAAGTATTCTTGTGGTTCCTACAGTAGTTAGTTATCCCTATGCTTTTTGCAGACCAAAATGAGAATTCTGTTTTCCTGGAAATGCATAGTACAAAGATTAATTTAATTATCGAGTTTGGAAGTAAAACCAAAACAACAACCTTGCCTTTCTTTTTCTAGAAACAGACTGATGATATACAGCTTGAAGCACAAACTGAACTTAAAAGGTTGATATGGGACGCTTACCAGGTAAATGAACTTCACGCTAAACTCAATAACCTTACAAACATAACACTCACATGATAGATCTTTCATCAGGCAGATTCATTGATTGTAACATTTAATTTTGCCAAATAAAAACGTTAACTGGAAATCATACAGAAGGTAATAATGTATTTCTTATGTATTCTGCATAAACTGAAGTTTCTTTCAGGCAGATACTGTTAGGTCCACAAATTTGGTCATTGTATAGATGTAATTAATCTACATACCGTTGGTTAGTATTTAAAGGGCTTGTTCGGTAAAAATATTTAGTCAGTCCTCAAAGAAAGTTTTGGTTGGATAGGGAATAAGTGCAAAAGATGGTCTGCATACAGTGGGTTTGGTCTGCAAAGTACACCTGGTTGCAGAGATGACAGAAAGCAACTTATGCCTGCTTAGAGAGGTGCCAGTGTGCAGATGATACATGGGGTAGATAGGACAAGTCTACATATTAGACCTGATTACAGAGTTGCCATTATACAATAGAGGCCTGGTTACAGAGGTGCGGTTCCATAAAATCTATAGTATTTCATAGGTGCAGCCTTGGTTAGATATAGCCAGAGAGCAGAAGAGCCCTGGCTAGATATGACCAATCTGCAAAGCAGGCCTGGTAACAGAGAGACCAGTCTGAAAAGGAGGTCTTGGTTAGATAGGAGCAGGCTGCAAAGGAAGCGTGGTTACTAAGGAACCAGTCTGCAAAGGAGACTTATTACAGCGGTGTCAGCATGCAGTGGATGCGGTGGCTAGATAAGGCCATAGTGCAGCCGAGATATGGTTACATAGGGCCAGTCTGCAAATTAGAGCGATCATGAAGGGGAAGTTACACTAAATTCAATGCGAACAACAGATGGCAGAAAGTTAAGGAGGAAGTAAAATCAGCATGCCAAGAAGCAATACCAGTGAAAATCTTCAACTGGGTACTCTTGAAGGAGGCCGTCGACCCACAGTTACGAGACGAACAAACGGGCTTCCAGCAGAACAGATCGTGACCGGACCAAATAGCAACTCTTCGCATCATCGTCAAAGTAATCATTGACGTGCAATTCTTCGCTCTACAACAACTCTGTCGATTATAAGAAGGCATTCAACAGCGTGGACCGAGAGACACTCTGGAAACTTCTTCGCCACAACGGCATTCTTAACCAAGATGTAAAACCTCATCAAGAACGCTTACAACGGAATGCCCTGCACAGTCATTCATGCAGGACAGCACACAACCAACTTCCTAGTGCGGACTGGCGTGAGGCAAGGCTGCTTGCTGTCGCCGTTTCTCTTCCTTCTCGTCATCGACTGGATTATGAAGATGTCCACCAATGGGCGGAGAAATAGGCTCCAGTGGACATTGTGGAGTTTACTTGAAGAATTGGACATTGCCGATAACCTAGCGATCTTGTCCCATTGTCAGCAGCAAATGCCGGACAAGACCGACGTACTGGCAGCCACATCAACACAGGTTGGCCTCAACATACAAAGACAAGACCAAGATCCTCGAAATCAATTACGTCAGTAACAACTCAGTCACACTGCATGGAAGACCCCTGGAAGAGGTGGGGTCCTTCACGTACCTGGGCAGCATTATCAACCAGCAGAGTGGCTGAGACGCAGACGTCAAGGAAATCATCAGAAAGGCGAGAGCAGCTTTCATACAGCTGAAGAACATCTGGAGGTCCAAATAAATTTCCTTGACTACCAAGATCAGACTGTTTAACTCCAACGTGAAGTCAGGTCTACTGTATGTAACAGACCTGGAGAACCACCAAGTCGACCGTAAAGAGAATTCAGACCTTCATCAACAGCTGCCTAAGAATAATTCTCCAGATCCGCTGTCCAGACACCATCAGCAACGCTAGCCTGTGGCAGAGAACCCCTCAGCTTCCGGTAGAGGACGAGATCAATAAATAAGGTGGGGTTGGATAGGACACACCCTACGTAAGCCGCCAACCAACATTACCAGACAGGCATTGAGGTGGAACCCTCAGGGCAAGCGGAGAAGGGGCTGACCAAGAAACACATGGCGACGTGACTTGAGGCGGACTTCGCTAAGCTGGGTCACACTTGGATTCAGCTCAAGGGGATGGCACAGGACAGAAGTCTCCGACGATCGTTTGTGGAAGGCCTATACTACGGCAGGGGTGACGGGCAAAACCGAAATGACTGAACACTAAATTCGGAACTATATCCCTTCATCTAGAGGGCTGGTATGAGTTGGTGTATCATATTTTATCAGTAAAAATAAAATGTAAATAATAAATGTTTCCATGGTGTTAATAAGAACACAAAATATTTTTGTACAAATATCAAAGGGCAACTGAATATTTGTCTTCACTGATGATCTACGAAAGTTCAGAAGGCCAGAACATTAATATGTTTGAAAAACGTCTCTGTTATTATTATCTTCAAAGTGATCAGGTAATAATGTCAGACATATTGTATTTTAGATATCATAGAGTGACTTGTTAAATATAGTGCAAATAATATAGATTTCATGGATACATTTTACAGCAAATTTGGTTTATTTAGGCACTGAAATTGAAAGGTTTTTAAACTCATTGAATAATAAAATTTGGCATACAGTTATTCTACTGATTTAATAAACGACCACAGATATATACATGTATGAAATCTGTATGTTTCACACATGTGAACTGTTTGGATAAGTGGTCCAAATCGTGCATATCTGTTTCAACATTATCGAATGATGTTTTGTATTTATTACATACCCCATTATTTAAATATTGCGAATATTTTGAGTGTCACTGTATCGATCTCACTATAGCTCAATAATAATTATAAGCGCATCCTATAGATGAATAATAATTCCATTTGCACTGTATAGTTCAATAATAATTCCACTCACACTGTATGAAAAAATAATAATTCCATTCACTCTCTACATCTCAATAATAATTCCATTCACACTGTACAGCTCGATAATAATTCCATTCACACTGCACAGTTCAATAATATTGTACAACTGAATACTAATTCTACTCTCACTATAGCTAAATAACAACTCCGTTTACACTATTGCTAAGAAACATATTTTGAAAGAGTTTAAGATGGGGTATGTATTAAATTTAAAATATAGTTGTGTTTTCCTTTGATTTGTGGAAAAGAATGAATTAGGTATTGTGTTTGAAAACATCTCAGTCTGATGATCTGGATATATATAAAGTGCATACTGAAAAATTTGTACATGTATATATGTAATTTTGTACATGTATATATCGATTAAAGTCTAGTAACAACAATCTAAACTTCTTTGCATCCTCATATATTTTTAATACTTATATCATTAATGAAACGGCTTTATAAAGTCATTTAAGCTGAAACACATATACCCAATGGTGAAATGTTTATTCTACATATTTGAAAGCAATGGGTATCACGATTGTTGTTCCTGGACCATTAAACATGGAGTTCTAGTTAACTATACTGTAAGGGAATTATACGTACAGTATAATTTCATCTCAGAGAAGAGTGATGGTAGATTCTTGGGCATTTCAAAGACAGCAAAGCTTCATTTGATGTGTGGATACTGGCAGCTTGTAGGGGCATTTTAAGTTAAGCATAGTTTCATCTGAGGTCTATGAACTGGGCGTTTGCTACCAGCAAAACACGGCACAGTCCCGTATGAAGGCAAGGTGATGGTGCCACTAAAAGCATTTTAAGTGCAGTAAGGTTTAATCATAAGGGTTGATTGCTGGTTGCCTGTTATGTACACCAGAGGCTCATGGTAAGGTAGGTTCATGGTTGCCTTTAGCGTCATGTTAAGCACTGCTAATATTGCAATGGCACATCAAGGTCTCTCTTATTCATTAGAATGTGTTTATGTGCAAGTAAATGCAGAATGTTCTCTGTATGGATGCATCTGTGTGCAGCTTTGAAAATTATGATGATTATTTTTTGTTTTGTTCTTTACAGGGTCAAAAACCAGATGCCTGTAGAGAGGAAGAAGGAGATCTGATCTAATATATGTGGAATTAAGTTGTAATTTTCATGTGATCATATTGCAAGTAAAGATTTTCTTTTATCACTGCAGTGTAATGATCTCATGACTGGAATTATTTGACGATTTTCAACCATGTCTTTGTAATATTGTTTATCGTTGACGTTTCTAAGATCCCTCGCCATTGATCCAGATCATTAAAATGCCTACTTGCAATTGTGATCTTTTGACTTCATGTATTGTCATGATTTATTCAATGTACAGTACTTCTCTCATTGGAAACTTCTTTGTTCTTTTTTCTTTAATAGGATGATATCCTAAGTTTTGTATCAAATGTGTGTTCTTTAGTTGCAAAATTATTAAACCCGTATGCCACTTTTCTGAAAGGTGTGCCTTTTGCACATCCTACTGAATTCTTTATACAATGTTGTTTTATATGACATGAGTGTTCAATTTTGAATCAACCAGCTTATTTCAGATATATATATATATATATATATATATATATATATATATATATATATATATATATATATATATATATATATATATATCTGGCGCGTGTGTGCGCGCTGACAAACTACTGTCAGTCGGATATTGAAATATTGAAAAACAAGTATTTATTTCAGCATCTGATACAAATAAAGTTATTTTTTCTTTTGACAACTGATGCGTGTTGTCTTTTCTACAAAATTCAAATGTCAATTGAAAATCTGATTTGTTATTTTCTGATTATGTTCCCTTACATATGAATACTGGATTTTAGAACTTGGGTTGTACTGTTCTTTGACTACTTTGGTAGACATGCATTTACATGATTTATACATTTACAAAAATTTCTTACAAGACAGCAAAAAACGCATAAGTAAAAATCAACTGGAATGCCATACATAAAGTTTGAAATTGGCTACTTCGCATATTTTGTATAGATAAATATATCTAAGACTGATTATATTACTTTTTCTTCATTGATTTTATTAATTGTTTCTCATTCTGGCTATCCTTAAAAGTCTTTCCAATTTGAACAAAGGCATTCAGATGAATACAATATAACCTTTTGTATTCGGAGATATCGTATAAAATCAACCTTCTGGCTGAATTTTATCATATTGTCGTTGTAGTTTTAACTGTCACCAAAGAAGCAAAGGTATTTGGATTAAATTTCAACAAATAAAGAGCTAGACGAAAATATCCTTTTATATTTGAAATGTTTAAGACCACTTAAATTTTCTCATTCATAAATTGGGAAAATTAAAGCATGACTGACCTGGCAGGACGTGGAAAGCACGATATGTTTAAATACTGAAACATAATTGATTGTGTCAACAGTGTTATCCATTCTTGGCAGGAATTGGCTGCCATAGCAACCATCCATTTTAATCTCTGAAATAGTTCCGTAGGTACGTGTATAAGTGCCCAAGTCGCTAAACGTTGTATGCATGACTATAAACTGTCGAATCGTCTCTGCTTTAGGGACTCTTTTTTGTATGCCACTTATCATCGGCATAAGACTGAATAAATACATTTCTTTGACTTCTGCCGTGACCATTTTTGCTAGGAGAATCATTTTGTATAAATATAGACATATTAATTCTGGATACATTCTGTTAAATTTGAACAATTCTGTTCAGCAATTTTGAGATGTCATATAAGGGATTTTTTCTATTTCAGTAACCGCACTCTTATTTAATAAAAGATCGGACCATCTGTACAAACTGGGAAGATTTGAGTGCCTTTAATATTTTATCAAAATCTCATCAAACGTTTGGAGAGGTTTCATGGTTTTTCTCCTTTTAGTAGCAGCATCCATATTTTATAGCGAATATAACTTTGTTACACAAACTTGAGAAGCTTTAAGAAAAAAATTGAAAATACCAATTGTTCACACACGGGTGGATGCACAAAGCACTATGTCATTAGCTTTACAGCCATAAAGAGCTAAACTATTTCAACATACGATTTTCATTACAATTTAAAACAGAGTGCCATGAAAGGCACATTATTTTCCTGCACTGCATTTATTAGTCTTCCGTGTAGGTTTTAGTAGGACACGGTTGACTGGATATTATCAACTAATAGGTCTAAATGACCCGGACATTTGCACAAAGTATTAAGTCATGAACTAAACTTGGTATGCTGAAACCATTATTTTCTTATTCGATTCATAGTAACTATGACACTTGATCCCCATAATCTCTGGATTTCTTTATTACGCAAAGTGCCAGCCATCCACAAAGTTTGGGCAAGAAGCATACTCCAGAGCACAAGCAACAATGATTCCTGCTGGGGTAGCTTTTAGCATTGGTCTCGTACTCAAAGGGATACGGACTTAATACTCGCTCAGGCAAACCAGGGCTGACCGCCTCCGTGTTCATTGGAAAGGCATTTAGGTACAAATTCCTCCGCATATGTTAAAAGTGCCCTTAAAACAAAACAACAAAAAAATCATATTTCCGAACATAGTATGTAGACACGTTCCTTATCGTGCTTAACCGTTTCTTCAAGACGCATGGTATATGATTATATAAACATCATTTTAATACCAGTAATACAAAAACAGTTGCAACTAATAAGCTTACTCTTTCTGGAATGGAGAACCTCATCGTTGGCAGGAACCATACTATTGACCAGAATATTCTTTTTGAGAAAAAAATATGAAATAAGATTTATTATTTTTTTTATCAACAAATTCTTTTTTATCACACATTAACTGATGACATCATTCTCCTTATTTTCGATTGCTTTAGTCATATAATCAAAAATAAGCTCTATCAGATATATAAAGTGTTAGTATATATGGGCGTAAGAAAATCCCCCGGGGGACACTCACATCACATGTATTTTCATGTACAAAGTGCACATGGATAGATGGATGTCAGAATTGTTATCATGTTCTGACAATGCCATCAACGTATTTGATTGCATGTCTGAAAATAAAGGAGGGAGAGAAAATATCTTCCAGGAAATAACTGATGTTACCACAGTTATGGATGTAATGACTACTTCAAAGAGAATTAGCTGCACTCCTTCAAAAATGAGGGAGAGGTAGCAACATCCCCAAATATATGGTGTCTTCATGGAAGAGGGAATCATTCGTTTTTTGAGGGCAATGAGCTTACTGGCAACGGGTGTATCTACCCCACACTCACCCCCGACAATAAAAGGGAGCGGAAGCACCATCCAAAGCGCAACAACAATATGTTTTGCCAGTCCCAAACCAAAACGCTTTGAGAGTAGGCTTCGCTAACCCGATGTGTATTCCACTGTTCGTTTTAGCATTCCCTCCCTAACTACTGATTCCTTGGGTACATCACAAGATCAGACATTCACAGCACGGATTATCCTGATATCACCTCGCTGATCTCGAAGGTCTTGGTTCAACGATCTCATCGACCTTTTGATCAATCAAACCAGGATATTACCTCATTGGATGTAATTGTTTTGGCAACCGAAACCTAATCGGTTTTACACAAATCCTACTATTCTCCGCTTTTACGCCTTTATTTGATATGTATCTCCCAGGACCTGAGACGCTTTAGATTCAAGGCCCAGTTCGCACTCGCTTCCTGCAGTTGCAGATCTCTTAGCCATCCTTCTGAGGAGAGATTTTGTTCGGTCTCCACAATTAAGTTTCCACAGCTGCCCTTCAGACATATTTTAAACTCTCCAGAAGTCAGTCCATTGGTTTAGAGCCTTCTTCCGTGGATGTTATTGACAATTTTGAGTTTCAAATACAGGTGTCTCGCTCTCTGGTGCGAAGTTTTGTGTTTTGTGGATGTTAACAAAACAAGAACTTAAAACCTTTTATTTTGGCTACATTCTAAAATCGTGCTCTTAAAATCGTCTTTCTTCTAGCTGTAGTGACGGTGTGGAGAAGAATGAGATACATGTCTCATCAATAGAGGAGTGATGCTTTAGTTCAACAGGAACTGCAATTATGTTTCCCTGGTTATGTCAGCCAGAGAGAAGGTGTGTAGGAAACGGTTTTGCTCCCCTTTAAGCGCTTAGCGGATATATCAGTATCCACCATATTGAGATGGAATTCGCTGAAATCATGAAGAGCACCTATCAAATTAACTCCTCTCATTCAAGAGGGTGGGGGGGTGCGTGGCCTGGGCCTGACGTCCCGCTTGCCAAAGGAAAGTGAAGCGTCTCTCATAGCCTCTCCTTCCCAGGTGTAGTGATCGCCGCAGGACCACTGTCTCGCTCTGCGGGGCAGGAGGTTACTTGCATATGGCCTCTCCTACACTATTGTGTCCACAGCAGCACCTTCACGCGGTGCCCCCTGTTTTTAACAGAGCCTGCTGTGTGGCGCGACCGAGTACCCGGCGGTATAACTGGGTGGGCAGACTGGGCTCATTAGCCTTGGCAGGCAACCAGTCTAAGAGAAGGGAAACTCTGACCCCAAACCCGGGCAGATGAAGCTCGTTAGCCTTGTCAGGCAGTTCATCTAGGAGAAGGAAACTCTGATTCAAAACCAACCAAGTCCCATCAATTGGATTATGGCTCCACTGCCTTGTGGATATCTTCGGGAGAAGGAAAGGCTATGGGAGTAAACCCAGACAGAAAATCAGGAGTGGAGCCCCTAAGGCGGCTGGGGGTCGACTACGACCTCCTTCCGGCAGCTCCTGCATCCAAACTGGTGCCAAATGTCATGCTCAGCATTCCTTTGGACCCCACCAGCAAGGACGAGAGGGGGATCCTGACGTCTGGGCAGCCCAGGATCTCCATACTCCACGCCCAGGCTTGCGCCCTGGAGAGGACACTCCAGTCTCGCTACTGAGTGAGGAAACAACACGGAAGCTGACAGTTTACGGGTTATAAGTCCCACCCGATTGGCGTAGGGAAGGGGCGCCACGGGTCAGCTTTGACGGTGGGAGGGATCATCGTGTCCCACTGGCCAACTATCGCCCGCCTCAAGCCGGGCAGCCCCCGGTCAATAAGGTGTTGACCCGCCATCGTCTGCCTGCTCCAGTGGGTGTCTGGAGCTCAGTGTGTTGTTCAGCATGACAAGCAGACGGTAATTCCACACCAGACAAAAGAAACAAGAAACCAATAAAGAAGACTCCAGCTCTTCGATTTGCAAGCTGGAATGTGCGCACCATGTGTACAGGCATCTCCGACGACCTCAGAGAAGTGGACGACACCAGAAAGACGGCCATCATCGATAGAGAACTCACCAGACTAAATATCAGCATAGCTGCCCTCCAGGAAACCAGGCTCGCCTCTAGTGGCTCCCTCAGAGAGGAAAACTACACCTTCTTCTGGAAGGGTCGAGAACCTGAGGAGCCCCGTCAGCACGGAGTGGGCTTTGCCATCAAAAACAATCTCCTGGCCTCGGTTGAACCTCCCACAGGGAGCACTGAGCGTCTCTTGTCCATCCGCCTCACCACTACTTCAGGTCCTGTCAACATCATCAGTGTCTACGCCCCAACCCTCACGTCATCAGAAGACGTGAAGGATCAGTTCTATGGGCAGCTGGACGAAAAGATCAAAGGATGCCCCAAAAATGAACCACTATTCCTCCTCGGCGACTTTAATGCCAGAGTAGGTGCGGACCAGGAGTCCTGGCCTACCTGCCTCGGATATCATGGCACTGGAAAGACCAACGAAAACGGCCAGAGACTGCTGGAGCTATGCACCTACCATGGCCTGTGCATCACAAACACCTTCTTCAAGTGTAAGCCACAACACAAAGTGTCATGGAAACACCCCAGATCTCATCACTGGCACCAACTCGACTTGGTCATCACCAGGCGCTCTGCCCTTAACAGCGTCCTCTCCACCAGAACCTACCACAGTGCAGACTGTGACTCCGACCATGCCCTTGTGAGCAGCAGAGTGCGACTACAGCCACACGCGCTACACCGCTCAAAACCAAAAGGACGTCCTCGCATAAACACTGCACAGATGTCAGTCCCTGCCAAGGTGGAGGAGTATGTCTCTGCCCTGAACAAGGCTCTCCAGGACCTGCCTGAGTATGACGCTACAGCCAAGTGGAACGCCATGAAGGGTGCCATCTACAGTACAGCTATGTCAACGTTTGGCAAGATGGAACGACCCAGCCAGGACTGGTTCAATGCACACCTATCAAGGATGGAACCACAAATCGAGGAGAAACGAAAAGCCTTCATAGCTTACAAAAAATGCCCTAATGAATGGACGCTTGCTGCTCTCAGAAGTGCCCGAAGTAACACCCAACGCATTGCTAGACAGTGTGCGAACGAGTACTGGCAACAACTGTGTGAAGGAATCCAGCGCAGTGCCGAGTCCGGACACATCCAAGGCATGTACAGTGGCATCAAGAAGGCTCTAGGCCCTACAGTGAAAGGGGTCGCTCCCCTGAAATCCCTGACGGGAGAGAAGATCACAGACCGTGGGCAACAGATGGCCAGATGGGTGGAGCACTACTCAGAACTATACTCCAGAGAAACGTCAGTCACTGATGCAGCCCTCATCAGCATAAAGAATCTGCCCACCATGGAAGAGCTCGACAAAGTGCCAACCTTAGAGGAGCTCAGCAAAGCAATCGACTGCCTTCCAAACGACAAAGTACCAGGTAGTGACAGCATCCCGCCCGAAGCTATCAAACGTGGAAAACCAGCATTGATTAAACCACTGCACGACCTACTTTGCCGCTGCTGGGAGGAAGGAGTAGTCCCCCAAGACATGCGTGATGCCACAATTGTGACCCTTTACAAAAACAAGGGCGACCGCAGTGACTGTAATAATTACAGAGGGATCTCGCTCTTGAGTATTGTTGGTAAAGTGTATGCCCGCATCATACTCAACAGGCTGCAGTTGCTGGCAGACCGTGTGTACCCGGAATCACAGTGCGGCTTCAGAGCAGGCAGGTCGACGACAGACATGATCTTCTCCCTACGACAACTCCAAGAGAAGAGCAGAGAGCAAGGTCAACCACTCTACATGATGTTCATCGACCTCACCAAGGCCTTTGACTTGGTCAGCAGGAAGGGCCTTTTTGAACTTCTGAGTAAGATCGGTTGCCCCCCAAAACTCCTCAGCATGATAATCTCTTTCCATGCAGATATGAAGGGAACAGTCCTGTATGATGGATCATCCTCAACTTCCTTCCCAATTAACAGTGGTGTGAAGCAGGGCTGTGTGCTGGCACCAACACATTTTGGGATCTTCTTCTCCCTGCTCCTGTCCTACGCCTTCGACACGTCCACGGATGGCATATATCTACACACCAGGTCTGATGGGAGGCTGTTCAACCTGGCACGACTGCGCTCAAAGACCAAAGTGAGAGCTGTGCTCATCAGGGAGATGCTTTTTGCAGATGACGCAGCTCTTGTGGCCCACACCGAGGAAGCCCTCCAGAGACTGGGAGACCGTTTTGCTGTTGCCTGCACGCAGTTTGGTCTCACAATCAGCTTGGAAAAAACAAATGTCAGCGTGCAAGATACCACCATTGCCCCTTCAATCAAAATCAGCGGTGTCACCCTGGAAGCAGTCAACAACTTTACCTACCTAGGGTCAACCATCAGCAACACTCTCTCGATTGATATGGAGCTGGACAGAAGGCTTGGAAAGGCAAACACCATCATGGCTCGATTAACAAAGAGGGTTTGGGAAAACAACGCACTGACAGAGCACACCAAGGTCCGAGTCTACCAGGCCTGCGTTCTCAGCACCCTTCTATATGGAAGTGAGACGTGGAGTACCTACATGAGGCAAGAACGCCGGCTCAACTCCTTCCATATACGGTGCCTAAAACGCATCCTGAAAATCAGCTGGCAAGACCGTGTTCCACACAGCGAGATCCTGCAGCGTGCAAGTTCCCCCAGCATGTACTCCCTGCTAATTAAACGCCGCCTTCGATGGCTGGGTCATGTCCGACGCATGGAGGATGGAAGGCTGCCAAAGGACATCTTATATGGACAGCTGGCCACTGGCATGAGAAGAGTCGGACGCCCCTCACTCCGTTTCAAAGATGTGTGCAAGAGGGACATGAAGGCATGCAACATTTCACCCGATGGCTGGGAAGAGCTGGCTGAGGACCGAGGCACCTGGAGACTGATGGTAAACAATGGCATATCAGTCGCTGATGCGAGGAGAGGCCAGTTGGCGGCAGAGAAACGTAAGAGAAAGAAGAATGCAACAACAACCACAGTAACGCAGACTTCCCAGTATGTCTGCACCAACTGCAGTAGGGACTGTCACTCACGTATAGGCCTGCACAGCCACAGCAGACGTTGCCAACAGAGACAGACAACACCCCAAGGGCGCTATTCGCATGGTCTTTGGAGACCGAGTCGCCAATGATGATGATGATTCAAGAGGATACAGTACCATTTATGTAGGGCTATCGTTATTTCATGGGCCTATCACAATCGGTGATCTCCAGAATATTATATGAAGGCTGTGCTCTAAGTGATAGCACACGAGTTTCCCATGTTACTTTTCGTTCTTATCAAAACCAGAGCCACGATGAGTTTTTCTAAATGTCCAATTGCTACTGCAAAAAAAAAGGCTCAAACTGTTGCTTGTAACCGAACTATATTGACTTGTCCACAAATTATTTGTCTCACTTTTAACTCCTCTTCATTAAATCAGAATCCCTCCTTACTGGCAGATTCAGCTCACAAAGATAATACGTAACGTAATACTACATTAAAATGTAGTGGGTGGGGGATTAATTTTAATTATGTAATAGTTACTTGTCACCATTAGATTCCGATTCTACCATCCTGCTCTGTTGTTTTACATTAATCAAGGTCCAAGAAAAGGAAGAGGTTACGCTACTGTGCATGAGCCGATTGCGACAAATCAGACTGGATTGATAAACATTTTTTACCAATTTCTAGAACAGGAAGATCGTGCCTCAAGCATTATGACGGTTTTTCAATTGAGGAAAGAGTAAGTTTAAACATTGTGACAGGTAAGTATTACATAATTAAAATTAGTTTAACACCACCACAACTACCCCTCTAACTACATGTTTCTACTTCTTCTGGTCAGTAACTATTACCACTTTGATTCGTTCTTACCCAGCATACAAGTCATCAGCGAACTTGGAGAAGGTATGACATTTCTTTCTTTGAGTCGCACTGACCTTTGCCTTCGACTCCAAATCTGACGTGTTTCTTCCTAACCCAAAATGAAATTGATCCACAAATGTTGTAATTGTAGATGGTGGAGCAATCTTTTTAATGTAAGGAAACAAGATTTAGAGTAAATCGACATCATAACATAGTGATGTTACGAAAAGCTTATTTTTTTTAAATCATATTTTACAAATGTCTTAACATAATTAGTTAACATAGTTGATTTTGTTTTTCAAAAGTCAACATCAAAGTCGTGTCATTTAAGTCATACAAAACTGTAATTCAAATCAAATCGTCTAAGTCATTCAAAACTGTAACTCAAAGTCAAGTCATCGAAGTCATTCAAAACTAATTCAAAGTCAGGTCATTAAGTCTTTCAAAACCGTAACTCAGTCAAGTTTTTTTTCAAGTATTCAATGAAGAGTGAAATTATGATAACAATTCGCGTTCGAGTCACGTATATTTTGCACAAAAACGCCTTTAAAATTAGTATGTATTGTAATTAAACGGTCGCGATATAAACAAAAATTTGTTTTCAAAACGATCATAATAACTGATTCAAGCAAATAACGCTCAGAGATTTTTTAAACAAAGATGTATAATAAAATGGAAATATTATTATCATATTTAGCGTAAAACTATTCCATTTCGCTCTACTTCTTAAATGTACTCCTTAGCGTATTTATGACCTATCTGTTACAAGTTGATCACGAATTTTTTGAAAAAGTCATCTTGTTACGGTCACATGATTATATTATACATGACCCAAATATACTGTATATGCCCAAAACAGATGATATACATGTCTTTAAATAGATCTTGTGATAGTCAGCTGAGAATATTCAGTTCCACGTGATAGTGACTGTAGATAAAGGCTTTTCGGATAACTGGTTAACAGTGTAATTTAACTACACGGCAGTTACAACTTTGCAATGAACTGTTGGGTATTTTGTTGTGTTGTTTTTGTAGCTGCTGCAAGGGTGTGTTTAGGGGAATGCCGGTTTCCTCCAAGTTTATGGTGCAGTTCCCTAGAAATAGCAGAAAAATGCCAGGTATGTACTTTTAGATTTAATACGTTCTTGTATGTAAGAATTATCCATTAAAAACAAACATGTCTATTCGCACGGCTACCATATAACTGGACAAGAATAGGGCTACTATTTGGTCATAGTGAACCTCGTTTGGAGAGACTATTCTCACGGCTGTCTTGTTCATCCCCATACTGTATTCAGAAAGCTATTCTCACGGCCATCATGTTGATCCCATACTGCATATAGAAAGCTATTCACACGGCCGTCGTTCGTATCGTAATTTACACGCAGTTGTTGCGTACCTGATATGATGAGTGTTTTCGCATTAAAGCTGTTTTAAAAATCAGGTCCGCAGACAGAATTTATGGGCCCTAGCAAAAAATTTACCGGAGGCACCTATGAATTACAAATTGTGACGGCGGCCGTGGGCACCCTGATCTTCGTGTGTGTCCGGAATATTGTTTGAGTTGTCCTGCTTGTCCGCGGCCCTGGAAAACATGACACATTCAGATGTAAACAATTTTTTCGCTATTGATCAGCTTTAATGCTGTTTTTAGACGTCATTATGGGTAAAATTGTAGACACTACAAATTTTTACATTTTTTTATCAGGTTTTTTAATTCTAGCTATATTCTACAGCTAATTGTGTGACACTCTTTAAATAAAGTCATTTTTATTATTATTATTATTATTATTACTTTTATTATTATTATTATTATTATTATTATTATTATTATTATTTTTCTAATGTGATGGCCAGAAGCATGAAATATTCCACATCCTTTTAAATTTATACCCTCCAGATTACTGTCATACATATGTGATACCAGACTCAAATTCAAGTCATCAGTCAGTCAAACCTAAATCAGAGTCTAGTCATCTAAGTCACTGCTTTCATACTTATGTGATACCAGTCATTAAAAACTGTAACTCAGTCATCATCTAAGTCATTCAAGACTGTAACTCAGTTATTATCTAAGTTATTCAAAACTGTAACTTGAGTCAAGTTATCTGGTTTTTAAAAGCTAACTCAAAGTTAAGTCATGTAAGTCATTCAAAACTAACTCAAATCAAGTCATCTAAGTCATTCAAGCCTATAAATGAAAGTCAAATCATCTGAGTTATTCAGAACTGTAACTCAGTCAAGTTTTCTGTCATTCAAAACTAATTCAAAGTCAGGTCATCTAAGTCTTTCAGAACTAAGGTCAACTAAGCCATTCAAAGCTGTAACTCAGTTATCTAGTTTATTCAGAACTTTAAGAAAATTTAATTTTATATCATGGTACATTTACATGTATATGTCCATTTAATCCACTTTCATAAACTGAATTTCAACTGAAATGGAGCACCTCAAATATTATTTTTACAAAAATAGATTTTCCATTTGCTAATTGTACTTTATGTTCTGGGTAAATCCCTCCAAATGCCAGAATAAATCACTAACACGAAGGTGTCAAAACATGTAAGATCATCTCAAGTTATTTTTAGTGCATTATGTATAATTATTTTACTTTGTCCCTCTAAACTGCTATGTCGCCACAGATTTGGAGAATTGGGGATGCAGAGTCCCCTTCTCTTGGGGGCCAGTGTGCAACACTGGTTTGAATATGAATAACCTCTCCCATTAAAAAGATATGTATGTTTTATTGTGTTCTTTTCTTTTCTATTTTCAAATGGGATTTTGTACCTTATTATGAAGGTAACATTGATTTTAGTAGTTTTGAAAACATATCTTCATTCAACTGCAGATTATTTATTTAAAACTAATGAGTTAGCACATGAGCTTATGATTCATTGTCATATTGTAATGATGATTATTATCTTATTCTAGGTTACAAGCCAATGTAAAGAGTGGACCTATCCTTCTATAAATGACGTCAAGCCAGTTAATTTCACCCTGTATTATGAATCCCTGTGTCCAGACTGTCGTAATTTTTTTGCGGGTCAGCTCAACCTTGCTTACACAAAAGTGGGAGGAATCATGAATCTGACATTGGTGCCATATGGAAATGCAAGGGTATTGTTGATATGTAATGAAAAATATAGATAAACGAAGTCAAGGGATCATTATTGTCCATGGTCACATGACCATCGATCATACACAGGTCATATGGCTGGTAGAGATAGATACCTTGCTTAATGATGATATGATATAGGTAGTGATGCCGTGACTGTAAGCCACAGGTACAGGTGTAATTTGTAGCTATTTATATTGGCACTAAATGTTATAAACCTTTGAGCAGTGGAAAATAACTCGTATAGTCAGTCTGTTAAGAAATGAGTATCCACGTTCTCTGTAACTATGATAATGATATGAAGTCTATGTGGGATACGGGAATTATTTGTGTACTATACTTCACTATAGCATTGATAATGATATGAAGTCAAGGTGGGATATGGGAATTATTATTATACCATACTTCACTGTAACTATAACAATGATATGAAGTCAGTGGGGGATATGGGAATTATTTATATACCATACTTCACTGTAACTTAACAATGATATGGAGTCAATGTGGGGCATGGGAATTATTTGTACACCATATGCAACAGTAACTATGATAATGACATGAAGTCAATTTCGGATATGGGAATTATTTGTATGCCATACTTCACTGTAACTATAACAATGATATGATGTCAGTGTGGGATATAGGAATTATTTGTATACAATACTTCACTGTAACTTAACAATGATATGAAGTCAGTGGGGGATATGGGAATTATTTGTATACCATACTTCACTGTAACTATAACAATGATATGAAGTCAATGGGGGGGTATGGGAATTATTTGTACACCATATGTAACAGTAACTATGATAATGACATGAAGTTAGTTTGGGATATGGGAATTATTTGTATACCATGCTTCACTGAACTATAACAATGATATGGATTATGGGAATTATTTGTATACCATACTTCACTGTAACTATAACAATGATATGAAATCAGTGTGGGATACAGGAATTACTTGTATACAATACTTCACTGTAACTTAACAATGATATGAAGTCAATGTGGGATATGGGAATTATTTGTATACCATACTTCACTGTAACTATAACAATGATATGAAGTCAATGGGGGTATGGGAATTATTTGTACACCATATGTAACAGTAACTATGATAATGACATGAAGTTAGTTTGGGATATGGGAATTATTTGTATACCATGCTTCACTGAACTATAACAATGATATGGATTATGGGAATTATTTGTATACCATACTTCACTGTAACTATAACAATGATATGAAATCAGTGTGGGATACAGGAATTACTTGTATACAATACTTCACTGTAACTTAACAATGATATGAAGTCAATGTGGGATATGGGAATTATTTGTATACCATACTTCACTGTAACTATAACAATGATATGAAGTCAATGGGGGATATGGGAATTATTTATATACCATACTTCACTGTAACTATAACAATGATATGAAGTCAATGGGGGATATGGGAATTATTTATATACCATACTTCACTGTAACTATAACAATGATATGAAGTCAATGGGGGATACAGGAATTATTTGTATACCATATTTCACTGTAACTATAACAATGATATGAAGTCAATGGGGGATACAGGAATTATTTGTATACCATACTTCACTGTAACGATAACAATGATATGAAGTTAATGTGGGATATGGGAATTATTTGTATACCATACTTACCTATGTACAACATGCAAGGCACTGCAAACATGATGTACTGAGGTCTCACTGGACAGTTTATCTGGTGAATTTTCATCCAACAGTGATCAATTGCAGAAAAATGAGAATAATTTTACACTGAAGGTACAAATAAAAACAAACTAATGATTTTTATAGAAAGCATACATGTGAGATTTTGACTGCAGCAATCGGGTTAATTCCTGATGCAACGGGTGGTTTTTATACTGAACCAACACTGCCACCAACCCCTAAATTTTACATTCATTTTTGACAAGAAAAAACTATTCTGAATATTTTCCTGTAACAAGGCAGCTAAAAGAATCAGTATGTGCATTATGCATGAATAAAGTTCACTAGTACTAAAACAAATTAGCATACTTTTCATCACCCCCCAGCGATCTAGATTTTTAGATATTTACCTCTGTAGCAGACACAGGTAAATACGTAAGCCAAGTCAGCTGATCATTTGCAGCCCAAGTAACACATTTGATCTACAATGCTCATCTAACTGTGACAGGCAGTCACCAACAAGCCAACCCATTTCCAAGCCTAACTCAATGTAAATCTAAACCACATTACAGATTTAGCTTATGTGTGAATTTATAAATGCTAGGCTTGTGATAATTAGGTTCATGCCTTCTACCTTAAAAGTTAGGGGGGGGGGTCAAAATACAAAACTATCCATTGAGACCTGATGGATCGAGGTCCAGGGTCTCTTATAACTGAAAATTGGGTGAGAGGAAGAAAGCTAGGAATTTGTATGAATATACATACATGTAGGAGGAATTTAATGAAAGTTTAAATGTAGGACATGAAAATATTGTGTGCAATTTTCACTCATTCTGTTGATTTTTCAGGCTACCAGATTCTACAATGTACATCCTAAAATAGACCCTAATTTGTGCTTTCATGTACAAATTATAGATACATGGCATCTGCTAAAACATGCAATGGAAGATCCATGTTTTTGTTGTTTACAATTGTTCGTGCTTTCCATACAGTAGATATAGCAATTTTACACCAAATAATCCAGTTTGGTCAGGTAATTCAGTCTGTGTTTGTATGTATTAGAAATATCAGGTACATTGGGCTGGTGCATTTGAACTCAGTGCAGGTGCCATAACTCTGTTGTACCTAAAAATGTGTTATGCATCATGGAAATATAAATCTAAATTGTGTTCAGAATACTTGATGTTAAATTTATGCTCTTGTTCTTTTTTTATTAGGTCTATTGTAAATTCTATGTGAGCAGTCTGTCATGGCTCCTGTACATCATAATTCATTACACAATAAAATACAAAGTATGAAACCATTCAGATCTAACATTCACAAGGCCAATAATAAACAGGCTGCATACATTTATCTCATCATTATTGATACCATGAATGCATTTTACTTGTAATTACCTGTAGTATTTGCATTCATTGATTCATTGTACATGTACATGTAATTGCCTGTAGCATTTGCATTACATGACTCATTTTGCCTGTAATTACGCATAGTCTTTGCAGTCCATGATTCATTGTAGATGTAAATTGCCTGTAGCATTTGCTTACATGACTCATTTTGCTTGTAATTACCTATTATCTTTGCAGTCC
Organism: Sinohyriopsis cumingii; assembly: GCA_028554795.2. Classification (NCBI taxonomy): domain Eukaryota; kingdom Metazoa; phylum Mollusca; class Bivalvia; order Unionida; family Unionidae; genus Sinohyriopsis; species Sinohyriopsis cumingii. Next base: position 36,529,321 of record CM068837.1, read on the forward strand.
CTGATTCACTGTACATGTAATTGCCTGTAGCATTTGCAGTTTAATAATCAATTTAATAATTAGACACAGTCTCGAGGTTTTCGTATCTCCGTGCCCTTTAGACTCAAAATTCATAGACTCAAAATTCATAATTTTGATATCATCTTCAAACGCTTTAACTTGGACTAAATCACACAGAGATTTGATATCTTCTGGCCCTTTAGACATACATATCTCAAAGCCCTTCAACTTGGAATAAATCACAGAGATTTGATATCTCCAGGCCCTTTTGACTCAAATATCTCAAAGCCCTTTAACTCAGACTAAATTTCAGAGTTCTGAAATCTCTAGGCCCTATAACTCGCACTCAGAACTTTTTATATCTCCAGACTCATTAATAAGAACTAAATCTTAGAGTTTCAGTATCTCCAGGGTCTTTAACTAAGTTTCACTCTCAGTGTATTGGTATATCCAGGCCCTTTAACTCAGATTCACTTTCAGTGTATTGGTATATCCAGGCCCTTTTACTCAGATTCACTCTCAGTGTATTGGTATATCTAGGCCCTTTAACTCAGATTCACTCTCAGTGTATTGGTATATCCAGGCCCTTTTACTCAGTTTCACTCTCAGTGTATTGGTATATCCAGGCCCTTTAACTCAAACCCAAAAGTAAAAAATTAATATTTCTATTTAGAGTTTATTCTGTCTCAGCTAAGTTTGACATTTATGTAGAAATACAACACTCCCTGACACTTCATTATTACATGTATATATGTATGTTATAAAGCATGTATGACATTGGAACCCATTTAATTTAATAGTAGTTAAAGGTGTGTGTTATGTAATTCTTTATAAGGTAATCTCACAATACGACTCTTTTATACCATAGTTCCTGTATTAAAGTGAGTATGGTTATAGATTCAATTTCATTCATTGGTAGGAAGTCTGTCATAAGTTGGTCTCACTGTAAGCTGATCTATGGAATGGCTGTAATGGACAGTGTTATAATGAGGGTGTGCTGTACAAGTGGTGTGACAGTTGTACGAGCAAAACATGACATTTGTACAATTAAAACCTGACAGTTGTACAAGAAAAACATGACAGTAGTACAATAAAAACATGAGTAGTACATGCAAAACATGACAGTTGTACAATAAAAACATGACAGTTGTAGAATAAAAACATGACAGTTGTATAATAAGAACATAACAGATGTACAATAAAAACATGACAGTTGTACAATAAAAATGTAGCAGTTGGACAATAAAAACATGACAGTTGTACAATAAGAACATGACAGTTGTACAAGCAAAACATGACCTTGTAAAATTTTCTTGATCCTAACTGCTCATAGAATGAAGTTTTTGCAGATAAAATAAATTTAACTTGAGCATGTGTTCAGATTTTTGCTGTGTTTCATGAAGATTGGAATGAATTCATGTTATTTTGTGTGGTTTAAATTCCAGCCAGAAGTTCCTTAATCCTATACATTATTTTCACCAATGATAAGTAATACACTGTAGCAATAATGTTTTCCAGAAAATGATTTTATTTGTATACATTTATATGAACTTTATTATTTGTATTTTATTCACTTCAGGAAAGACAAATAGGAAGTAAATGGGAGTTTGAATGTCAGCATGGCAAGGAAGAATGTGTAGGAAACATAATTGAGGTAAATGTCCCATATTGTTGCATATCCAGTTTTAGCTTTTGAATTTGTTTGTTGCAGAGGAATAGACTTCTTAGATACAAATGTACAAAACATTTTTCAAATATAATGTTTATTTAAAGCATCAAGCCCTCCAAATTCCCATCAATTTCTCAGGGGGCTAGATAATTTCCAAATGGGCAAGCTGATATCCAGATGCAGGTATCCTCATTTGGGCAGTTGACATATGATATAAGTGTTACCTCATATTAGTGGAAAGTGATAACGTTTAAATAGGTCAATAAAACAAGGAAATTAACTCCAATTTGGCTTTTTGATTTGAAAAGAAAAGTCATAAGTTCATATTAAACTTTTATTACTAGTTACTAGTGGAAAGCACATTATGGCTGATTCAGGTAGGTGGATGTTTAAGGGAGGTAAAAACTATTTGAAAATATTCTTTTGGGTGGGGGTAGGGCAGTTAAGTGGGATTTCTCACCAAAGCCAACGGTATGCTGTCTTTCTTTGTTGCTTTTAATAGCATCTAATTAGGTCTTAGAAAAGTTACCTCCAATGACAAAGATGTAACAGTACTTAAAACAATCATTCCAATAGAAATACTCTTCAGAGATAATTGCCAAAACATTTTCTCTCAAAGTACCAGTATTGTAAAAATCAAATTGTTAATTCTGTTAATAGAAATGAAAAAACTTTTAAAATATTTTAAATTCAGATTATTAGAGGAATATTGATATTTACTTCAAATTATAAACAATGGAAGAATGGTAATCAGTATTGGTAAACTAATTTGAGACTGCTTTTAGGCCCTAATTATATTGTCTACTTGCATGCCCAAGATCCTTAAGTGATTATAAATCCTGCCAGGTTTTTTACTTCAATGGCAAACCTAATAAACTTATTCAGGGCCATTGAGAAATCGTTGTTAAAAAGAAATCACACTTAGCAATGTTTTCAACTTTTATTGTACTTAATAATAGTTATATTTTTAAAAGCAACACTACAGTAAGACCCACAGTGTATCATACATAGCATTGTTTCATTCTTACCTTAGGTATCTTAAAGCTAGGAAGTTTTCTATATATATAACATTAAAGACATCAGAGGTCAAATTAACCATTTTTGTTACTGTGTTTAGATTAAGGCTTATACATGTACTGGACACACTATGACAAGATACCAGAGGTAGTAAAAAATGAAGCAAAGTCTGATTTTATTGACTCATCTCCTCAGATATGGGGAAATTAGTATCTTGTTGGAAATTTTGAAAGTTTATTTTGTGTAGCTGGGGGAAACTGGCTAAGAAAATAATTGTTCTATCGCTTGGTCAAAAAAAGAATACTACTACCCCATCGAAAATGAATATTTTACTCCTACTTCTCATAAATGTTAAATGTCTGCATGATATACTAAGTGAATACATATTTTTATTGGATCGTTTGTTTGAAACATCTTGCTCATCAACAAATTCTCAAGTTTCATTTCATTTTGTTTATGGTTATATATATTTAGTATTTCCCCAATTCATCTCTGTTTTTGTATGTTTCATTCATTGATTTGCTCTCTCATTCATCCCTAACCATTTCCTCAGTTGTTTATTTATTTGTTCGTTTATATACTGATAACTATATTGCATATTTTATGGTCAGTTAAACTCTGAATGGAGAAATTACTAATATTTTCAGCTCACCTGGTAATAAGGTCAAATGATCTTATGGATCTTATTCCATCATGCATTTTCCATCATACCATCTATTTTGTGTTTTGTCCATCATGCATTTTCCATGATCATGCATTTTTCGTCATGCATTTTCTATTATGCATTGTCCATCATGCATTGTCCATCATGCTAGGTATCATGTGTTGTCCATCATGCATTTTCCATCATGCCATCTATTGTGTGTTCTCCATCATGCAGTTTCCATCATGCCATGTATCATGTGTTACCCATCATGCATTTTCCATCATGCCATGTATCATGTGTTACCCATCATGCATTTTCCATCATGCCATGTATCATGTGTTGTCCATCATGCATTTTCCATCATGTCATGTATCATGTGTTATCCAGCATGCATTTTCCATCATGCAATCTATCATGTTGTCCATCATGCATTGTCCATCATGCATTTTCCATAATGCCATCTATTGTGTGTTGTCCAGCATGCATTTTCCATCATGCCATGTATAATGTGATGTCCCTCATGCACTTTACATCATGTCATGTATCATGTGTTATCCATCATGCATTTTCCATCATGCCATGTATCATGTGTTATCCATCATGCAATATATCATGTTGTCCATCATGCCATCTATCATGCATTGTCCATTATGCCATCTATCATGTTGTCCATCATGCATTGTCCATCGTGTCATCTATCATGCATTGTCCATCATGCATTTTCCATCATGCCATGTATCATGTGTTATCCATCATGCAATATATCATGTTGTCCATTATGCCATTTGTCATGCATTGTCCATCATGCCATCTACCATGCATTGTCCATCATGCATTTTCCATCATGCATTCTCTATCATGCATTGTCCATCATGTCATGTATCGTGTGTTGTCCATCATGCATTTTCCATCATGCCATCTATTGTGTGTTGTCCATCATGCATTTTCCATCATGCCATGTATCATGTGTTGTCCATCATGCATTTGCATTTTCCATCATGCCATGTATCATGTGTTATCCAGCATGCATTTTCCATCATGCAGTCAAATATGTTGTCCATCACACATTGTCCATCGTGCCATCTATCATGCATTGTCTATTATGCCATCTATCATGTTGTCCATCCATCATGCATTGTCCATCATGCCATCTATCATGCATTTTCCATCATGCAGTATATCATGTTGTCCATCATGCATTGTCCATCATGCCATCTATCATGCATTGTCCATTATGCCATCTGTCATGCATTGTCCATCATACAATCTATTGTGCATTGTCCATCATGCATTTTCCATCATGCCATGTATCATGTGTTGTCCATCATGCATTTGCATTTTCCATCATGCCATGTATCATGTGTTATCCAGCATGCATTTTCCATCATGCAATATATCATGTTTTCCATCATGCATTGTCCATCATGCCATCTATTGTGTGTTGTCCTTAATGCACTTTCCATCATGCCATGTATCATGTTTTATCCATCATGCATTTTCCATCATGCAATCAATCATGTTGTCCATCATGCATTGTCCATCATGCATTTTCCATCATGCCATGTATCATGTGTTATCCAGCATGCATTTTCCATCATACAGTCTATCATGTTGTCCATCATGCATTGTCCATTGTGCCATCTATCATGCATTGTCCATTATGCCATCTATCATGTTGTCCATTGTGCCATCTATCATGTATTTTCCATCATGCAATCTATCATGTTGTCCATCATGCCATCTATCATGCATTGTCCATCATGCCATCTAACGTTCATTGTCCATCATGCTTTTTCTATCATGCCATCTATCGTACATTGTCCATCATGCATCTTCAATCATGCATTGTCCATCATGCATTTTCTATCATGCATTGTCCATCATGCTTTTTCTATCATGCATTGTCCATCATGCATTTTCTATCATACATTTTCCATCATGCCATCTATCATGCATTGTCCATCATGCATTTTCTATCATGCATTGGGGACTGCTCAGGTGGTCTAGTAGTTATAACATCCACCTAGGATGTGGGAGGTTACAGGTTCAAGCACCTGATGAGTCATTCCAAAAACGTATAAAAATGGTACTAACAGCTTCCTTGCTTGTCACTCAGCATTAAGAGGTTAGTGTTAGGACTGGTCGGCCTGGTGTCGGGATAATGTGACTGAGTGGGACATCATGCTACATGTCTGCGATATGATTCCCCATTGCTAGACATCACTATAAACTGTCATACTGCAGATATTGTAGCAATATTACTGCAGAATTGTTAATGCTATGTTAAAAATCCAAATTACACACCCATACACACATATGCTATCATGCATTGTCTGTCATGCATTTTCCATCATGCATTTTCCACCATCTATCAGACATGACCATCATTCATTGCCCTTGCACAATTATTACTTCAAAAACTTCTTTTCGAAAAACAACTGACCGTGCCCTTCAGATTTTATTTACTCGACGTCATGCAGTCATCCGATGTGACTTCCATTACTAAAAATAAATAAAATATCAATACGTTGCAAGTTAGTCCTTTTTAATTTAGTAAAGTATAACCACTTGTGAGAGATCCCCTTCTGCAAAAAAATATAATGGTTTCTCATGACATGTTATAACATTATATAATTTTACTTTTTTATTTTATGTTGCTTTTAAAAAGAATAAACATAACCTTAATGTTCGTCAAGAAGAAGTCATATTAAAAACATATGGTTAGCCTCAAGGTCCTTTCAGAGTGATCTTTATGGTTGCTTTAAAAACAAAACTGTATCAAATTTTCTGAAATAGGCATAGTCTTCATGCAATAATAGTTACAATGAAGACAGCAGTATTCTTTGTAACTTGTCTTTACATGGAGTTATTTTGTTCATTACATGAATCATCCATGGAGTTATTTTGTTCATTACATGAATCATCAAAGATATTTGTTAAGCATTCTTATATAACTCTAATAGATCTACTTTATCCACTAATTTCAGTTTCATTGACATTGCATTAATTCAGGCAAAAATATTTTTTTTAAAGACAAAAAGTATCATTCTAATTGCATTTAAGGTGACTGAATAACACATGTTGAATAACACCTGTTGAATAACACATGCTGACACTTTTGTACTTTTTCTATTTCTTTGCAAGTTCATTTTTCATTAAATCACAAAAATATTATTTTCAATGAATCATTAATTTATTCATTTATCATGCATTCATTTGGTCAGTTTATTAATTTACTTGTTAGTTTTTCCTTTATTCTCACTATATGTTTTTGTGGGACAAGATTGTTAACTGTAAAACCATGCATGTGAGATGACAAGAGCAGCAAGGAGATGTTGTGAAAAGGAAAATACTATGACTTCTGTTTTGCAAAGGTGTATGTACTACAAAGACTTTATCACTGTAATAACCTATTGGGAATATGACTTAATAAGGTGTATGTACTACAAAGACTTAATCACTGTAATAACCTATTGGGAATATGGCTAAGTAAGGTGTATGTACTACAAAGATTCATTTACTGTGATAACTTATTGTTGATATAATTAATCGAAGTGCATATATTACAAAGACATAATTACCATGATAATATATTGGGATTGTAATTAACAAAGGTGTATATAATACAAGGCTCAATTACTGTCACAACTTTTGGGGAATATGATTAACAAATTAATCAGACTATTAGCAGATAGTTTGAAGTAAAATTAAAAAGAATTTCTTTACAAACTAACCTATTGAAAGTTAACATAAATCAGTGAAGACCAAAAGGTAATTAATCGTTCTCATTTTTTTTACAGACATGCGCTATCTATTTAGTCAAGAACATCACAGTGTATTATCCATTTATCCACTGTATGGAGACAACAGATAGTTTACCAGAGGATGCAGCTGCAAAGGTACAGCATTTTTTTGTATGATAGGTTCAGGGTCCAAATCTTGTAAAATACTTCCAAATTTGAGGCCAGGCTTCACATAAAAAATGGACTGACTGGAAGTCATGGAATAATTGACTGATCTGGAAAGAGACCGAGAATGTTCTGCCACTAATTACACAGCTATTTCTTGACAGTGGTAATTTAATGTCCACTGACACAGCTATTTCTTGACAGTGGTAATTGAATATGTCCACTGACACAGCTATTTCTTGACAGTGGTAATTTAATGTCCACTGACACAGCTATTTCTTGACAGTGGTAATTTAATGTCCACTGACACAGCTATTACATGACCATTTTAATTTAATATTTCCACTGACACAGCTATTTCTTGACAGTGGTAATTTAATGTCCACTGACACAGCTATTACATGACCATTTTAATTTAATATTTCCTATGACAAAGCTATTTCATGACAGTGAGAGTTTAATATTTCCAAAAAGACATCTGTTTCTCGAAAGTGGTAGTTTATGTCCATAAATACAGCTATATCTTGACAGTGGAAGTATACTATTTATAACTAGGAAAGCTATTTCTTAACCGAGGAAGTTTAATATACATATATATATATATATATATATATATATATATATATATATATATATATATACTAATTAGTAGTTGTTTCTCCACAATCAGGACTTTTCTCCTAACAAATAGTCATGCTGATTGCTCGATTGCTTTTAAGTAGTACTAATTGGCATAATTTGATATTGTAATCTACGTAAGTTTTCATAATTTTGACAAATTACATGTTTTTTACAGTCACTATAATAAATTGTAATCAAGTTTGACTATACATAATGTTACAACATCTCTACTTATTTGCAAGGTATGTTCGATTTTACAAGATCCTTTGAATCACACTACTATAGTGTCTCTATTTGTACACTACTATACTGTTTTGTACACTTTTGTAGTGTTTGTAATGGTGTGTACACTGCTATAGTTTGAAATAAATATTATCGGGAGGGGTATAAAATTAATTACAGTTGAAAACAATTATTACTATATTCTTAAGCGTCTATTATCACAAACTTTTAATGTTAAAAATTCCCTTTACCAAAAATTACAGGACAGAAAATAATTATGATTTTTATGGGTCAGTCATGTACTAAATGCTAGAGTGAATGAACATTATTGATAGACTGCATCTCTGTTTATTCCAAAAAGCCATTATTTTATCATGCAGTGTTATTTAGGCTTCCTTTGAACCAGTGGTTCTCAACCCATCTAGCCTCAGGTTTGAACCCAAATCAGGGTTATGAGGATTTTCCATGAGGGTTATTGAGGATCACCAACCTTTTGTTATGAAAGGTTCATAATCCCATGTACAGTGTACAATTCTATAAAGAAAACCTAAAAATAATTAGTAATTTTGAGGAAAAGGTAGATGTTTCAAAAACTAAAAATAATGAATACATTTGGGGAAATCAAGGTGCCTTCTATAGTGTACAGTGCTATAAAAAAAAAACTAAAAATAATACATTTATAAAAAATCTAGGGTTGACTTCTAAATACATTTTCTAATGAACTCTGCTTGTGGTATTGCACTTTTGTTAAAGAGTTGTGTCTTTTAGGATAACAAATTGAAACAGGCTCTAGGTTAAGAAACTGCCACTGTACTGTTCTTTGAAAATATTTGATTATCAATCCATTTTAAGACAACTTTATTTAGTTAACCAGTTTTATGTTGTCCTGATTTGTGAAAAACATTTCCCTTTCTGCCTCAGATGTGGGAGGCAATGGGTTGAACCCCGGCCAAGTCATACCAGAGATTTATAAAAATGGTACTAGCAGCATCCATGCTTGGTGCACAGCATAAAGATATCAGTGTCAGGACCAGTCAGCCTGGTGTCAGGATAATGTGACTGGGTGGGACATGATGCTACATGTCTGTGGCATAATGCCCCGGTGGTAGACATCACTATAAACTGCGACATTGCAGACATCACAGTGATGTGAATAAAATTGTTATAGCTACATTAAAAATCCAAAAATACATAGAATCTTTCCTTTCATTTCACTTGAACCATATCTGGTTAACTACAATTTTATGTTGCCTTGATCAGTCAACAGTCTTCTTCCCTTTCTGCTCATATGTATAACATTTCCAGTTTTTATTTTGCTAAGATGGATTTCATTTGCTCATTGTCTTTGTCAAAGGGGCCAGTGTCTCTTACCAAATATAGACTGAATTATTATTAATAGTAACAAACTACTAAAATTAGGAACAAAGATAAATGATTGAACTTGAAAGTGATATCCTCTTGTTCCTCTGATAGCCTTACTTAAAACAATAGTTGAAGATGCATTTAAAAGGAAAATGTAACAGGAAATCACAACAAGTTGTTTCAAATGTTGCTATAAATTTGCTGGTGCCATGCAAATAAAGAAAATTTATAAAATGGTGTAAAGATGATTTATTTCTTTATCTTCATGAGAGTTAATAATAATAATAATGAGGACTTTGTGTAGCACCTAATCTTTAGAAGCTCTAATCACTTTACAACATTAGACAACATCTATAACAGAAAACAAACACCATGAAATTAGAAAACATAAAAACATGCTGTAAATATTTAAGGTAGGAAACATTATTAGGTCTCTAAGTTTGTTCTTGCAGTCAAAATATGTGAGTTTTAAGAGCACTCTTGAATGGGATCACTGAGTCTTTGTGTCTTAGTTCAGTGGGCAATTCATTCCACGCTGTTGGGCCCTGGTATACAAAAAAACGTTGTCCATATGACTTTGTTTTCATAATGGGAATAATGAGTATACGATTGCCAGAAGAGGAGCATAAGTATCTTGTTGGTGTGTACATATGGGTGAGGTCGGATAGGTATGTTGGACTGGAGTCCGTCAGTGAAACATAGCACAGAGAATAACTTGTGTTTGATTCTGGATCAAATGGATTGCCAGTATAGGGTACAGAGCAGCAGGGAGGTGTGTTCTGATCGTGGTACTCTAAGTATGATCCAAGCAGATGTGTTTTGAACTGTTTGAAGTTTCTGAAGTAGATATTGAGATGAACCAAACATAATTGAGTTACAATAGTCCAGTCTTGAAAGTACTAATGAACATATGAGTGTTTTAGTGGCATCATCTGAAAGATATTTGCGAATGGAGCTGATGCATCTCAGCTCAAAATATGTAACCTTGCATATGTTCATGACATGCTGGTGCAACATGTGAGTACTGTCTAGAGTGAAACCTAGGTTTCCTACTGACTGTGTGAATTTAATGTTGGTGTTACTGATATTTATTGTTTGAGGTAAAGGATGTGACTGAGAAAGTCTTTGTGTTGTGATCAGAAGTTTTATCATCGTTCATCTGTAGCTTGTTACATGTCATCCATGATTTCACATCAGAAATGCACCTTTCTACACCTTGGATGGTAGATCAACTTCAGTTGGGTGGCATAAGGGGTCGTCCATTAATTATGTCGATAAAATGGGGGGGAGGGGGTTTGAAGAAGCTTGACAATTGCTGACATGGGGGAAGGGGGAGTTCAAGATAAATTGACGTCAACAATGTTATTTTTTACAATAAATTTAATAAATCAAAAAATAGGAAATTATTCAGTGCGTTGGTATGGCACATAGGGCATAACCGATTAGCATTTTTCTACTGATTTCCGATTCCAGATTTTTGGCATGAAATTTTTCCGATTCCGGATACGATTCAATTAATCGGAAATGCTAAATTAAAAGGTTTTTCAAATTAACTTTTTAAACCGTGTTACACACGTTTTGCATATCACACCGATGTCACAAGGGGAAGGATATGGCAGGACTATAGCAAAATGCAACGAAGTTCAAAGCCACAAAGAATCCATGAAATTTTTTATTTTTTTGTCAGTTCCGACCCATTCTTTGTTCAACAATTAGTTGATCTTGCCGCCAGGCTTTTATTTTCCCGCCTTAATCATTTATGTCGGCAAGCGGCCAGTTCCATCCTGTACTTTATTCAACAATTAGTTGATCTTGCCGCCATGCTTTAATGTCGCGGCCGAATAAAAATAAAACAGGCTTTTGTTTGGTCCTATAAAGTTGGCCTCTTGCGGAATCATTTTCTTTTAATACCTCATTAGCATGTGTCAATGTATTCAATATTATGCCTTCATTATTGAGGATGTTGACATAAACGGGTAGGACTGTATTATATATTTTAATAAATTTAAATCTTTCGGTCTAACTCAAGTATTATCGTTTCACCCCGTTGTGTTGACCATATTGGACTTTTCTGACTTCTTATTTAACTTTATTAACGCACTATCGAATGACACGCAGTGTTAGACACGGTGCTATAGAAATTCAACTTTATTATTTTTATTATCCGAATCGGTCGTTCCTGCCTTGTCCGACTCCGATTAATCGGAAGTTCATACTATCCGGTGGAATTCGATTTCCGGATCAAAAGTCGGTTATGCCCTAATGGTACACACTCACTCGCCCGTCAACAGCCCACCTGTTTAATCCTAAACCGGTTGAGCTTTTGCCAAGGAAGTCATAGTCTTGCATCATCATATTTTGTTTTTATTCAGTGTAGATTGTAGACTGTAGACAGTTTAACCACATATGGTATTAATCTGAAGAAATTAATGAATCAGCCACTATGCCCATTATAACAATTGAGGAACATTTGGCTTCCCCATGGGAAGATGATAGAAGCTAGAATATAAAGTCTTGATTTTTTAATGAATTCAAAGTGTTATAGTCAATTTGAAATCTGTTAAACAAGTAAAAAAAAATGTATTAAAATTTATTTTTAGACCTTTTAATTTCCATAATTCTATTTTTAGCATAAAAGCCAGCTGTATAAAATATTGTTAGTTTGTAGCGGGGGGGGGGTAAAAAAAAATTTGACATAATTTTATTATGGGGGGGGTCACTGAAAGTAAGTTTGACAGTTGTTGACAAGGGGGGGAGGGGGGTAAAAAATTGCCTAAAAATTGTTGACATAATTAATAGACGTCCCCTAATTTGCATATTTGGGTGTCATCAGCATACAATTGGTGAGACACTGGATGATGATCTATGACACTTGAGAGCAGCTGAGTGTATTGAATGAAGCTAGAACGGGTCCAAGAACAAACCCCTTTGGAACACCACAACATAGATTAACTGGGCTGGAGTGTATTCCATTTGCAGATACAATTTGTGTCCTATTGACCAAGTAGGACTTGGTGAAGTAATATACCATGGTCTATTGTGTCAAATGCTGCAGACAAATCAAGGAGAGTGAGGACCGTAATCTTTCCACTATCCAAAGCAGAGAGAATGTCATTAACTACTTTTAGAAGATTAGTTTCAGTACTGTGGCAAGTGCGATATGCAGATTGTACATTGCTAAAATGACTGTTTGAATTTAGATGAGATACAAGTTGTGATAGAACAATCTTTTCTAAGATTTGTTATATGAATGGGAGACTAGAAACTGGGCAGTAGTTCTTTAAATAATTATGGTCGAGTGTTGGTTTCTTCAGCAGAGGCTTTACAATGGCGGTTTTGAAAAATGATGGGAATTCCACGGATGAGAGAGAGAGGTATTAATAACATCAGTTAGTGAAGGCAATACTGGATCTAAGTGCTCAAGCAGCAGTAATGTTGGAATTGGATCAAGTTCACATGACTTTGGTGCACTCTTCATCACAATTGTACATACTAAATCCATAGAGACAGGTTCAAATTCTGCTAATGGTTGCCGCTGACATTCTGTATACGAACTGAAATTGTATTGTCAAGCTTATCTTTAATGCTTTGTACTTTGTCATGGAAGAAATTTGCAAATAGGTTCGGAAGGTCAACTGTAGAGAAGGTAGTTGGTAGTGGTGTACATGACCATGGATATCAATATCTTGGGAGTTATCCTTCAATTTGATCTAGTTTTAATTGGTATCACACTCCAGGCCATCAGTATTCTCACTTCTTTGATTTAGTTGAATCTCATTAATAAAACACTGCATTTATGTGGCTAATATTATCCTGTCTTTATATTGAGCTTGATTGTGTTTGTGAACAAAAAGAGGACAAGTCTTTTCATTTCCTTCACACCACTCCAATTTCAGTAAACTGAATGAAAACCTGTTAATGTTTGGTGATTGACTGATAGAGACAGAGCTTTCAAAAAGGTTTGACTGTATGAAACTTTTAAAATCATTTATTTTTCAGTGTGCCTCTAAGTTCAAAGGAATAGACTTGGACAAGATAATGGGATGTTCCAAGGGCAGTCTGGGTAATGAACTAGAACACCAGATGGCTCTGCAGACAGATGCTCTACGGCCACCCCATACATATGTACCCTGGGTGACTCTAAATGGGGTACAATATTCCATATAATTGTATATATTAACTCCACTTTGTTATTATTGTTATTATTATTATTATTATTATTATTATTATTAATTAGTTTGGATAAATTATTGTGATTATACATTTATTTGTTCTGTATGAGTTGTCTGTTAATGTCACGGTTACTACAAAAGCTATGTCTTTTTTATATCATTACTAGAGGTTACTGCAGCATGATCCACTTTTCATTCGAGGCTATGATTTGCTAGAATATTCCTACAGGTTATTATTATATGATCCACTTTTCATTCGAGGCTATGATTTACTACATTATTTGTATAGGTTACTACAATGTGACTCGTGTTTCATGAGAGGCTGTGATTTGCAACATTATTCCTATAGGTTAGTACAATATGACCCACTTTCATTGGAGGCTATGGTTTGCTACATTATAATTACAGTGTGAAAGAATGTAATAAATGCAAATTTATAGAAAAAATTCAAAGGAATGTAGACTGAAATAAAAACATGTACATCCAAACTGGCTGTCATGCAGGCAGTGCTTCAGCATGCTTCTGGATATTCATATTCAGATCAATTAATAAAACAATTAGTCCAAATAAAAATGTCACAGTCAAAAATGTTAATATAGAGACCATGGATAACTTGTGAAGTTTTTAGTAGTTATTTAGATGTGTGTGCAGAGATATGTCAAAATGATTTATCTGCTGTGGATATTCAGATAAGTTGCATTCGGTAAGATGGCTGCCACCACTCATTGATCAGCACAACTGCTTTTCACCTCTTTTAGGCACACAAGACTCCTAAATGGAAATTATTTACCAAACTTCTAAATAGACAAGGTCCTCTGTGTTGTGACAATATTGGGATCAACAATTTTCTTGAACCAACTGTATATGATAAGAAAGTATTCCCTGTATTCATGTGTCCTTGCAGTTGTCTGCTATAAGAAACTAATTTCTGTGTATTTATGCATCCAAGAGGTTGTCTCTTATAAGAAAATGCTTGGTATTCATGTGTCCTTGGAGTTGTCTATTATCAGGAAGTATTCTGTGTATTGATGTGTCATTGGGGTTTTCTATTATATAAATGTACCCTTTGCATTCATGTATCATTGGGGTTCTGTGTATTCATGTGTTCATGTGGTTTTCTATTATAAGAAAGTAGTTTGGCATTAATGTGTCCTTGGGGTTGTCTGTTTTAAGGAAGTACTTGATATTCATGTGTCCTTGGCATTGTCTATTACCAGAAAGTATTCTGTGCATTCATGTGTCCTTGAAGTGTTCTATTATAAGAAAGTTTTTTTCTGTATTCATGTGTCCTTAGGGTTGTCTGTTATATGAAAGTACTCTCTGTAGTCATGTGTCCTTGGGGTTGTCTATTATATGAAAGTACTCTCTGTCTTCATGTGTCTTTGAGGTTGTCTATTATAGGAAGTACTCTCTATATTTATGTGGCCTTGGGGTTGTCTATTATAGGAAGTACTCTCTGTATTCATGTGTCCATGTGATTGTCTATTATAGGAAGTTCTCTCTGTATTCATGTGTCCTTGGAGTTCCTATGCTGTTATCCATATGCTGTTTACAGATAAAAATATTTTTCTGCAAATGTCTATTTTTAAGCAATAGATTTTCTTCTGTTCTAGGTTCATACTGAAGATATAGAGCACAAAGCAGAAACAGACCTTGTAAGCTTGATATGTCAGACTTACCAGGTAAATAAACCTTCATACTAAACCCATTTACCTTACAACTTGTATGTAAAGTGAAACTTCACTTAACCAGATGATGTGGGGACCAAATATTGGACTGTTTTATTTATGTAATCAATGTAATTGACCTGTCGCCTCTTGTCAATCATTCTGATAAATTAACCAATCAACGAGCGTAAATTAGACACACCTCTTGGCATTGGTTATGTCCACCATTTTCCTTCGACAAGCTGCTTGTGGCAATAATGAATTGATTATGATAACTGTTTACAATTTTTGCAATGATTTGTTGACGTCTCGATCGATAAGGGTGAAAAGAAGGTAGTGGGACCCTTGTAATTCTGACTGTCGATATCAAGATTGTCTAAATGGAGTAATTAGATTTATTCCTTTCCCGAAACATGAGCAAAACTTCGATGGATAAAGACCTTTATGTGATCACATGTACAATCAGCTGAATATGAAAGCATTTGATGGCAATTGCAACATGTATTATTTTGTTGAATAAAAGTATGTAGAAAAGCATGTCCCATCGATAACTTGAATAAAAAGAAAAGAATTGAAATTGAAAAATGTGTAAAAATAAATGTTTCTAGAATATGGGTGGAAACCACCCCACCCCCAACTGGCAGGCTTTGATGTACATTATTTTTCTTGTATAGAAAGCACTAAACGTCAGACAACGTTATTTAAAAGTTTGAAAATGTACACTTTACAGTTGGATGGTCCCCAAAGTAATGATTTATCGTCTCGATCTTTTAGACACTTGAGTGACTCTTTACAATCTCATTGGGCCGAAGGAGGGGTGGGTATACAAAAAAGTAATGATAAAGAAATATAAAAACAATGGTTTCAGTTAATTATAGTCCGTAATGTTGAGCATACATTTATATGTTTACATTAACATACATCATTGTTCAAAATTCAATCTGACGAACATAGTAGAACTTTTAAATTCGTATGTACAGCAGTGTACTTCTAAACAGTAATTATTTAAGATTTTGTTATTCATTTACTTTGAATGCAGGATAAACATAAACCAGATAAAATTAATAAGGATAAGATTATATGCTAAATACATTAGCATCATTTGGATCGAAGTTCCTTGTACATGAATAACTTCTTGAGCAGCTGTAAAGCTGAATTTTATTTTATTATTTACTGAAATAACACACTTTAAATAATATGATACGAACTTGAACTACAAACATAAATATTGACTATTGCAGTATAATTAATGCAACTTTGAAATTGTACATTTCTAAGAATAATACAAATAGGTTTTAATAAACATATCACTAAAGCTGAAACATATCACTTTGCCAAATACTGCATGTTTGTCGGAGGTTAGCAGGGCGTCATGTCACATGAATTGGTAGGAGTGATCTATCATCTCGCGTAAGGTTAATTATGTGGGGACAAAACATTGGACTGCTTTATATATGTAACCAATGTAATGCTGTGGAAACCAAACATTGGTCTATTATATACATGTATCCAAAATATTAGTATTACCAGGACCAACTGGAGTGAAATTATTTGGCCATTCTGCAAAAGGAGACCTGATTATAGTGGGTCCAGTCTGCAAAAGAGGTCTGTTCACTGAGGGTCCTGTCTGCAAAGGAGGCCTGATTACTGGTGGTCCAGCCTGCGAAGGAGGCATGGTTAGGGAGAGGCCAATCTGCAAAGAAGGCCTGGCTACAGAAGGATGAGACCTGGTAACAGAGCAGTCAGTCTGCAAAGGATACCTGCTACAAAAGGGCTAGTCTACAAAGGTGTCCAGGTTGCAGAGGTGCTAGTCTGCAAAGGTGTCCAGATTGAAGAGAGGCTGGTCTGCAATGGAAGCCTGGTAACAGGATTGAGTTGGCAAAGTAAACCCTCTAACAGAGGGGCCAGTATGCTAAGGAGGCCTGGTTACAGAGGGACCAGTTCGGAAAGTTTCACTTAATTCTGAAATAGCTTTTGGAGATGGAGAATAAAATAATTATGAAAGCTGTTTCAGAATTATGAGCCCTTTTCAAGTTATAGTATTCCCTGAAAATGTAATTCTTTCATGATTTTAAATTTTCTTAATTTATTAAAATTTAATTAGTTAAAAGAATGTATGATCATTGTCATCTGATTCCATAATATATCTGTTTGCATGATATTGATAAGAATCCAAAGTTTTCTGTGCAAAAATCAAAGGGCAAAAGGGATATGTTTTTGGGATTGATGGTATATGAAAATTCAGAGGGTCAGAAGAACATTACCAACAATACAGTGTTTCATGACAGTTTGTAGGCTGGAAGACAAAACAAAGATCCAGTTGCAAACTTGTTTTAATTATGCACTGAAGTTATTACATTTCTTAAATAACAATTGTGCATATTGTTCCACTCTCTACACTCATTTCATGTCTAAGGAACACTTGCATAGATTTAACAGACAAGTGAAATGCTTGGATAGTTGATACAAAAGGTTCAGTATTGTGTAAGTTTATGAAGTTTGTGAATCTGGGGTATAATTCATGATACAAATTTGTTGAAGAGAATGCTACTCATTTCCATTTTATGTCAAATGAGGCTTTGTCTTATTCCTGCTTGCTCAGCTATAACCAAGAAACCCAACCCAGACGGAACAGTACTTCCAGCCTCATTTGGGAGTATTTTAAGTGTGTGTTTGTATACACACACCTTTATAGAGAAATATATACTCACTTATAAGTCAAGTTAAACTGCAAACAAGATAGACTCTGATTTGCAATCACATAATGTATGTCTGTGTTGCTTGTTCTACTGATCACTCCAAACAAGTCACTATTTGTACCCGATGTCCCCAGACCAGTAGACAGGGCAGAATCAATGAGCATGCAGTGGCATTTTAAGCAAACTGGACTCTTATTTGAGGGATAGGTGATTGTTCCTTCCTGCATTTTAAGGACATCAGTCATGTTTGAGTGATAGTTGCCTGTGGCATTTTAAGCACAGCAGAGTCTCATGTAAGGGCTAGATGCTGCTTCTTTGGCATTTTAAGCACCGTAAAGTCTCACCTGAGGGCTATGTGATAGTTGCCTGTAATAGTATTTTAAACATAATACAGTGTCATTTGAGGGCACCTACTTTGGTATATTGAAGATAATATTTGTGCTTAAAGTGAATGCGGTCAATGATATCCAGTTGATGGCCAAAATTCACATATAATGCTTGTGTTAAAACTTAGGATTTAGGACACAAGGCATTCAAAGATCAGGAGTCACATGGTGCCACCAAGCAAGGGAAGGGTGCAGTGCCCACCTAAAGCAGGCTAGAGGCAACACTGTGTATCATTTTCAGTCACACAAGAGTATATACCCAGCTGCAAAAGCTTCGATTCAGGTATGTAATAGGAAGGAGAAGAAAAATAACAAATAATAATAAAATCATGGTCTGCCTTGTTTGTTACACATGATTTTAAGCAGTATTAACGCTGTTCTGCTGGATCATTTTTTATTATCAAATCTGGGTTTCTACCATTTAGTTGACTGTTTTATTGCAGGTTAATACAGTATGTTTTATGCATGGGTGCATTTGCGTGTAATTTTGAAAATAAGGATCAATTTTTCTTTTCAGGGTCCCAAACCAGCTGGCTGTACAAAGGAAGAAAATCATCAGTTGCACTCTTGTCTGAGGAATTAAGCTGTATTTTTGTCTTGCTGCTGTTGGTGGGAAATACTGTTTAAGGAAAGGCTTTCCACTGTTAGTGCATTGTTACCCCATTTTAAGTAAACTAATACAGGGAAACCTTCTATAACATGATGGTCAGGGTCTACAGAGTGCCATTTTTTATGTACATGTATGCATCATTATTTAGACAAGTCACTTAACTCAAGGAAGTATTGCATGTGTATCCTATACAAATGAAGGGTTGGGGTGGGGTGGGCTTAGGTACAAGAAAGGGGTTGGGGTGAGGTTGGATACAGGAAAGAGGTTGGGGTGGGGTTGGATTCAGGAATGGGGTTAGGGTTGGGTTGAGATGGATTCAGAAAAGGGGCAAGTTGGGGTGGGGTCAGATGTAAAACTGGGGGAATTGGAGATAGAGTTACTGACTTGAATTGATACAAATTACAAATGGAAAACATGAAAAGAACATTGATTACATATTTAATATTTAATTTTCAGCAGATAACCATACATTAGTAAATGTACACTCTAACTGAATAGCATGAATAAAGTACATGTGTACACTCTAACTGAATAGCATGAATAAGGTACATGTGTACACTCTAACTGAATAGCATGAATAAAGTACATGTGTACATTCCAACTGAATAGCATGAATAAAGTATATATGCACACTCCAACTGAATGGCATGAATAAAGTACATTTGTACACTAACTGAATAGCATGAATAAAGTACATGTGTACACTCCAGCTGAATAGCATGAATAAAGTACATGTGTACACTCCAAATGAATAACATGAATAAAGTACATGTGTACACTCCAACTGAATAGCATGAATAAAGTACATGTTTACACTCCAACTGAATAGCATGAATAAAGTACATGTGTGCACTCCAACTGAATAGCATGAATAATGTACATGTGTACACTCTAGCTATATAGCATGAATAAAGTACATATGACCAAAAATATATTTGTACAATGTCAACAGAGCTTTTGTTTCGTTTTGATTTCCTTGGCTTCTTGGAAGCCACTGATAAAAATAATGTATGCATTAAACTTGCTTAGTTTTTTAATTTGCTAGCATTGCATTGCCAATAAGACAATTGTTTTTTGAACCTGTCATATTTTTAAAACTGCTAATTTATCTTGTATCTTATTTTTATGTTTAATATGCAAAAGATGTCATTTTTGTCAGATTATCCAACTTTTTATATCAAATGGAATGTCATGTTCACTTTATCAAATATGCTTTATTATTTTGAAAAGAAAGAGATGGTATGAATTATTAAGAATTTTATTAATAGATTCCTATTATATTTCTATTTAACATGATATTTATATATACATCTGTATCTAGTCCAGTTTCCTCTGGGACACTTTTCAATTATGGCTTTAATTGATTTTCAAGAAATAAAATTATTCAAATTTCCATAAAATTAGTTCTATTATCAATTTAATTGCGGTCATTTTGATGTAGTATAGAGTATACAAAATTCCATTATGATGGTCTGTAAAAAGCCATGATTTCAGCTGGGCTGTAAAAAGCCATGATTTCAGCTGGGACTTATTCCAAATATCTAATAAAGTCACTTGAGCAGTAAAGTAGCTGTGACCTACTTCTTTTTATAGCTGTCAATACTAATCCCACGCAAATGAATGCCATTATCAAGTTTATAACTGTACAGAGAACATGCACAAGACTTTCATCAATTCGTAACTTCTAACGCGACTGTCACCAGGAGTTCCGCACACAGACAGCTTGTTGGTCTTTCAAACCAGACAGAAATTCACTGTGTAAACAAGCAGACTGCTCACTGTCCCTTTCTGGTTTCCTCAATGGTACGTTTCATTAAAAATAAATGATGTCATCTGCGTGTTACATTTGCAATGTCTCATTTTAATATTTCTTAAAAACTTCAGCAGATAAACAAGAGGATTATAGATAGATAGATATATGCATGCTAATTCCCTCTCATCTGCTCTTAAGGTTATAAAAAAAAAAAAATTAATATGAGATTCATTTTGTGTGTGAACATACATGTGGACAAATCACCCAGATGTCAACATTATTGACACGTAAAGCCTCCAAGGTCAGAGTTCAATGAATGCAAGACTGGTTTATGAACCTTAATAAACAAAATGAGTGATAATTTATTGGATGCCTCAGACATTATGCTTTTCCATTCAAGATATTGTCATTTGTGATTTTTGGGGATGTTATTACACATTTATAAACCTAAATAACAGTAGTCTTGTGAGAAATTATTCTATGCATCAGATGTTATGCCATATTTATACAAGATATTGTCATTTGTGATGTCACTGGATGTTATTACACATTTATAAAGCTCAATAACAGTAGTCATGTGATAAATTATCCCAGTATTCTTATTTGTCAAATACTATAACATAAAAGACTGATCATGTGTTAATATTTTTTTCACATCATCAACCTGTTTTATATCAGCTTTAATAAAGGTTATGCTTGAATGTAAGTATCAGGAACATAAAAAAATAAAAAACCAGGCCTTGGGTATGGGTGCCAAAAATGAGTTTTAATTTTAAAATCTAGTTTTTCCAGTGTTACAACTAGGTGGTCATCAACTAAGTAATAGAAAGAATAAAATCAACAAGTTTTGTCAGGGAACACAGAACTATCTCTTGCAGTAAATAATCATCCCTTACAAAATGTCAAACATGATAAGCTTATATGTGTGTCCGTAGATAATAATTTATTATGGGATGACCATATTGATAAGCTTTGTAAAACAGGCATCCAAAATTACTCTACTCAGCAGAATCAATAAATATCTACCTATGGAAACTCGCAATCTATACTACAAGTCATATATTCTTCCAACAGTGGATTATTGTTCAAATGTATGGGGAAACTGTGCTAAATCTGAGCTTGACAGGATTTATAAACTTCAGGAACAAACAGCACATGTGATTTTAGATGCATCTGTTGATCATCCCTCAAAAGCATTGTTTACAGAACTCAAATGGTTCACAATATATGACAGGATAGATTTTCACAAGGCAGTTCTTTTATACAAATGCCTACATGGAACTGCAACATGATGCCCCAGTGCTAGGTATCACTGAAAACTGCCACTCTGCAGACATCATAGCGATATGACTGAAAAATTGTTAAAGCTACATTAAAAATCCAATTCACATACACACACATTCATCAGTTTTATTTCAACATTAAGAGCCTGATAAACACAGAAAAATAACAAGTTAGTGCACTTGTTACAAAAATCATGTTTTGATTTGAGCAAAAGAGCGTTTTAGTTAAATTTGGCAGATTCAACAATACGAAGTTTAATTATATAATGATTGGTATTATAACTCTATTCCCTCCTTTTTGGGGTTAAAGGTCAGATCACTGTGAAAGAAGAAATCTGGTTCAATCTGCATAATGATATAAGCTCAACATCGCATACCTGAACCCAACTTTATAGATGGGTTACATTTGGGGTAAGAAGACTGTACAATCAAAAGTAAAAGTAGTGGTGAAGAAGAAAAAAATGGTTCTACACTTCTGGATAGTTTGCACGTAAGGAATGAGCTTATTGATTTTGGGGTCAAAAGGTTAAAGGTTGCAATTACAAAAAAAAAAAATAATGGGTTTTCCACAATAGAATTAGTTTAACATCACAGACCTGGACCCAACTTTGTTGATGCTGTCCTGAAAGTAGTCTTGGAGTTCAGAGTCAAAAGTCAAGGAAAACTAAATGAAAGTCCTAACACTAACCTCTTAATGCTGAGCGTCGAGCGAGGCAGCTGTTAGTACCATTTTTGTAAGTCTTTGGTATGACTCGGTCGGGGATCGAACCCATGACCTCTCACATCCAAGGCAGATGCTCTAACCACTAGGCCATCACATCCGAGGCGGATGCTCTAACCACTAGGCCAGTGGAGCGGTAACTGATGAATGAAAATTTGACCTAACATTTATGTTCAACAATGCAAAGGGCTGACAAAATGTGTTTTTTTGTAAACTTACATCAGTAAAATAAAATGTTTAGTCAGTGAATTGTAAAAAAATTAAGAACCCACTTTAACACATACTGAAAGATTCCTCATTTTCCACTAAAATAGATCCATACCTGGTTATATATCTAGCCATGTTATTCAGCACGTGGTAAATTTTATATTCATTTTAGCTATATGGCAGCATGACCCAGAATTTTACATATTTTCAGCCAAAGGTCTCCGTGTGAAAACCTATAGATTAAAAACAAATTTTTTCCCTACACATTTCAAAATGCCTGCCTAATTTTAGCTTTTCATTTGGCTCATAAAACCTTTTACTATTTGATATTGAGCTTACAATTGGCTACTGACGCTACTCTATAGCCCATAAAGGTAGAAAAGGAACAATAATTATAAAAAAGGTATGGAAATCCACTGCAGTTAAAATGGTGCAATCTGAAGCAATACCCAAAAGACTGCACCAACTACAGAAGGTTTTCCACCTGGAGTTAGAAACCATAAAGATCGGTCTTTCTTCACTGCTGAAGAAATTTGCAGAGATCATTTGTTATGAGTAAGGTGTGAAGGTGGACCATCTTTGAATTGTTTTGTCGGGATCCTTGGTTCTGTAACAGGAGATCCCTCCTCAGCAGCAGCTCCCTTTAGATGTCCACCAACAGACTGAGATCAATGGACAAATTCCTTTGGCATCACAAGAAGACCATCAGGAAAAGCCTTGAGGAGTTACAACTTTGTGAACATCTAAAGGGATTATTCTGAATGGTTGGAAAGCATAGTGTACAGTTAATTCCACTTCAAACTGAAGGCATCCAATGCTCTTGTACTCTGCTCTGGCACTGGGGAAAACTAGTTTGTTGTTAAGCCTCATTGCAAACAAGTCTAAAAGTTGACCACTGGCCTCCCCCACAGTTGTAAATGGTTCAGGTCATTCACATCTCATCTCTCTCTGCATGGGTTGGAGTTTTGGCTCTGATAAAAGGGGTATTTCATTTGCTTCCCATGCGTCAGTGATTTTTACCATAGATGTTCCTCCACCAAATATACTGGCTGCAATGCATAGTCTTTAATGTGCTGAAAATGGCTTTAAACTTCACAAAATCAATCAAACCACACATAAAGTTACATGACTATTACTAAGCATGCCCAAGAAAATGACCTAACACAAAACAAAAATTAATAACAGTAATAAACTATAGGCCAGTGACCTAATTTTGATGGAAGAATGTGTGTATGTGTGATTTGGATTTTTAATGTAGGTTTAACAATATTTCAGTCATACTGCTACAATATCTGCTGTGTGGTAGTTTATAGTGATATCTAGCACTGGGACATCATGCCACAGACATGTAGCATGATGTCCCACCCAGTCGCATTATCCTGACAAAAGGCCAACCAGTCCTAACACTAACCTTTTATTGCTGAGTGCCAAGCGAGGCAGCTGTTAGTACCATTTTTGTAAGTCTTTGGTATGACTGTCAGGGATCGAACCCACGACCTCCAACATCTGAGACAGACACTCTAACCACTAGGCCACCAGAGCGGTACTATGGAAGGGTATTCACTTACGAATAGAATGTTACCATGATTTCACAACATGAATAAAGAAACTGAGGCAACACAACATAAAACTGGACAGATACAAGTACAAACTAACCCGCTGTAACAAATATACTCACTCGTAGGTTGGGTCTAAATACAAAATGCATAGACCCAGATCCAATGGTGCATAATGCACTGGCAGATCTGGGTCTGTGCAGTTTCATAGGAGTAATCAGTAGAACAAACAACACAGACCCTGATCTGCAGCTGTATTGTTGTATGGCAGATGAGGATCTTTGTTTTTTGCAGTGGGACTTTACTTACAAATGAACATATATGGTAGCTGGATATTGGTAACACTGTCTCGTCCTTATTTACAACAGGTCATAAAAATGATACAACATCTTATGACTAGCCGAGAAGAACTTTACTGAATGGGCTGTCTCTACTACAAGCCCTGCTTATTAAATAAGCATGAAGTACCCATATATTTTTAAACCAAAATGTTAACCCAAAAGTGAATGCTGTCAAACAGCAAAACTGGAACAAGCAATACCTAAATATTATCCTCTCTTAAATCCAAGATCTACAAACTAAACCTTTTCTTAATCAAACTCTTTTAAAGAAAAAGTAGCAAACTAAAAGATAAAATGAGATTAAAAAAACAAGACAACAAAGGAACAGTGTGTACATTTTATTAGTACAAAATAACTATAAAAATGACAAGTGTTCCAAAATAATTGAGAATTAGTGCTTATTTCTTGATGAATGTTAAAAATGTTCATGTACATGAATAATCAAAGGCAATATTACAATGACTAAAAACTATATTCTACTATGTTTTAATTTTTGGGAATGTTTTTTAAAATGAACTTTATCCTTGTTTAATGATACAAGAATGAATCTTAAAAATTATGATTTAACTTTCCCCCATTATCCACTTTTACATTCTCGCCATGAAAAATGACAATTATTAACCTTTCCCAATTACTAATGAAAGTGGGAGACATGGTGGTTCAGTGGTTAGTGTTCCCGACTCATGACCAAACTATGTGGGTTCAATACCCAGCAGAGTATGAGCCAAAGTCTGCTACCATGGTATGTTCTTTGGCAATGCACTTTGCTCCAATTGCCATGGCTGTAAACAACCTACTTGTGTAACTGCAAAAGCACCAAAATAAACCAAAACTAATGAAAGTATCACATTAATCCAATGGCATCTATATTTCTGTATAAAACAAATCTAATGATATGTGCATTACATTTATTTGATATTTTACGATATTCAAATTCTATATACCGTTATCAAGTGAAAACAACCATTCAGGCAGCTCAATGGTTAAAACAACACCTGTGATGTATTTTATAATGATTATACAATAATAAAGCTAAGGCAATTTTGAAACTAAAGTATATTTAAAGTATAAGTACAATCTGCTCAAAAATTGTTGCTGTCACAAAATCTCTAGTTAAAACTACTCTCTGCTGTTACAAGTTAATTTTCAAGAGCAAATATTTTACCCTTATATGGCCTTTATCAAATACTTAGTTTTTATTTTCACTAGTTCTAATTATAAGTAGCACAGACATAAAAGCATGATTTTCACTGGTCAAATTTCAGCTACTTGCAATGGACTGTCTTAATAAAAGTCATGGGGTACCACAGTCAAGCCACCTTAATAATTCCCAAAAGTGATACTTAAAAATGAAATGCCTTCAAGAAAATTCTTTAATAATGAAAATGTCGGAGTTTTACAAACAGTTTTATTTACTATTTTAATACATCAGAGTATGCATGATTTCTAAAATAAAAAAACAGATTAACAATTACCATAACTGTGTATGCATACAAGTATGTTATAGAAAACTATACTGATTAACTGGTTTCCAAGCATTTATATACAAGAAATTAATAACCACATTTTTCTGACTATTCAAGCTGTAAAGGCAGCCTACTAAACATAGGCTTTATTCATGCCACACAAAATAGGCCTTATTCATGCTATACAAGATAGGCATAATTCATGGTACACATGATGGGCCTTATTCATGCTACACAAAATAGGCCTTATTCATGCTACACAATCTTAATTCATGATACCTGATATACCATATTCATGCTACACATGATAGGCCTTATTAATGCCACACAAGATAGGCAAAATTCATGGTACACATGATAGGCCTTATTCATGGTACACAAGATCGGCCCAATTCATGGTACACATGACAGGCCTTATTCATGCTACACAAGCTTAATTCATGATACCTGATATACCATATTCATGCTACACATGATAGGCCTTATTAATGCCACACAAGATAGGCATAATTCATGGTACACATGACAGACCTTATTCATGGTACAAAAGATAGGCCTTATTCATGGTACACAAGATAGGCCTTATTCATTGTACACAAGATTGGCCCAATTCATGGTACACATGATAGGCCTTATTCATGCTACACAAGATAGGCCTTATTTGTGGTATACAAGATAGGCCTTATTCATGGTACAAAAGATAGGCCTTATTCATGGTACACAAGATAGGCCTTATTCATTGTACACAAGATCGGCCCAATTCATGGTACACATGATAGGCCTTATTCATGCTACACAAAATTGGCCTTATTCATGGTACACAAGATAGGCCTTACTCATGGTACACAAGATCTGCCTAATTCATGGTACACATGATAGGCCTTATTCATGCTACACAAAATTGGCCTTATTCATGGTACACAAGATAAGCCTAATTCATAGTACACAAGATAGGCCTTATTCATGCTACACAAGATAGGCCTTATTCATGCTACACAAGAGAGGCATAATTCATGGTACACATAATAGGCATAATTCATGGTTCATGGTACACATGATAGGCATAGTTCATGATAAATAATAGAAAATCTCAAAATAAAAAGTAAAAGCTTTGCAGTTACAGTTCAAACAAAAATATTCCCAATATACAAGTCAATGTGGGTTGAGGAATAATCTCCCACTGTAACTTATGTTGGTCTGTATACATGATATTCAATCAAGACACAATATTGATAAGATAAACTACAAAAAAGGAAATAACCAATGTAGTACTACATTCTGGGTTTGGGTTTTCAGTAATCTGCAGTTTTTCAAAGTCACTGCAAAGAGTCCACTGTAAAATGACTCTTTTCAGTCATAAACTGAGACTTCTGAGTTATGCCAAGCAGCTGCGAGATTGATATTCAAGTTGTCAAATTTTACTGTGAAAGAAACTCCATCTTGTCAAGTTTAGAATTTTAATGGCTTCTTTTAAAACACTCATGGCATATTGGTCTTCCCAAGGGTCTGTGCCAACAACGATTTCAACAGATCTTTGTTAGAAAACAAAAAAACATCTATCATGACAGTTCTGCAATAAAATGTTGTGAACGTATTTATCGAAAAAATCTGCGACTATGAATGCAAACATCTGTGCAAACATGGTCCCTCAAATTTCAACTGAATGGAATCCACGATCACCCTTCTCAGCATAATAAGGTCGAAGACTCTTCCCATAGGACTGGAATGTTGTCACTTCTTTTTCCATAAGAGATGAGTCATGAAGCTGCTGGTAGCGGACTTCCTCTACATGTTTGCAGAGAATATATGCTTGTATCCAAGAGATGAATGCAGCAATGACTATCAGGAGGGCAGCAAGAGCTGCGATGTAGAGAGCAAAAGCGATTGTGACATTTGGCACGGCCTCAACCAGCTGGAAGTGTTTGGGAACTGGAAGCCTGTTCCAGACAACATCCTTCTCTTTTTCCGTCGAAATCGCAGGAAGTATTACACCTAAAACAGCTGCTGCAGCTGTAAAGAATGAATAAAAACATTAAAAACTCTAGAAAGGTTTCTCCTATAAAATTAAACTCTATGCTTATTGTACAAAATTCAAACTGATTATGAAGCACACTCTCAATAAATTAAGCATGAGTGACCTATCAGTTTACCAAGGTGATGGTCAGCCGACTACAAGTTACTTACCAGTCTACTGAAGTGATGGCCTGTGAACTGAGTGACTTCAGTCTATTAAGGTAATGGTCAGTTAATAATGAGTGACCCTATCAGCCTACTGAGGTGATGGTCAGTCAATTATCATATACCAGAAGTAATCATATTCACTTTAATATTTATAACCAATATGTTTAGGTAATCATAAGGAACAGTAATCAGAGTATTTATTTAAAAAAACAGTTCAGTGAATGGCATATTACAGTCCTGTCTTGTTTCTTTATTCCTTTATGAATTCAAAACTAGGGCATGAATTATTCAGACCTGCCCATAGTAGCAAGACCTTCTCAGTAAGGCAGCTGAAATTTGTTCCATTAACTACAGTGGAACCCCGCTATAACGCGATGATCGGGATCCATAAAATCGGATTGCGTTAAAAGCGGGGTCGTGTTAATGCGGGGTTTTACAATATTTAACTTTTTTTCCGAGAACATATACGTGTATACATGTACAATGATCAAAAGTCGGCTTATCATCAGATGAATATTAACTGGAATGCATTAATTAAGATATATTCAAAATAATTGATGGCTAATATATTTATAGGTTATTACTGTGCATTAAAAACATTTACTAATCTTTATTTGTTTGAACGATAATACAGATTGACCGATAATACCAGACTATCGCTATATCATGAAAAGTGTATCAACACCGTATGCTACCGTGCCGTCGTGGCATGCAGTTCATCCATAATGGATGTAATTTCATTGAAAATCGTACAGATTTAAAATATTCAATAATTTTGTAACAGTCTGAATTCGTCGTGTAAAATATAGGATGAACAAAATATTGAAACCATTTACTTGCCGTCTGATATCGTACGGTCATTGCATGCAGCTATTCCCGGGTCTACATACGGTGTCTGTACAAATTTCATACCGCTAAAATTTTATCATATGCGACAACTGCAAGAATAATTAACAATCAATGCATGATTTCAGCGTGCAAATAACTTTTATTTCAGATTTTGTGAACATCAAAAGAAACATGTGAAAACTGCTAAATTAATCGTTGCGCAAAGTGCAAAGTCAGTGTGGTTCCAAATTTAAATTTCATCATTTCTTGAAAAATATATCCAATGACGTTTGCTTCTTTGCCGCGAACTGTTGGGTTCTAGCAAAGTCAAGAATGTTTCTTAATTGAAGGACTTTGACGCTGTCAACATCTTGTGTTTCCAGCCACCTTAAACTTGCTTCTAAATGTACTACTGCTTCAGACACTTTTGGTGGGGGAGTTGGGGTGCCATCGTCATCGTTATCATTATCGTCACTGGTTTCAGGTTCTGATTGTGCAGCTTCATTCTTCCTGCTGACATTTGTAACAATTTCGTCATCTGATATGTGTTCGTATATAGGGCAGATGTCATCTACTGAATACCAGTTAAGGATATCATGATGACTGTGCTCGTATTTTTTGAGTGCTTCTTCTGCTAAACGTACGTCGTCTTCAGTGAATCCTGTAAATTCAAGCTCATCGTCACTATCATTTTGTGTCGAGGGCGTAAAAGCTGGCCCAAGACCCTTTATCCAGCATCGTTCAATGCAGCGTGCAGTGATAGCATCCTAGGCTTTACCTCCAAGGTGACATACTTCTTTTAAGCTGAGTAATGCCAATGATGTGTCGACGGATGCGTTATTATCTGCTACCATTCCCTTTATCATTTCACGGCGATAATTTTGTTTAAATACGGAAATTATGCCTTGGTCAAGTGGCTGGATTTCTGACGTAGTGTTTTTCGGGAGGTACGAAACTTTGATCTTGCCATCACTGCTGACAAGATTTTCCGCTGGGGGGTGGGCAGGGCAATTATCCAGCAGGAGGAGAGCTTTTTCCTCCAGCTTGAGTTTTCGTAAATGAGCCCGAACATCTGGAACGAATGTTTTGTGAAACCAGTCGTCAAATATGGAGCTATTCATCCAAGCATTCTTGCTGTTAGTGTACTGAAATGGAAGTGCCTTCATATTTACATGATGAAAACATCTGGGAGCTTTCGATTTTCCAATCATCAGAGGTCTGACTTTGTGGCTGCCAGACTTGTTAACACAAAATAAGAGAGTCACTCTGTCCTTCCTCTTCTTGAAACCTTCTCGTTTGTGACTGTCAGTCTTGGTTGCAAGGGTGCGATCGGGTAACATTTTATAACATAAACCAGTCTCATCGCAGTTGTAAACTTGGTCGGCTGTGTAGCAACCGTCCTCCAGCAACTTTTTAAGCCCAATTGGGTAGAAATTGGCAGCCTCTTTGTCAGCGGAGCGGATTTCCCCAGACACAAGAACTTGGCTGATAGCGTGCCTTTTCTTGAATCTGTCTAGCCAGCCATTACTCGCCTTAAATTTGGAATCATCTCCATTGATACAGCGATCAAATTTCTCTGCTTGGGCTTTCAGAATTGGGCCAGAAATTGGAACACCTTCTGAGCGAGCTTGTACAAACCATTGGTACAAAGCTGAATCTAGGACATTGTCATTAGCTAACTTAACCCTTTTACGCTGTAAACCAGTTTCCTCTTCAAGAATGTTGGGTAGACTACGGAGCTTTCCTTCATCTGTTTTCCACCCTCGCAAAGTGAACTCGCTGATTCCTAGATCTCTGGCAAGCTGAGTTTGTTGTTTGCCCTTCTTTAGTTGATCTAGGGCATACAGTTTCTCTTTAGCAGAAAACGACTTGCGTTTTTGAACTTGCTTTTCCATAACAGTAAAATATTTTTTTATATAAGCAAACAACGTACACAGATAAAGCTCGATAACTAAGTAATGAAGGCCTGCAATGTTACGAATCACTTTTTATATAAAACAAAATTAAGCTGAACGGATGTACAATTTCATACCCTTTTAATTTACAGATAATAAAGTGGATATTATTTACTTTCAACTGTTTGTTGTTTGATCACACTGCCAAGCACAGCATACATGTTGGCGGCTTTCGTCCTTTGATGTTTATTAAATTGTGCGACTCTTGTATCAACCACAGCTTTGTCTGCTGCTTGGCTGTGATTGCAGTTAAATAAGAAGCCCATGTCGGCTATTGTTTGAGCAACGACTGTATACAGATTTCATGGAAGACAATCACAAAGACGATTTACTGGCTTTACTCATAGATCCGTAATAAGTAACACTTCCGATAATGTTTACTTCGGCTTAACAATTCAAAAACCTAATGAAACCAGTTTTCTCTTCTAGAGTAGAATACGGAGCTTCACCACAACCTGTTCAAACTGATAAATTTCAGAAGCCAAGCGTTGTACACACTATTTCTCGTACGTTATATATATCGTATTATTTTAGAATTCATACACGATCACTTCTCCAAAATCACTTAAAGAACCTGGATAAATTGTTAAGTTCCGATCGTTTATTATTAAAAGTCATACGCGAATTCTTCCACCAAATTATAATAAACATTTTACACACTATTTCTCATACGTTAAACAAATATTTTCACGGTCCGATAAAAATACACGTAAATGAATTTCAAATTTCAGGAACCATGCCACGATCATATTATTTTAAAAGTCACAACTAATCTCATGCCCAAAATGAAGTTAATTTCTTGTTTGTTTTTTTTTTTTACTTTTCTCCAAAATTTTTTTCTCCATGTGTGAATGAATATACGAAATTTCGGGAGCCATGCTACGGCCGCGTTATATCCGAATTCGCGTTATGGCGGGGCGCGTTATAGCGGGGTTCCACTGTACATTAATTTTCATTAAGGTTATTTATATTTTACCTGTGAATGATAAAATCCTTTAACTTCTGTTAAGGAACTGGCTTAATATCTCAATATGGCATGTGACAATAAACTGTCTTACCTATTCCAGTAAGGGACCCAGCAAGTAGCAATTCTCCTTCTACGGAACTGTACCTCTTCAAGAGGAGAATCATGGATGCACCAAAGCAGACAACAATCCCAAACATTGCCAGCGCAAAGAAAATCTGGCCAACCCTCATCATGCCTGAAAAGTAATTAATTTCATTATAAAACAATAACAAAGTAATTGAGTACCCTCTGTGACAAATATTCATCAACAAATTCTTCATCCTGTTCTTGTTTAATAAGTACCTTGCACAGTTTGATAGGAATGATCACAAAAGATTTACTAATGGATGCAAGAAAAAATAAAAATAACCTAATGTGAACTACCAGTCAAATTCATGTATTAAACCCATTACTGGGGTTTTTTTAAAATAATTATGACAGAATAATAACCTTAATGTACTTTCTTTTTCACTAAAAAAGAATGCATTAGTATGACTTTTACGGTTTAATATCTGCAAGAAGATTTTGCATGCGTTTTTAATTTCTTTTTAATCTTCCCCCTTTACTCAATCTGATCCAAGTCTAAAAAAGGTCGGTATTTAATTAGGTTCTCATGGAAACAATAGCTGTGATTATCATCTGCAACTTTTCCTGTCTGAATACAAAATGACATATCACATTTATGATGATCACACTGACACTAAATTTTATTTCGAAATTTTTTTAAAAACAAAATACTACTTTTATGATTCTGAATTTAGCTCATGGACACTACCCACTATTTTTGACATTAAATTGAGCAATCTATCATGATTTAATTTATAGTGATTTATTTAGCCTGCAAACAGGGGTTCTTTTTCGAGAACTTTTCTAAGAAAAAAGTGGAACCAACGTTATCAACCACATATGCCAGTTTGATAATTACCAGGCATGCTAAAATAAGGGAGTGGTGTATTGTTAAATCTCCAACTGTAATGTTATAAATCTAGATACAGGGATCGTCCTGGCCTTTGCCAATGTTGTAAATTATGATTTTGATTCCTTGTTGGTGACAAAATATACCATCTGGCGATTTTTATTTGTGACAACCTTTTTGGTTGTTTAATTTGTACATACAATCATGGATTTGGAATGGAGATATTCAAAGGGACCACGAAGGAAACCACAAACTTGGATGCTCAATGCACTAGAATCTGTTACAGTGCATTATTACATCATAATCCGCTTATGTTGACATCGGGCCTGAGTACTGTATGCTGTGATACATTCAATCATGCTACCGGACTATACCTACAATCGACCGACCTCTAAAGATGCGAACAGGATCAGCCACAATTAATTGAATGATGGCTAATCCTTGTTCTTTTTTAAATGTACCAATAAGATAGTTTTGCTGAAACGTTAGAGAAAACTGATTACCTTTAAAGTACCGACTGCTTTGTATCAATAAAAAGCAAATGAAAAAAATTTCAATCAGAATTATATACTGTCAACAGTGCAACTTTATCATGGGTGCAAAAGTTTAACGTTGAGTGTTCATTGTCTCATCCTAAGACTAAGTTAACAGCATTTGGGTTTGGTACAAATTCATCAGACAACACAGTCACTGAACCTGACAGTCCAACACCATCTACATGTAGCAATGCTTCAAGTGCAACACCACATTATGATTAACAGGTCCAAAGTTCCCCAAAATTTCTCAACAGTGGGAAACTTCGGCATCCATGGATGAGATATGTTAAAGCAGATGTTCTGTCCTATATGTATCAAGGCCCAAGTCGTCAATTCATTTAAAACTGGTTATGATATTTTGAAGAAGGAGTGAATCCAGGTGGGGTAAGTATTTATATGTAAATTTTGCTCATTAATCTTTTACTTTTGCCATCAATCCCGTGTTACGACTCCATGGACTTAAACAACGCAACAAGAAATAACAAAACAAACAAGATTTGCATAATTGAAAATAATTTATTTTTCAAAATACAGGAGTGAAAGAATTAAACTAACTTACAGCATTGTAAATGAATTCCTATTTCCTAAAAGTCTTTTAAATTCCATTATAGTTCCAAGATTTATGCATATGTTCGGATGAAAAATGACCCTTCTGTGTTGAAGTTTCAAATGTACAGAAAGATTTCCAGAGAATTCAAATATTCATTGAATAAATTTAGTTAATACTGTACGGTTATTCTAGCATGTCATGCAAAAAATAAATCTTTTCAAAAACCAAGTTGGGAGATTGAATCCGAAAACACACAGATTGGAACCTACCATCAGAAAGTTTTTGCAGCATATTTAAGCATCATTTTCCCTAAATACTGATTTTTTGGGTTGAATACACATGAAATTCTCAAAGGACATGCCATTTCTCCCTGTGAATTGCGTAATTCCACCCCCCATGCCCCCATTTCATATTATGGTCAGCTGTACCCAAACTGCACAACAGCTAAATGTTAGACTCAAGCCTCTTCCACATACTTCAAAGAAACTGTCTGTTCTACAGTGAGTGAAAGCACTAGCAACTGATTGACAAATAAACAATGCCCTTTTTTGTTGTAATTAACAATACCTAAAATGGGTGTGAATTTATGCTAACAGTTCAAATGTGGTCTCAAGCTACCAACATACATGTGATAACTATTTCCCACATTTTATATCCCATCTTACTTCCTTAATGTTAACTCATATATGCATATAACACTGCTTATTAAATAACATTTATTCTGAATTAGTTTTTTTGCGGGGGGGGGGCACACGTGCTCTGTATGTTTCTTCATTCCTTCTTTTAATTTAATGACGGTAATTAATGCTTATATATACGGTACATTAATGCCAGGTGTTGACTCGTGTAAGTTTCATTGGTGGTAATGGTTATCCTATTTTGAATCTACATCATTCAGTGGTCATTCGTGGGATTTAGGAAACAATTCACTACAAGCAAAGCGTGTAAAGTACGACAAAAATAAATTTCTGAACTCCTGGTTGACGGCAATGTACTTTGTGAAGCTAGCCATAAAGGGGGGGGGTAATTCCTGAATGACATGAAATAGACGGTCACATTATATGTCAATTATCTTACATTGCAAAGTATGATCGTATGGTTTCAGTATTATAATGTCATTAACTAAAGTTCCTTGCAAAACTATTATTTGGAAAATAATATACATAATACAGATTTGCTTAGTACTGGACATTTCTATTTACAAAATGAGAGAGAGAGAGACTGTAGATGTCAGGAAAGAAGATATTTTACATTTGAGAATGCATTTATTTCAGGTGAAAACCAATACCTATGCACTAATGGTGATTTGGGATGCAAAGACCACAAACTTAGTACAAAACGTTCATGGATTAATTTATTTTGTAATATTATGGCTGTATTGCTTCTTATCAATAAAGTAATAACTATCCCGTCTTTTTCAATTACCAAAGACTATTATATTAATATACTTGAAAAAATATTGACTACTTCCTCTGGCGACAATTTTTGAAAATAAAGGCGACAAAATAATTAGGTTGGCATTTAATTTGGCGGTAAATTTTTAAAAGCCAGGACCATCCCTGTTCATATGACTTCATGTATGTTGTATACTGAATCCATTACAAATGACAAACACATTGTTACAGTGAAGAGATCAGCATAGACTAGGCTACACAGCTATTATTTCCATGGAATGAAATATTGATTTACCTGGTGCTTATTGTCCCAGTGATAAATGTAAAACTTTAGCTTGGTAGTAATGGGTATTTTAATCAGGTTTGTTTTGAGAGGCATCAAAAGGTGTCACGGCATAGAATGGCTAACATTTTTTTTTAGCAATAGTGGCCATATTTTAAGATGGATTGGCCCATGTACAAATCTGAATAATATTAATGCCAAGTTGCTCCATCCCAAATTTTTGCAAAAAATCGGCCTGTCAGTTTTGGAGAAGAATTTTAAAATAGGAATTGCTGATGGTCAAACAACTTGTAATATAATAAATTGACAAAAAAATATCTTGAAGAAAAGCACACCAAAGTAAATTTAAGCGTGTAGTTCAAAAAGACAACTGATAAAAAGATACTGATATTAAAACCCTATAACATAACTTAAAAGATAAAGGAAAAATATACAAGATCTGTTAAATATCCAATCAAAAGTTGTTAAAAAGTATTATGAGCCATCTGATTGGTCATTTAGATAAAATTTGACAATTTATTGTCTTTTTCTGATCACCAACCAATAATTGATTGATAATCAATTAATTTGTCCACAAGACATCTTGCAAAAAGTGGGCTATTTTTCCAAGTCTGAAGCTCAATTTTTTTTAAAATGTCTGATCCTCAGATTTATTTGAACAACCCTACAAGAAATACAAAACAGCTTTTAAATATGTCATAATTTATTTGAACAGCCCTACAAGAAATACAAAATAGTTTTTAAATATGTGTCATAATTTATTTGAACAGCCCTACAATACAAAATAGTTTTTAAATCTGTGTCATAATAACACCAAGTGAATAGTAATCGGACTTACTGTGATAAAATGCTGTCGTCTGAAACTCTGAAATATAACATTTTCTTTTTCTTTTCTTTCCTAGGGTAACTCATATCTGCGGAATTAAAACCTAGAGATTCTTCGGCATTTACTTACAGTTGTATTCCCAATATGTCATCTGTTTCCTCTCAAATTACGATTATTTCTGACTTAAAGCTCGACTATTGACCGCTACTGACATAAATAGCATGTAAATACTAACCTGGCAAAACATAGGCGTTAGAAACCTTGTCAAGCATAATCATGTAGATTAATTTCTCATCCTCTTGGTCTTTGTACTTGTATGGGTCTTCTCCCTTGACCATATAAAACAGTCCCACATTCAGTTCTTTATCATAAAATGTGGAGCCACCATCAAAAGAAATCTGAAAAAAGGAAACTATTACTTAGACCATGTTGATATTCATGATCAATCATCTTTCTTAAATTAAAACTACTATGATTTTCAATTTGTAATATTCCTCTGTTAGGGTCTAACTATAGAATGCATTTTTCATGTGTGTAGATTTATTCACATCCCTGCTTAATATATAAATGTATTTTCACTTTCAAAATTTACAATGATCTTACTTATGGGGTGGGGTGCATGAACATGAAAGGGCATTGCCTACTGGTGATGCTGTGCATGTACAATGGCTATTATTCCCAGTGTTTTGAAAGTATAACCATGCAACTAACTTTTTTGGAAAATTAACCAAGATTATAAAATGACCCTGTCTTTGTCTGAGTATCTGAGTAAGGGTAGGGGTACATGGACATGAAAGGAAAGAACTCCCAGCTTTACATATGACAGGTATCTTTCCAATCAGTGTTGAAATGAATAACTGAACATTATCATCAGTATACTTTTGTTTGCAAATATTTGAACAAGACAGTTGGTATTCATGTATTTGTTTGTGATCATCTAAAGCCATGGGCAAAATTCAATAAATCGCTTTTAACACGGATGGACGCCTGCCTTAAGACATCCTGATTCTCAAAAATATGCACCAGCTGCTAAATCAATCCCTGTGAATCTAAGTAAAATTATGGGGATGGCTGTTTGAGAGAGCAATCACACTTTCTCTTCCAAACACAACTGCTTACTGTTTAAAAGAGGTCACTTCAACCGATGCATAAGAGCTTCTCACTGATAATGTGTTTTGTTTACTGAGAAACAAGGAAATCTTACTGATGCATGTTTGTCAGTATTTTGTAACAGAAAAAAAAGAACAACTGAACAATGCTGAATAGGTCTACACAGGAAGAAACATCAAGCTTTAAATGACATGCATTCCAATGCAGTCAATGGCTGGCATACTATTACAAAAACCGTCATAATTACCACTTGGCTGGCATACTATTACAAAAACCATCATAATTACCACTTGGCTGGCATACTATTACAAAAACCGTCATAATTACCACTGCTGCCATGTATTAAGGTTTACAGATAGAGATCTCATGAATATTTGTTGATTTCTAAATTCAACAAATTGACATTTTTTCTGACACGCTATTAAATTACCTAACATTTTTTAAAATCCCCCAAAATTTTAAGCAGAACCCTAAAACATTATTTGCTGTATAGTCTGAATCCCAACAAATTTAAAGCAGATCTGTACAACATCTTATACACAAGATAAGCTTTACATGACCAAGTATATTATCATTTTTTTGCAGATTAACTGGAAAGCGGGGGGGGGGGGGGGAGGAGGAGGGGGCGCCATCAAATACAAAAGTTCAGTTGTTATCTGCCAGTCTCCCAAAGTGAAGGTACAAGAATTGACAATAATGAAATGTAACCTATAAGACTCAACTGTAAGGTTCAAGCCACACATGGAAAGAAAGAAAATTTCACTGCTCTGTATGGAAAGTAAGAAGATTTCTCTGCCCATTCTCAAGAGGAATCCAACGGGGGAAAAAGCAAAATAAGTAAACAAACCAATTAGTGACCTTGACCATCAGATAAAACATTTATACATGAAATGACACCAGAGAAGGACAAGGGTATCATGATGCATTACTGTATCTAAAACAGCTTGTATGGCAGAAACAAAAGATAGCTTAAAATATCGACATGTGACTATGACCTTAAGGATAACGGGTCAAATATGCACTAAATCACAGACAGTGTATAAGTATACCAAGCCTCATCTTAAACAGACCTCAAGTTAGGAAGCAAAATGCCAAAACACAACTTAAACCTAAAATACTGACCTTTGACCTTGACATTGAAGATGTCACCCCTAATATAAGCATGTGACTCACCTTTTGGTGGTGACTACTGATCTGATCACAAAATGGTCACATTTTTAGTTTAGCTTCATCTTGATTTCAATTATACATGTAATATGAAAGCACAGCCTCAACTGACATTTGGAAAGGTTAAGCCTACAAAGTGATTGTGTAGCTGTTGTCCAGTGAGCAAAAAGGCTGCAGTCTGGTCTAAGCAGTTGTGTCTCTCCTTACACGGGAATCTATATATAAGGCATGGAACTTTATTCTGTCTGTATGTCATGATTGCTGAATCAGATTAAGGCCCTGGGTAACAGAGCAATCTAAGGTGCTCAACTTTACAGATCACTTGCAACCCGTGTCTGTGTTAGTTTTAGTCTCAAGCAACATTGAGATGTGAGAAAAATTCTCAACAGCTTCCATGGGTCTGTAACTCTTCCTTCACAAAAGTTTGCTGCCTACCATGCATTGACAATCATGATGTGCTGAAAAACGGCATTAAACCTCACAAAACCATAAAAAGTTAATTAGATATTGCATTCAAATAAATGCTCTTCTTTGGAAAATCTGTTGTGGTTGTTGTGGGGTTTAACGCCATTTTTTCAGCACACGATAGGCTATACATTGCAGCCAGTATTAATGGTGGAAGAAGAATCCAGGAAAACCCCCGAAAGAACCATGACCCACGAGAAGCTACTGGCAAGCATTCTCACATACCCACACTGGCCGAATCCGAGACTCAAGCCCATGCAGACTGAGGTGAGATGGCAGTGATCTGTAACAGAGAGTGCTTTAGACCACTTGGCACCCCTCTTTGGGAAATAATACATTAACAGTTTAGAGGAAACTTAAGAGATGTTTTGGTATGATCTTAATTTGATTTTAGCTAGAACAAACAAAGAAGACTTTAGTCTGTAATAGTATGTACACACTCTTATAAACAAAAGAAAAAAAGTGCTGGAAAAAAACATGAATTACACCTGACTACTCCATACCATACACAAATATAGGTTCAATTTAGAGCAACCACTGATAAAGAAAGTTGGATAGCTAATATCAGTAATATATATAGTTATACAATGTAAAGCGTCAGCACCAATATTTATTGAATACTGATGACTATCTCACAAACTGGGCAGTCCATATTTGCATTGTTACACAACTTCAAGACTCACAGCATTACAAGTACTATACTTCCTCTGAGGCCTTTTGCCTGTCTGAAGAAAATTTAGTTACAATCAAATGGTTGTTTTGGTGTGGATTTGGGGGTTGTTGTTTTTTTTTTTAAAATCTGTTGATTGCTATTTTAGTTGCCTGAAGAGCAATGCAAACAGAGGAATGACAGATTGGTTTAAATAAGCATCAATTCTTTTTAACTACAAAGATGTCTAATCAAGTTTGGAAATTTGTGATCATAATCATTGTGTTAAAGACAAATTAACCCTAGTCACATTGTCTTCAACATTTCTTGGCTAACACTGCTCTTCAAGCAAATGGCAGTCAACAGATTCTGAAAACTGCAACCCCTTATTGTGACTGAATTTACATTAGTCATGATCGAGATATCTGAAGTAAGACTAATACGACTAAAGTAAATTTTGACTCTAAACTGTCAACTGTGAAATGTTCTTGAAAAGTGTCATTCAGTTCCCCTGGCGCAGCTTGAAAAACAATTACCTGGCATTTAGTATTATAGTCCTAGTTTCATCTGATCCCTACCAACACAAATATCCAAATATAAAAATTGGGGTGACATGGGTCAGAAGAAACTCGGACTATAAGTATTAAGGCAGTAAAACGTCAAACACCCATCATATCAGGAAAGGCGTCCAACAGAATATACCGTAGCTGTTCAACTAAGCCTGTACTGTGGTCACTCTGAATTCTAGTAGCTCAATTTTCGTATTTGAAAGAATTTAATGTTCCTCAAAGTAATTAACTATAACTAACCTTCACTGTTACCAGGAACCAGTATGGGGCTCCTGTGGCAATAGCGGCGGCAAGTAAGCCCAAGCCCGCAGAGACGGAACGAGCCAAAGACATAACGTTGAACCCCATCTTTCTTCTTCGCTGTCTGTATCACCTGTGCACACCTGTACAGGTGAACAACTTACATAATAACTTTAAAATGTCAGATTCACTTGCAAAAGATAGCGCTGTATAACAAATATCACGTTTTATCTAACTACACGCAAACATTTACAAATTTGTTATTTTAATGGCGGTCCGCTATTTTTCTCACCTGCGAAGATTCAGACTGGTTTTGACAACAAGTTATCTCTTCCTCCAATACTATAGTGAATTCATTTCCAATAGTAAACCATTCTGCTTCGCGTACCTGTAATATGATTCATAGTGTTAATGACTCTGCTGTGCCAGACTGAGGCTTTGCAAAGGGGAGTGTGGTATTCAATAAATAATCATTACAAATGTTAAAAATAAAAATAAGAAAAAGGAATGGGAGGGTCGGAAAAGAAATTAAGCAAAGAGTTATAAGGAATGGTTTTCCCAACAAACGCAGTTTTACTTTCAGAGAATCCAGGTTCTATCATGGGACCGACCACAGGGGCTCGTTACAAAGAAAATCAAGGGATGTGGGTTCTAACCTGTATTAATATAACACCCCTATATCCCTTGATTTTCTTTGTAACGAGCCCCTGTGGGACCGACCGTTGACTTTGGTCGGACGGATTAATCATTTGTTTTCGAACGAGGATAGTTCCGTGCTTAACCTCAATATATTTTTTAACTAATATCATGAATATAAAGATTTATACCAATTGGCACAAATAGTGTTATCATCTTATTTAGGGACCGGAGAAATTATTTGAAATTTGTATGTTAGCCCCCCCACCCCCCACCCCACCCCATGTAATGGTCGGTCTCTACTTAGGAGGAGGAAATGCTTCGCTTTCCTTAAGTTCCATTCGATTCAAATGGACGTTGTTTTTTTTATTGTTTTTTTTGTGTGCACCATTTCTTTCATTTATAAAAAGGTAGAAATGTTTGTTTGTTGTTTTTTTTTTAACATAATATCCAACACTTCAACTTTTAGATTAATTACAGAATGCAGAAATTTAAAAAGAATAATGTTCGAATAATAAAGTTCCCATAATAAAAGATCGTTACAGTTTGGACTATCCATCGATACATCTGCAGGAACGACGAATTTTGGGGACATTGTTGGGAAAAGATCAACAAATTTGATGTAGCTTTGATAGAAATAAAATGCCAAATTGGGCCTGAGATCTACCGCCCGTCTCAATACTCGACTTCACGCTAAAATGACCATTTAGTTTCGTTTGAAAGGCATGTTGTTATTTACATTGTTTGATATGATGCTCGTTGATTTGATTGATTGGGCATGTGCGACGGTAATGCTCAGTGGTTATTAAGGAGGCCTCTCTATGCCTAACCTTGGTAGAATATTGGCCATACATATCGAATAAAATATTCCAGCAAAGTTTTCTTCAGATTCGTCATAAAATGTCTCAGTAGATTTTTTTTATAAATACCTTCTCGCATTGTGATTATATATTCCGAAAGGTCACTTTAATGATGTCAACCTTAAAAACAAATAGTGGCACACATTCTAAGTTTGGTCAGAATAGACCTGGTGGTTTTGGAGAATAAACAGCATAAGTATATTTTAAACCAGGTTGCATTGGAAGTCATGCATGTAGTTGTTAGGGAAGCCATCCAAAACTAAACTTCTGTTGAATAAGTTTTTAGGAAATTGCTATTGAGTTTAGCCACAATAAATGAAAAGATGTTATATATATATATATATATATATATATATATATATATATATACACACACACACACACACACACACACACGTCACCTGGTTGCTAAGGAAGTAAAGAAAACATAATTTTAGTAGAACTTGTTATAAGAAATATTCCACAAAGTTTGGTAGTTTTAGACATGATTAAAATACATCTTCGAGCTAGTTATTATGGAAGCAACATAGTTACTAGGTAAGCGAAGAAATACAAAACTTGAATAGAACATACCCTCAGCAATTTTCCCTGAAAGATTTAAATAATTGGACCAGTAGTTTTGAGGATGTTAAAAATACATTTGTAACTTGCTTGCCTAGTAAACAAATGGTTGATAGGGTTGCTACGAAAGATACTTATAGTGTCAAGATACAAAAATGATGCGAGGGCAAGGACAATATATTGAATCCTATGACTTTTACTTTGCTATCTTTTATAGCTCACATAAGCAGGTTGGCAACTAACAGATTAAATTTCAAATGTTAGGATGCCCTCATACAATCAAATGCGTGTAATGTAATAGTTAAATAACCGTTGACCTGGTAGGTTAAGAACTCATCGAGTTTTTAGTTATTCGAGTGTAATGGTGAAATTTTGTAGAGATAATTTCGCAGTACATTCCGTCGTGGTCAGCATAAAACATAATCATTAAGTTTGCCGTATGGGCTAGACTCACGATGAATTACTATCTTTGAGGGATGGGGTATGTTCTGCTTGGGGCATGAATTGAATTTTAATTAGAGTCTGTTCGATAACGGTCAGACAGATGAAAGAGGCCCATGTCAACGTAAGGTCAATAGTGGAAAATGACAGAGAACTGTGACAAGCCAGATCAAAAATGTTGACAAATCTTGGGCAGTTTGAAACAGGCGTCATAAAATGATAGTTTGAAGAATAGTTACTAATAACGGTGGACTAGGGATAAATATTCTGACTTCAATGGGAGCGTTAATATTTTTTTTGTTGTTGTCGGTTTCAGAAAGTAATTCTGATTGGCTAAACTAAACGAAGGGGGCGTTCCCCGATGGAATTAAAAGTTTTAAGCAACTCGTAAAATTAGAAAGTCTACATTTCTGAGGCAGCCCAGAACTCAGTTTCGGAGATTTTCCAAGGAACGCGTGTCAGAAAGTTGAGGATACAAAAAGAGAGCGATTCAGCTGCATATAAAGTGTGAATCTCACTAAAGAGCAAGATCAGTCTCAACTGCTTAAAATGTGTTCATTTTTGTAAGTTATTAATTGTTTATTTATTATTTTAAATCCATGCTTCAATTTTATTTGAGTTCCGAAATTGTTTGCATGCATTTTGTCTCGAATTTTATAGAGGATTTC
Organism: Sinohyriopsis cumingii; assembly: GCA_028554795.2. NCBI lineage: Eukaryota > Metazoa > Mollusca > Bivalvia > Unionida > Unionidae > Sinohyriopsis > Sinohyriopsis cumingii. The sequence continues at coordinate 36,573,468 of CM068837.1, forward strand.
AATAGGTAATGATTTAATACTGAATTTATGAAACGAATTGAATAATGTCCAGACGAGACCATTTTCCCCATATTCCCTTTTGTGAGTTGAATCAAAAAATGGTGGCCAAAAATGTTCAATGAAAACAAAAACTTCTAGAAGGTGGGGTTAAAAACGTGTTCCCATGATCGCATCCAATCAGTAAAGAGAACACTGTACAATAATTTCTTGGGTTTATTTGGACCAAACAGAATCACATAAAGTGATAAGTTCACATGTTATAATATAAAAAATATGAAACTGCAGTCCTCTATAGGCAAAGTGTACCGACTATGTGATACTACTTGAATAGGATATTAAGTTTTTGGAATAAATTCATTTTTATTCATAAAAATGTATCTCATAGACTGAATGAAATATTATATAACCTTTGTAATATGCTATGTTTTAGAGAATGACATAAATTGTTTAGTTAATTAAGATATACTTTTATAAGCTTTCTTGAAAATGTAATCTGTAAACTGTGCTGAATAAATTTTAAAAAGTAAATAAGATATCTTAAATTTATTTAAAACAAGACCTATTAATATATCTTTTAAAGTTCTTAAGAAATGTACATGTAATAATAATGATAATAATAATGATAATAATAATGATAATAATAATAATAATAATAATAATAATAATCTTTATTTGTAACATAGGCCATAAGCCCAATATGCATGCATGTTTTAAAAATATGGTACAACCCAAAAACATAAAAATTTTAGGATTAACACACTGACACTCTAACTTTTATTGCTTTTGCTCGATAAATAGTGAATTATGTAGGATACTTTTATTATTATTGATTCTCTGGATAAAGCTATAAAGTTATAAACTGGGTGGGATTTGAATAACAATTAAGAGTTTAACGTTGTTTTTTCTGAGTTTATCGTGGTATAAACCGTCAGTTGTCGACTCACACGGCAAATAACGCCCGAAAAAACAACGTTAAACTCTTATAATTGAAATTTCAACTATTCGTTATGTTATTTTGTTTGCATCATTAAAAAATATAAATCTTAATTGAGCGCAGTAATACATGTTTGGGGGTTTTCTGTTACGTATCTATTTATAGCAGTTAGGATTGTCCTGCTTAATCGTAATAAGGTCATCATAATACCAGTCCTTCAACCAATGAAAGCCCATGTAAGGAATTATAACAATGCTGCCATGATTTTTATATTTTGCCTTAATGGACACGTGTATTCAAAGTGAGAGCCCAATATTTAAAGTCACGATGTCATGGCTGTAAGAATGTATGCGTTCGTAAACTGACTGAATGTGATTTGGCAGATTCATCACTGTTCTGACACTGAGATTATGTATTCATGGATTAATACCATCCAATGCACCATGGACTAATCCCATCCAATACACCATAGACTAATACCATCAAATACACCATGGGCTAATACCATCCAATACACCATCAACTAATCCCATCCAATACACCACGGACTAATCCCATCCAATACACCATGGGCTAATCCCATCCAATACATCATGGACTAATCCCATCCAATACACCATGGACTAATACCATCCAATACACCATGTGCTAATACCATCCAATACACCATGAACTAATCCCATGCAATACATCATGGACTAATCCCATGCAATACACCATGGACTAATCCCATGCAATACGCCATGGACTAATCCCATGCAATACACCATGGACTAATGCCATCCAATACACCATGGACTAATCCCATGCAATACACCATGGACTAATACCATCAAATACACCACGGACTAATCCTATGCAATACACCATGGACTAATCCCATGCAATACACCATGGACTAATCCCATCCAATACACAACGGACTAATCCCATCCAGTACACGATGGACTAATCCCCTGCAATACACCATTGACTAATACCATTCAATACACCATGGACTACTCACATCCAATACACCATGGACTAATCCCATGCAATACACCATGGACTAATCCCATCCAATACACCATGGATTAATCCCATCCAATACACCATGGATTAATCCCATCCAATACACCATGGATTAATCCCATGCAATACACCATGGACTAATCACATCCAATACACCATGGACTAATCCAGTCTAATACACCATTGACTAATCCCATCCAAGGGGCCTGAGTGGCCAAATGGTCTAAACACCATTATGGATCACTGCCATCTCACCTCTATGTGGGTTCGAGTCTCGGAATCAGCCAATGTGGGTATGTGAGAAAGCTTGCCAGTAGCTTCTCGTGGGTTGGTGGTTCTTTCCAGGGTTTTCCCAGGTTCTTCCTCCATCATTTATATTGGCCACCATGTATAGCCAATCTTGTGCTGAAAAAATGGTGTTAAGCCACACAACAACAATCCCATCAAATACACCATGAACTAAATCCCATCTAATACACCATGGACTAATTACATTCAATGTACCATGGACTAATCATATTCAATGGACCATGGAATAATCCCATCCAGTGTATTATGGACTAATCCCATGCAATGTATCATTGACCAAATAGGGTTAAAAAAGAATGCGACAGCCTGTAAGGAAACTGATCACCAATTTACTTTATTGCTGTTGTTACCTTATCCCTGATAGCTGGGAGTAAGACTGAGAATAGGCAAGACACTCAAGAGATTCATAACAAATTAAATATAATTAAAGTATCTTCATTGGTAAGTAGTTATACATGTACATGGATGGAAGTAACTGATTTTTATTTCCTTTGCTGTGATCTTTACCCTGAGGCAGGGACCTATGCTGTGGGATGTGTCTGGTCATGATATATAACTTATTAAAGTTTCATTAAAATATCTCAAGTGGTTCAAAAGCAAAGGTTACAAGTCAAGGTTGCATTTTCCCTTTGCTTCAATCTTCACCTTGAGGCAGTGAGCATAGCAAAGGTATGTGACACGCTGTCTACCAATGACATGTGATTGTCTAAAATTAAATTATCTTAGGTGATTTTAAAGTTATACTACAGACAAGAATACAAGTCACAGAATGACATTTGTCCTTGCTATGACCTTGACCATCCAGTATCGTGACTATGAAATGTTGCACACCATCTAGTCCAAATCAATAACAGGGCAAATTTTCATTAAAATATCCAGTGGTCTAAAAATTAAACATGGGAGAAGGATACAAAACAGATAATTGTATTTTGCCTTCCTGGGGCTTTGACCTTAAGACTGGGGATGTGGATATGGTATGCAGCACACAGTCTAGGCATGATCCATACTTGTATCATTGAAATATCACAATAGTTTACAAGTTATATTCCAGACAATGATAGAAGAAACATAATTACATTGTCCCTTTATATGACATTGACCTTTATGAAGGTGATCTGGTTATAGAATCAATGCATAATTTACAATGATTAATACTTGGACCAAGTCTCAAGAAAATATTTAACTGTTACAAGGTTATGGGCTGGAGAAGTAAATGTTATTGGATGGATGCAGAGAGAGAAATGCTACAACACGCCCGACTTAATAATGGCATATCGTAAGAATTATTATTATTACCATCATCATCATTAACTGAATTCATGGCTATACAAATTTCAATAATTTAAAAAAAGATATTCAATACAAAATATAAAATGTTCATATTTAGGAGTATCACAGAATAAGGAAGATCATTTAAATTTAGTAAATGTTTATTTATTGAATGTCGGTCCTGTCATTGTGTGTTCAGAAAGACAAAAAAAATTCATTTGAAAGTATTCATTCTTTTGAAACTTAAAAGGCCTAAATCCATACTGAGAAAATATTATTTAATTTGTCAAGTTTATGAAAACATGTTTTACTTCAAGATATTATTTTGGGCAAGATTTTGCTTCTGACTGAAAATAACAGACGGAGACACCTGAAAATACATTATGCATAGTTTACTGGACTCGATTATCTAGTGGTACTATCAACTGGATTCAGGGCAAGTAACCGACTCTGAATCCCCATTATTAATATACCATATATACTTATTTATAAGCCAGGTCAGACTGTAAAACACACCAACAGATCAGGGTCTATTTTGTTTGTTCTACATTACTCCTAACAAACTGCATAGATCCTGACCTGCCACCAAGTTAAGTGATGACAGTTTGTAGTTGGTTCATACAGGGGTATATACGAGTCAGGCTAGAAATGTACAGCTGAATAAGGACTAACAATGCTCTGCTTGGAAATATTTTTAATTGTCGGTCTGTACAAAAATATAAGACTCTGAGACTACAGGAAAGAATCTCAAAAAGGTGATATTATAACAAGATCAAGAGCATTCAATAACACTCTTTTCCCTCTCTCTCTCTCTCTCTCTCTGAACACAGTGCAATTGATATAACAATACTACAGCTAAATTAATTACAACCTAACTTGATATTCTGCATATTTATCATTATGTAGTCGTACTTATGTATATCCTTGATATTTGCAATTTGTATTCATGAATTTTTTACCTGCTACTCAACTAAAGCAAAGGCCTGCATTCTGAGCCCAAAATGCAAGCACTGCTGCAAAAGGGAATATCCCAAAGCAAAGTCAAAAGGTTGAGCAAACATTCACAGAACGAACTATTCATAGCTTCATAATGATCAATTTACAAATTCCATCAAAGGATTTAGGAAACAGAACCTATGAATGTGATCTTGACACCAATATCAAAGATGCAACATGTATGAAGAAAATGCATTATAGGGCCTTGGGAAATAAATGAAGAAAAAAACATAATGATTTAATGCAAATTTTGTAACACTGACACTGACATTGAGGTCAATGTAACAAAAGTGATGTTCATTGTAAGAACTGTCTTAACTTTATAATGATTCAACCAGGGTATGAAGACATTCCAAAAAGAGGTTTAGGAAATATAAGCAAATGAACAATGACTGTAACCTTGATTCCCATCAAAGTCAAAGAAGCATGTGTGCATGTTATTGAATGGAACTGTCTTAGTTTCAAAAGAGTCATCCAAATTATTAACATAATGAATTAAAGGGCCTAGGAAACACAAGCAAATGAAACAACTGTAACCACAACCTAAATGGAAATTGTCTAAGACAGTGACCTTGACCTTAAGGTCACAGTGGCAAGTTAGCATGTCACTGATTTGTTTTAGTTTGATAATGATTTATCCAGAGTATCAACAAAATGTAACAAAATGTTTATAAAATATAAGCAAATGAAACAACTTTAACACAAAACCAAATGCCAAATTATATCACCTTGACCACAAGCTTGAAGAAAAGCACATCTCGCAAAAAGAATTACTGTAGCTTTAAAATGATTCACCCAAGTATAAAGAAAATCCATCAAAGGGATTATAACAAATAGATGGAAAAAACTTTAATGCAAATTTTCTTTGAAAAAATATCACGAGGCCAATTAGGAAAGAATGCATCATGTTAGTTTTATAATTATTCATCCCAAGTAGGAAAAAGTGCCATCAAGTATGTATGTGTGTTTTTGGACTTTTAACGTAGCTTTAACAAATTTCATATCGCTACGATAATGTCTAAAGTATGGCAGTCAATAGTGATGGCTAGCAGTGGGACATCATACCGTAGACATGTAGCATGATGTACCACCCAGTCACATTATCCTGATGCCACGCCGACCAGTCCTAACACTAACCTCTTACTGCTGAGTGCCAAGTGAGGCAGCCGTTAGTACTGTCTTTACAAGTTTTGGTATGACTTGGCTGGGGTTCTAAACCACGACATCCTGCATTCAAGACAGATGCTCTAACCACTAGGCCACCTGAGCGGTATTCCATCAAGTTAAGGAAATATAAGTAAAAAACAAAGGACCGTGTCCTTCACCCAGAGTACATGTCACCGAATGAATTGTCTTAGGGCTGATCTAGTAAAACTCACTTGGGACCGAAGCAAGGCACTTTCTGTGTGGAATCATCACCCATAGATGCATTTTACGATTTTGAATTATTTTTATATTAACTTATCGAGTAACCAATATACACTGTCATATTGTTTTTGTTTTTCTTAAAGACCTGTCTTCCCTGGGTACCAAGTATGTTTAAGTGGAACAGTCCTTAACTTTTTAATGATTTATCCCAAGTATAAACAAAATCCATAAAGAAAAGAAAAAATATGTTAACCAAAACCCTTCCACAAATTTTCAATGAATGTGGCCTTGACCTTAAAGTAAATAAGAAAGTAAGCATATCACTAAATGAATTGTTTTATCTTTATAATGATTCATACAAATTATGAACAAAATCTATAAAGAAAATGTAAACAAATTAAACAACTGTAACCAAGACCTATTTGCCAATTTGCTCCAACTCTGACCCTATGATCAATGTGGCCAGCAACCACGTATTGTCTTACCTTATAAAGAAGCTGCCAAAGTAAAAAATTAATGTATCACGGGGTTTAGGAAATAAATGCAAATTAAAAACTTTAACCAAAACATTACTCAGTTATTGAAAACCATGATGCTCTGCCTGTTGGAAGCAACTGCCATGCATTACTTTCTATTAACGAGGGCTATACAATAAAATATAATGACATTTAGATTCAAAACGCAGATTGGTGTATTAATTGGCATGAATCTTATAAATGTAGACAGAATGATCTGCATTATATGAACATGAAACTTTAAATCTAGGTATTTTAAGGTGAGATAACAAGTTCTGTCTTGTTCTTAGAACCATCATTAAGTTTGGGATTCTGATTATGGTACTCTATCTATTCCATACAAAAACTAATTTTCTTCATGTATTATAAAAATAAAATCATCAAAACCGGCACTCAAATTCACACACAAAATAACTTAGGACTTGCTTCTTTAGTTTAAAATCAGCATAATGAAAATAATGACTTCTTGCAGCAAATTGTCTACGTTCTTGTTCAAGAGAAACTTTTCTTTATCTACCGGTACACAGATAAATAGCATGATGTTCTTTGTGTCAAAAAATTTTAAAAGCATTTTTGCTTTTATTGCAATAATAGGGTAATTAAAAAAAAACACAGAATGTGTGTATGGCACAAGCAACAAAATGGCTAATACTAAAGACTAAATGTTAAAAAATTATATTGATTTGCGTAACTAACTACATCTGAAAATGACTTCATGACGTTTTTAGTTTGTTTGCATAATATGTGCAAAAAGATGCTGTTTATATGGATCTCTGAGAACTGCTGCCTATTGGCTGTTCAACATTGGCAAAAATGAATGGAGTCATAAGTTTGATCATTTAGGATTTGGACAAATAAGTGACACTATAGCAACTGCATAATCACTGTCAGATGGCTCACCATTTCACTGGCCATGGGTCTCTTACAATTACCACTAAGCAGTAATCTGTCAACAGTTTTCTCTATGTCAATTTATGTGAAAATTGTGATGGAAAGTAGACTAAATCTTAAACTTGGTTCAATATGACTTCGTACAGATGAATCATATAGGTTAATTTCATTTAAGGAAAAGTGTAGTGACATTCTTGTGTATTCTTAATATATTTATTATACAAATTAGATTCCCTCATTCCAAACTGGATTCTGCAATTGTTTGCCAATTGTCACTGGTGCATCAAAATGGGAATACTTTTCATCTGGAAAAACAGAAAAATCCACCTTTTTTCTCGTACATGTCTGTCTACATCCTTGTAGGTACTAGCAATTGCTAAAGCCATCAAAGGTGATACAAATTACAGATAGTAATTCAAAATCCATCTTAAAACAACATATTTGGCAAACAAAACTTCAAGGCTTATAGCAGTCTGCAAAATTACTGTGCAAAGTCACTGCAGGCCACATATGTAACACATTTTCAATGTTGAATTAACAACAAAATGGACTTAATATCTATGGTGAACTTTAAGAAATGCAGTTTGGCACTTAATTAATGAATTATTAGTTTAAAAATAAAATTCATACCATTGGGAATCATTATAACAGTGTAAATAATAAATGAACACAAAAGTTAAGTGTGAGATCCTGAACTGAAAATTTACGGCAAACCAGGAAAATGTTTAGTTTTTATGGATTACTTGAGTATCTGAAAAAAACATTCAATAGTGTAAATGTCCCATGAAAAGATGACAGTGAGTGCAGACTGCAAAGGTAAAGTGGCAAAACTCTCAGAGCAAACAAAAATATTTCAATTTTTAAAAATGTTATCACTACTACTATCCAGTATTTTTCTTTGTCCTTTTAAAATTTTATGTCACCCATTATTTGGAGAGCAGGGGAATACAGTGTTTGTTCCCTGCCTTGGGATCCCAAGTGTAACACTGTGGTTGAGGATCATTATTGGAATTATCCCAGAGACTAAGCACGTATAATTATAATCTTATTTTAGTCTCATTAATCACTATCATTGTCCACATCTTTATTTTTTGACTCATTTATCACTACCATTGTCCATATCTTTATTTTTTGACTCATTTATCACTACCATTGTCCATATCTTTATTTTTTGACTCATTTATCACTACCATTGTCCACATCTTTAGTTTTTGACTCATTTATCACTACCATTGTCCATATCTTTATTTTTTGACTCATTTATCACTACCATTGTCCACATCTTTAGTTTTTGACTCATTTATCACTACCATTGTCCATATCTTTATTTTTTGACTCATTTATCACTAACATTGTCCACATCTTTATTTTTTGACTCGTTTATCACTACCATTGTCCATATCTTTATTTTTTGACTCATTTATCACTACCATTGTCCATATCTTTATTTTTTGACTCATTTATCACTACCATTGTCCATATCTTTATTTTTTGACTCATTTATCACAAATATCGTCTATATCGTTTTTTTGACTCATTTATCACTACCATTGTCCATATCTTTATTTTTGACTCGTACATCACTACCATTGTCCATATCTTTATTTTAGACTAATTTGTCACTACCATTGTCCACATCTTTATTTCAGACTCACTCATCACTACCACTGTCCACATCATTATTTTAGACTCATTCATCTCTACCATTGTCCACATTTCAATTTACATTATTCATCACTACCATTGTCCACATTTCTATTTACACTATTCATCACTACCATTGTCCATATTTGAAGACTATTATATCAGATCACATGTCTGAAACTATATAAACTTTGTACCATATCAAACTGGTCTGATTTATTTGCACACTGATTGCTGCTAGTGACCTGTGCACAGTACATTAAAACGATGACACACTGAAAATTAACATAGGTATCTTCTACAAGTGACTAATCTTAGTGTGATGGAAATAACCATTTTCTCTAATGATGCTGAAGCTATGTAATCTTTTGCTCACCATTATTTGTCATTTTATTTCTTTTGAGTGTTTTGAAATTTTTGGAGTGTGAATGGATCTGGAGGAATATACTAAATGCACATGGAAGCTACAGGCCTAATGAAAGGAAAAATGCTAGTTTTAATAGTCTTGAAAAAATCTGTGTGTTGTATTGTTCTGATCATACTACAAATAAAATTTACTGTCTGTATCACATTCAAATCTTTTGAACAGATTTAGTATGGATCAGGTAAAGTTACCAGCAAACTTTAAACATAGCACAGAAATGATTACACATTAATACAATTTAACTTAATAGACTCCTCATATAATTTTTATTTGGTATTTGGAATTGGAGTTCATTTTTATGACTCAAACTATTTTGTGATTATTAGGTCTGACTGCCTATAGCATTTCTACCAAAGTGGATGTATTTAACCATTTTATGATGCAATATTTTTCAAAAAATATGACAACATAAATATCTTTGGTACAAGTAAACTTGATGAAATAATACTGTAATTGTTCAAAACTATCTGTGTTGCTCAGAATTAATGTCCTTCAAGCCTACATCAGAATGGTGGTCTGGATGTGAAGTTTTGAATCAAAGCTCTTGGCTGTGGTTGCCCACTTTGAGCAAACAGGATTGGTCCATTTATCAAGTTGCCTTGGTTACTGAACTGAGGCTGCTGGGATTGGATCTGCATGGGGTACATGAGCTGCTGACCCCTGCCTGGATGCAGAATTGGATGAGGCTGCAACATATTATTATTAGGCCGCGGCTGTGAAACTGGCATTTGTATTGGCATAGGGATCTGAAAAGCACAACAATGAAAACAATAAGATGGGACAATGTGACGGCTTTATAAACGACAACAAAAACTGTATTGATAGGTGTCCTTTATAAGAATGTTGCAAATGATCATAAGTAGAATAAAAATATTCTATTAATGATTTCCTCTAGGCCTAGAGATCACAGAATTCAGAGGAGTTTAAAATGGATTTTTTATATATATATAAGCCAATCAAAGTTGAGTCTTACAATAACAGGTTCCATAACTGCATGACATAAAGTAACAGGCTATGTGACTGGTTGATATAAAAACTCAGACAAACTCTGGCTCACTCGGATGGATGGATGGATGGATACAAGTTATAACTACCATGCTACCCTAGGTGGCAGGTAACATGACTATTCAGCAGGGAAAGTAAAAGGCAACATTTTGCATCTATTTGGTAGGAACTGGTTGGCTTATTAAAATCAGCAGATATATTCAAAACAGTCAAAGATGAGAGTTAAAACATATTTCCATTATAATGTATGGATTACTCTGGGTTCTGGGCTACATAACTGGGTGAGGAAGGCAATTTTAGGGCAACATTTTTGGCATTAAACTGGACTGGTTGAATCTGGTTATCATCACAGGATGTATCACTGATATTTCAGCAATAAAATCTAGTATTTCTTTTCAAAACAAGGTCATAACTAGATCATGTGACTTACAATAAGGGTGCAAGTCATATGATTTACAACTTGGGGGAGAGGATGCAAGTCACATGAAAATGCGATTTATAGGTCATTAAGCATAATTTTATTTTGGCCCCAGGAGGCAACTGCAAGAACTAATGCACTTAGCCAACAAGTGCAGCTATGAGATTCAAATGATTTTAATTTAATTATAAAATAAATTTGTACATGGATAACTTGAAAATGAATTTATCAACAGTTAAACAGGGTGTACAGAATGTACAGGGTGTACAGAATGTTATGACCATTATGAACCAGATACCTTATGAGCCAAAACTATGGTTATGGGTGTATAGGGTTAAAGACAATCATTAACATTCTGTACAACTCCAGTAGATTAACGTCACTAATATTACCTGGCTTATGTATGGATTGCCTTGTGTGTTTGACATCATAACTTGATGGGCAGAGCAATTAGAGGCTGACATCTGGGTGCCAAACTGGGCAGATAAAGGTTGACTTATCATCACTGGCTGCGATAGAGACATCACAGATGTTGACTGCTGTTGCGGCTGGATGAAAAAGACAGGAAAATTATTGACAAATTTTCAAAATGCAAAATGTTTCTAGGGAGTGTTCACCCAAATGTCTGACAGGCACCATGCAATAACTTTGAGCAAGGAAAGCCGTAACCATACACGTTAACTACAGGATATTAGCAGCTAAATTAATTTAGAAGTCAACCTATTAACTACATATGCAACAAGAGATTAAGGAATACATACATAAAAGATTACTGAATACAGTTACAGACCATGAACTGGGTAAACTACATTTCATTTGTGTTGCGTTTGTAATCTGTATTCATTCCATTTACATTTGCATTTCAGTTATTATCATCACATTTTTCATTTAAAGTTCAGATTCTGTATTTATGTCTTCATTCAAATGATTCTTTTCATTTTTGCTCACACTGGATTTAAAAAGAAATGCATTTTATCAATATTTGGGGTTTTCATGTACAGGAGTGTTACATGGTGGTACCATCCTCTTATTAACTACTCAATGAATCAGCAAATACTTTAAATGCCAAAGACAGTACTGAACTGACAAAACATTAAAACATAACTGCAAACTTTAATAAGTGTAAAAAGTATTTGTCAGCAAATTTTTCCATTTCATTTAAAAGACACTGTACAGATACAACCAACAGGAGTATGTCTGTACATCAATGGCAGCTATATTTTATGTCTGCCATAACAAAACATAGGACACTGTCACAGCATGCAAGTGGTGAGTTGAAAGAATCTGACTATGGATTATCATGCACATGACTGGATTATCATGAATCTGACTGGATTATCATGCACATGACTGGATTATCATGAATCTGACTGGATTATCATGCACAAGGGCCTTTGAAACTTGAGCATATAATGGCAGATTGAAAATAATCAATTTTTAAATTCATTCATGAGACAAATTTATTCCATTTTTATTTATTATTCTGTATTGTATATTTTGCATTTGCAATCTGTTTTGTTCAAAATGCACTCATCTATCTGTTTGTATTCATTCTATTTGTTTGCATTATTTTTTGTTATCTTTGCATTCTGTTTTTGTTTCACATTTTCAGAGTTGGTATGAATAATGAACTCTTTCTACAAGTCAGAAAAGAGAAAAGTCTTCATTTTGCATTATAGTATGTGATATTTTACCATTTTCAGTAACAGATTTTTATTCTGCAATACACAGTCATGATAGCACTGATGTGCCTTAAACCATGTACATACGTACCATGCATGCTTGCTTGAAAATCAAGTCCAACTGTATATTTCACAGACCCAGATATGCCATTGCATAATGCACCGACAGACCTGGGTCCATGCAATTTGCTAGGAGTAATGAATGGAAACAACTACACAGACCCTAATATGCCAGTGCACTATGAAATGGCAGATCAGTGTCTATGTTGTTTGTAGTTGGACTCGACATTTAAACAAGGATATATGATAGTGTATTTATTTCCGTACCTGTTGTCTAAACTGTGGTGTGTTGAGAGGAGAGGTCATTGACTGGAAAGGGATGGGACTTGAGTGTGGTAGGATAGTCTGCAGCCTATGAATATCTGTACTTCTTTCCTCTTGTGGTCTCTGCATTGATGCGGTAAGATCGTCCCTCACTCTACGGCGATATTCATCAGCCTGAAAAAAACAATTAAGATAATCAGGTAGAAATCATGTAGCACAAATTGCCCTAGCAATATGATATGAAAAGCATACATGCTGACCCTTGGCGAGGAAATAGTGTATTCTAGGTGGACAAAAAGAGTAATCCAAGCCGAAAAAGAGTAATCCACATATAACATTATAAAAATTCAATGAGCATATGTACAAAAAGATTTATTTATCCCTCTAGACTATTAACATCAATTACTGCTTCAAGTTTTCGTATATAACACTTTGAGTTTTAAAAAGCAATAGACTCTCATATTACATTTCAAAACACTTTGTACCAGCTGAGACTATGATTGCTATGCACAGTAGTTAAGCACTAACTGCTGGGTTACTGAGCCTGGATCTGAATTCAGTTTTATTTTGGTTAACAATACTTAACAATCTCTCACAGTTATGTTTATTCAAAGCATTATCAAGCAAATAAAAGTGTTCTCCAGTGGAATCTACTGTTAATTCTGGTAATGAAAGAAAAGCACTCTAACTTTGCACTTTTCATTATCAAAGTCTCTTACACAGACTCTAAAAAGAGTGTATGGCTTTTTAGCTCTTTGATACACATGTCGCAAAGTTACCCAGTGCAGTGCGCTATAAATAGAAAACCTGTTACCTATTCGACTCCATATACATAGGCCTGCCTGTTAACTGTTAAACAGTGCAGTGTATATTACATTTAACAGCAATTTTAACCATTTTACATTTTTGGTACACATCTATTATGTATGGAAAAATTTAAGAGTATAAGATCATTATAGCTGTGTAGTTATTTTTCACGGAAGATTTTTTATGTGCTTTAAAATTTTAAGAGAATTTGTTCATCATCAAGTCAGTGGAGCCACGTGACCAACCATAGCTGCCATTTCTCATACTCGAAATTTACAAGTTCTTTGTCTGCATCTAAATCATTAAGTCATCTGAATTTGATAATTTATAAAAACTAATTGCTGCCTTCATCAATATCAGAGCCTTTACCAAAGCTATTGAAGCTTTCATAGTTGTGATTTTAATCGTGAAAACTCAAGTACTGAACGAAATCCACGACCTCCATTTTGGAAACTGGAGAATATGACCCAGTTACTTTAAATAGCAGATTTCGACCAGAGCATAAACAGCAACCATGTGATCTGATGTAATGGTCATTCACAGCAATGAATGTAGTATCTTATTGGGGTTTTTCCCCCGAAGGTGGCACTACGAAAACCCTGCTTAAAATGGCTGATGTTTACAGCAGGCATCAAAAGGCGCTTCCATGAGAATGGTGTAGAGGCATCTAAAATTGCTTGTATGTGAATGGAGTAGAGGCGTCCAAAGGCGCTTGCATGAGAAAACAAATTATTAATATTTTTGGGAAGGGGATATACTGAAAATGCGTAATCCAAACACAGATATGCATAAGGTGTAATTTAGTGTAAAAAAGTGTAATGATTACGCCAAAAGTGTGATGGTTGGCATGTATGGAAAAGATACCCCAAGTTCTAAGCAAAATTGTGTGCCATAATTCAAAAAAATTGTATCAGAAATTAGTGGAAATCAAGTTTAACTTACATTAATATATAAAACTACAAACCAAAGATCATTTTATGCCATAAAATAATTAATAAAGAATCGAGTATAAACTTAATTTAATATGGCTGTCAAAGGATGGATGGAAACAGCATATGGACGTGGGTTCCTGTCATGTCAGACTCAACAAAAGTTGATGAAATTCCAATCAGGTCATCTGAATATGAATCTATCATTTTGCTGCGTAATCATTACTAGCATTCAGCAAATGAAAAACTGCTCTCTGACTTATTCAAGTGGGCAGATGCCTTGGGATTTATACGTTTAGGCAACCAACTTTGATAGTGGATGAAATCTTTAAAGCCTGCACTTCTGTATTAGAACTAAATATGTATTGCTAATAACAAGATGAAATTTAATCCACAGGTATTCCAAAATTAATTTTGAGAAATTATGTGATAACAGAATTTGAGAATTTCATGGCAAATATGAATAATAAGGCCCAAGTAAAAAAAATGTATTCAAATAATGGAAACAGGAGTCAAGAATTACATTGCACACATGTTAAAACCATGGAGACAAATAAAACAACCAAATCTCATTTGTTGACCTCAAGCTGATTACGCTTGTTCATACTACAACGGTTTTTGACTAATAAAATGCAAGTTTGAGAAGTTCCCAAATATGAAAAGAAAACCCAAAATAATTGCTGCAATGGCCTGAAAATCTAATCAGGTCAAATATATGGATACAACTGTGGTATCTAAATTTCATTTGTCTACTGTGTGTGAGTTTTCGCACACAAAAAAATCTTCTCAGGAGAGAGTCATAAAAAAATGGAGGTTCAAGGCCAGATCAAGATGTCACTGATGCAAGAAGTGGATGTATAATGACACTCGATTAAGCCACCACCTGTCTTCAGGTACCACTTTTTATCTTCCCAGAAGTGATTACTAATGGCAAGTTATATTTTACTTGCTAGTTAGTCATGTTTGACTGTCATGTCTGAAATCTCAGCATTAGTTTTATAAATCCAAATTCTGTAAGGTTTATTTATCTCAAGGTGGCAATTATAAGCATGGGAATTACTCTCCTAAACTCTAAACTAATGTGATAACAGATACATTAGTAAACTCAAGACCTTTTTCTTATAAATCTCAAAAATCAGTTATCTCTTGACTGGGATTAATTGTAACAGAAGGACTTACATTTGCAAGTTGGTTATATCTGTTTCTTTATTTCTGAAAGGATCTGTCCATCTGGTTTTATTTTTACACATCTGAGTCATTTTAAATCCCGTTTCTGTGTGTGTGTGTCTGTTTGTGTGTGCAAACTTACATCTAAGTCAATAGGACTGCTTCTAGTGCCTAAATTCTTAGCACCACCACTTGAACAAGGACTGGAACGATTACTTCCACCTCCACTTGTTTTAGTCTTGTCTTGAACAGTGCCAGACGACTGTTGATCTTTAGAAGTTTTCTTGCCAGAGGCCTCGGATGAGCCCTGTCCATGCTGGGCCTGAGAGGCCTGGCTTTGCTGTTGGGAGGCCTGAAGGCAGTTGGGCATGTGGGTGGGCCAGTGTTCCTGTTGACATGGGTAGTCACAGTAGCTGGTGTTCCAACAACAGTAGAAAATAGCCTCCTTACCACAACTAGCACACTGAAACAAAAGACATATTAAATGCATGTATATTTCTCAAACAGGAGTTCGAAGATTGGACTGACATTACTGGCTAAAAAGAATTGCTGTGAATAAAAGATAAAACCGATTCTTCTTTTCAATGCTGACTGCTGAAACCAACTCTGACATTCTTGGACGATTACAAGATTTGTAAACTGTCCTGAGTGGGCATATTGGATATAATATCAGCACTATTTTTCTTTAGGATGAAATTAACATTATACATTTTTGGGAGATTGGTGTCATTTTTATTTCAGATCAACTAGGTATCGTACCATGTCTTTTGGTGAAACACCATGCTGATATGGCCAACCATACAGGTGCACTAGCAATAAGATTTTCAAGATGGCTGCCAGGGTCGTGAATTTGGATGTCAGATTTGCACAATTTGCATGTATTGACCTAGGGGCAACAACTGTATGCTCCTAAGGCATGACCCTTAAGTGTATTTAAGTCCCTGTCTGACACACATTAATATTCGGGTCAATTATCAGACAAGTCCAAGTTTGTATCTTGAACAGTGTAGTAGTTGCATGACATTCCTCATGCATACATTGTCTAAGCAGACATTATAAGATAATCTGTGGTCTGTGTTAAAAAAGCAGACATGATAATATAATTGTGGTCTGTGTTAAAAAAGCAGACATGATAACATAATCTGTGGTCTGTGTTAAAAAAGCAGACAGGATAACATAATCTGTGGTCTTTGTTAAAAAAGCATGGAGATAACGATGTTTAATAAGCAGGAGACCTAATATGAACAGGTGGTTTCTACACTAAGGTACATGCATATGCAAAATGATATGACATTACGATTATGAGACTTAAATATAATGGACTGACCAAGTAATGGAGATATATATATATATATATATATATATATATATATATATATATATATATATATATATATATATATATATATATATATATATATATATATATTAAATCATTAGTAAGAGTTATTTAATTAATATTATTTGAAATACTAATATTCTTTATGAATGGGTATGTACTGTAAGATGAGTCATGTACCAAATGTGTAAATCCATTAACAAGTTTTGAGGTTGAGTGGTAATGTTAGTACAAGTAAACATGAGATGATCCAACAAGTTCAAGAGTTCAAATGCGAGAGGCCAAAATGACCTAGTTCCTTACTGGTTAGTGTTAGAACAGCTGATCTGTTCACTGACAATAGTTAGTGCAAAATACCAAGATGATTCATTCAAAGTCTTGTATTGCATTCTCCCTAACGAATATTGGAATTCTATAAAATATAATTATTTTGTAGAATTAGGCATTCTTAGTAGTACTATCAGTCTTGGAAGAATTATACTGAGGGGATTGATTTATTTAATTTAATCATTCATTATTGTGCTCTAACATTCATTTAAAGACTATGTGGATATATAACATAACTATTTAAGGACATATAGATTTATAGCTTTGTGGAATTACTGTGAATTCATTTATAGACTTTCTATTTATAGCTGTATTGTAATGAATCTTAATTTATTTAAAAACCTTTTAGAATTATATCAAAGATTTTGTCTGTACCATTGACACATCAATACTGTATTGACTATCATTTGGAATACTTTTGGAACTCATTTGGATTACTCTAAACTTTTCATATTTAGAACTTGAGGAATTTGTTTACTATAATGTAAGTTATTTTTAATTCTTTCACATCGTATGGAATTAAAATATATTTCAAATTATATTATTATTATAGTTTTGATCTCTTATTACTTGTTGTGTGTGTGTGCATGTGTCTGAATTTCATATTTATGATGGAAGAAAAACTACTCAGGCCTATCTGTGGTCTTTTTTAAGGTAAGTCTACTACAAGCATGTGTCAGAGATTTTGCTGTGTTACATTTATATCCCAACTGTAACTCCAAAAATTTTTGGCAATAAAATGTTTGGAAGGATCAAAGTAACAATGTTTCCAAATAATGCAAGATCTCACATGTGAATGGAAATATCATCATGCAGCTTAAAAATATGCTGCGACAGAAATTTTGGTATATCAGGACACAAGCTTCAGGTATCTTGTATCAGGGAACAAACTTAAACTATATCTTGTATAAGGGTAAAAATCAAGGCAATATAGAATATCAAGACACGCAAGTTAGGCACAAACTTCAAGTGTATCTCTGGATACAAACTTCAGGTATAATGTGTATCAAGACACACTTTAGGCACATAGTGTATCAGGGTACAAACTTTATGCATATTGTGTAGCAGGGTACACACTTCAGGCATATTTTATCTCAAGACACACTGTAGGTACACAGTATATCAGGGTACACACTTCAGGCATATTTTATCTCAAGACACACTGTAGGTACACAGTATATCAGGGTACACACTATGCATACTGTGTAACAGGGTGCAAATTTTAGGCATGTTTTTATCGACTTCAGTTTTCAGACTATTACACACAACTGTGAATTTTTGTTATACACATAATTATTGCCAATCTTTAACTTACTGCCTTGCATTTAGGATTTATTGCCTTGTATTTGGGATTTATTGCCTTGTATTTGGGATATATTGCCTTGTATTTGGGATTTATTTGTCTAAAGAAAGAATATAGATAATTCTGATATTTTGAATTGAAAACTAAAATGTTAGTTCCATTATTAGTTGAGGCATTATGTGTGTTTGTGTGCATGAGATAAATTTTGAGCATGTTTTGGGACAAGCAAAACAAGAAATACTATTTGGTCCTATCTCAAAATGTGTGTTAATTACTGTACCAATGTGGCTAGTTAATGAAGTAATTAATGTAGAAGACCTCTGATTTTTGACTTCTTTAATATGGATCTTTAATGCCATTGCTGCCACAGACAAGACAAAAATGAAAATTTTGAATCCATAGGTTAATACTGCCTCTTGCAAATAAAAATCAAACTCTACAAGTTGTTTGTCCCATACCTAGCACAGTGAGATTGTCATCCCCTTAATGTGAAAAGACTTTAAAATCAGGGCCCCCCTGACTCGAGTGTGATAGCAAATAAGTAAATGAAGTTTCATCACTTAATCTCAAATGGCTTTAAAGCTACAGAATAGAAGGGATTGGAAATCTATCATATTTAGCTACGACCTTGACCTTTATGGCCCCTAATGTGATACAGGACACACCTTTTAGTAATGATGTATAAGCATGCGGAATCCCTTAATCGCAAACAGCTTTAAAATTATCCAGCAGAAGGGTAAGTACATAAAAGTGTAAAATGTATCCAGCATAAGGGAAAGTGTGAAATAATCATGACCTTGACATTGAAAATGGTACAACTAATGTTGTAGCAACACAACTTCTTGTGATGATCTATAAATATCCCAATATTTTCAAACAGTTTTTATGTCATGGTGCATATGGGAAATGTGATGAGAATAGAATAATAAACTGTGACCTCTACCTTGATTATATGACTCCCGGTGGTACATGACACAATTTCTAGGTTTGACAACTCAAAAAAGTAAACTCTCAGTAATGTCCATATAGGAATTATACACATTTTTCTCCTTCTCATATCAACATTTGCCAAATCTCACGGGGGTCTTTGACACCTGGTAAAACCTCGTGTATTATTGGTATTCTTATATAAATCAAATGAAAATTAGAGTTTTCCTGGTGAAGGTACTGATATGATAATGCTGATTAGAGTTAATCCTTTTCTGGGCAAGAGCACCAATTAGTTGATGTAAAACAATGTTTACAAGAACTTCAAAGATCAATATAAAAATGACCACTTCAGTTAAAAATTAAACATGTCAGTTCTGAAGAATAAAGCAAATACTAAATATGTCAGGTAATTGTGTAAAATTATGTCAGGTAATTATGTAAAATTACAGATTCTGAACTGCATTTTGACTGATGTGAAAATGAGAATATACACTGGTCACTGAGGAACAGATGAGTTAAAAACCCATCTGCATGCATCATTATTTCTGGCGATGTGAATGGCACAGGTGTATTAGAGCAAGAAAGTATGTCTTTTTTCCCTTATCTGAAGAGTGCTTTCTACTATTTGACTTTAAAACCTAACAGGACTGCATGTTTTCAGTGTGTGTGTATATATATATATATATATATATATATATAAAGCTGGAAGTAGAGTCATTTGTTCTGTGTATAGCCCTTAAAACAGAAAAGCATAATAATCATCAATATTGTGTGAAATTCAATGCTGATACACAGATACAATTGCATTCACCAACTTCATCCAACAATGCTGTGCTTGTTTTTATATATATGCAAGAACATAAATTTAATGTCCCAGTCCATAGGCACCAGAAGCTGCAATTACCCATTGCTTCTTCTTGGTTTCCTTGACTGCTTTCTCTTTCTCCTTCTCACAGCCCCTTGTGACCTGAGCTGTAATCCTTAGCTTCTCTGCTCCCCAAGCTTGCTTCATTTCTGACAAGGTCAGCTCTGTAAAAACATAAGAGCATTGATCTTCCAAACATTTTATTTTACTGAAAACAACAGCTTTTTCTGTTTGTAAAACCCTAAAACTTTTACCTTCCTGGGTTGTGAAGAAAACAAATCATTTTTGTTCAAATCTGTGCATATCTCATTGATTTAGGAGGAGACTCATTAACGAAAATTAATTCAATTAATTAAAAGGCATACAATATACATATGTGTATGCACTTTCACATATTCACAGCATAAGGTGATTGGATTCAGATGGAATTATATTTAATACCATGTCCTTGCCACAGCGGCAAGTTGGACTTTGGAAATTGAGACAAATTAATTTCCATATCTTTTAAGTTCTTAAGGAAAGTCCTGGACATGCTTTGATCTTTTTTTCTGTAGATTTAGAAGAGTGGAATTAATAATCATCATAACAAGATGAATTAATAAAAACATTTACAACATGCTGATCCTAAAATGATCAATTTGTTATGTTTTGTTTCCATTTTATCTGCAATACATTTTGCAATTGAAATGCATTAAAGCTTTATTTTGCTTTCTGTAAGCAAAGCATCCATGTTTGCATTTCATTATTTTGTATTTACAGTGCCACAAATGCACTCGGATCTGGCACATAATGGTTCCATCCACTGCTTCTGCTTACCTTTTGGAATGAAATGGAAATGCATTTACTGAAGTTGGGTTTTCCATATCTGAATGTGAAAGGGATTCCACTATAGCTTTCATGTTATGACATATTAAAACAGACAGAATTTTGATAATTTAAAATCAGACCTCACAATTTCCACTCATCAGCTTATATTTAAAAAACAAGCAAGGTCAAATGACTGTTTTGACATGCTAGTCCATTTGGACATGTGCATTTAGAAGCAGGTTCTGGAATAAAAATGAGGGGCAAAAAAACCCACGATACTGCTTTAATCAATGACAATAATGTGCAGTTTATGTCTGAAAGAACTGATTACATTTAACAGTGCCATCACGAAGCATAAAGTGTTTCCATTTGTGCAAATTTTCAATACACCAGACACATGCAGAATTTAAACTTTTGGTGTCACAATAATAATTAGATTTATACAAACATCTTGTACACCAGATCTCACTTTCATAAAGCTTCTCAACTTGAGCATGTACTCAAGTGAAAATCTAGTCACTTCATAAAATTTCCATAAATTAAATTAATGGTCAGTTTAATAATGTCAAACCTAAATAATACCAGTCTGTTTAAAAACAAAGACTTAGTTAAATTTTCCAGCTTATAAATAATCAGCATGCAAATCCTGAGCTAAACTTTTACTCCAAGTTGAGATATTTTATGAAATAGGGCCCAGAAATAAGTTAGCAATTTCATATAATGTGTCCTTTTTTTCTGTACATAATAAGTTTTAGTTTTATAAATCATCAACATTTCATGGAAATACAGGGCAAAATAAAACTACTGTAGCGCAAGCTAAAGTTCAAAGTCAATTGCACTACAAGTGGCCAATAGAAATTGTTTTTAACCCTGAAAATATAACTACAATTGTGGTATGTGTATAAAAAAAAACCGTTTCAATTTTGTTAAAACAGCAACAGTACAGATTCAAATGGAGTCCGTACAGATACAAATACCAGCAAAGATGTCGTCATCATATCAATGGCAGTTGTTGTTTCAGTCTCTTTCAACAAGAACAATGTTACTGTCGGTAGGGAGTGAAAAAAGTAAAAAGTGTAAAGAATATAATCCTGAATTATCATGCAAATGGACATTCAAACTTGAAAATTTAATGGCACCTTGAAATGAATCAATTTTCATATCCATTCAAGAAATGTTATTTGCATTCATCTTCATTCACTCCACATTCAGTTTTCATTTCTCTCTTAAAATAATCTGTTTTATGGCTTGTGGAGTGTGTATAATCTTATGCTAGTAGTGATTACTCTTTTGCAATGGACAATACCAACTCATTACTATGCCAACAAATCCAAGCTTGATTTTAGCGATATCAAAAGTACATAACTGGTCTACATACCAAAGTTATGCTTAAGCTCCGACAGCTGAACTTTGTGTTCCCATGTGGCTTTCTCCAGTTCAGCATGGGCCTTATCTGACACTGTCTAAAATAAAAAGTGGAAAAAATTCAAACTCAAGAAAAAAAAATTATTTCTGAGATCTATGTGTAAAAACATTATTTCTGAGATCTATGTATAAAAACATTACTTCTGAGATCTGTGTAAAAACATTATTTCTGAGATCTATGTGTTAAAACATTATTTCTGAGATCTATGTGTAAAAACATTACTTCTGAGACGTGTAAAAACATTATTTCTGAGATCTATGTGTAAAAACATTATTTTTGAGATTTATGAGTAAAAACTTTACTTCTGAGATCTATGTGTAAAAACATTACTTCTGAGATCTATGTGTAAAAATATTATTTTTGAGATCTATGTGTAAAAACATTACTTCTGAGATCTATGTGTAAAAACATTATTTCTGAGATCTATGTGTAAAAACATTATTTCTGAGATCTATGTATAAAAACATTACTTTTGAGATCTGTGTAAAAACATTATTTCTGAGAGCTATGTGTAAAAACATTACTTCTGAGATCTATGTGTAAAAACATTATTTCTGAGATCTATGTGTAAAAACATTACTTCTGAGATCTATGTGTAAAAACATTATTTCTGAGATCTATGTGTAAAAACATTGCTTCTGACATCTGTGTAAAAACATTACTTCTGAGACCTATGTGCAAAAACATTATTTCTGAGATCTATGTGTAAAAACATTACTTCTGAGATCTATGTGTAAAAACATTACTTCTGAGATTTATGCATAAAAACATTATTTCTGAGATCTGTGTAAAAACATTATTTCTGAAATCTATGTGTAAAAACATTACTTCTGAGATCTATGTGTAAAAACATTACTTCTGAGATTTATGCATAAAAACATTATTTCTGAGATCTGTGTAAAAACATTATTTCTGAGATCTATGTGTAAAAAACATTACTTCTGAGATCTATGTGTAAAAACATTATTTCTGAGATCTATGTGTAAAAATATTATTTCTGTGATCTATGTGTAAAAACATTATTTCTGTGATCTATGTGTAAAAACATTACTTCTGAGATCTATGTGTAAAAACATTATTTCTGAGATATATGTGTAAAAACATTACTTCTGAGTTCAAAGCATCTGTCTACTATACCCCCAAGAGTTCTTATTTGCTACCCCCTACCTTCCCACCCTTAGTGCTCAGTGAAGTAGGACAGACCTGATGCATAATCCCACGTACTGCATGAGGCAGCAAATGGAGGAAGGAGCTGCAGCAACTAAGTGGTCAGTATGACAGACTTGTGACCAAAATAGTATGGTTCAGACCATAACATTCTAACAGTACAGGTCACCTACCATGGTGCATCCTTGGACAAGGGACTCTACTCTGATTGCCTTGCACACTGAAGAACCTGCTTCTGTTGCAGTACTATTCAACACTAAACCAAACAAAACCAAGTCTTTTTTCATACTGCTCTTCCTTCCATACAGGTCACATTAATTACATCTGCCCATATGTTCATTGACATAATATACACCATTTCTATTTAAAATGGAGTAAAAATCTGGTATTCTGGGTTGTGATATTATAGGTCTTGTAAGTGAAGTTTCCTATAGTAATAGGAGAACACCTATCATTACACCCCTGAGAAAAGAGGTTACCAATATAACATGTGAAAATAATAAAAGCGATGTGGGCTATGAAGACTTTTTACATTCATGATAGGGTATATGTTGCTGTTGTTGGGTTTTAACGCTATTTTTCAGCACAAGATAGGCTATGTATGGCAGCCAGTATTAATGGTGGAGGACGAACCCGGGAAAACCCCGGGAAGAACCACCGACCCACGAGAAGCTACTGGCAAGCTTTCTCACATACCCACATTGGCCGAATCCTAGACTCAAACCCACGCAGACAGAGGTGAGATGGCAGTGATCCGTAACAGACAGCGCTTTAGACCACTCGGCCACTCGGGGCCCCCGATAGGGTATATGCATCATATTAATACTAAATCAAATCACAAAATAATGATCAAAACTGCTCCTCCTGCTGTATTTGTTAACTCCTATCAACCAAAGATACAGGGGTTGATTTCTCATCAGGCTAAGTGACTGTGACCTTTGGATTTTGAGAAGAGACAGTGTATACTGACAGCCAGTGACTGCTAAAATTTCTTAAGTTAAAGGACTGGGCCAACTGATTTCCATATGAGCTGGCACTGCTGGCCAATGTAACAATCTGTGTTAAGTCATCCTGGGGAAATATTCCCATAAGCCATAGACTCCCATTATATGCAAATTCCAGCTGAAAACACTAAAAGTAAAAATGCCATCTAAAAATAACACATATCACTAATAAACTAAATAAAGAATCACAATAACCAATTTAGGGAAAGCTTATAATTTAGTTTGTGCGGAAGTATTCCCTTTACAAAACTTAGTAATATAACTGATGCTAAAAACCGAAATTTTTCACGAAATCCAATACAGTGAGATGTGACATAAAGGCCACTGCAACTTATACTATGGTGTAAGGATGGTGTACATATGGAGATTCATGTTTCTTGACTATAGCAAAAAGTATTGTAAAAAGGAACTTTTAATTATCGCGCACGCACACATACACACACACACACCGGCTGGGATATTACATTCAGGCAAATATATTCTGCCAAACATGATAAAATGTAACAATAAGATAGATGTTGTCTCCATGCTTACACTGACTCTGATGCTACATTCCAAAATATAAGTCACTGAAACTTATTTAGAGCAAGGATGTTTGTGCATATGGAGATGCATATTGCAATAGGAAGCTGACTACTGACCACATGTCACACCCACCCTTTATAATTAGGGCATTATTTAGCTACTAAAGCTAATTTCCAAATATAGGTCATTGTAGCTTATTCTGAGGTATGGATGCTGTACATAGTTACATTTCAAACCTGAAAAGGGTGGGATAAAAAAAAGAGTATTGAAATAAAAGGAAAGAAAGAAACTGTAACATTGAGGTTTATTCTGGGTGTGGATGGAGAGATATCCATAGCTATCAGACCTGTGAAATGGAAAATTTTTTAAAACATAATACAGGGTATGAACAAAACTTCAATGATGCTAAATTATTATAACTGTTAATCATAAAAAGTGAAAAAAATGGAGACAGAAACCTTTCATGTCATAGGACAGTGTTCAAAGAAAAGTGATTTAGATAAGGCCAACTCAAATAGCCTGTTCTGTAATATTATATGTCATAAAATCAGTGCACTGGTTGCAACAATTATTGGAACAGTTCCGAATACCCACTAGACTCGTTCTAGCTGGTCTTGAGCACATAAGTAAAATGGTATGCTAAAACCATGTGAACACGAGCTATAGTAACCCAGGCAATGTTCCCCATTCATAAATCACATGCTTCACTTTGAACACAAAGTTTGCAGCTTCTGAGAAGTATGAAAAGGAGATGATCGTCATAGGATAAATATTAATAATATACTAGTCTTTCAACATCTTGAAAATAAATTTCAGTATTTCATCAGTGCATCAAAATTTGCATCAAATCAAATTTCTTTTTAACAAGCCTGATGGGCACCTCCCAGGAGGAGTGTACTTAGGTGACATGCTTGCATAATTCTATCTTGTTTTCTTATTAGCAAAGCACTTGAATCAATAACACTCAACATCAGTCACAAATTGGAGGTTTGCTTGTCCAATTATGGGATAAACTTGTGTATTTTATTCACTGTCTGAATGACTCATAGCAGGTAATAATTCAACCTGTTGAAAGCCAGTCAAACACTCCAAATTACAGAGTAGCAGAGGCATAAAAACACTTCAATATTACACAGTGAAGTGGGTGCATGTCAGTGGCATCTACAAAGTAATGGGTGGAAAATGATCAATACACTTTGTGCATACTGTATATGCTAAATGTATGCTTAATTCAATGTAATATCAAACCTGTGAACTTTCATGAGTCTGTAACTCTTCTGTTAGCTCACCAAACATCTTCTGGATGGATTGCATTAGCTGGAAGAAAAATGTATGCAAATACAGAATGGTGACATTATTATGTAATGCAGCAGTTTCCCTTTTGACCTTTCTCAAGAGAGGACCCCCATCCCCTGCCCTAATAAGAGATCAATACATGCAGTTAATGTGAGGCTAAATGAAAGGCCATCTTATTCTATGGTTAAGTAGTAACTTGTAGCATTTTTCCGATCCTCTTTAGGACAGAAGTGGCTTGTGATACCAACTCAACTGAGGGAGACCACCGGAGTGCTGTACTCCACCTTATTCCCTTCAAGTAGGGGCCATTCTGCCATCGGATTACCTTTTATAAAAGGGGGGGAGGGTATCTGCCATGTAATTATCTTTCATAAGAGGAGCCATCCTGCCTTGGAATTACCTTTCATAAGGGGGGCATCCTGCCATGGGATTACCTTTCATAAGTGGGGGGGGGGGGCATCCTGCCATGGGATTACCCTTCATTCAAGCAGATAAGGAAGTATCACAAATGGGGGTTGGGGGCAGAACAACAGACCAGTGTATAATAAAAGTTAAGTTCTGCAAAACACAATACAAGAAAACAGCATGCTTGTAGCAAAATACTTTTTGCAAATTCTGGATGCAATCAATACACAACATTTAACTTTTGGAAACAAAAGTAAAGTAATAAATACATTCAGATTATGATTCCACAAACAATTAAGTACAACTGAAGAAACCTGAGATGAATATGTGGGGACAAACGTTTAAGTCAAACAGGGGCCTAACATGCCATCTGAAAACTGAAAGTAACCTATATTTTTATGCATTGAAGCTTCATACCAAATTTGGTTTCAATCAATGTAGTCCTTCAAAAAATACTGCGTGGAACCAAAAGATATTGAGTGGAAACAACAGGTATTGAGTGGAAACTGAACACACAGAGTCAAAACAAAATATACCAAGTAGAAACAAAAGATACTGTGTGAAAACAAAAGGTACTAAGTTGAAACAAAGGTCTGAGCAGAAACAAAAGATCCCGAGTGGAAACTAAGGATACTGAGTGAAAACAAAATATACTAAGTGAAAACAAAAGAAAGAGTGGAAACAAACGATAGAGTGGAAATACATTTCTGAAAAGGACAGGATAGGCTGAAAAGACAAGGTATGGGTAAAACAATGTATGCCCCTACAAACGCTATGTCTGTGACATCCAACTGTATTATAAACATAAAGCACTGTTGATAATGGTCTTTTGATATGATCAGAACTCTTGTCTTCTATTTCAACCTTTTTCCCCTTACTTTCCACTACACTTCTTGCTTTGCAATAACACCTTGCTCTACGCATTCCATTACACAGGCCAAACTGTTACTTATAGCAATGCTTGGTTGTAAGCATTCCATTACAACTGTCCATACCTTGCTGTAAGCATTCCATTACACTAATCAAATACATATTCATAAAAAAGAAGTGGTTGGAAGTAACTATGATATTCCAACTGGTTAGAACATCATCAAATAACAAAAAGTACCACGAACAGCAGATACGTTCTTGCCCATTTTTAACAAGAAATTGTATAGTATAGTCAACTCTAGAGATTACTGACCAATGAGTCGTAATGACTTTTACCTTTGCAGTCTTGAACTAAACTTACTGCACAGAAGCCATTTTCTTTTTAGACTTCCCATGAATGTGACCTCTGATCCCTAGATTCCAAAATCTAAAGGTTTCATAACTACCCAAGTGCAAGTTACTCACAAGTTTGATCATGGAGCCAACAATATAATAAAAGTATTTCTGCAAAACATTTAGTTTAGGCATCATGTCCATGATCTTTGACTTTTAAATACAATATGAACAGGCTATTGCAATACCTTAACCAAAAGCATACACCTTCCAGAAACTCTGGTCAGTGATCTTGACCACTGACCATCTCACACCAAAACAAACAGGTTTCCTCCATACCAAGTGCAAGCTATCCATAATGTTTCAGTCCAGGTATGTGATACAGAAATGTTATTGTGAAAAAAAAACACATTACTCATCTTTCAGACAGTGAACTTAACCTTTGACCTCTTGACCACAAAATGGATAGGTTTCTTCAAAATTCCAAATGCAACATATCCCCAAAGTTAGGCAAATGTATGTGCTGTAGAAGTAAAGTTAACAGAGAGATGGACTGTGTCAAAGCATAATGCATGCCAGCAAAAGGGAGGCATATAAATCATTACAATAATTGATTGATGTATGTACTTGCTTATAATACAAGTCCAACTGCAAGCTGCACAGACCCAGATCTGCCATCACATAATGTGCCTGCATTCTATAGTTTCTTGAGAGTGCTCAGTAGAACAGACAACACAGACCATGACCTGCAGGTACATTATGCTGCAGTGAATCAGGATATATGTCTGCAGTTTGAATCAACTTATAATAAAGTATACTTAGATCTTATCATCACGCAAAGCTTCTGTGGATATTTTCCTTGTCTGAGAAAGCTATGGCAGCACAGTTGTTAGAGCACTGTATTCATGATTCAAAGGTTGATAGTTCAATACCCACCCTGACAAGGCTGGGTTGACTGCTTCTGTGTGTCACTGGGCCAAGCAAAAGTTTCATACTTCCTTAACATGATATAGTCAATGGTGTGTTGAAAGTGCCCCATTAACGCCCAACCAGCCTTACCTTTTCTGAGAACTTGCAGAGAATGTCTTTAGATTTTGATTTTGGGTCGCTGTTCTGATTCAGTTTCTCAACGATAACTACATCTGAGTCTTCTTCATCGGATAAGGTGTTTGTTGCCGATGAGCTGACACCTGTAAAAGCCTTGGTTTCTTTCCTGCTCAGATAAATAAAAGAATGACTCTTTTTAAGAAACACATGATCAATTGTTGATATATCAAAGGACATAACAAGTTTAGTACTTTCTGACCAATGTGATACCCGAGTTAGAAATTCTGTTTTGACAGAACTGTTTACATATGGAATGTGTGTGTGTGTGTGAGTGTGTGTGTGTGATTTGGATTTTTAACGCAGCTTTAACAGTTTTTAAGTCATATCGCTATGATGTCTGCAGTGTGGCAGTTTAAAGTGATGTCTAGCACTGGGGCATCATGCTGCAGAAATGTAGCATGATATCCCACCCAGTCACATTATCCTGACACCAGGCCAACCAGTCCTAACACTAAGTTCTTAATGCTGAGCGCCTAGCAAGGCAGCTGTTAGTACCATTTTCTTAAAGTCTTTGGTATGACTTGGCTGGGGATCGAACCCAAGACCTCCCACATCCAAGGTGGACGCTCTAACTACTAGGCCACCAGAGCAGTCTACAAATAGAGAAGATAGAAACATGGTTTAAACAAGTTGGGTTTGCTGTCATTAGCTAATTCCTAACTGTCAAGAACTGTTGTTTTGACTGCAGTCTTTAAATACATTGAGAAAGTAATTGCTGTCTTCAAACAAGCAGTATAATTAAGCTATTACATACATGTACATGGTTGTGTAATCCTGTTTGATTTAGGTATAAGAATCTCTGCTATAATAATAACCAAAGACTAATTTAAATAATGAATATAATTACAGTGATAGGCATTAAGTATGTTCAAATATGCACAGAAGATATAAAAATCATTAATGATTATTTTACATTAGTTTTGTTTTGGGTTTTTCTCCTCAAATGACAAATCCATGATATGAAATGCCAATGAATATACATTTTCTAACCAAATAATGAAATTTGATATCCATATATTAAGAGATTCACTGTAATTTTATTGGAATTATAAGACAGGAGCTGCTGTGGCTCAGTGGTAAGTGTGCTGGCATCCCAACTTCAAGAGTGGAGCTTGAATTCTACTCATACCAGATTCGGTCGGCCAACAAAGTGTGTTACTGGGCAAGGTACTTCACTCCATTTGCTCCTGTATTTTGTCTCCATTTATATGCTGATGCACCACTGATGATGTTGTTGCAGTCCTAGTATCAGGAACATTCATTATTGGCAATAAAATAGTAGTGTTGGTTTATTAATGTCAAAAACAGAAAGCACTGTCAGTTCATAAACAACAATGGTAGATAGTACTGACAATTCATTAATGGCAATGTCTGACAGTACTGCCAATTCATTATTGCAATGGCAGATAGTCCCACCAATTCATTAATAACAATGCTAGATAGTAATGGCAATTCATTAATAGCATGACAGTACTATCCATGCATTAATGGCAATGACAGACTACTGCCAAATCCTTAATGGCAATGACAGATAGTACTGCCAATTCATTAATGGCAATGACAGACAGTACTGCCAATTCATTAATGGCAATGACACAGTACTGTCAATTCATTAAAGGCAATGACAGACTACAGCCAATTCATTAATGGCAATGACAAAGTACTGCCAATTCATTAATGGCAATGACAGTATGGCGAATTCTTTAATGGCCATTGCAGTTAGTACTGCCAACTCATCATGAGCAATGACAGATACTACTGCCAATTCATTAATGGCAATGATACTACTGCCAATTCATACTTGTCAATAATAAACAGATCTGCCAGTTCCAAAACCTTAAGGACAGACCAACATCACAATATACAAACAATTGCTTCTTATGACCATGACCTTTCTGTTCCTTAATACACAATTCCTAGTGATTTTCCTTGATGCATTTGTGGGCAGAGTCTGATGACTGTTCTGATGAAAACAAAAGATATTGCCATTTAAAAATATTTTACCCCATAGCTGATGTAAAATTATGAATGCAAGACAGACAACTATTGTGAATAATGTCTTGCCTTTCTGAAACAAAAATGAATCTGAAAACATGCGGGAAAAATTCAAATTACTAAGGTGCCAATTCATTCAATTCACGGAACTTGTAATATTGCATAAAAGTGAAAGTAACAGAAGATTTGCTGTAGTGTTTTCAAAAGTATCATTTTTGTGTTTAATCATCAAATGAAAACAGGAGTTATAATAATTTGTCAAAAATCTTTAACAAAATATTTATGAAGAACTTGATTCACATGCTGAACATAAACACTTATTTGTTATTATTTTTTAATCAGTTTTATACTTTATGATTATTTCCAAGTGAAATATTGCAAATTAATGTGTTTTTATGAATTTTATGGATAAATTCGTGGATATGTGAATGGTTCGGCTGTTTCCAAAGGAAGATAATTTTTCTTTGGGTGTTGAAATTTGTGTTTTAATGCAACCAATAAAACTAGTAAGCCAGGAAAATGTTATGCGTGGAAATATAGTGACAGTTTTAACTTGTTTTGGTATGAAATTAATGCCTTTAAGAATTTAAATAAATAACACACCCCTTTTCTGGACATTTTGAGGAAGCAGACTGTGTCTCCAGTTTTTCTTTCTCTGGCTCTGATGTCGGACTGATTTGCACATCATTTTTATCTTGTGTGGAATCAGGAGACTCTGTTGTCAACTTAGTCTCCTGGCTCTGTTTAGATTTGTCCTTCTTAAAGACGGACCTATTCTTGACAATCTCAGTTTCCCCTTCAGTATCTAGGTCAATAAGGAGTCTATTCAAATCATTCTCTGAGTCACTCTCATCAACTTCCATCACTAAACTAGTCTCCTCTTCACTGTGAATACATTTAGTCTGAGAAGTCACTTTTCTCCTATCCATCTCCCTACACTGGGAATCTTGTATTAAAACTGATTCTTTAGAGGTAGATTCAGGTCTAATTTTTGCAATGGAAGACTCAGCTGCAGCTTTGATACTGCTGAAATCCTTGGATTCATCCCTAGATTTGTCTGTACTTTCACGATATGAATTTGTCTTACAACTGGCTGAGCTCTGACTGATTTCACTGGAACTGACTTGATTCTTTTGGCCACACACAGCACTAGAGCTGCTAGTTTCTTTGCTAACACTGGCCAATTTTTGTCCTTGTTCGCTATGAATTTCTTTGCTATGCATATCCAATTTAGATTCAAATGAATCTTTGATAGTCTTTTGACTTGTTGCAATCTTTAACACAGTAACAGATTTCACTTTCTCCTTCTCAGTGACTGAGGAGTCTTCCTGTCTGCTATTGTTCTTCTCCTCCATTAACAAAGAGTCTTCCTGTTTTTTGTCAAGTTTATCAGAATCCTCTTTCCCACTGTCATCCAAAATATCCTTAAATACTTCTCTTACAGCTTCAGGAATTTCTTCATCACTGGATAATCCCAATTTAGCTTTGCATTCATCAATAGTCTTTTGCAAACTTTCTTCAAAGTCTGGTTTTGACAAAGAAACAACAGTTTGTTCCTCTTCAGAATCTGCAGATTCTTCAGTTTTGGACTTTTTGTTGCAAAGCTTCTCTGTCAACTCGTTAAAGTTCAAATTTTCAACAACACTTTCATGAATGCTGTTCTTTTCCCCTACCTTTCCATCTATTTCATCCATTTCATTGTCTTCACAGTGATCCATTTTATCCTCAGTTCTGTCCTTGCTGGCTTTCGCACTATCATCATCTTTTTCTGTACTCCCACCTAATTCCATGTTAGTACTATTTCCTTGCAGCTTAGCAACAGGTTCAATCAACTCATCTGATTCTACATTTTCAATAACAACTTGAGGCTTATCGCTATCATTTTCTACATCTACATCTTCCATATCATTCATTTCTTTCAATTTCTGTTTCAGTTTATCCACAAGATTTTCCTTGGTCTCAGTTTCTTTTGTTTCCCTGTCATGGGATGCAATGCTTTTACCCCCAATTACTAACGACACCTTTTTTGGTACAAAGGAACTGTATTTATTCTTTAGCGCTGAAGCAGTTCTCGACAAAACAGTCTGTTTTGCAGATGGTGATCCCATCTGATTTTCTGTCGAAAGAGACAAAACCACTCTTTTTGGCAAACTTTTTCGGAATTTTTTTGATGATGACATACTTGAACTTAAAGCACGCTTGATGATGTTTTTTCCTGGCTTCAGCTGAATTGGCTTGTAACAGTTGTTCCTGTCATATGGAGTTCGAAATGGTGCATACTCAAATTTTCCAAATTTCTTCCTGAAATATAAAGCAATATTTGATTACCAAGAGAACAACTTTAGTCAATCTCACATATTTAACAAGAAAAAGTATACATAAAAAAAAATAAATGACTTCAACAGTAATGTTAATCTTGGGTTTGGACAGACAGGCAAGAATATATCAATAAAAGGATCACTATGTCAAGATTCAACCAACATGAGTTTTACAAATTTCAAACTTAACATTGAATGGAAATATACAAGTAATCGAAATGATCCATGTTAAGTGAGGAGGGTAAATCTGGCAGTACAATTTAATTTCCTAAACTGAAGACTGTTGGGACTAAAATTTAAGGAGATGACCAGATTACACACATCTGATCATCAATCAAACAGACTTATTGGGACCAAAATGTGTATATAGACATTCTGCATAAAAGACTGGGTTACGGGTATTTGAAAAAGGAAATATTATCGTACTGCATTAGGTTGGTGCGAATTCTGAATGATGGTATAGACCCCGATTCGCTGGCACGTTTGGCTCCAGCACATCCGGGCTCATCCTGCTTGCTGTTAAGTGTCTGCTGTATACTGATAATTACAGCACAGTTCTATATATGCAACATATTTATGTATTTAAGCATATAAATGAACTAAAAATACTGAGAATGTCTTCCAAATGTTTTCAAATGAGACAAACCAATTTAACTTTAAAAATTTAGTTTGAAGTTGTGAGTGCACTGTTTCTGCCATAAGCACAGCCTGTTTTATGATGGTACATTCAATCAATATATATGTATATATAATTTCAATTTCTGGGTGTTTTCATGCACATTTGAAATAATATTATTTGATCGAGAAAACAATCACTAAGATAGAGCCCTATGGCTAAGAAATGCACCCTAAATTATATCATCATAAGCCGTGGGCAAACATCTTCTATACTCTGTTTACACCCAAGGCTACCTACAACATTTCCTCCTTTCTTCTTAATAAATATCAGCAATAATACTTCATCAACACAATGAAACAATCTATATTAATGAATGTCCCCTTTTTGTCAACTGAAAGAGAAAATGATTGGCTCATTCAGACAACATGAAGATGATGTTGGATGATCTTTCCAAGATTTTACTCTGGTTTACAATGATTAGTAAAGTACAGTCATCAGAATCAAGGAAATTTTATCACAAGCTGCCACAGGCTAGAAAGGAAAAAAGTGGATTTTTTGCCCATATCTTGTGATGATGCCTAAATGAGTATTGGTTACTGATCCATTGGACACATTATAAATTACCTGATTAGTGTTATGATTGTCAATACTCTTTCTGCTATTGTAAGTTTATGTTTTGTGATCTTTATAAAAAAATCCCATCAGATTTTAAAAAATGCACCAAGAAATAAAAAAAACATCCAATTTATTCAATTCTAATTTAGAGGTGTGAATTTGATACAAATTACTTGAGTTTCTCTATATGAAGGTCCAGCTCCTTCATGGCCTGATCCAGCCCAGAATTCTTCTTCCCCTTCTGTAGCGCTGTAGGGATTGCCTTGGACAGAAGAAAGCACTGAGAAGGCGGCACCCAAGATCTGAAATTCATAAAGACATAAATACAACAGCACACTGTAAAAATACTCAAGAACTAACCCCCAGACCCCGAGCCAACCATCCCCCATACCAGACCCCAAGCCAACCAACCACTAGTCATCAGGCAAAACTTTTCCATTAAAATTCCATGTAACATTTGCTTATGCAGATGTTTGGAAGTTTTTCAATCTTTCTTTTGATCAATCCTTAATCATTTGACAAAATACATTCTCTTGCTAATACACGTATCTTATCATGTTTAGCAAAGTTCAGATAGTATTCATGAATGAAATCAGTTCTTGGAATACATGTACATCATATATTATGCAAACGAGTAATTAATTTTTTTAAAAAGTGATTACAAGATTTTATCACAACTTGTCCCCCCAAAAGCTAAATAAGGATAGTATAAAGGTAACTCACCTGTCATGAGCCCCGAAGAAACGAACGTCTACCTCTCCATCAACCTCTCTTAACACCTGTCCAAAACAAGGAAAACTTGTTACTATACAAGATCTTACACAAGCACTCAATTAAAATGAAATTAATGAAACTAGTCAAATAAATTAAATCTTTATTGGCAACCAATAGACTTAAATTATTTGTTGATGATATTTATAAATTTTATTTCAAAGAAGAGCATAAATGTATGATTCTACATATTGCATGGCAAAAAAATACATATTTAAGTTACCAAGCCTCAGAATAGTGCAGTAAAATGACTTTCAAATACATTTATATACCCTATAGTTATGACTTTCCTTACCATGATGTTAATGATATGGGTATATTAACTTCTATAAATGGATTTGGATTTTTTTAAAAAATTGATTTGCTGCCAGTTGTCAAATTATGTATGTATGTATCCATGTATGTATGTATGTATGTATGTATCTATGTATGTATGTATGTATTAATCAATGTATGTATGTATGTATGTATGTATGTATGTATCTATGTATGTATGTATGTATGTATGTATGTATCTATGTATGTACGTATGTATGTATGTATGTATGTATGTATGTATGTATGTATGTATGAATGTATGTATGTATGTATGTATGTATGTATGTATGTATGTATGTATGTATGTATGTATGTATGTGTGTATGTATGTATGTATGTATGTATGTATGTATGATTAGGATTTTTAACGTAGCTTTAACAATTTTTCAGTCATATCGCTACGATGTCTGCAGTGTGACAGTTTTCTAGTGATGTCTAGCACTGGGGCATCATGCCGCACACATGTAGCATGATGTCCCACCCAGTCACATTATCCTGACACCAGTCTGACCCGTTCTATCTATAAATGGTAGTCAGGTGATAAATATTATTATGAAAAAAGAAACTTTTATGCACATAAGAACTTCATGCTTATTCACATTTTCATGTTTTTAAATTGTGAATACTCTGTGTTCTGATACACCTGTAACTAATGGACACTTTCTTGGCTAAATGTCAATATTTTCCACAGCAGAAACAATGTCATAGTGCATCCATTAGTCGCCATATGATGTGGTACCATAAATAATTAAGTTTTCCAAAATATTTAACAATAGTTAAATATACATTATTTTTAAATTTCCTGAGATATATATTTTGCTGGATATACCAGTGCAAATTTTATATTTTATACGAACTGGGTATACGAAGTTGTTGGTATCACAATATGTATAAAGACAGCTGTCTTCAACATAATGTATCATAACAGCTGTCTTCAATGGTATATATGATCACTGTCTTCGATACAGTGTGTATCATGATAGCTGTCTTCAATACAGTTTGTACCACAACAGCTACCTTCAGTAGTGTATATGACAGCTATCTTCAACACAATGTATCACAACAGCTGTCTTCAATTGTGTACATAACCGTCTTCAATACACAGAATATCATGATAGCTGTCTTCAATACAGTGTGTATCATAACAGCTATCTTCACTATTATCTAACATGACAGCTGACTTTAATACAGTCAACATCACAATAATATAGTGTGTGTGTCACAGCAGCAGTCTTCAGCATAGAATGTATCCTGATAGTTGTCTTTGATAGTATTGTTTTTCATTCATGGTTTTATGCATTTAACAATTTGGCAAATACTACTGTATGTATCAACCGCAACTGCAAACATTGGCAAAAGAAACAGAAATGTAAGTTTAAATCATGCCAGCACCAGATCAAACTGAATGAAATGCCTGCATTCATTGATTCAACACACAAACAGTTATCAGCTCGTTTTCTTACATCAAATTCTGGGGTTGAGATAATGCAAACTGTAGTTAAACATAGTTGGATAATATTCAAGCCTGTAAAATGTCTTGATAAAATGTCAATTTCATACAGTTTGTATTTGCAATTTTTTTTAACACATATACAGATTAACTTATTATCAAATTAATGGTGACAACCATACTCTAATTAGAATGATCATAGTACTCGTGTCTCTGAACTTTTGCATTGACTTGGTTTAATATCAGAAATAATTGACAAATTCTCCGTGATAGGCCCATGCTTGATGGCTGAATTCTTTGGTAACTAATTTGGCAAATGAACAATGCAGGCCAGCAACTAGTAAAACCTCGGATCACTGATCAGTACATCAGTGATGCCATTACAGCAATACCTAGTTTGAAAACTAGGCCATGAACTGTCTTGATTGGCTAGTAGCATCATCTCAGAGCAGAACATAATGGGTACAAAACAACAAATACGTGTACTTTGTCATACCTGCCATATTATCAGGCAGTGTTGTGGGGTTCTGGGGACTCAAAAAGTTTGTTTTGAGGTCCCAAGGGGGTAAGAGCATGTGACTTAACTGGAATCATCCAACTGAGAGTAAGCTATCTTTCACAAATTTTTTATAAAAATTCTCATTTACGGAACTGATGAGAAATAACATTTGTTTTTCAACAAGCATCTTTACAATCGTACTGTAACTAACTCAAACAATCTGTGTTGTTCTACTTACAGTACCTGACCAATGCAAATTAGCTAATTGGATCTCCATCTGCAGTGCTCAAGGGACTTAACATGATGTGATCCTAGCTAGTCTCAGCCAAATAAGTAATCTGTGGAACAAGGGTTGATTATGACTGCTTTATATTTCAATCGACTCCATAATAATCAGTTACATAAACTGCCTCAAGGATAATTTTACATGGGCCCTAAGCAGGATTTTACATGGGCCCTAAGCAGGATTTTACATGGGCCCTAAGCAGGATTGTTTACTGGTTTATACAGACAACATGCTTCTGACATTTGGTGGTGGTGGTGGGAGAGGGGGTAAAATGACTGAAATAAAATAATGTTTTTGGGGTGTGGGTCTGTAAATAAAAAATCTTGTTTGTTTATGTAGTATGTTATGGCAGGTATGTATGAGGTTGGTAGTTAACTAGTGTCAAAACCACCATGAGTGTGGTTCAGTATTTGGCAAAGATGATCAAATTGACAATTTACATGCAAGAAAGTTTATAACTGATACATCAACCCCACTTTCAAAACTTAAGGACAAACAAATGTAGTCAACTAGTAAACCTCATGTACGATATGGGCAAAATAATCCAAGAAAGGTAAGGATCAACTTTTACTCCTATAATGTGCTTCTAGTTGATTACCTTCAATATACAGATGCTGACAATACCAAGATTATAACAATGAACTTTGTTCCACATGTATAAAAAATCAATCTCTTGCCTTTGCTGGCCAAAATGGATATCCCTTCAGCTTAGCCCAGACTAAAGTATGTGGCGTCCTCTGAAAGAAGAAAAAGAAATCCCATTTAAATAACAGGAGCTATTTCTACAGCTTGCCATTGAATATTTCCAAGGTTTTTATTGTGTCTTTCCCCAACCCATTGATCTTGACCTGGGGGTTGAAGTGCTAAATGAATTACATGTTATGTGTCTTTGTGCTATGATTGCGTGTTCACAGTGTGGTAAAAAATGTTAAGAAATGACACTGTAACTGCAATTTGTACAAAAATGACCTCAAAACCTCTAACAGGGACCTAAAAGCATCCCTCTCACTCATGGTTACCACATGGACAAATTACATATTACCAAGATTGGTGAATTACCATTACCAGTTTAGAAGACATGTCCAAGGACAGTGGATGGGTGAACAGACAAATGGACAGTGTTGCAATATACCATGCTAATGCAACGAGATAATAATCAAACTAGGTAGAAATATGTGCTAATTTTGAACAATGTTTTTATTCTTAATTAAATGCATTAGTTTACAGGTATATGATAACAATTACAAAGTTTTTCTTAATTAAATGCATTAGTTTACAGGTATATGATAACAATCACAGTGTGGACTAAACATATTCTCACATTAAATATTTCGAGAAATGTAGAATTCTTCATTACTGTGTAGTTTTCCTTACGATGGAAAGATACAGACATCACAGCGCATTCCATAAAATTGCAAGCAGCTGGTACTAGTAAAGAATTTAAAGTAATGGGTACTTGGGTGTTCCTCAACGAAGGTACAGTGGGAAATAACAAGTAGCTGGTTGCCCTGGGAGATTACAGCAGGTGTATTACAGAGCTACTGGCATTTTGAGAATGCCATTTCATTTTCTCCAAGCCCTAAAGGTGTCTATGTAAGCGGTGTCACAAGTTTAGATTTCATATTAACATTGTATAGGATCCAATGAAAAACACATGTAGTAATATTTGACAACAAACTTTATTTATTGCCATCTGAGGATTTAGTTATGTAGGTGACTGACTACCATTCTTGTTGCTAAATGACATTCCTCTGATCTGACTCTCTTGTTCTGAAAACTAATGCACCATGTCATTAGGCAAACTGTAATCCCCACTGTACATTCTACACAGAGGATCTCAAACGGGTAATGATTTAATACTGAATTTATGAAACGAGTTGTGAGCCTTGGTGAGCAAAAACTGGACATTAATCAACAAGTTTCATAAATTTATATTAAATCAATACTTGTTATCACACAGTGTTTATTTCAGTGGAAATTATTTAGCTGGAAAGAAGAATGAATAATTTAGTTCATTTTGACTTATGTTGCACCTTCATTTGCTGTATGTAAAAATAGTCAAGGAACAAGCATCCTTCCGAATATGAAGAAAAATGTACACAGAACAAAAATCATTGTTCAACACAGAATGTCCAATGTGTCTGATGTTGCAATGTTTGATGCACTACCCGTACAGTTGAAGATCCATGTTTACATAGCCTTATAGCGTTACTTTCACTTTCACTTTCACAACTAAATGTATCATTGATATTGTGATATTCATGTAAAAGATGGTTTACTGGATGCAGAAATTCCCATATTTACTGTATTGTATTTGTGATGGATATTTGCATTGTTTGATTTGGAACAGTAGACTACAGAATATGGACACAAATTTCATTTTGACTCTGAATTGCATCACATATTAACAGCATATATAGGCAGTGGTTGGACAAACTTCTGTCAGTTTGGAGACCGGTTTTTGTCCATATTCTTCTGTGAACAGAGGTAAATTTATTTACTTCTGTAAGTTAATGTTTAAATCTTGTATATAGGGTGGAATCCATGCTAGAGATATACCGCCTCATTCAACCCCCACCCCACACAAGCCCTTATTTTTATTTGTTGTTATTGTTTCTGTCTTGTGGTTTTAGCATTTTTCATGTTATGATTTTTGTTGTTGTTGCTTTAAGGTTTAAAGCCATTTTGAGCACAGGATAGGCTATACATGGCAGCCTGTATAAATTGTGGAAGAAGAACCAGGGAAAACCCCAGAAAGAGCCACTGACCTATGAGAAGCTGCCAGCAAGCTCTCTCACATACCCACTTTGGCTGAGCCTGAGACTCGAACCCATGCAGACAGGTGAGATGGCAGTGATCTGTAATGGTAAACGCTTTGGACCACTCAGGGCCCCTCATGTTATGATATGTTATACATGACATAACAAACCCATGTGGGGGTAAATTAGCCATACTGAAGCAAAGGAGACCATTTTCTCCCCAATTCCTTTTTGCGAGTCAATTAAAAAAATGGCAGCGAAAAATGCTCGTTGAAAACAAAAGTTCCAGAAGGCAGGGTTAAAAAAGTTTTCCCACTATTGCAGCCAATCGATAAAGAGAATACAGCACAATAACTTCAAGGGGTTATTTGGACCAATCAAAATCATATAAAGTGATATTTTAACATGTGTTAATATTAAAAATATTAAACTTTACACATTATAGGAAAACTATACCTACTATGTGATACAAGTGATCTACATGTGGCACATTTAGCTGCTATTTGATATGAATGCTTAACTGCGTGTACACTGCAGTAAGGTGTGCATTATACAAGGGTCCCATGCCATAACACATAAAGTGTATGGTACTGTCATGAACTGGGGTAAATTATACGTAAAAATAGACTTCAGCTA
This sequence comes from Sinohyriopsis cumingii, assembly GCA_028554795.2. Classification (NCBI taxonomy): domain Eukaryota; kingdom Metazoa; phylum Mollusca; class Bivalvia; order Unionida; family Unionidae; genus Sinohyriopsis; species Sinohyriopsis cumingii. The sequence goes on from CM068837.1 coordinate 36,615,131, forward strand.
ATAAAATTGGACATATAGATATGATAATGTTATATCAGGGACCTTGATGTATCTGGGACTGAGCTGTATTAGGGAACTTGTTATATCTGGGACTTTGTTATATCAGTAACCTTGCTGTAATTGGGGCTGTTTTATTTAAGAGATTTCAGAGGCTGCGTAATATGAAGACTCATTATAGTGAAGAATCACTGTACATGTGTAAATAATGGTATTTGTTTCATTTGCTGTCAATTTATTCTAAATATTAGCAAAATTTATGTTGTACTGTAAATGAAAAGTCAAATTATTTTCTGCATGAAATGTACTGTTAATTCCTTTATTTCTGTGGGTATCAATTTTCATTGTTTTGAAGGTAGAAAAAAAAAAACATTTTGGGGGGTACTGATGTCATTATTGACCTGGGAAGTGGTTCCATTGTTGCCATTTATTTTATTCCACAAGAAAATTATTGTTCATTGCATATCTAAAATGTCTCGTTTAAATTGACCATATAAACCATGAAAATCAGTACTTGACCACATAAAACTTGAAAATAAAATACTTGACCACAAAAACCATTAAAATAGGTACCCATTAGCTCTCAGTATTTTAGGTCACTTGGATGTTTTTGCCTCTTGACAGCATAATGAAAAATGTCATGGATTTTGTCCAAACTCAATGTGTGAAACAAACAAACATGCAATCAAACAAACAAACTGACAAAAGAACATTCTAGAACATTCTCAGAGGCTAACAAAAATTAAAACTTTTCTTGTTTGTCCAATGGACAGATTTAAAAAAACAAACAAAATAGATTTGAATGGATAGACATGAAGTTTTATCGAGTTCAAAATTAAACCAATTTTCAACAAAAACGTTTCCTCATGTCATAAACCAAACAAAGATTTCAGCTTAGACTTACCTTTACAAAACATGTTGTACCCTATAAATATGTTGAAAGAATTATATTTGCTTGTGTACATAAAACCCATCTAACTGCAAAAATCAAAATGGATCCAGGTCTGCTGTCATACAATGCATCAGTTATGGGTACTGTTATGAGATGCCATTAATGAATACAGGTTTGCATAACTAAACAATAAATAAACAGTAAGCATATCAGACCCACTTTCTCAAAGCCCATTTTAATCAAATTGTCATGTGTGCTAATAAGCCCATACATGAAATGGTTTAAGGGTGACTGTTTTCATGTCAACTGAGACCATATTGAAAATGTTCATCTCCATTGTCCTCCAATTAATTTAATTGTATAATTTTCTGTACATCTCCACTGTCCTCCAATTCATTCAACTGTATAATCACCTAAACATCTCCACTGTCCTCCAATTTATTTAACTGTATAATCACCTTTACATCTCCACTTTCCTCCAATTCATTTAATATAATTACCTGTACCTCTCCACTGTCTTCCAATTAATTTAACTTCTCAATCGCTGTGGTGAATACCACTCATGAAGTTGCATTTTGCAACAATACCATTGGCATCAGTCATGATAATACATGCTTTAATAGCACTGCCATTCACACACTTTATGGACTGAATTTTGTACAAGGTCAAGGTCTCCCATTAACATGGGGTTCTCATGCAACAATTTTGGCAGTCTTGTCAGGTTTACAGTCACTGGCTTTGTTCAAGGGCCCTATCCCGATTATTTGAGAATTTTATGCTTCACCTGAATCTCTAAAACCACCGAGAACCTAATTACTCAAGATTACAACAGTGTTATTAAATGTGTTAACTCAAACATCTGGGGAAAAAAAGCCAGGATTTTATTTCATATCTCCACATTTATGCCAGATGTTAGCAACAAATAAGCTAATTACTCAACTTAATTAATGCAGTATCAATAAACCATTCTCCAAACCATGAAAGATTTTCCATCCCTTTTTCCCCCAGCCATGCCCAACTCCATTTATTACCTTCCCAATTACCAAAGCAGCATGATAACCAAGCAGAACTTGCGGAATGATTTATGATAAATGAATGAAAGTATAGCTGATTATTGGTGACGTGTATAAAAACTTGCACTATAGGGCAATGTCATTACTGTATTTGATTGCTACAGAAAAAATCACATCAGTGATCCTGCCAGATTAGAAAATGGTTGGGATCTTAGTGGTATTTATGCTAATGTTAACATTATTTGTAGTTCACGACTGATGTAAAATGTTATTTTCAAGAACGTGTACAAAATTCTGGATAATAATTGATGAAATAAACTCAAAAAAGCAGACTGTTTGTATTTTGCTAAATGACTGTAAACCTCTTTCTCCCTGTGAAAAATTCAATGATTTTAAATAAATTTGGAAAATGGTCTTGGGTAACATCACCTATATGAAAATCTGTCTCGGTATGAAAAACTTTGAGATGTTTTTCAAGCAATACTCATTTCATTAGCACATGCAAGTGCATGCTATAAAAATTATTGGAATTATAGAAAAGATGCATTACAACTCAAAATGAATTTGCCTATACATCCTGATTTCAGGTACCACAAAGAAGGGGAAAGTACTTACACAAGGCTCAGAGAACCATTCATCATTCTTCCTGATGCAGGAATTAAGGTAGCAGTCTGGACACAACTCAATCTCATTCATCTGAAAAATTACGGTAGAAATTATTTGCCCCGATAAAAAAGTGTGTGTGTGTGTGTGTGTTAGGAAAAGAGAGACAACACTACAGTAATGCGAAAATCAAATATACTATACAGATCTTTCCAACCCTAGAATACATCAAGGCATCATCATAAGGGCAGACAATAAGACCAAGATCATAGGAGATCAATTTTCATGCAGTCAACAGACCTGTCCTGAATGCTATTACCAACCACTGCATGTTAATTTTCAAAACATGTGGCAAGTATCACTGTAATTTATCAGACCTGCCAACCCTGACGAGATCATCTCTAGTAAGGCATTTGATTTTTTTCTGTATGTTTGACCAGTTTTCACTACTTTGTAACAAAAATATCATAAACTGCTATTGTAAAGCTGAAAAACTTATTTAAAGGTTCGGTAATCAAAGCATGCAGTGACAGTAAACATTATGTTCAACTGAAAAGTTTTTAAAAGTACATGTAGACCTTATTTACCACTAGTATATTTACACAAACTTCAGTTAAAAACCCTATGCAGCTCAATGGCTTGTTGATATCTCTCAATCTGATATCTCTTTGAATATTTTTCCATTTCACATGATGACCACAATCATATCTCCCAACACAAGACACTCAAATTGGCATGTGATGTCCAATAAAAGTAATAGCGTCCCTTCCAGTATTTATTTGCTTGAATCTGAGTACTCTGTTTTATTCTTCTGTGCTAATTATTAACTCTTCTTATGAAGCTTATTTTCCCAACATGCATCACTTACTGGACACCATTAAATTTTTTATATAATCAAGGTCAGATAATACAGACATTCTGCATGAAAAAATATGTGCATTTTAAAGCATTTGCTGTCAAGTTAGTCTGGTTCCCTGATTAATACTACTAATTCTAATATGAAACACAGATTCAAATCAAACATGGATGAACCAATTATCTGGATATTTTGTGAACAATCATTTTTCCATAGTGTTTGCTTTCATTCCACTAGTTAACATTTTAAGGGTCATTTTCATAAGACTTCTGGCAAAATCATAAGGGTTGGCAAGTTTGATGTATGTAGATGATGGCACCCAGACTTGCCCCATATTTGCTGTATACTGCATGTAGATCATGGCCCCCAGACATATCTCACATTTGCTCTGTAATGTATGTAAATCATGGTCCTCAGATGTAACTTGTATTTACTCTGTAATGTATGTAAATCATGGTCCTCAGATGTAACTCATATTTATTCTGTAATGTAGATCATGGCCCCTAGAATGAACTCACATTTGCCCTATAATGCATGTAGTTCATGACCCCAAGACTTACCTCATATTTACACTGTAATGTATGCAGATTACATGGCTCAAAATTAGGATTTTTTTCTTCTCACTAACCCAAAGGATCATCAAAATACAATTTCTACTCATCCTACTAAAGTCCAATGAAAGCCTGTTCTGTTTCTAATTCAAGATTTCTTGTTCATTAACATCACTGCAACATAATACAAATTGTATTTCACCACCATGACTCAGAATGAATTACCCCCCACACTTTGTATTTTTCCCAATATTATGCCAAATGTGGACAACTTCACATCATCAGCTGGGTCATACTACAGACATTTTGGAATTTTCAGTATATCTGATAATTTCTCTTCCCTTGATCATACTTGTGATCATGCTCTCTCATTATCACCTAATCTCTGTCATTTTGATCGTGGCTGCGTACCTTGAAAATACTGCCACATGTTTAGAATTGTCAGTGAACAACGCACTTAAATGTTGAACAAATAATATAAATACTAAAACACACTGTTCAGTTTAATTCTAGATTAATTGGCACCCTTTTCCAATTAGTCATTATTGCCTGGGACCCTGTTCTTTTTGTAAAGATCAGTAACGAAATATGTGCTTGGGGGCAGTACATCAGGCTAGTTCCACATGCACAAAGACTGCTTTGACTAATTACATTAATTTACTCGAGTGGTTTGTCACCTATCAATTTGTGCCTCGAGTACTTTTTGTACTTCATCCAATGCGGGTCATCAATTAACAGATCAATTAACTATTAAAGGGATTGCAACTCACAACTACTTTTTAACTGTTTATGATAGAGACTGATGATAATTTTCACTTCTACAACATATTAGTGGTGCCTTGGTTTTGGTGATCCATGAGCAAATTCTCTAACCACCGGAGAACAGATCAGCATTAACTTCAGCCCAGAGATTATTGCTCTCATTGCCCCCAACTTACATCGTGTTTGCTCTGTAATGTATCTAGATCATTGCCCCCAACTTACATCGTGTTTGCTCTGTAATGTATCTAGATCATTGCCCCCAACTTACCTCATGTTTGCTCTGTAATGTATCTAGATCATTGCCCCCAACTTACATCGTGTTTGCTCTGTAATGTATCTAGATCATTGCCCCCAACTTACCTCATGTTTGCTCTGTAATGTATCTAGATCATTGCCCCCAACTTACATCGTGTTTGCTCTGTAATGTATCTAGATCATTGCCCCCAACTTACCTCATGTTTGCTCTGTAATGTATCTAGATCATTGCCCCCAACTTACATCGTGTTTGCTCTGTAATGTATCTAGATCATTGCCCCCAACTTACCTCATGTTTGCTCTGTAATGTATCTAGATCATTGCCCCCAACTTACCTCATGTTTGCTCTGTAATGTATCTAGATCATTGCCCCCAACTTACCTCATGTTTGCTCTGTAATGTATCTAGATCATTGCCCCCAACTTACATCGTGTTTGCTCTGTAATGTATCTAGATCACTGCCCCCAACTTACCTCATGTTTGCTCTGTAATGTATCTAGATCATTGCCCCCAACTTACATCGTGTTTGCTCTGTAATGTATCTAGATCATTGCCCCCAACTTACCTCATGTTTGCTCTGTAATGTATCTAGATCATTGCCCCCAACTTACCTCATGTTTGCTCTGTAATGTATCTAGATCATTGCCCCCAACTTACCTCATGTTTGCTCTGTAATGTATCTAGATCATTGCCCCCAACTTACATCGTGTTTGCTCTGTAATGTATCTAGATCACTGCCCCCAACTTACCTCATGTTTGCTCTGTAATGTATCTAGATCATTGCCCCCAACTTACCTCATGTTTGCTCTGTAATGTATCTAGATCATTGCCCCCAACTTACCTCATGTTTGCTCTGTAATGTATCTAGATCATTGCCCCCAACTTACATCGTGTTTGCTCTGTAATGTATCTAGATCATTGCCCCCAACTTACCTCATGTTTGCTCTGTAATGTATCTAGATCATTGCCCCCAACTTACATCGTGTTTGCTCTGTAATGTATCTAGATCATTGCCCCCAACTTACCTCATGTTTGCTCTGTAATGTATCTAGATCATTGCCCCCAACTTACCTCATGTTTGCTCTGTAATGTATCTAGATCATTGCTCCCAAATTTACCTCATGTCTGCATTGTAATGCATGCAGATCATTCTCCTCAAATTAACCTCATGTTCTAATGTATGCAGATCATTGCCCCCAAACTTACCTCACACTGTAATGTATGCAGATAGTTGCCCCCACATTTACTGTGCACTTTAATGTATGTAGATCATTGAACTCCTAACTTACCTCACACTCTAAAGTATGCAGATCATTGAACTCCTAACTTACCTCACACTCTAATGTATGTAGATCACTGTCCCCTAACTTAGGCCATATTGTAATGTGTGTAGATCATTGTGACCAAACTTACCTCATGTTTACAAATCTTGATAATCATTTTAGCACTGCTGCTTAGCTTGTGATGGGCTGAAAAATACAGAATGATTAAAATTATTCTCTAATATACTTTGGATAAAGTTCTGTGCACTGTGGCTGAACCGTGAAAAGCAGAGGAAAAAATGTCTCTTTCTAAAACCAATGAATTGGAATTCATAAGAATGCTTTAGTACGGCATTTTGTCAAGATTTATTTTATGCATGTATATGTTGGTTCATCATAAAAACTTGTTATACAAATATATTTTATGGTTGCATGTCTTTATAGGTCAAACAGGAAATTCTCTATAGCCAGAAATTATCAACAGCAATGTTCATTATAGCATAGGACCACTGTGTGTATCTAAAATGTCCTTGAACTTAAGAATTTAATACTGTTAAATTTGTAACAGAATTAATAAGAAACTGATGAACATTCCTTACTGTAAAAAACTACAAAGTACCAGCACAGTGAGAAATGACTGCATTATGTACCACTGGAAAAATATACAGCTGTAAACCGGCAATACCCATGCACCTCTGTTTGTCTGCACATGTCTATCTCACTCTATCTGTGTGTGTGTGTGTGTGTGTGTGTGTGTATATATGAATATATATGAATGATACCTGAGCTGTTGAGACTACTATATGTGCTATGGTATAACTTGTTGAATATTCTGTGCAAGAAATGTTAAACAAATGAATACAACATTTTTTTCTTCTTCGCCCTTTGTTTTATCTTGAGCATACTCACTGCCATTATAAATGATGCAGTTGTGCAGGATCCACTTGGCATCAGCAAGGAATGCCTCTGTACAACCATACACTTTCTTCTTGATGTTCTGTGCACACAAAAAAACGAAATTTGTAAAGAATCATCAAGTCTCTACCCTCTCCTCAAGTCACAGCCCAAATGGAGCAGATACAAAATACAACCAAGAAATGATACATTAAAGATGTTACTACTCCAATAATGTTCAACAATTCTTCAAACATTGTATGACAATATAATTCATAATCTGCCTGCTGGTTTAATCAATTATCATTGCTCTGGGACATGAGCTATTGGAAACAAGTAAAAAATATTCTCTATTTGTTCATCACAACAAAATCTGCTAGATTTGTCCTTATACTGGTTAAAAATCAAAATCATATGAATTAACAACAGCGTACAGTGAATTTACTACTGTATGAACAGTACCAATTTTCAAAGTGTAAATTTTTCATGAAGTACTGATTTTCATGGAGTAGCAATTTTCATGGAGTACCAATTTTGACAGGGTGCCATTTTCATGGAGTACCGATTTTTCCAGAGTACCGATTTTCATGGAGTACCAATTTTCATGGTGTAACAATTTTTATGATGTACCAATTGTCATGGATTCTGTCCTTGTCAGAACAACATATTTTATAACAAAATAATTATCATTCTATAAAAGCAATGGGACCCCTCATTCAATTGATGAATTTAAGTAGCCATAAAAATTATAATAATTTCCTCAAAAATCCCCAAATTCCTAAAATCAATACCTACCAAAATAACAAAACAAACACAGTATTTAAAAAGTCCATAACTTTTAAATCCAAATGCAGAATACTTCCATTAAAATGTGTAAGACAAATGCACTGATTTGTAATAGATGACTGATTTGTTCATCTCTATCATATTGTTTAAAAGTGGTGATATTAACAGGGCAGGCTGATTGACAGTGATGTTAACAGGGCAGGCTGATTGACAGGGCAGGCTGATTGACAGTGATATTAACAGGGCAGGCTGATTGACAGGGTTAAACAGGGCAGGCTGACTGACAGGGTTGGACTGAAACCATGTTCAGAGTTTTAAAAGAAAACTTTTCACAGGATCTTAGATCCTCTCTCACCTTTTCTAAAATGCTGAGATCCATGGGATTAAAGATGTAGTCAGTATAGTTGGGGACGACACTCAGGTCCACTGGCTTAATGAACGGCACAGCCTGGATACAAAACAAATATACAATTTTTGAGTAATTACAAATTCTTGATATTAAACATAATTTTGATTATTTCAACTGCAAGAATATTCTTAAACTCATGTACAAAACTCCTGATATCTAGATAGACTGCGCTAACAACTGATGAACATTTCGGATAAAGAAAATTCTTATGCATGCATGCATGTACATAGGTTACAGGTGAAACATAACATACCTGGCTACAAAGCTGAGCAAAAGTTATTTGTAAACTGGTAAAGGTAAAAAAATGCAATACATTTTCAGGTAGATGAAATGTTCCAAAATCAAACATCAGAACTGTGCAAACCCCGTAGCCCAACATCCCATTTTCTAAGTCACACTGGTAAGATTTTCTAAGTTTTTTTTTCCTGTTGTAAAAAAGTTAAGTAAGTTAACAATACCAGGTCTTTTTCTCAAATAACCAAGATTACAGGTGAGTAAATATGGGATTTTTTTTCTTTTTCTTTAAAAAGCAAACCCTGGGCAAGATACAAAACTATACAGTGGAACCTTATTAAATATACAAATCAGCCAACTTTCGCAAAGATGCTTGGTCGCTAACTGAAAATTTTGCACAGACAACCGTTTTTGTTCTTTCAGTCATAGCAACCCTGGCATTTGACCTTTTAATCTCGAAATGTATAGGGTACATCATTACCACATGTGATGTGGAAATATTACTATTGTGCAAAATAATGTGTTTCTTCTTTCAGTCAGTGAACTTGATCTTTAACCTTTTGACCCAAGTGCAAGCTATCTACAAAGTTTGGTCCACATTTATGTAGTGGTTTTTATCTCACACCTTTTGATGTGAAAATTGACAGGGATCTTCTATACCCACAAGTGTGAGCCATGCACAAAGATTGGTGACAATAGATGGTAGAGAACAAATTATTGTGCTGAAATCATTTTCTATTTTCAGTCACAGTGACTTTAGTCTTTTACTTTTAGAATCCAATACAGGTGTGGTTCTTCCTTACTCCAAGTGCAAGCTGTTAACAAAGTCTGGATACCATAGGTTGTGGACAACTCAAGTTATTGTTCTGAAACAAACTGGTAGCAACTGTGTCTCATTTTTAGAAATATTTTTATCTAACATGCCAAAACAGACAATTACATATTTAATGTGTAAAATTTCAACAATTTTCACACTACAATAGACTAGGAATGGCTGGTCTTTTCTGTAGCAGGAGATCTACCTTAACAAAATACATAGATTAAGTGTTATCATGTTATTATCAAAGTTTCTCAGGTTTTCCTCACTGGTCACCCAAGTTATTTTAAAAAGGCCTTGTATACCTTAGGTATTGTTAAAAGAACCTTTAATTTCCTTTACTTTGGTTTATGATTGATCTGTGTGATTTGGCTCATAGAGTAAACAGCTTGCCATGAATCCAACATCATCACCACTGAGCTATTGTGACTCACAGCAACTGATACAGAAGTTATCATATATATCCTGCTCACAAGTCAGGTTCAATTGCAAACAACACAGACCCTGATATGGCACTGCATAATGTGCAAGCAGATCAGGGTCTACACTTTCTATTGTAGTTATTATTCCCAAAAGACCATATAGATCCTGATCTGTGACAAACTGATCAGGGTCTATGTTGTCTGTTGTGGTGATCATTCCCAACAAACATTACAGATTTTGATCTGCCAGTGACAACAGATCAGGGTCTATGGATTTTGAAGTTTGATTTGACTTCCAAGCAAGCACAGGGATCAAGTGGCTTTCATAAAGTTGTTGTTGTTGCTGTTTTTGTGGGACTTAACGCCATTTTTCAGCAAACGAGAGGATATACATGGCGGCCATTATTAATGGTGTAGGAAGAACCCAGGAAAACCCCGGAAAGAACCACCGATCCACGAGAAGCTCATACCCACATTGGCTGAATCCGAGACTCAAACTGCCGCAGAAAGAGGTGAGAAGGCAGTGATCCATAATGGAGAGCGCTTTAGACCACTCGGGGCCCTTTTCAAAAAGTTAAAAATACAATCTTAACATGGTCATCAAAAATAACATTGAAGAGACAAGAAATTGTACCCATGTCTTACCATTAAAGAAAAGAGATCTACCTACCCCTTGATGCTGCATCCGCTCCAGAGCATATTTGAGTAGCATACACAGTGTGTCTAATGATATCATGCTCATGGCCTTGGAGCGAGTGTCCACGCACTCTGCTCTCATGATTTTCTAAAATGAAAAACATATGGATTGGTTTGTGGTTCTAAAACTCACACAAAAAAAATGAAATATTGTATTATCAGATGATGTCATTGTTTTAACCCATTTCAGATTAGTCATATTGATAATACTAAAAATATCATATCACGATATCATAATTCAAAGACATTTTGCAAGGTTAATACAGATCAGAAGAACTAAAATTCAATAACTTTTTAATGACTAGTTTAAGCCTTCAAGGACTCCTCTCAGTCTCAAGTGTTTTATACTACCTGTTATCAATTTAAATACAAGAAGCAAAGATAAACACAATAGTGATCTAAATAAATGTAACGAAAAAATGGGAAAAAAATTATATTAAAGTCACTGTAACTGGACCCGAATATATAACACTATTCATTAACTGCAGTACTTTCTCCGAGCAACTCTAGTGTTTTCATTTCCTTTTCTTCATCTTTTCTCTTCCTGTCTGCTGGCTGAACACTACTGCAGACATCCATAATATCTCAGCTTTCATTAAACATGTTTGCATTAAACCCTTCACCAAAAGTGCACCCCCCATTTTCAGCTGATGAGTGCATATAAACTGCAGACAACACAGATGATGTATTCTTATAATGACCACATTTACATATCTGGGTCTTTCTGACTTTGAATGCAGTCATTGTAAATATTGGCACTCAGCTGCTACTTGAAGTCTTTGAATTTGCTGCCCAGCTTATGCATTATTTTCATGTGCTCTTAAAACATGCATACAAACCATTTATTAACAGACTAAAGTTTTATTTTACAGTGTTGCATATTATTAAAAAATCCAGCATGTGTTTGTGTGTCATTTGGATTTCTTAAAGTAGCTTTAACAATTTTAATCATATCACTATAATGTCTGCAGTGTGGCATTTTATAGTGATGTCTAGCACTGGGACATCATGCCACAGACACCAGGATGACCAGTCCTAACAATGACCTCTTAATGCTAAGCACCTAGCGAGGCAGCTGCTAGTACCATTTGTATAAGTCTTTAGTCTTACTTGGTTGGGGTTCAAACCTGCAACCTCTGAATTAACAGAAGTATGAATTTACATTGAATATACAAAGTACTACTGTGTATGGATTCTGAAAGGCATCAATAATGTCATGCAGTTTTACTATGCAAATTTTATGAAAAGTTACATGAAAATAGGATTATGTTAAAACTGTCATACTGGACTACTTAGTTCCTGTGTTGCACTTACAGATTACAGAACAGCAATGATTTTTGGTAAGTTTTCAATTTTCTGTTCTTTAAAAAGGCAGAGTTGCCAACCCTCCAGACTTGCAATTTGTGAAAAGTGGGATAAAAATTAGTCAATTTTGAACACAATTTGTGAAATATTATATTGTGACACTAACTCCATCCGCTTCGATGGTCAGTACTGCATTATATCAAAATCCCCAAATAATAACTTAAACATATTATTTACTCTGATTACATTTACACATATTTGCAGCTAAATTTATTGATATACACCAACTTCATACTATCTGTCATGATATGATGCTGTGGCAGTCTTGAATTTCCTCAATCAGGCCATGGTAAATTTGTTTTCAAAACAGTTCAGGCTTCTTGCCTGCTAGTAAATCTTGATAACTAAAATTGCTGCAAATTTTCAGCACCTAAGGAGGCCCTTAAAGTTTGTCTTATTTTTCCTCACAATAGGAAAGAATCTTCCACTGTCACTGTTGCTGATCTCTAGCTGAGAAAGACAAGTTATGTTCAACAAGAAAACTCATAAACAATGCTTCAGCACTAGTAGGATGCAAGACTTAAGTAGGTGGCTTAAAGTACTCCAAAATGAAATCTGCTTGGGGTACTATAGCAGTGTGCTGTTTTGCATCATTCTGCTACATACCTCCAATGGTTCGTTTTGTAGCTTACAATGTATCTTTCATAATAATATTACTACATGGTACATATATGACAGGTAAATTATAAGCAACAATACCAGCCCTTGTGCACATTCCCAATTGCAAAATTCTCTGCACACTACTGTGCGAAATGCATAATGTACATCGATGTTTGATGGCGTAACAATAGGCCAAATTTTGGTTTACTCTGATCTATACTTTTTGTGGCATACAAATATTTTTCCTTGGAGGAGAAAACGTTTTAACTGCAGTGTAGCTTGTAGCTTAATTACTAAATGGCATTAATCCAAAAGATGAAACGTCGAACAGTGAACAATTAGTGGTGTCGGCGCATGCGCGGAAAACTGAACTAAAGCAAATTACGATACATGTTAATCTTTCAATCTAAAACATTCCAACACTCAAAACAGCTGTCTTCATGTAGTTTCCCAACCTTTATGTGCTTTTTGCTACCAATGTGCTTCCTCACATCATCTCTGCCACCATGCCCAATGCTAAATTTTTTGGCACACTGTGTGCAAAAAGCATGATGTATATCGGTATTTGATGGCTGAATGCTTGGCAAATGTTTGGTATACCTAAAAGTAAACACTTTTTGTGCAATAAATTTCTTTTTTTGGTGGTGGTGAAAACGTTTTAAAGATGCGATGCCGAACAGTAATTCTAATCAGTGTTGGCAGCACGTGAGCAGAGAAAAATTCCAGTTAGGCCCCAGTTTCTTTTAAAAGCATTTGCAAAACTACTTTTATACATATAGATTAAAATACGCTAAAATGCTTGCTACCAGGCCAACAATACCAACTCGCTATAGTTCTACTAATATCGCGACTAGCAGTGCCAAACCATTTTGGCAACGACTGATATCATGACTAGCACTTAATGGGAAAATTTAAAATACTTGAGAATTGGGGAATTCGTGATTTTTTGGCATGCGGCATGAATGTGTGAATTCTTTAGAAATTCATGAAATTCATGCCAAAATCGTGAGGGTTGGCAGCTATGAAAAGGGGATAGGAGGGGGCAATAAGTAGTAGAGTAGGGCCAATGATTAAGAAGTATATGGTATGTTTGGCCAGTGAGATAAAAATGGCTGACCTCACACTCTGGGCAGACCCAATCCTGTGGCAGATCACTGTCGAGTCCCAGGCATTTGGTGTGGTAAACTCGTGGACACAGTTCACAGCATACCACCATCCCTTCCCTATGGCACAACCAGCAGAAATAGTCATTACGGTTGTCCTGAAAAGGAAGCAATTTATTACTGTCAATTACCAATTCTCACAAGAATAACACATTTTTCAAGGTAAAGAGTGTATTGGAAAAGAGAATTCATACTGTACACCATTGATAAAATTTCACTGCCTCACTCTTTAGTACAGTACTCCCTCATTATAATGATGTCAATGGGAGCCATAGCATACATTGGCTCACAGTGAGATTGTCTTATAATGGAGTACATGATACTGTACTCACTCTCTATAATGATGTCAATGGGAGCCATAGCATACATTGCCTCACAGTGAGATTGTCTTATAATGGAGTAAATGATAATGTACTCCACCATTATAATGATGTCAATGGAGCCATAGCATACAATGCCTCACACTGAGATTGTCTTATAATGGAGTAAATGATAATGTACTCCACCATTATAATGATGTCAATGGGAGCCATAGCATACCATGCCTTACAGTGAGATTGTCTTATAATGGAGTACATGATACTGTACTCATTCTTTATAATGATGTCAATGGGAGCCATAGCATACATTGCCATACAGTGAGATTGTCTTATAATGGAGTACATTATACTGTACTTACTCTCTATAATGATGTCAATGGGTGCCATAGCATACCATGCATTACAGTGAGATTGTCTTATAATGGAGAACATTATACTGTACTCCCTCATTATGATGCTATCCATGGAAGCCATAGAGTATAGTGTCTATAGTGAGACTGCCACTTGTCAGCTTAGGAACTTACTCAAAATTCCTGATTTTTTTTCAAGACTGACACACTAACTTCCCAAAAACTTTTCAGTGTATATCATTTTGCCAAAATCAAAAGAAAAACCAGCAAAGCTGAACATGTTATAAGGCAAACTCTATCATGGTCATCAGTTCACACATGGATCGCTGACAAAATACAACTGATTAACAGATATCAACAGTCAAATGAAAAACAACTGATAATATTGTATCTTCCATTTTTCTCAACTTAGTATGTCGGTAAAAAAAAAGTCACATTAAAGTTTTATCATGTTTTCTTATGCAAGAGTGAGCAGGGATTAGAATAAATATTTCAAAAGGTCAACTGCTGGTTGAAGACCTAATTCTAATCCATGAGATATTTAAAAGCACAATGAGGCAGTTTGTCTTACCTCTCCAGAACCATCATTTCTGCCAATTTTCCTTTTCTTGGGTGGCGGATTCTGTGACGCTGAAGATTCTGACGCTCCTGCAGACCCAAGACGTCTTTTTCCAGCTGACGAGACCTGCTGTGTCTCTGAGGCAACAAAGTTACTAAATTATAATCAAATTTGGTCACAATTTTTGAAGAACATGTGTAGAGTAAACACATTTGGTAAGAAACTGAAGTTTTAAATTTTAAGAAAGTGATTAAGAATGCTTTTTATGTACAAAAAACAAAAGTGCATCTTAGATACGATGTTGTATAGATGATATCGTTAGCAGCAATTCTAGCAGATGGCCGGTGGATTTTATTTCTGATTATATTTGGGTGCAAAACAGCTGAAATAAATCCTTAAGAAAATATCAATCAACATATTAACAACAATAGCAAAAGCCATGCTTTTTCAGTGTTATTTATAGCAGTAGTTTATTTGCTGATTTTGTTCCAGTAAGCATTGTAAAAATTGGCACAAGTTACTAAATCTGCAAAGGACCAGCTGCCAGCCTGTCCATCATGCAAGTAAACTGATGACTTCCAAGTCCTGATGTCAACATTCCACTAAAAGTAATTGATCATGATCACTTAGGTATACAGTGTAGCATCTAGGCTTGCCTCTGAGTGGGTCATGTGGCATGTGGTCTTTGTATACATAATTGCATCTAGGTTTGTGGTCATGTGGCATGTGGTCTTTGTATACAGTATTGCATCTAGGTTTGTGGTCATGTGGTATGTGGTCTTTGTATCTAGTACTGCAACAAGGTTTGCCTCTGTGGGTCAAGTGGGTTGTTACCTTTGTATACAGTACTGCATGTATGCTTGCCTTTGAATGGGCCAGGTGGCATGTGGCCTTTTGTTACATCTAGGCTTGTCTTTGAGTGGGTCAAGTGGCTTGTGACCTTTCTGTGCTTTGTACAGAGTTTTGCATGCTTACTACAAAAAAATGCACTTAAACATGCAAGAATGGTGATGTCAGATCCCAATGATATGAAATACGAATATCAGTTTTATAAAAATCAGAATATGCAACAAAATATAAAATAGAATCAATTAACAATTTAACCATACAATTTAATTTCAGCACTAAACCTTACTAATTTCAATGCGAGTTTTCATTGAAATCTGCTTCCACAGTCATCCTTCGTGCCATATACCACATTTACATCCATTGAGAAGAGACTGTAAAGGCATGATACTGACATAGTGTTAATGCCTTTCTTATCTCATCTGTAATTTCTGAAGAACACAATTATTTTTATGGTTGACAGAAAAATGCAACCAGACATTACAAGTATTTTTGTCCTCTGGATACACTAGCGTTAAAGTTCATGTTTACTGATACAAATTTTTTTTGGATGGAAACTGACTAAAGTCACTGTAATTGTATATAGTTCTAGGGCTGTTACTGCAATGGTATATAGTTCTAGGGTCATTACTGTAATTGTATATAGTTCATGGGCCATTAATGTAGTGGTATATAGTTCTATAATCAGAACGGTTGCCATCAGGTCAGGAGTACATAGAAACTCTGAGTTTGAGTCTGAGATCGAGTTTCTGCTATCAGCTATTCAGAAATGAGCTTTCAAAAGTGACATCATTTGTGATTGGTCAAAACAAAATCCAGCTCAAAGAGTTTCACGAACTCCAGGCCCAATCTATACCAATAAGTCTGAAATTAGGTATAAATTAAAATCATTTGACTAATCAATTTTAAATGAATATGATTTAAGCCATTCATCTCACTGGATTCCAGACTTAAGGTTCAATCCATACTTAAGTTCTGCTGGTGAAATCCACGTCTGGTCTAAATTTTACCAACATAAGTCTCAAAATTAAGTTTATATTAAGACATTTGGTTGGTCAATTTTAAAATGGATTTCAATTTCAGCCAATCAGATCACCAGATTCTTGACTTAAGCTGAATTCCTGACCGAAGTTCTGCCAGATCTATGAGAACACTATGTGATGGCTTACTGGGTCTATATTATTTGCAGATATGTGTGTGATTTGGATTTTTAACATAGCTTTAACAATTTTTCAGTCAAATTGCCATGATGTCTGCAGTGTGACAGTTTATAGCAATGTCCAGCACTGAAGCATCATGCTTCAGACATGTAACATGATGTCCTACCCAGTCACATTATCCTGACACCAGGCTGACCAGTCCTAACACTAAGCTCTTAAAGCTGAGCACCAAGTGAGGCAGCTACAAGTGCAATGTTTATTAGAGTTTGGTACAACTCGGCCAGGGTTCGAACATGCGACCACCCGCATCTGAGGCAGATGCCCTAACCACTTAAGCCACCAGAGTGGTCATTTGCAGATATTTGTTATCAGAAGGTAACAGAGTTCCTTGAAGGGACTGACACTCATGGTCAAAAAAGAATTTTCAGGAATTCAAGACAAGACCATTTCTTCCTTGTAACTGCCGAGTGTTGGAACCATCTATGATGTTCTTACACAATAACTAGGTTTTCAAATTTGCTGCTGCAAGGGACCTACTGTATCTGAACTGGCACTATTAGCATTTAGAACCAACAAGAACCCAGGTTTTCTGGTGTAAACCCCATGCTGATATGACTTTCCATTTGGTAATGATAACAAGAATTTCAAGTCTTTTGGTGAAAACATATTATCCACATAACTAGCCATCTAAGAAGTAGTGATACGATTTTCACGACGGCTATTGTGGTGGCCATACAGGATGTCAGAATTTGTATGTTTTCATTTACAATCAACTAGATATCATGTCTTTCTGTGATAACCCTTTGTTGATTTGACCATTCTTAAGAAGATGTGATTTTCAAGATGGCCCCTGTGGTGGATATCTGAGAAACACCATTTTTATTTAGGACCAACTAGACATAATAAATCATTTGGTTCAATTCCCATGCTGACATGGCCATCCAAGTAGTTATAAAAAGGTTTTCAAGATGGCCACTGTGGCAGTCATACTAGACATCAACATGGCACCATTTTTTATTTGGGCCACATAGAGGCTAGACATCCTAAGAAAACTGTTGAAAACCCAATGTCAAAATGAATTTCTGTCCAGATGCAATAGTGATCTTTTCAAGATGGCTGTTCTAGTGGTCATACTAGATGTCTGATACGCACATTTTCATAGAGATCCAGCAAGACATCATCACAAGTCTTTTAGTGAAAATCTCAAGTCAATGTGACCATCCATTCAGAAGCAGCAGCAATATCAAGGTTTTCAAGATGGTTGCTGTGGTGGTCATGTTGGGTGTCCAAGCAGAATCATTTCCATTTAGGACCAACTAGATTCTGGGATGAATGTATGTGCAAAGTTTCATGAGAGTTCTGTTAAGTAGTTAAGACGGATTGCTGATCACCAGCAGACACTGGATGACTATGGCAAACAATGGACTGAATGCCATCCAACAGCTTTTCTGGTCTATGAGCAGAAGAGCAAAAACATAAAAGGTTCAAATGTGGGACTTTTCATGTAATAACAGACAAATAATTATCTACCTGACAAGTTAAACTGTTCCAGAGTTTTTTAAAGTCCATCTTTTAGTTCCAGGTATGTGTTCAAGTCTGACTTTCCCAACCAGATTGGTACTTGACATGAATAACATCCTGCCACTGATTAAAAATGTTCTGTGTATACATCGATAAAACTAACAGACTGGAGCAATCAAGGACTTGATAACTTGATAAGCACTTCTTCCCTGTTGATCTAGAAATCTGATTCTTTCAATTGGCACAAAGAACTTTTATAATGAATATGGTACATAACTTGACATTATATTGATCCTTTCTCTGCTCCATTGTGTGTTCTCTAAATGGAACTACCAGCTTTCATTGATCCTAGGAAGTGAACCTTCTTGCTTTTGCTCCCAATAGACCTTTCTGACAGGGCAATCAAACTATCTTTAAAGAAGCACATTATCTAGAGTAATTATCAAAAGCAAATTGGAGGAGTTTGGCTTGGCTGAGTTGCACGTTACATTACATGGATCAGCATGCAGAAAATGTTCCAACAACATGAATTTAAAAAAACTCAGAACATATATATTAGTTCAATATATCAGAAACTACTGCTTGGATTCTGCTCATTATTTTAACTTTATTTCAATTCATTAAACAAGCCTGTACATTTTTTAATTGGGGGGAGGGATTAGGAAAGATTTTATTATGCAAATGAGAGTGGGCTGGCTTTAAAGCAAATTTCTGCAAGCTTTATCCTGAAGCATTTAAATTAATGGTCCATATTGTTTCAGTTTTTACACCCAAGCCTTCAACTGTGTTGTAGCTAGAATCCAGTAAGCAAGGGACAATGTGCCAGACTGTACCTCAAATATGCAAGAAACATAATTTAAAAAGACAAATAACTGCTTGCACATGAAATAATAGTGAAAAAAGTACGTCCAATGGGTGCATATGGACAAAAACTGTTGAAAGCCCACAATCCCAAACTCCAGGTTAAATACTATCAATTATTCAAGAAACAAAGCTAATTCAGTACAGCTGTAACTTTTAAGTAGTAAACACTCTGTTCCAGGGTCAAACATATAAACCAAAGTAAAACTAAACTGTTTAGATGCAGAGTACTGTTTGTTAAAATCCTTGCTTACTGGATTCTGTTTGTTAGAACAGTACTCCCAATCAGGAAACCCTTTGATGCTTTCCATTTTGTAAGAGTTCTGTAATAAATTTTCAGCTTTCCATCCATCAGAAAACATTTCATCTCAGTCTATTTAAAACCTGGTGTGATATTTAAAAACAAAGTATGAATTCCATGATCACATGACTAGAATCGACACTGCCTTGACATAATTGGTTACAATTGGAGTCTTAAAATGGTATAACAATGATAAGTAATAACCTGTCACTAGCAAAAAGCCATAGGTATAAACCAAACTGGTCTTCTACATAGGTGACCTCTGCAGGTTTACCTTTCAAATATGGGTTTCTGAACAAATACCATGCATTAGATAATAATAATAATAATAATAATAGTGTTCATTTGTCATGGATGCTCCTACCAATAATATACAAATGTAGAAAGACTGGTTAATTATGATAAGTCAAATAGACCAGTCACGTTTTCTTTCATAAAGCTGAAAAATGAACTTAACCTAAATCTTTTCTAATGAAAAGGCTTAAAACAAATTTCTTCAATCCATAAAAGATTTTGACCAACAGATTTGGATAAAATTATATTCAACCTCCACTGAATACACCCCCCTAGACAACTCGTGTCCGGCAAACCCGCTAATAATGCAGGGTCAGGCATGGATCCCATTTTTTAAACCAGAGAATACCCCAAAACTGATCCTTTTTATGTACTTGAAGAAAATCGTGATCAGAATTGGTAATGGAAACTTTGATATATCGCTCGTTTTATCGTTGAAAATGGTAGATTGGACCTGGAAATATTAATCAACATTAGGCAATATCAACTTCAAAAGAAGTCCTAACATTTGTTACATTTTCTTTTTAAACAACGTTCTTCGTACAGCGTAATTAACAATATGCATGGAAATTTTGATCAGTGGAAATGTCACTTACGCCTAGTGCAGGCAGTACTTTAATAAATACCAATTAAATCATTTTTTTTAATCAACTGAAATTTGTGTTCTAGCTCTAACTTTTAGTTCTTTTTAATACATAAATGCAATGCATCCTCTTGTAACTAATCGTAAAATGTGTAAATCTACCATAGCAGCTATGCCTGCGAGAGTTTCTCTGAAAACCTTATTAAGTGCCGACCATGTTTTGATATCAGATTAGCAGAAGCATATCTTGTATTGTTGCACTAAATAAAAAGCGGGCCTCCTTGTCTATTATCACATTAATTATGTCTTTTGAATCAAATAAAGGTGGAAGGCATACAAATCCTACATGCTTAAGAACCAGTGGCCTGGTCGTATGTCGGGTAACTCATTTCTGTTGATCAATCAAACACTGTTATAAATGTTATTGTGTACATAATCTAATTAAACTACCTTAAATTAACCTACCCAATCATAACTGTGATGAAAGATCGCAAGGCAACCAAGCGAAATGAGTACTTCGTAAAATAAAGATTTTTGTTTCATAGATATGGACCATTGTGGGGAAAACGAGTTTCAGAGAATTTCTGAATTCACACGTAGAGATATCCTCAAGGATGATAAGAAGTTTCACTGTTACTTGCAATGAAATCACAGCGACAGTATTTCACTAACTGAACAATTAAAAAATTTAGTTTCAATGTAGACAAATTGTCTGCTGAAATGTTGCAGGGTTTTTTCTTGTACAAAAAGGAATCTTGTTTGGTAGTCTATCAGCAGTTAGTCTGGTTCCCAGATTCATCAAGTTCCTGTTTTGCAAAGAATACACACACCATTCCAGGAACCAGACTAATCAACAAAACAAAAGTCGTGACATAATACATGAATATTTTCGCATAGTGTTGGTTGTTGAAACCAGTTGGAATCATGTTTTTGATCTTTCAGATGTTGGACATTTTGAAAATAAATGTAATTTATAAAGAATCACAACCAACTTCATTAGAGAAAGCGCTTTATTGACAATTATTCTCGTCATGATTATAAAACGAGGATTCAGTCATTAAACAGCCCAGTTGCCCTACCATCAATACCACAGAGGTTAATATCGTTGCTTACAATTTACCTATTAACCTGTCATACATGTACTATATAATAACTGCAAGGGAGAACACTTATCTCCTTTCTCGCACAGCCCATTTAAGAACAAAAACTGTTATTTCAAGCTACCTTTCGTGTAGCATAATAAATCTTGTACCGATGTTTAGCTCAGGCATTTGACTTTGTATGCATATCCAAAATTAGGCTTACTATCATAACTTTAAAAGGAATGCCAGACCATTTTCCCAAACTACTGCTTGACATGGCCGTGATCGCGCCCGCTTAATATGCAAGTGAGATACCGCTGAACATAATCTCATCGGTTAAAACAAAATGATGTCCTGCACTTATTTATAGCTTATTTTCATTTGGCCAATGAGAAGGTAGTATTCTATTCAACGTGTTGTCCTTGCATATTAAGCAGGCGCAATCATGGCCATGTCGAGCAGTAGCATGTGCTCCGGTTCTCTGGATGTCTAGTGGATTTTTGGGAGGTCCCTCAGTAACTCGTGCCCTCACTTAAAATGCAGTCTTTGCTTTTGGACCCCGATGTGTGCGAGTGCAGACAAGTACAAAATTTGGCTATTTCTCCTGTCCTGGTACTAAAAAATTTCCTAGCTACCTTTGGCAATCTGCTTAGCAATTGCTTCTGTCTCCCTGGCAACAGATATAGTTGTAGTTCCATTCATGTGGATACTGCCTGTGGATAACCTTGTGCGGATCCCAGCTGCAGATGATTTTCCTCCCAGTCTAGGTTCACTGTCCCCTGTAAGAGATAATCACGATGCCATTATACATCATTTTCATGGACACAAGAAGTTTTAGTTTAATTACTAAGGTACATATTTATATCAACAATAATATGATAGAAATCCCCAAATATTGTGCGAATTTCAAACAGTAACACTTTATATATATTGGACTTCCTTATGAAGGTTAATATTTAGTAGACAATTGACTGACACGGCCACTTCGACTGGCTGATAATCACTTTGGCTTCCTATCCCTCTTACCTGTTTAGGCCAGATAGTTTTAGCCCTTCTTACTGACTCGAATAAAGTGAAAATTGGCCAATAAGAGTCTGACAATCATCAGGCCTAAAAGTAGTTAAGATCACCTGTCTCAAGATTTAATTTAAAGTCTACAAGTCCACTTTCATTCTGTTGAAAAGAGTATCTTAAATAATAATAATAATAATAATAATGACTTTGTACAGCACCTAATCTTTAGAAGCTCTAAGCGCTTTACAACATTAGACAACACCTATGAGATTAAAAACATAATGATATGATTACAAAAACAAACACCATGAAATTAGAAAACATTAAAAAAAACATGCTGAGAATATTTAAGGTAGGAAACATTATTAAGTCTTTAAGTTTGTTCTTGCAGTCGAAATAAGTGAGTTTTGAGAGCCCTCTTGAATGTGAACACTGTGTCTTAAACACCACAAAACAAAACACGATGTTATTGATAAGAAAATCAGTTTGGATTTTCTAAATAATAAAACAGACTTTACTGATTCCAAGTGAGCTTTATCAGTAGTTTCCATTCAAAATTTTTATAATTTCACTTAGTAAATACTAATTGCATGAATGTGTATTAAATTTAAATAAATTCATAATTCAGTTAAATGCCTTAGAAGTCACTGTTGCATTAGGCAGGTGGCATTTTCAACAATCGTTGTAGTATTTATTTATTTTTTAAATTGTTCATTTTCATTTATTTATTTATTCCTACTTGACCTATATCTCTTTTTCTATCTAGATTCAGAAGAAACACAGAATTACAATGATTTTGTATAATGCATTTGATTTTACTTTATTCTGTGATCAAATCACATTATTTTATCAAACAGCACATGTATGCATCCCTATTACACTTATAAGTAAAAGAAGAAAATGAAAAAAGCATGCATGCATGTCTGCTAAAAAGCTAAGAGAAAAAATGAAAAATGCATGCATGTCTGTTACAAAGCTAAAAGAAGAAAATGAAGAAAAAAAATGTGTTACAAAGTTGACCAAAAGAAGAAGACATAACAGTAACTTGTTGCTTCACATCTGTGGTGTGTGTGTTGTGTGTTAACATACTTTAACAATTTTTCAGTCATATTGCTACAATGTCTGCAGTGTGGTAATTTATAGTGATGTCTAGGACTGAGGCATCTTGCTGCAGACATGTATCATCATGTTCCACCCAGTCACATTATCCTAACACCAGGCCAACCAGTCCTAACACTAACCTCTTAATGCTGAGTGCCATGCGAGGAAGCTGTTAGTATCATTTTTATAAGTCTTTGGTATGACTTGGACTGGGTTCAAACCCACGACCTCCCACATCAAAGACAAATGCTCTAACCACTAGGCCATGGAGCAGTCTTGTTTCACGTCTGCAACTATCAGTCCAAATGCATCAGCATGTGCAAGTGCTTGTATTACCTTCTTACCCCCTACTGACAGCATCTGATTAAGACTACATTCCACTGTTCAGGACAAAAACATGCACTGACCATTCTAAGAACCTTCACATACCTTTCGAGTCTAAAACAAAAACAATTGTGTCTGGGAATATGGTATACATGTGATACTGAATACGTGCATTATTATATGGTTATATTGGTATCTAAATTGAGTAAACTGATGAGAGAAAAAAAATCGAAATTTCACTGTGCACTCAATTAGTTTGGTTGTCTTGAATATAATGAATTACAACTTCATTTCTTTTCACCTACGATTGTCGATATAGAAAAAATAAAACAATCACAACTGATAATGCAACTATCTCATAATCTGTAGATTCCAGATTTATCTTCTATCTTTTGGCACAGGTTCCAGAATATGGCTTGTTAAATTCTGATCATTTACAGGTTTATCTTATATACTTGCTTACAAGTCTAACTGCAAACTAAGTTTATGCAGATTGTTAGAAGTAACTACTTGAACAAAACAACACAGACCCTGTCCTGCCAGTGCATTCTTTAACTGCAGATCAGGGTCTATATTGTCTGAAGTTGGACTTATAAGCAAGTATACATGGTACATTATTTTTGGTACAAATCCACAAACTGAAATAGTGAGTATAAGTAAGATGTTGTGCATCAAGGGTACAATAGTTCTCAAAGGTATGATCAGCCTGCTGAAATTCATACACACATAATAATATACAGTTTTGCCATGGTGGGGAACTTGCTGACAATCCGTCTGTTGATTTTTTGATGTACATTTCAATATTTCTGCAGACAACATTCTTTGTTAATTTTCTTTTATTCTTTTTAACTTCAGTTTCGCATAAGTTGCAACAATGTATTATTTCCAGGGTAAAATGCATGTGATAATTTTCTTTTCTTCCGTGTTTTTTTAAGCATAATCATTGACAAATATATTTTGTTTCTCCATTTCTTCTAAAAAGAATTACCTTGTAGAAGAAGTAAAGGTTCTCTTACTGAAATCAAAAAAGAATAGCCTTGAGTCTTGCACCTAAAAGTGTAAACATATACCTTTGGCAATCAGTAACTATGACAAAAGAGGTGAAAACATCCTTCATGGACAACAGTAATGTGATGGAGATTTCAAAAGATCCGCTTCTATGCCTATTTATGACCTTCCCCTACCTGACCATTTCATGACCTTCCCCTACCTGGCCATTTCATGACTATGCCCCTGACAATGAAAGCGTTACAATCATAAATTCTTAGGCAGGTGGAGGATTTGGGAAAATGGCTGTTAGGGAAAGTTTGCCTAGCAAAGAGAAAGCATTTTATTTTAAAAGATACACTGCAATTAGTACAACATCAAGTCTAATGGCCACAGTTCCTGTATTAACTGGAAGAGCAACACAAAAGGTGGACTATCACTGATGAATATTTTGAAACATTAAAAACCAGAACCAACTAAGCCCTTTGTTAGCGATGACTTAACGGGGCAGGAGGTAGTAGCCTACTGCTGAGCTCTGTAGTGTCATGGTCATGCATGATACACTGATGCATGATACATTATAGAAAGGTAGACAGATGTGCTCTACAATGATACCAAATAATCTGGAATATCTAGTTGCACTACAAAATACAGATAAAAAAAATTCATTTTTTGGACCCGACTTTTTTCTACCCAAAATTCACCCTGGTCGGAATCCAATTTTGTATTCGAATTTTTAGACTTTTTGGTCTTAGATCTAAAGCAAACTGGTATGAACTGCAAACATACAGATGAGCCTTTGCAAAAAGTAGGATAAGATGGGCATTTGGAATAAAGAGTGGTCTCCATACAAAAATAATGGCTCCGTTTAACCAAAAAATAAAAAAATCCAACTTTTACCATTCTGCTCATGTGTGAGTCAAATAGCCAATGAAAAACGATGTTTCTAACACAACTAGGCAGTATGTTATTGAAAGATGACCAGGGATTTGGTGTTTTCAAGTTTATTCAGAAACAGCTTTCAAAATGTGTTTCCTACTCGATTTTCAGGCGAAAATGACAAAAAGCTCCAGGGGTTAATGTGTTAAAAAAATCTATGCAAGTGTAGGTTTCTTTTCATGCATTCATATGTACAAGTAAATTAACTATAAAGTTTGCCATAATTATATTGTAGTAGCTTGGGTACATAATAACCTACTGTGTTATGTACAAAATCACATTATAGTGAGAAAACAGTATCATGTACCAAACAATACTTTGTCAAATAACCATGTTCAAAAAATGAAAGAAAGACATCACACTTAACTTCATGCTGTTTTCTTTCAACTCATAACTTTCAGGTATTTTTGTTGTTTTGGTCATGGTGTTAATACTTGTACCATGTTACAATAAATGATGCACATTATAATAATTTGTGAGTTGTAATCATGTTATAATGAATAAAACATGTTATAATAAGAAAGAGAGAGAGATATGTAATCGTATTCTTTTCAAAAACTTAACATTTATAAAGGGAGATTTGCACCACCATTTAAAAACATGAGAGTTGTGGTGCTATTCTTTAAATACAGGATTCATTATAAAAAAATAAATACGAAATGATTTTTAAAAAATGCATGATTTGCACCCATTCAGTTGATTTTATGGCATTTCTAGAAATTAGCTGAATCCTGCAAACATGCATTGTAGAAGAGACTCTTCATGTGGTGCTCATATGATATATTATGACCAAGTCTTCACTTTAACGACATAAATATTAATTAGTGTACTATTTGGAGTACAGAGTGAATGTTCTTCACATAAAAAAACTGTGTAATACCTTGCAAACTCAAGTAAAGATACAAAGTACAGAACTAAATACAACCTTGACCCAGACCTGCCCTCGTACAATGCGTCAACAGATCTGATTAAGAATTTTACTCCCTAGTTTGGAAGTGTATGCCTATTTAAACATCTGCTACAGTATTTCATGAGCACTCTGAAAAACAAACCTAACGTACCAGACCAAGCCTTGATCCAGATCTTAATCATGACCTCATTAACCCCTGGCACCATGTCTGTGCGTCAGGAGGTATTACCCTACTTACAAGCTCTGTAGCGTCAAGGACACACCAAAATGGGTGGTATTGCAGAAAAGCAGACAAACGTAGCTCTACAAGGATACCAAATAATCTGGACTTTACAAAATACAGCAGGAAAAACTTAAGTTTTGAAACCTGATTTTTTTACACCAAAAATTTGCCAGTTGTTGGAATTAGATTTTGTCTGGAGTTTAGACTTTTTGGCCCGAGTTCTAAGGCAGACTGGTCTGAACCACACACAGACAGGAAAACCTTTGCAAAAATAAGAGAAGTTGGAGATTTCAAGTAAAAAGTGGCCAGGACACAAAACAGATGGGTCCAATAAGCAAAAAAAAGTAAAATAGTTATTGACAAACGTTTCTAATACAACTAGGAAATTAGGCCAAATGGAAATCACTTGTTTTATTTGAATGTATTTAGAAGCAGCACCCAAAATGTGCTTCATACTCGTATTTCATATGAAAATGACACAAATTGCCAGGTGTTCAGTGACCAAGATTTCAAGACACATTTGATTATATGGATGAATCTGAGTCAGATGTCTCTCAGTTTTCAAGTACTATCAATTCAAATACTCACAATAAATCCAGAACTTAACCAGATGGCATAGAACAAACATTAAATAAAGTTTACACTAACAGAGCACATCATCGTCAAGTACAGTTTACAATGGCAATGTGCACCATAATTAAGTAACAGTTTGCACTGACAGAGTGTACCATCATTTAGCACAGTTGCACCATCAATAAGTATAATTTACATTGACAGAATGTTCAATCATCAAGAAAAGTGCACACTGACAGTGCACAATCATTAAAAATAGCTTACACTGAGTGCACCATCATTAAGCATAGCTTACACTAACAAAGTGCATTATCATTAAGCAAAGTGTGCACTGAGTGCACAATCATTAAGCAAAGTTTAAGCTGACAGAGTTTTAGTCATTCGTTTTGATGCACGTTACATTCAGTGTAATAGCTGATCTGCCAGTGAATCATCCGACAGCAGTAGGTTTTAGTTATGTAAAATAGGTCTGATGCACTACCAGCCTGCAGGCCATAAGAGGCAACTAATGGAGGCCACTGTTTTAGTGATGTAAAATAGGTCTGATGCACACACCAGCCTGCAGGCCATAAGAGGCAACTAATGGAGGCCATTGTTTTAGTGATGTAAAATAGGTCTGATGCACACACCAGCCTGCAGGCCATAAGAGGCAACTAATGGAGGCCACTGTTTTAGTGATGTAAAATAGGTCTGATGCACACACCAGCCTGCAGGCCATAAGAGGCAACTAATGGAGGCCACTGTTTTAGTGATGTAAAATAGGTCTGATGCACACACCAGCCTGCAGGCCACAAGAGGCAACTAATGGAGGCCACTGTTTTAGTGATGTAAAATAGGTCTGATGCACACACCAGCCTGCAGCCGTAAGAGGCAACTAATGGAGGCCACCTTTCCGTGCTGGAAACTCATTATGTGATCATGTTCCAGTTGGATGTTTAGATGAGTGTATTAAGAACTTTACCCTCTACTGTCATGATCTTTGTTTTGTATGTCATTTTGGGGATACTTATAAACATATGGATACACACAGCGCTCCTTCACTATGGAGCCGTACTGGCTCAGCAGTTGACATACAAAAATGGCTCGGGTTAAAAATCCTACCATTGTATCGATCTGGGTCAGCTACTGTGGAGAATATTTGGTCAAGGCCCATTACTCTGACTGCCTTGACACTAAATAACTTATATGTATCATAAAACACAAACTCTCCCACTATGGGACCCTTCATTATATCATGTTTACACGGGTACAGTCCATACATTTGTTTTTGTGCTATTATTAGTCTTGTTGGAAAATTCGCTCTTTTAGGACTCTACAAAAATACCGTTACCTTTCTGAGCAGGCCCATAGTGTCTTTAAACCATCTGGGGACAGAAATTTACTATCTGAGCATTAATGACATGATCCATGCAAATTTCATGACTAAAGTTCGCAAATCATGGTAAATTGGCAGGTGTGCTACTGGCCACATCACTTTACTAATGCTCAAAAATGATAACATACATTTAATTTTACCCTCATATAAATAAAGGATCAATCACCAAATTAGGCTTATGTAGAATCAGCTGTTAGTCATGTTTTCTTTAAATTCCAATGGACTGCATGTCCTTCTTGTCCCAGATAATGTGTGAAACATTTATTGCCATCTGTCGTGTGTCATAGGTAAAGTGTGAAACATTCAATTGCATCTGTCATGCTTTTCTTGTATAAAAGGATACATGATAATTAGTTGTTTCATACACTAACAAAAATTAATGTTTATAATAATTTCATTAATATCCACAAATATCTCTAATTAAGTGGTCACTTTTTTTTATAAATTGGTTCTAATTAACCTGATATGCTAATAAATATGTACAGCTATCTTGGTTCTGGAGATTCATTGATTCTGAATCTGTGAAATTATTTCCATGTTGTTTTGCAATTTTTTAATCTGGCGAAGTTTTTAAAACAAACATATAATCTTACGATGTCAACAATAAGAGCTTCAGTGTCAGAACTTAAATACTCTATTTACAATTTATTTTTATTACAGCTCTAGAATTTTAAGTATAACAAGTTGCATATAACAAAGCAATTCTTCCTCCAGTAAAATACTTGCCTGCTATGTGAAGTCTATAATAAGCTGAAAAAATGGCATTAAACCCCACAAAACCAAACTGAAGAGATGCCAACTAAAACCTAGCAGAAAACCATAAGTCTCTTAAGGTATCCACTCATTCATTTGCCTAAACTACCATAACCCTTTCATCTCCCTTCAGTACTGAACAGGAATTCTTAGATTATTAACTGAATACATACAGACGACCCAAACAAAAAAAATGGTCGGAAAGTTGGACAAATGAACAAGCGATTACGATTTATATGTTTCCTTACCTAAGTGGCAAGCAAGGAATACAAGAGTTAAATCCAGCAGCTTAAAATTCTCTGAGACTCAGAAGACTCTAGCAATATATTACATTTAAGCTCCAATTAACATTCACACACCCACCCACTAATTTAGCAGAGATGGGCAGGAGATTTGTTCCAAATGCTTTTGTTTTTTTTCACAAGAGAATGCAGAAACATGGTGATTTATTTCATTTGCATAGATGACCTAGACTTGGGTTTGAGGAATTTCACAACTTGCCAAAAGTATTTGTATCAATTTTAAAGCCAAACTCCTGCCTAAGAACTACTTAACTAATGCTGAAAAATTCATTTATTAAATAATTATATCCTATATAATGCCATCAGGTGAACAAAGGAGAAATATCATATATGAAAATCCACTATGCACCTTGCTGACATTGTAGCGGCACTTGCTCAATGAACACTGTCAGCTTAACAGCAATATATCAGTCCACTCTCATGTACCTCAGTAATGACTCACAGGCTTGTTGTACAAGGGGCTCCCAGTGGGGAAATTATGTACAGAAATAATCATAACATGTGTAGTCTATACTGTAAAACATCTGTACTCAAACCCCCACAAGAACACAAAGCATCTAATAATAAATATGTTTCTTCTCAGTCATTAAGCATAACAACAAAACAATACGTAATGAGCCCATCTACAATTTATAAAATTTGAACAGCCAAATTCAGTCATTGGTCTTAATTGGTGAGTTGTATTGTATTATATTACAATATCATCAATATTTATGTTAGTCATCAGTTTATGACCGGCATACAAAAATTAGCGACAATTTTTTACCCGTGTAAAACTTAATAACTTCTTTTAATGAATCATTATTATTATTATTATTATTATTATTATTACTATTATTGTTCTCTTTTGAGTATCCTAATTCAACAATATCATTGCAGACATTTTTTCACTCTTCTCTATGCATAACTTCAGTATGGTATTATATGGTGTTGTTTTGGTGCTACGCATGATTTCCTTCCTTTGTCTTAAGCCTGATATTAGGTCAAACTACCATTTCTACTCTTATAAGTCGAGTCCAACTGCAAACAACATATACATGTACCATGATCATTCATTGCTATTTCCACCGCTAATAAGGGTCTATGGGTCTAAGTTATTTGTTCTATTGATTCCTCCAAGCTAGCAAACTACACAGACCAAAATCTGCCAGCACACTTCGCAGAAGACTCGGTTTATAAGGGAATAAGCACTGTATAATTTATGTGCATTGCTCCATCTTGGAATATTTTTGATACATCTTTCCTGACATAAACACAAAACAGACATTGAGTATATACACAAATTTTTTTTATCTCATTGTTTATCAGAAACAGATTCCCCATTAATCAAAAATATCCACAGCTCATATTTTCTATTGGCTATTGTATTAGGTCTTTGTTCTGTTTGTGTTAAGTTGTTTTTCTTTTCCTGAAAAAAGGTTTGGTCAGCTTGAATATAAATTTAGGTGACTAATTCCATTACCAATTTCAGTGTGTGTGTGTGTGTGTGTACATATAGATGTATCACATTATTAAAATAATTACTTTTTAAGACAACACTATAATGTGATAAACCATTCACCAACATGTTTTGCTAAAAAAGTGAACTTGACAAGAAATACATCAAAATCTAATCCAGTGGTCACCTAGAGACACTTAAAATGACTGCCACCTTTACAGGACAGCTATATTTTCGAAGATTCAAATTATTTCACATACAATTAACTGCCATATAACAGCCACCTCTGTATGAAAATCCAGCTTAAGCCACTCCAAAAGGTAACCTTGATAGAGGTTTTATGGTAAATTCTTTATTCATTATGTGTGAGCAAGCTATTTTTGCAAGTTCCTAAGTTTAACAAAGAACCATATCAGTTGTGACAACAAAAAAGACGCTCACTTGAAATCTCCATTTTTTCCATTTTGTTTGCTACTTGTTCAGTATTAAAAAACCATAACATATACCTGCAGCAATAGACTGACCCCAAGGGACAGGATGAAGTGTTCTGTGCAGTAATCATTCTAATAGTCCTGATTCCAAAACAGCAAAGAGATACATGTATTCACTGCAACATTCTTTCTGATACTAACAGTCTAGAGTTTGTCAAATTCTGTATACAAGTAAAAGTGTAAGGGATTGGCAAAAAAAGTTTAAAAAGTATCAAACACTCTGACCTACTCATCAAACACTCTGGCCTACTCATCAAACACTCTGGCCTACTCAAATGAAGAGTATGTCCATAACCTCACAAGAGCCCAGAACATCAATGGAACACAAAATGTAAAAGCCACTCCAATCTCAAAGGAATGGCTTAGTGATAAAACAGTGGAAATAGTGATAAAACAGTGGAAACAGTGATAAAACAGTGGAAATAATCAGACAACAGAATATCATATTTGTTGACAATGAAGACCAATTTTAATGTCAATGGATTTTTCCAAGTATATCATTCCCTCACAATAAAGTACCTCAGTAAAGACAGTCCAATATATATATATATATACATATATATAAGAGGCATGTATAGTAGTTAGTAATCTCTTTTCATTATATAGTAGTCATTAATCTCTTTTCATTATTGAATACCATATAGGCTTGCAACTGCACAGACCCAGCTCTGTTATGATATAATGCTCCTGCACATCTGCGTTTGTACAGATGTTAGGATTAATCAGTAGAACAAACAACATAGACCCTTATCTGCAGGTGCGTTATTCTATGGCAGATCAGGATCTATGTTGTTCCAAGTTTGACTTCACTTATAAGTGAGTATATATGGTAGTAATATGATGTATAAAATACCTCAATATAAAGTGACCTCACTTACAAGGTGGTCAACTTCTTAATAGTTTTCATTAACAACATTATAATGGCACATGGTACCTACCATATACACTTTCTGTACAAGTCAGGTCCCAGAACCAACAACCCAGATCCAGATATGCCAGCACATAAAGCACCTGCATAGCAGGCCTATGTTGTTTATTCTAATATGCACTTTTAAGCAAGTATATACGGTAATTGTCAAACAGAATATGTATGATCACACTTCTTCAATAATCTGATATAAATAAGCATCCTTGTAAATAACTGAAGATCAAAATACCTATTGCAATCAACAAGTCATTATTTTGTGATCAGTAAATCATTATGACCCACTGTTATCAATAAATCATTACTTAATGTGATCAATAAATCATCATTACCCACTGTGATTAACAATACATCATTAATATATCAATAAATCATCACTACCCACTGTGATCAACAACTTGCCACTACCCACTGTGATTAACAATACATCATTAATATATCAATAAATCATCATTACCCACTGTGATCAACAACTTGCCACTACCCACTGTGATTAACAATACATCATTAATATATCAATAAATCATCATTACCCACTGTGATCAACAGTCACTACCCATTGTGATCAACAAATCATTGTTACTTAATGTGATCAATAAATCATCATTACCCATTGTGATCAACAAACTGTCACTACCCATTGTGATCAACAAATCATCATTACTTAATGTGATCAATAAATCATCACTACCCATTGTGATCAACAAACTGTCACTACCCACTGTGATCAACAAATCATCATTACTTAATGTGATCAATAAATCATCACTACCCATTGTGATCAACAAATCATCGTTACTTAATGTGATCAATAAATCATTACTTAATGTGATCAATAAATCATTATCCACTGTGACCAACAACTTGCCATGACCCAATGTGATCAACAATACATCATTAATATATCAATAAATCATCATTACCCACTGTGATCAACAAACTGTCACTACCCATTGTGATCAACAAATCATTGTTACTTAATGTGATCAACAAATCATCATTACCCACTGTGACCAACAACTTGCCACTACCCACTGTGATCAACAAACTGTCACTACCTATTGTGATCAACAAATCATTGTTACTTAATGTGATCAATAAATCATCACTACCCATTGTGATCAACAAATCATTGTTACTTAATGTGATCAATATATCATCATTACCCACTGTGATCAACAAATCATTATTACTTAATGTGATCAACAAATCATTATTACTTAATGTGATCAACAAATCATCATTACTTAATGTGATCAACAAATCATCGTTACTTAATGTGATCAACAAATCATCGTTACTTAATGTGATCAACAAATCATCATTACTTAATGTGATCAACAATCATTACTTATTGTGATCAACAAATCATTACTTACTGTGATCAATAAATCAGCATTACCCACTGTGATCAACAAATTGTCACTACCTGCCATGATTGACAAATCACTACATATATCACTACAAAATGTTACCAATATATCAATATGTAATGTTATCAATAAATCATCACTTCCAACTTTGATCAACAAACTGTCCCTGCATGATGTGGTCAACAAATTATCACTACCAGTTGTGATCAATGAATCACATTTTTTTTTGTTTCTAGTTGTAACAGCAATTTTAACATGTTACTGCCTATATCATACTGTCAAAATAGGAGCTGAGTGCTTTTTCTCAAGCTGACCTAGGTGGGTATCGAACTCACAACTCTTGAATTATGACTTCAGTGTTCTACCCACTAAGCTACCATGGCTCCCCTACTGGAAACAATAGATCATTACTACCTATTGGCATCAACAAATCATCCAGATCCATCTTTCTCCAGGATTATGCAATGAGCTGTTCTGGCTCAATGGTCAATTGGTCCTTACAGCACCCTTTTGTGGTAAGCTAACAATGAGTTTTAAACAGTACAGATGCTCAGACCTTTTCACTAAAATAGGAAGAAAAAAAAACAGAAACCATCATAAAAGTGTTGAAAAAGTAGAAAAGGTAGGAAAAATGGAAAAAGCAGGACCATTGGAAAGACTAGTCAGCATGACTGACTCATGACCTGTTGGGTGCTGGTCCATATGTTGCCAGGACCATACTGAGTCAGACACAGTAGTGTGGCTCCATGCAGGATGCTTTACTGTGCCTCAAATTGACATAATATTTTGTGAGTTATGTACAATTAAACACCAATGAATCATTACAAAAATCTGCCATATGGCAATAAATCAATGTATACTCTGCATATACTGTTGACCTGAATCTCAATGCAAGCTATGTTGTAATATTTACAAGCATTGTTTATATATTTACATAGTCCCAACTGGAATGCATATTTACACAGTCCCACCTGGACTGCAAAGTTCATCTAACCATGGGACTCCAAAATATAAGATTTTACTTGAATCTGACATTAATTACACACACAAATTCAAACAAAAATAGTCTGTGTATATTAAAATTATAATTTCAACTACACGTATCACTAGTAAATTCAAAGACTTTTAAAATGTTAATAACAAATTCAGAAAAATGAATGACATGTACAGGAACTATGTGAACTCTTTACCCAGAATGGTTCATGATAACGGAAGAAATGATTTCTTGGATAAACAGTAATAACTTGTAGTTTTTCATCCTGAAACAAATGGTGAAAATACCATGCTAGTCTTGATCCAAACTGCAAGGCAGTTTCAATGAAAACAGCCACCCTTGTAATCTGCTTTAAAACATCTGGAAAAAGTGAAGTTGACTTCATCTTGCCACAACCTGTTGCCGACAACTACCTCCCACACATGCACACACACATCTAGCCCTTACCCACCTTTATAAAAGTGGTTCATAACGGTGTCAAATAGTCGAAACAGACTCTGAAATAATTTATTTTTACTTCTTGTGTACTGTATCATCATCTGTGTTACAAATGTCCTACCAAATATTTCTATGTCCATCTCTGCATAGTCAGTGAGTGAATGAAATTCCTACCTTTTACATCCCTTTAAAAACATAAGCACTGTATCTGCATATACCATTAAGTTCTAAGGCTAATTGTAATTATTGACATTACACAACAAAATCTGAAGGAAACTATCTGGATGTGAAGATCTGAAAACATCATATGCTGAGGTCACTCTATGATGATACTGACCAACAAGTACCATTTTAGCCATGTAAGACGGTCATTTTATGTGTTTTAATACCACTTACGTTCCATAGTCAGTGAAACATCAACTGCGGCTGCACTTGTTTCAAACATCCTAAATTCTGATATGTAACTCACTTCTCCAATATTCATCTATCACTATGCACTCTTTTGACTGGAGGAAGAAGTCACTTCACCTTAAATTTTGAGTCCATCATGAACATGGGAGTGCACAACCTCCTTTCCTCCATGTTATTAAAACTTTAACATACCAGGTGAAAGTATGTTTAGAACCAGGTAATGGTTCCAAGAAACAGCATGTCTCCCTGCCAGAAAAGCACTAACAATCTTAATTATTTTGCTGCCTGAAAAAATTGGAATATGTCTCAATGTGTACTAACAGACAAATTAAATGTCACCAACCATAGCCTGCAGATTTTTTTATTATCCCCAATACCTCCAATCATAGTCTGTAGATCTTGTATTACCCCCAATACCCACCACCCCTATCCTGTAGATCTTGTAATACCCCCAATACCCACCAACCCTATCCTGTAGCTCTTTTTATTGCCCCCAATTCCCAAAAAACCCTATCCTGTAGATCTTTTTATTGCCCCCCAATTCCTACCAACCCTATCCTGTAGCTCTTTTTAGCCAGGAGAATTTTATTGCCCCCAATACCCACAAACCCATGCCCATAGAATTTTAATGCCCCATTTCCCACCAACCCTAGCCCATATAATTTTACTGCCTCAATACCCTAAAAGACAAAAACTGGCACTATGATAATTTTGAAACTTGCATTGGTACAACATCTGAACCTCCATCAATCCAAAAGAAGGTTGAAATGGTAATTATTTATTTTAATGTATGTACAAAAAGTGAACAAGAAACTGTAATGCCATAAGAGCTGAACCATTTTTAATTACTTTTATCTTCATGGAATTACCTGGTAATATGAGGAAATGAAATCGTACCAAAATGGATCCAATTCCTTGTTATGTTATGGTTTTTTAGCTTTTAGGTATGTACTGTATAATATGAAAGAATTTAACTTACTTCTTTCATTTTTCTTGTCTTTTCTGTCCAAACTTCTCTGTCTAATGGGTTTTCGAGGAGAATGCTTGCCTAAAAAAGATTATGATATTATAGAAGTAAACAGAAAATTTAAACTGGTGTGATGCTAACACTGCCACAGATGAAGTGATTGTTCTGTTCTCTGGCATTTAGAGGCTTTGTGTTTATTTGTACGTAATGTGTATCTACACGTAAGATCCTGACCTCCCATCACGTAATGCTCCTGATGCTCAGAGTTTATGCCATTTGATTGAAATTACCAATGTAGTGAGCAATACAAAGAGTGGTAGACCCATACCAGACCCCAGTGTGTTATCTTTGTATTTTGTTCCTCAACATAAAATACTTTTATTAAATCTTACCTTATGTACTTGCTTACAAGTCTAAATAGCAAACCATGCAGATCCAGATATGCATTGCCATAATGCACCCACAGATCTAGGTCTATGCAATTTGTCTTGAGTAATCAGGAGAACAAAGAACACATAGCTTGATCTGCTGGTACATTGTGTGTTGAAGGTGTATGCTGCTTGCTTTATAAGCGAGAATGAATAGTACCATTTTGCCCTTGTATATGTCAAAGAATGGAATCTTTTTTCTCAATCTTCAGACAAATGCTGACAGTGAACTGGGTCAAGCACAACTATAAATGAATCTTGTGGTGTCAATACAATCATGTAATTAAGAGGGATCTCCATGGTTTAGAAAAGCAATAGCACCTTGTGATGGGACAATCACCACTTTCCTATATGAAGGAATGCAAAATTAAGAAAGTCAATTGGTCATTTTAGAACTGAAGGGGCCACCATGAAAATCTGATGACCTTATATCTGTCAACATTGCCCTCTGTGCAAAAGAAATCAATATTTCAATCAGTCATATTGAAGACCAATTAAAAAATGAATTCAGTAAAGCTAATATTTTAATTAGTCATTTAGAAGACCCATTAAAAAATGAATTCAGTTAAGCTAATATTTCAATTAGACATATAGAAGGCCCATTAAAAAATGAATTCAGTTAAGCTGTATTTCAATTAGTCATATAGAAGACCCATTAAAAATGAATTCAGTTAAGCTGTATTTCAATTAGTCATATAGAAGGCCCATTAAAAATGAATTCAGTTAAGCTGTATTTCAATTAGTCATATAGAAGGCCCATTAAAAATGAATTCAGTTAAGCTGTATTTCAATTAGTCATATAGAAGGCCCATTAAAAATGAATTCAGTTAAGCTGTATCTGATAAACCTTTCTGATGTGAGTCACAAGATGAAGCAAATTTATAGCAAGGTGTAAGTTTACGTCATAAAGTTAACCTATCATACGACACCTTTGTTACCTTCCAATTAAGCCCCAGGAGTTCATTTTAAATGAGACCCACTCTAATTCAAAAAACAGCTTTAAAAAAAACCAAAACAAATGAACTCTACAATGTTATGCAACACCGGTAATGAGGTGGGGTCATAAAGTGTTATCTGTCTGTCCATCTGTCTCTGCTGTTAAGCACTGTAAAATATATACACAAGTTTTTCAGGCATTAAAACTGGACATTCATTCTTCATGTAAATTTCTGCTTTTGTACTGAAATTAAACCTAACCTTGTTAAAAACTGCACCAAACTGCAATGGCATGTAGTTATGAATTGCTGCCATCTTATTTACTTATTCCATCAATCTCAGTAACTCTTTCTCTAACTTATAACAACTTTTGGCTGACCAACACAGTGTCTATTTGTTCCTAGCTTTTACCAGAAGACACCTGCAGCATATAAATGGATGCAGATTAGTACGGTTGGGCAAAATCAATCATCTTTTTCACTGCTAAATCTGATAGCACACTAAATTAAGATGCAACTGAAAATGCAATATGGCACAGAGAAAATTCAATACTATATGGATTTACACTTGTCTGAAAATAGTACTGAAACAATAATGGCAACATTTTATGCAATATTTCTGAAACCTTAATCATGTTCCTTCAATAACAATACATATAAATAACATGCTTGCAAGCCCATTAATATAAGACACGTGCTTATTCTGAATGTCAATCACAACCAAAGTTTTAAGTCTTCAGTTTAATATCAAGGAGTAATTGTGTGATAATGGCACACATGCATGTCTTGATGGGCAGGGCTGATACAATATTCTCCACGTTTATTTTTGAAAAGCATGAAGATAATAAACTGTAAACATCTCAAACTTCTTTGGTGGGCAAGATGTTTGCATCAAAATAATTACAATATTATTTTTTCTGTTAAGGCATATCAGAAAAATAGTTCTCTGTGCAAAGGCATATCAGAAAAATAGTTCTGTGTGCATAGCTACTGACACTAGACCTTCATGACCCACATTTTAAACATATTCTGTAAAGTTGTTATGGGATTTAATGCCATTTTTCAGCACACGATAGTCTATGCATGGCGGCCAGTATTAATGGTGGAGGAAGAACCTGGGAAAACCCCGGAAAGAACCACCGACCGATGAGAAGCTACTGGCAAGCTTTCTCACATACCCACATTGGCCGAATCCTAGATTCAAACCCATGCAGACAGAGGTGAGATGGCAGTGATCCATAATGAAGTGCGCTTTAGACCACTCGGCAATTCGGGGCCACAACATACATACCAACATATTCTGTACTGTTGCAGTGAGTTTATCATTTCATCATTAATTCTGGTTCACACTTCCCAAATCAGCCATTACTGTGCTTTTTATTAATTACTGTGTCTTAACTACGAATACAATCCAGGCATCCAGATGAAAATGGCTGTCCATTTTATCAACTACAGTGTGCAATATCTGTCCATATATTCTTGGCATCCAATAAAAATGGCAGTCCATTTTATTTACCAGTGTTTTAAATGTCCATATTTGTTTTCTTTTATAATTGATTCACATTTCTTTTTGTAACCTTCTCGCTGTAAATGTTTTTATGTGTTATCTAATACTGTAAAGCACTCAGAGCTTCTAATGATTAGGTGCTGTTCTAAGGCCACATTATTATATTTTTCTGGCATCCCAATAAATATGTCTGCCCATTTTATTCATCACAATGTGCCTTAACTGTCCATATTTTCCAGGCATCCAAATAAATATGTTTATCTTATTCATCACAGTGCCTTAACTGTCCATATTTTCCAGGCATCAAAATAAATATGTCTATCTTATTCATCACAGTGCCTTAACTGTCCATATATTCCAGGTATCCAAATAAAAATGTCTATCTTATTCATCACATTGCCTCAACTGTCCATATATTCCAGGCATCCAAATAAATATGTCTATCTTATTCATCACAGTGCCTTAACTGTCCATATATTCCAGGCATCCCAATAAAAATGGCTGTCTATCTTATTCATCACAGTGCCTTAACTGTCCATATATTCCAGGTATCCAAATAAAAATGTCTATCTTATTTATCACAGTGCCTTAACTGTCCATATATTCCAGGCATCCCAATAAATATGTCGGTCCATTTTATTGATCTTAGTGCCTTATCTGTCCATATATTACAGGCATCCAAATAAAAATGGCTGTCTATCTTTTTCATCACATCACATGGTCCCTATAGACATAATTAATGATAACAGCCCACAAGAAATGAATACGTCATGAGAGTGATAAAGTATGAGAACTTAAGGTCCTCAGACCTGGTGTTTCCACCATGGCCTTATTCCTCAGACCTGGTGTTTCCACCATGGCCTTATTTCTCAGAAGTGGTGTTTCCACCATGGCCTTAACCGATCAGCAACTGGAGAAAAAAAAAAACCCAATCCAGTTATCATTAAATTTTAATCCCATCTGACCCACCCTAATTTTCTTTAATCACAAAAGTAAACAACATATTATTAGGCCTTATTTGATTCTGGTCCCACTGAAATAAACACATCGATGCAATGCATCAAACAATCAAGCAGTCCAGTGCAATATAGAATTGTTGAGTAAAATTAATAAATGGCCTTTTAATTTTCTGGGCATTGATCACTGCAAATGGGGCTAGGGCCAATTTTTTTTATTTAAATAACTGATCAAAGGTGAATTATAGATTAAATTTTGTAAACTGGGATTTTGACACAATCTTAAAATATTTTATAACATAATAGGGCCTAATTTTGCCCCTTTATGACCTAGAAAAAATTCCCCAACTTTTTAAAAGGGAACTATTTTGTGCAATATGAATAGATACAGCTTACCTTTCGTATTCTGAGATTTCTGCATGATGATTCACCTAAAAAAGGATAAAGTTTGTTTTGAATCATCGATGTGAAAACCTTTTTAACATTTATTTTGTAAATTATTTTCAGTATCATACTTAGTTGCACTCACACCCGCATTCACACACACTGGCAGGCAAATAAAAGGTCAACACTTTTTTGTGCAAGTATATTTATATTTCAACAAATATACAATTTGCAAGCCACTTGATCTGTATCTTTTGTTTTGGGTCTATGAGAACAGTAGCATAGTGTTAAAAATCATTCCAATGCCATGGTGCAAAAGGTTTTGATACAATCCCATAACAACATCTCAGCTTTCCATCAAACCTTAGTGATTTCCATTTGATAAAGTAAACATCTATTTAAGGTATGGGGAAGTGAGACAA
Source organism: Sinohyriopsis cumingii (assembly GCA_028554795.2). Taxonomy (NCBI): domain Eukaryota; kingdom Metazoa; phylum Mollusca; class Bivalvia; order Unionida; family Unionidae; genus Sinohyriopsis; species Sinohyriopsis cumingii. The sequence goes on from CM068837.1 coordinate 36,656,755, forward strand.
GTTTTTAACCAAACAGAATATTCATCTGGGCATTTTAACCAGAACTGGATGTCAAAATGTATTTTGAAATCCATCCAACTGTAAAAATGTCACCTTCTAATGGCGTTTAGACAAATTAAGGCACTTATATTCCAATTTAATGACCAGCTGATAGTTGAATCTTCATGTACACACATACCATATGTACTTGTCTACAAGACAAGTCCAACTGCAAACTACACAGACCCAGATCTGCTGTCACATTTATGTCCATGCAGTTTGTTAGGTGTAATCAGTAGAACAAACAGCATAGGTCCTGACCTGCAGGAGCATAATGCTGCAACAGATCTGGTTCTTTGTAGTTTCACTTGACTTATAAGCAAGTACATATGGTAATAGAAACGCAATGTTATCTTTATTTTCTTCTTTATACATTTACAATGCACACACTAAATTTTGCAGGTTGGTCAATCTCTGATACATGTACATGATATGGTATGGCAGGAATACCATGACTTTGACTACTGACTATAACTGGACTGAAACTGACTATACTATAGTAACCACTATAAATAATGCATGGAAGAACAATATGAAATTTCTTACTTCTAAAACCATGGACGACATTAAGCTATGAGTGATTTATCCTGGAGTAAACCCCTGAATTATTGTAAAACTGTCAAGAAGGTGATATTGCCACAGTGCAATCAATTCGGAAATATCTTAGCACATTGAATTCTTCATTAAATGCTTAAGTTTGGTCACAGAATGATATCAGTGTAAAAGATAAATGTTTTGGCAAACATGGTGTGTATGGGTGTGTTATTTTATAACAGCAAGTCTACAAAATACATTACAACCTCGTTATAATGCCATCTATTAAAACAGTGCTGTTCAACCCACAGCCAGCGGGCTGATTTTAAATGGCCTGCCAGAGCTGGAGCAGCTACATAGTCGTTGCTTTTCAGTTTTATGCTGTGGCCCTTGGCTTCAAGAGAAATATTTTTCAGTGGCCCATGGTGTCAAAAAGGTTGGACAGCACTGTATTAAAACACAGTTTCTATTACAAGGCCAGCATATTCATGAATCCGATTTCATTTGGTTACTTATTTGTAGTGGCTTTAATGGCAGATTGTTGGCTATATCATACAGAGGAAATGGCAGCCAAGTAAGTGGCAGTAATATTCTGTATCATATACTTCATTATAAGGCAGTCTCATTATAAGACAGTAAACTAGACTACAGCTCTCCAGGACTGCATTAGGAGGGCATAATATATGGAGTATTTCATCATAAGGCATTCTCACTATATGGTGGCATACAGTGTCTCTCAAGAACTGCATTATAATGAGTACTGTACAATGTAATTCATTACAAGGCATTGTGTGTGTGTGTGTGTGATTTGGATTTTTTAAAGTAGCTTTAACAATTTTTCAGTCATATTGCTATGATGTCTGCAGTGTGGCAGTTTATAGTGACGTCTAGCACTAAGGCATCATACTGCAGACATGCAGCATGATGTCCCACCCAGTCATATTATCCTGACACCAGGCTGACCTGTCCTAACTCTAACCTCTTATGCTGAGCGCCAAGAGAGGCAGCTGTTAGTACCAGTTTTGAAAGTCTTTGGTATGACTTTGCCAGGGTCTGAACTAATGACCTCCTGCATCCAAGGCAGACATTCTAACCCCTAAGACACCAGAGCATTCTACAAGGCACTGTCAGTATAAGGTGGCATACTATGGCTATCAATGACTACATTATAATGACGGATTACTGTTTAATGCACTTCACTGTAAGGCAGCTTGGCAGTTTCACTATAAGGTGGCATACTCTGGCTCTCAAATCTATATATAATGAGGGAATATTCATTATACACAGTTTCACTGGAAGATGGCATACCCTAGCTCTCACAGGCTGCATTATAATGGGAGAGTATTCATTATACACAAATTCACTTTCAGATGGCACACACTGGCTCTCTCAGGCTGCATTATAATGGGGGAGTGTCACGGAATGGTGTAAATGTTGTTAATTAAATACATGTACTCGGGTTTCGTTTCTTTTCTCTGTACAACGATACCCAAGGGTGATTATAATATGGTCTATGTATTTCGAAATCGTGAGTACGATTCGTCCTGTGCCACACGTGCAAGGTGTTTTTGATAAAGAATAACGAAAATTCTAAAAGTATAAATACGTTACTACATGTAAAGGACCTTTACAATACTAATGGTTTTGTCAGTATGCGGCCTGCTAAAAGGATTCGCACAACTCCAGCTGTAGGGGTAGGTCATTTTTGGGTTTTAAGTGATAACTAGTGTATTACCATATTTGCCTTTGCATGTTTGTTATAGTTTTCTTAACATATCATAATGCGTGCATTTTTTATTCTTGTTGCGACGTAGTGCAGGACTTATATTGGTAATGTAAAACTACATTTTTTAAAAGAATTGTTTACTATTGTCTTATCAAGCAGGGTTAGGTTTACTATTGAACCTCTGTTTTGTAATTGCCATAATAATATAATCTTTTTTACCATGTATAACGTCCTTACGTTATGTCTGTATCAAGTGTAGTACACTGTATCGGGTATATTTTCAGCTGAGTGTGAGTGAGGTTTTGATGGTAGGAATATCCGGGGTGTCCGGTGTTGTCCGAGGGTAGAAACGTCCGTGTGTTCGGAGCGTTTAAGGTGCCGGAGCGTCTAATGTCTAGCGTCCGGAGTGTCCAGAGGGACTAAGGTGACCCAGCTGTAGAGCCGTCAAAAGACCAGGGGGTCCGGAGGGTCTAATATTTCAAGTGTCCGGAGGGTCTAATATTTCAAGTGATCATAGTATTCTGAGGGTCCGGAGTCTATATTGGTTGTGAAATTGATTCGGAGGAGCTGTGGAGCGGATATGGTGCACGGGTGACGGAGTGCATCTCCACACATGTATTTTTAGCTGTATGCTAATTTTGGGTTAGTAAGACCCAGTGTATTATTCAGGACTGGAAGGATAGATTGTATATCCGTTCTTGTTTAGTGACATAATTTCGCTACCTGAGCGAATACATTTTTTTTACTATGTGTAAACACTTACATTGTTTACTATTTGAGTGAACTATATTCATTTTTCCATTATTGAATCATTTGTGAAATCATTATCCTGTATTTTAGGGTTACTGAACTAAATTTATTTGTATATTTTTTCCATCTTTGAAACTGTGCGTTTTTATGTTAAATAGATCCAATATTTGGATTATAAATACGCACACATCTTCATAATCCACTATTCATATAAATCGCCACATTAAACCATATATCTGTGTCGTCAAAACGTGTTCTGTTGTTAATCCGAAATATCCCACCCGGTTATCTTGTTACACGTGCAAGGTGCCTTTGATAAAGAATAACGAAAATTCTAAAGGTATAAATACGTTACTACATGTAAAGGACATTTACAATATTAATGGTTTTGTCAGCAAGCGGCCTGCTAAAAGGAATCGCACAACTCCAGCTGTAGGGGTAGGTAATGTAGGTATTCATTATATGGCAACTTTACAATAAGATGGCATATCCTGGCTCACAAGGACAGCATTGTCACGAGGGATTATTGTATAATACACTTCATGATAAGGCAGTTTCACTAGGTGTTGGTATGTTGTTATGGGATTAAAGCCATTTTTCAGCACATGACAGGCTATACATGGCAACCAGTATATCTGGTGGAGGAAGAACCTGGAAAGATCCAGGGAAGAATTACAGGCACACAGAAAGTCAATGGCAAGCTTTCTCATATAACAACACTGGCTGCTATAAGGCGGTATACTCTGGCTCTCAGAGTTACAATGGGGAAATACTGTACTTATCACCTATTACTTACCATCTGCAACAGATGTTGACAGTGTCAGATGGATGTTTGCTGAAATGCTAATCTTTCAAATACAAGGTGTTACTTTTATCTAATATGAGTATTTGACAACTGTTTATATCTGACATCACAATAACATGCCAATAATTATGATTCATGTCTAGCTACATGACATGGCAATATATAAAACAACAAATATACAGTAGACCCATTTGTTTCAACGCATTTCCTCACTTGTATCCCAATCCCTAACCATCGCCCTTCTTGTGGCAGCCTCACCTCCACTGCGTTTCATAATTCAGTACAACCAAAGTCTTGTTTTTTTTTTTAATCACCTGTCAAGTTAAGATCATATTCTAAATACACAAATGATTGTTATAAAATAATGTGAATACCATTATTCACAGACTACCTATCTTGAGGGACCATTTTCTGCTGGCAGAAGGTAGGCTGATTCATTTGAATGGCATCCTTAACCCTTTAGCTACTACAGCTGTTGTGCAGTTTCACTACTGCTGAGTGCTATCATATCAGATACTGAGACTGCTGATGCTGATTTCATACCATTTCAGTCTCAGGTCTTGCTTTTGGTCCCCCATTTTCTTGACCAGACATTCAGGAAAAAACTTAAGAAAAAAAATTGATCTCATTGCTTAGTCCAAGCTTGATTGTTGAACCAACACGAGAATCAAAATCACTGATCTTGAACACGGCGAGGTCAAAACTCTATTGTGCAAGTGGGACTATGTTCGCCTCGTCATCCGATTAAAAATCACTTGCATCTGGTATTGAAACAGGACTAATATCAATATCTGATCCATTTTCTAAGAATGATCCATTAAACTCTTCGATAACACTTGCACTGAACCCTTTGAAGTTGCTCATATCTGAATCGGAATCCATCTTTGTTTATTTCAACTACACGTGTTTAGTTAATTGCAGGAAAGCCCCGACAGCGTCTAAATGTAACCTCTCAGCTTTCACACTTGTATCAAAATTTTGAGTAAACTGTCCTCTCATTGGTTATGATGATCAAAAATATGTAAACTTCTGAACTTTCAACCAATCAATGTTCAGTCAACATAGCAGTCACGTCCGGATAGATGTGACAATGGGTTTTCCAGTACTGCTGAAATATATGCACATGAGAGCCACTGGGGTAATAAACTATGCTTACCAACACTGCATGTAAGCATCAGTGGGGTTCAGGAGCTATTTACAGGTGACGCTTAGATGCAGTAGTCGTAACTAAAGGGTTAATATGTTATATACTACATCATGCTAATGCAAATGGGAACTAAGTGTCTTTTCCAGGGACACACCATGGCAACCAACAAAAGCAGTCCTGGGTGGGTATCACATATTAAGACAACCAACCAGAGCAGTCCTGGGTGGTATCACACACCAAGGCAACTAACCAGAGTAGTACTGGGTGGGTATCACACACCAAGGCAATCAACCATAGAAGTACTAGGATGTTATCACATACCAAGACAACCAACCAGGGCAGTCCTGGGTGGGTATAACATGCCATGGCAACCAACCAGAGCAGTCCTGAGTGGGAATCACACATCAAGGCAACCAATCAATGCAGTCTTGAGTGCGGGTATCACACACCAAGGCAACCAACTAGAGCAGTCCTGACTGAGTATCACACATCAAGGCAACCAGCCAGAGCAACCAATTTAGGAAGGTCCATTGGATCCATACAGGATGAAATAAGACACTTCCACCCCTACGAGTCTCCCAACTAAGGGTAAAATAGTGTGATGATAGCACAGCATCACTGGGCAAAAGTCCTCATTGATGAAGTCAATGGCCAGGGTGGAATGGCTCCAAGATGAGCTCAATGACCATGTGCTAAGGGCCAGGGAATGCCACACTATATCAGTTTATTTTGGCTGTATCATCCAGTCTGGAGAGGGATGGGCTCTGCCAGGCTGTATCTTGCCCCGACACACCACATGAAGACAACAATTCTTCCATACCAGATCAATCGCATCCCAGGTCAACAATGACCGTGCCTTCAGCTGCACGCCAGGGAGGAGGTGACAAGTATGCTACTGATGCCTCCACTACCAAGATCCGTGGGAGAGACATCATGATCATCGGAACATGAAACTTTAGAAGACTAAGGGCTGTGGGAAAGTTGAAAGAACTTATACATGAGTTGGAGAAGTACATGTGGAACATTATTGGTCTCTGTGAAGTGTGCTGGAAAAACTTTGGCGAAATAACAACAGATGAAGGGCATAAGCTCTACTTCTGTGGAAGAGGGGACAAACACAATCATGGCATTGGATTTCCTGTCCACAATGGCATTGTGAACAGCATTATGGGTTGCTGCCCACTCTCAGGCAGGCTTAATACCTTCTACCTGAGGGCGACTCCCTTCAACACCACAATCATACAGGCCTATGCACCCAATATAACTATGATGACAACAAACTGGAGAATTTTCATAACCAACTGCAGGATCTCACTGACAACTCATCCAAGAAGGACATTGTTTGTACAAGGAGACTGGAATGCAAAGGTGGGAGTTGATTCACAAACTGGCAAAACACATGTAGAACCTTTTGCAATGCAGAAACAAATGAAAGAGGACTCATGGTTCTTGGAGTTTGCTGCCTATAACAATCTTGTGCTAGCCAACATGTTCGGCCCTCACAAAGCATCTACAAGATGGACCTGGCACAGTCCAGATGGACAACATCACAACCTGATTGACTACATCTTGGTGAAAAAAGGATTTTGCACAGGACTGAATATTGCCGGAACACGAAGTTTTCCAGGAACAGATATTGGAAGTGACCATGATTTATCAATGACAATGTTTCACCTCCACCTGAAAATGATCTAAATGCCTGATCAAGCAAGAATCAGATTTGACCTTGAAAAATTGAAAGATTCAAAAGTCGCAGAAGCCTTCCAAGCAATGATAGGTGGTAAATTTGCACCTTTGATAACCCTGGACAGCCAAGACACCGACCTAGAGTCCTTAATAACCACATTCAACACAGCTACAATTAGCACCGCTATCAAGATCATTGGCAAATATCGTCAAACAAAGAAACCTTGCATCACAACAGATAACCTTGATCTATGCAACAAAAGAGAACTAAAAAAGGGAAAAAGAGATCATAAAGGAGCTCGAAAATACAGAGATAACACGATCAGGAAAAGCATGAAAAAGGCAAAGGAATCCTCAGAATTGTACAATCATAAGACCCAATGAGATCCAGCAGTACTAAATTGCCCTCAGTCAGAAGAAATTGATGATAACCCCATTCTTTGTGAAGAAGCAGAAATTGCAGTTAGGTCACTAAAGAAAGTAAAGTCAGCTGACATTGACAACATACCAGCAGAGCTCATTCATGCAGGAGGAGAAGAGATAGCCACAGTCCTAACAACAATATGCAACAAGATATGGCGGACAGGAGAATGGCCCACTACAAGGACTTGTGTAAGAAAGTGTAAACTGAAGTGGTACAGTCATGTCTCAAGATCATCTGGACAAGCAAAAACAATCTTGCAAGGCACGGTGCTAGGGTGCAGAAGGACAGGCAGAAAGAAATAAGTAGGAAGACAACATTAAGGAGTGGACAGGTATGGAATTTGGAGATTACCAAAGGGCTATAGAGAACAGGGAAAGATGGAGAGAACTGGTTGTAAAGTCAACTGTGGTGCCCCACTTACCTCTTGGGTGGTGGTGGTGGTGGTGATGATGATGATGGTGATGATGATGATGATGATGATGATAATGATGATGATGATAATGATGATGAATGTGATGATGACTCACTGCGGTTCTAGGCAGGTATCGCACACCAAGACAACCAATCAGGGCAGTCCTGAGTGGGTATCACACAACAAGGCAACTAATTAAAGCAGTCCTGTGTGTGGGAATCACAACCAAGCCAATCATCCAGAGCAGTCCTGGGTGGGTATCACACACCAAGGCAACCAATCAAAATAGTCCTGGGTGTGGGAATCACAACCAAGCCAACCATCCAGAGCAGTCCTGGGTGGGTATCACACACCAAGGTAACCAATCATGGCAGTATTGAGTGGGTATCACACACCAAGGTAACCAACCAGGGAACTCCAAGTTTGTATCAAACATGCAACCTTGGAATTACAAGTCCAATACTCTACAAAATGACCACCATGGTCAGCAGAAAGGGTAATCACTAAAGACAAGTCTACTTTTGTGAATTCACTGCTTATCAGTGGATGAGGTTGTCAAGTGGGCAAAATAAAATTTATTTTGTCATAAGAACCATTTCTGTCCAAAATATTTTGATTAAATACATATACAAAACAACTCCAAGCATATCCAGTTACATTATTACATATATACAAACCACATCCAAAATACAGTGTATATCACTAGCTACAGTATTATATATTAACAAATGACCTCTATCTACATCCACATTTACAATATCTTATATCTGTAAAACCGACCCCAGTAATACATCCAGTTTACATATTTACAAACCTCCTCAAATCATTTATCCAGTTTCAGTATTACAGATCTACAAACCACACCAATCATATCCAGTCACGGAATTAAAAATCTACAAATCACCCTTATCATATCTAGTTCCATTATTACAGATCTACAAACCACGACAATTGTGTCCAGTTCCAGTATTACATATCTACAAACCACCCCAACTGTATCCAGTTACGGTATTACAGATCTCGCAGGTAGAAAAATCCTTTGCTATGTTGCCCGGGGCAAGTAAAAATTAATGCTGGACAACAATTTTCCCAATGTAAAAGCCTGGATGGGTGAACAAACAATATTGTTAAATAATGACTGTTTTGAAATGTAAAATGGAGTTCTCTTGTATTTTCCAGCAACAAACATTTGATAATTAAATTTGTCTTCCAGAGAACCTACATTAGGGTGGAAAATTATTGAATATAGTTCTGTAGTTGAGTAGGTATTGGGTGATTGCTGTCGGTCATACCAACCCATACTGATTATCTCAGTAAGTAATCAGTCCATACTACCAGCCCCTCAGGGAGAACCTTTAAAGAAACAAGACTCATTAGTGTTTGTCTCTTGTCAACACACCAACATGTAGTAACATTTCTTTTTCATATTGGGCTTGACACACAAGCTGCCCATGATCTAGTACAGTGTACATGTATTACGCCTTCTCATTGGTCTATGGAAGAAATGGACACAAGCTGTAGAGAATATGAAAGTTGATTCTGTTGGATAACTTTGCAAAAGGGATATGGCATTTAAATTATCACACCAGTCACAACTGTGTCTGCATACTGTACTGGCTTATGGGGTAAAGGCTAAACAAAAACTTGTGTGGAAAGTTAAGAGACTTCTTACAGTTCTAACACAGTGTCATTATTATGTAAACTACTATGTAAACTCAGATAAAAATAAAATATGTTTAAGTTTCTGGTCATGGGTGGGCAACTACCAGAAAGCAGAAGGGCAACAAAATGCCATGGAAAAAGGTAATTGTTTGACAATCTTTTATTTGCTGATCTCAGATTAAATATACACGTAAACTTCTTTGAACTTTAGCAGGACACATGGTTAGTATATAAATATTCTGTGGAATATTATGTGTGTGTGTGTGTATGTGTGTATGTCGCATATTGGTGAATAATACTGATTCCAGCAATATTGGGGGCAACTGAAAGATTTTTCAAAGATGGCTGTCCACAAATTTTTTAGCCATGACATCTACAAACCAGCCCCAATCACATCAACAGTTTTGAAACTTCTGTCTTTAGCTAGGAAGAACAAACTAAACTCAAGTCTTTAAAGAGAAAGGACAAACAAATCTCAATGAGATCCATAGTTTTGAATCTCAGTCTTTAACTTGGAAGGGCTAACAAACTCCAACTATATCCACAATGCTGAAGTCTCCATTTTTAACAATGATGGTGGTCAACTAATCATATATATTTTTGAAGTGTCCATTTTTAACTAGGAACAATAAAGTAACCATATCCACAGCTTCAAGTCTCAGTATTTAAATACGAAGGCAAACAAAAAATGATGCGTTCCACATTCATGAAACGTCCACTGAGATCTGCATTTATGTGGTCTCAGTCTTTAAATCTGAAGAACAAAACATCCCCAACCATATCACTGTTTGAAGTCCAAGTGTTTAACTAGGAAGGATAAAACAAACCCAAGTGAGATCCATGGTTTTGAAATCTCGGTCTTTAACTCAGAAGGATGAGATGGGCAACATTCACATTAAGTCTCATATGTATGCAGGCAGGATATGTATACACTAGGTTACAAATGTAAACTTGTCAATTCAAACAAATACTCAACATTTTAACCAAAAAAATTGTATAAGTAAAATCAATGGACAGAATACTTTTGCACTGACCAAACACAATTTGCCTGTTTTGAAAGCCAAGACAAGAAATAATTTTAGCATTCTAATTAGCATCCAGCTTAAAAACCTTCTCCAATACACTGTAGGTATCAGCTTTACAAGCCTGCAGTACTTTTCATTACAACATTGTAGTGAGTCACGATTATACCAGAGACCTACTCCTTAACATTTGGCCGAGGGGGAGGGGGGGCAGGCACTTTAAAATTTCCATCTGTCAATATCTGGAAAAAATATCTTGCTCTGATTTATAGCAAAATAGCACATTACATGTATGTATGTATGTATGTATGTATGTATGTATGTATCTATGGATGCATGTGTGTGTGTGTGTGTGTGTGTGTGTGTGTGTATATTTATGTGTGTATGAACATTTAAGGTCATAATAGCAGAATAGCTATAACGTGTCAATACAAAGCAAAATTCTAAAATATAATATTAAAAACTACACACAAATCTTTAGAAAATGAGAAGGCTGCATTTGTACAAGTTATTTTTTTTTAACTCTTTGGGATAAACTTGTAATCAAAGTTTTTACAATAAAATTTTATAAGTAAAATCAATTGTATTAAAAATTGGACAGGATTTGATCCCATTTCTTTCAAACTGACTCAAGGGGTGAACTAATTATATACACTTACAGTACAGTAATGCCATGCATTCATTATATACACTTACAGTATAGTAATGCATTATGTACAATAACAGTACAGTAATCATGCCATGCATTCATTATATAAACTTACAGTACAGTAATGCCTTGCATTAATTATATTCACTAACAGTACAGTAATGCCATGCATTCATGTAGTAACTTCAAACCTTAGAGAAGCAGTAGGCAACCACTTGGGACCTATTTATAGAAACCAATGCTAAAACATAAAACATTACAAGACAGTCAATGGGACAACCAGCTGTACTGTAGTATTTAAGTGCTCTAAGAACTGTGAGACCACTTTTGTGCATTTGGAATTATACTATTGGCTGTTACCCACCACACACATTTCCTGGCTAACAACATTCACTGTTTGATATATAACACATGTAGTTTCCCTCTTGGTCCAATAAGGCAAGATCTTTCAGCAAAGCCAGGCTAGGACTAAAGATGATGCAATTTCTAACCTTTGATTTTTACCTTCCAACTTTTGAGCAAAACCAGACAATTACTACAAACAGCTGGACTTAAGTAATCACTGACATGAAGATAGTCTGTTAAATCCTGTCTGGAATTAATCTGGATATATACAATGACCTATACAGGGCAGCCACCAAATAAAATTTTCTCCACTTTTCTTAAACACATAAATTGTAGAGTGACTTGACCCATGCACTGAGAAAGACTGACTGTTTGTCACCAGCACAGCAACACAGAAAACATTATATCATGCCAAAGCAATTAGTTTCATCTTTTAAGTCACAGCAATACAGCAAATCATTTATTACCGAGTCAAGTATCTTGCCAAAGGACATCACAGTAGCCAATGTCAGATGTGCGGATAGGATTAAAAAAAACGCACCGTTAAGTCATGAGTCCAGCATTCTAATCACTAAGCTACTGTGGGTCCTCCAAAGAAATGCACATGACACTGGACAGTCTAGCCTGGTCCTGGCAGGATTTTAACCAGTCCAGACTTGTGGTTGCAAGTTTTTCATGCTAAACGTTGAGCCATTGCAAGCCCCAGTCAGAAATGTTAAACTGTCACCTACCCTCAATATGAATTATCCAATAATAGTGACAGTGCAGCGCATACTGCAAATCATGCAATAAAATCAGTAGATTAGTAATCTTTCATTTTCAATAGTAACTGCATGCTTACACTTGATCTTTTTTTAACTGCAAAATACATATTTTCAAAATAAAGTTTTCCAGCCTTGAATCAACATGTCTGAAGATGCTCAATAACTAAATTAAAATCAAATTTGACACATGCTCAACATTAAGTTTACATTATGAATCACACACCAAATAAATGTCAAAAATTTGATAATCAGTTTTTATCAAAAGTAAGTGGCTTCCATCAGATAATCCTAGTAAGAGCTAACTGCAACAGTTAAGGGCGTAATATTTCTTCATGTGATACGGTAATTAAGTATTTAGTGTATTCCATCAAGTCAATGATCAGGTTGAGAAATTTCCAAGAATCCACTTGCCAGGTACTTCAATATTTGTATTCACCAAGAAATAAACCGTAATAAACTAGAATTAAAGAAATGAAATGGTTTAAAGATGTTAGGAACATAAATTTGATCATGTGAAAGGTTGTTTTTTAGACTTATTCTGTTACCCTTCAAACTAAAACAATTGAAACCAGCCAGTTTTCCATTCTGTAAGCATTGAATAGTTCTGAGGAGTGCATATGAAGTGCTTGCATGAACTTGATCAAAACAATTGAAAACGTCTGGCTGAAAGTATAGACATTCAGTGAACAATATTCTCAACAGAGCATTCTTTTCAGTAAAGAGAAGCAGTGGTCAGTCTTGAATCAGCATTTGCCTGATACGGTGAGTAATGTAAAAATTCACTTAATAGCCCATAATTTTTATTTCACAATTTAAAAAAACCTGTGCAAGTGAATTTTCAGCCCTTCAGATGAATAGTATTGTGGTGCTGTTAACTCATTATCCCAGCGTGCCATGTTTATGTGTAATGACAAAGTACCTGTAACGAACCGAAGGCAGAATTTTGCAGAATTAGAGCATGTGGGCCAGACGTCTTACTAGGAGTTACATAATTCTGGGTCTCTAAATTGGCTTCAAAGGTATTTAATCCTTATGCAAACATGGCTTCTGACAAAGGGCATTTTCAGGCTGGATACTCCGTAGCGCGCAAAGATGGTGTGAAGAAGGTAAAAGAACATCAAACGATAGGCGTGTCAACTAATTACGGATGAGAGAAGCTAGATCTTCCTCTGGGAGGGGCCAATACTTTAGGCGGGAAAATGCTTCATTCTTAGTCGTTAACACGCACAGACCCGTCAGAGGGCAGCTAATTCTCGGCAGAGAGAGAAATATTGTCAAGTAAAGCAGGAAGCTTATGTTGAGGAGGGAATTTTAGCTAAAAGCCACTCCAAGACTTAACTTGTAAAAAGAAAGGAATTGAACTGGGTAAACAAGCTTCTCAAAGGTAAGATGGTATCTTGGCCGAGTCTTTGTGCTTGATTTGAGTAGATAGTTGAATATATTAGAATACTGAATCCTCACATATAGTTGCATTTATTAGAATATTTAATCGCATTGTATTGTTGAATTTATTAAATAACTGAATTATGACATGTACTTAACATCTATCAGAATGTAGAAATTAGACGGAGTTGGATTTATGTGCATATGTACTTATATGTATAATTCTGTAATTCTTAGGACACATGCAATAGGAATGATTACATAGTAACGATGGGTAGATAAAGTGATTGTGTTACAATAAGTCATTGAGTAATGCTATTCGTGCGTACAGCGCAAGGCATGAATCCGATAAGTGGAAATTTATATGTACATAGGGCCTGGTAAAATTGTTCGCCCATTAGTCTGATGGAAGGTCAGTGAGAGAGTGGTTAATTTCAAAGAGTAAAGTAGGGAGACAAAGGTGTACATCCCTTATATTTCTTCAGGAAGCTCCCAGGGTGCAGTGAGAGTCGGTGCTGAGATATTCCAGGGTGTACGAAGTGACGACACCGAGAGAATAATAAGGAAGCCATAGAGACTTCCAGTGTGTACACAAGAGGCACAGTGTATAGGATGAAGAGGAAGGAAGAAGGAAAGAAGAGAAATCAGATGAGTACTTGGGAAAACTCACTGAACAGAGACTCTGACAATAGGATATTAATTTCTATATGACAAAGTAAAGAGTAAAGGGCATTTGGTCAACCTGGCCAATATTGTATTATGATATACTGAAATGAAGATTTATGTCCATGAAATTCTTGCATTCGTATATTTCATAAAATTGTTATTTATTCAACCATGACTTGTTATATGTATTTAGAGTTGGAACTGCTGACTGAGGGCTCGTGAGTCATTAAATTTTAATGTGCACATTCTGCAGTACTGTATTATTTATAATACCATAGTGGATCAGTATTATTTGTAATACACTAGTGGGGTTGTGACAGTACCCTTCTTTCGAGCTCAGTAACAGCAACATAAGTTATGATACACCAAACCAGGTACAGAAAATGATGTGTTATTTTTAAACTTTTGATGTAGCTATAACACCTTTAGTCACATCGCTACAATATCTGCAGTGTGGTAATTTATAGTGATGTCTAGGACTGGAGCATCATGCCACAGACATGTATCATCATGTCCCACCCAGTCACATTACCCTGACAACAGGCCGACTAGTCCTAACGCCAACCTCTTAATGCTGAGCCAAGTGAGGTAGCTGCTAGTACCATTTTTATAAGTCTCTGGCGGATTCAGCCAGGGTTTGAACCCAAGACCTCCTGCATCCAAGGAGGACCCTCCAACCACTTAGGCCACCCAATGGGTCACAGAGAATGATAAAGATGTAGTCCTACAATGATAGCAAATAATGCAGTCTTTCTATTCACATTAAAAAGAGGACCGTCTACACGGTTACGGGCCATACAATGTGAAGGACTGGGACGCAAGTGGCCCATGGATGGGACATGCCTGTCCAAGATTTAAAGCAGATTTGTCCAAACTGCTGTTAGCACTGAGCATCTACACTTAGTAAGGCATGATTATTTCTTAACCTTGTAGCATATAGGTAAATAATTCGTTTTATGTTCCTTGCATGTTACACAATAAAGCAATATCTAATAAGCATGTTACACAATAAAGCAACATCTAATAAGCATGTTACACAATTAACAACATCTTATAAATTCAAGTCATCTTTCCTTTAGGTGTACAGCAATCATGGATTGGATTTTTCTACATACTATCAATTTCTTATTTCTATCCAATTAGCAACATGAATAAATGGTACATTAAAGTTTAGCATGGGTCCTTTTGAGAGAGTTTCAATCAGTCATCCTGCATTAATTCTGTCTCGTGTCCTGTCAAAATACTAATAGGAGTTATAAATTATTTATTATCACCAAAATGTATTTCGAGTCTAGTTGTCATTCATTGTGAAACTTCTGTCAAAACATTTGACATAAACTAAAATATAAACAGGCAACTTTTATACTGACATCAAAGCACTCCAACAAGAAAATTTATGCAACAATTTTATTTAAGATAAGAACATTGCCCGTGTTAAATATTATGTAACGATGAGAATAAATATTCAAAAAGAATCACAAAAATGACATCTCTTCAAATTTCTGCATTATTTACTTATTTAATAAGTAAATATTGAGCTAATTCCAGGTTTACCACGTCAAATATCTAACCCACCTCCAAAAAGTTTAACTTTTTTGTGTATTTGACTAACGAGCCATTCCCCAAACCCCTACCAGAGCCCCCTCCCTGAAATCCCACCAGAAAAGACCTAACCCTTTACCCTTCACACTAACTGATACAGATAGATCATATGGAGGACTATACTTATCTACCATATCTGGAGAAGATCTGGACAGATGCATAAGCACAGGGACACAATATCCCCCAATGCTGAAGTCTGGAGACAAATTACTCTTTTTTCCAAACATTAAAACTAGACAAGCAGAAAAGTTTGCCTATGATTGTCATCTTGTACTAATACTGGCATATTACATCCTAATAACCCATTGATTATTCCTTTTTATCAAACTGGAGTGATTACATGTGTATTGAGTCCAACTACAAACATCGATTCTGATCTACCATCATATAATGTGCCAGCAGATAGGGGTCTAAATTGTTTGTTCTACTCGTTACTCAAACCAACTTGCAAGCCTAGATCTGCCGGTGCTTTATGCAGTGGCAGATCTAGGTTTGCATAGTTTGCAGTTTGGACTTAACTTATAAATGAGTACATACGGTAGTCTTTTGACATAATGCCAAATTGGCCCCATATTTGATAAAGCCAGTCTTTCTGGTTTTCTCTGAGCAGCCAATCATCTAAGGAGTTAGAATAAAATCAATTTTCTTTCGCTAAGTAAGTATGGATATTAGTGTCATCTTTTATTTTATATACTTTTACAAACATTTAACAGTTTAACATTTGTAACATTTATGTTTTTTCTTGCACATTTTAATGTTCAATTAGAATAAATCTTTCCTAAAGTTTTTCTGCAATTCTTTGTCACTATTTTCAGAATTTACTATTAATCAGCACAACAGAGCAAGTATTGTGTAAACATGGTGTTAAACCCTTTAACATACATATATACAGCTACACTCATATATATATATATATATATATATATATATATATATATATATATATATATATATATATATATATATATATATATGACTGTTTCGGAAACATTTACAGCTGCATTTCATAGCATGAACAGTTGAGCATAAAAAATTTAGTTTTATGTAAGGTATTTTTTCCTCAGCTGGGATTGTTAGAACTATTTGTGAAAAAAAATAAATAGCTTATAACATCTAATATAGCCATCTATGTAGTGGAGCTATTGAAAAACCTGTTTTGATTTCTAATTTCCATTATTGTAATGATTTTCAGTTTCCATTATTTGAATGGTTTTCAGTTTCCATTATTGTAATGATTTTCAATTTCCATTATTTGAATGATTTTCAATTTCCATTATTTGAATGATTTTCAGTTTCCATTGTTTGAATGATTTTCAGTTTCCATTATTTGAATGATTTTCAGTTTCCATTATTTGAATGATTTTCAGTTTCCATTTTTTAAACAATTTAAGGCAGAACGTATTGTAGCAAATATAGAATAAATGAAAAGTTTATAACAAAATGAAAGTAAGCTAATTGTCCTAAATACATTTTACACTTTAAAAACAATTCATCAAAATTATCAATAAATATGATGCATTATGCAAAGAACCACTCAATAAAGAAGAGTCTATCTGTTTGCATTTTTGTGTAGTGGTGGTCATGTGGTGGCAGGCAACTATATATATATTTTTTTTTTTTGGTAAAAATTAAATATTAGCATACATATGAAAAATTCATGGCAATGATCTGAAAATGTTAAAGTTAAACATCTTGAATAAAAACATATGTAAGTTGTGGTAACAATGTACACAAGGAAATAGATACCTGATGTTGGGAAAGGGACAAGCTGTTGGTATGCCTGTGATTATATAACATATTACATGCTCCTGAAAATACCTTCTTTTGCACAGATTAATGACAGAGGCCTTTGTCAGGCACTTTACCATGACATTGCAATGTCACTACATATTGGTTGTTGTTGTTGTAGGCTTTAGTGCCATTTTTCAGCACAATATAGGCTATACATGGCAGCTAGTATAAATGGTGGAGGAAGAACCCAGGAAAACCCTTGACCCACAAGAAGTTACTGGCAAGCTTTCTCACATACCCACACTAGCCAAACCCGACACTCAAACCCACACAGACAGGTGAGATGGCAGTGATCCATAACGGTGAACACTTTAGACCACATGGTCACTTGGGGCCCAAACTCTTTAGAAAGACTGCCTTCAGTGATAGATAAAAATATGTCCCCATTCTGTCTTTTAGTTTCCATGAATGTAGAAACGTAGGTATACATCAAAGACTGAACAAATAAACAGATTGTGAATGAATAAATGAATAAATGAATGAATGAATGAATCAATCAATCAATGAGAAACAAGATAATTAATTTACCAACAAAGGAAAAGGAGGTAATTTACTAACAAAAATCTCAGTATAAAACTGAAATAATTATTCCAGTTGTTTTACATGAAGACAGTTTATTGTTGTACAATACAGAAAGTGAAATACATTTGTTATACAATTACATAATAATGGCTATTCATTTTCAAATGGGGTTGCAGAATTCTTATTTCAGCAAGCAATAAACAATTATCTTCTTGGCCTGTCACTCTTTGGCACACTCAAGTATCTTTTAAAATGGCTGACAAGCTACTGTCAGTAACTAATTAACCCCAATGAGAGGACTCAATTAAATAGGTCTTCATTTCATTATCTAATACATGTGGTACTGATTTTATCACTTTTTAAAACTTATATTTGAGCCCCACAACATAAATCATTAAATTACATCTTTTAGAAGGATGGGCCAGCTCAGTTGATGGAAAATCCAATTCAGACCCAGTGGGTTGCAAATTCGAACCAGTGCTCAGGTTATTTTGAGTAGCCTCGAATAAGGTATTTTTTCCTTAGCTAGGATTGTTAGAACTATGTGTAAAAAAAATAAATAGCTTATAACATCTAATATAGCCACATTAAATAAAGATTTATTCATTTCAAGTGACATAGTAAATAACTCCCTTGTGAAAGTTCTATAGGTTTGTCCCTTTAATTGAAACCCCATGGGATTTACCATAATATGAAGGAACTTTGGCATGCACACAGGGAACACGGGTCTATTATCTTGATTCATACTGCTGCAAAACCACTACTATCATAGACCCCACTTGCTTGATGATAACTCAGATACTTCCCCTATTTTAAGTTTGCCATTTCCAAACTAGTGATCCAAATTTCTTCTGCAGAACTGAAACAAATATGTACGATACTCACTTGAAGATAACTCACAGTCATAAATTCCCTTATTTTATTTTGCCATCTCTGAAATTCCATTGGGTGGTGGGGTTTTACTTGCACTTTCAGCACATTATAGGCTATATCGTGCTTAGGAAATGATAGCTAAGTACCAGCTGACCCAGACTAGACTGGGCGTGTAATGAAACCCAAAATACATGTACTTGGATTAAGAGTCTGACACTGTACCACAGCTCCTCAGCCCAGTATTTCAAAAAATGTTTGAACACAAAACTTGAGTTCAAGATAATGGTGCAGAAAGGTCAAAATTATGTGTACAAAACAGCTTTCACAGCATACTGAGTGGAACGTTTTGTTTCTCAAAAATATCTTAAAAACAAAATGAAAAAAAACTAGACAATAATGAATAGGGTGAAACAATCCACCTCTGCAGTGTATCGATATGATCCATGATACACAGCCATAATACATTATCATTACACATCAACTTGGCAATCTTTTCATCTTTAAAAGGTCTCTCATTTGTAGCATGGTACCTTTCTATACGTGTTAACATAATGGTTCGATTTCTAGTCTGTAAATTAAACAAAGAAATTGAAATCTTTTCATATGCCATTTTCATCCTTGACAAGATTAAGAAATATATACTTCCAAACAGACTAGGTGTCAATGGTTTTTATTCAGCCTTTAATGACATTCCAGGCTGGTCCATATGAAGGTGAAGGGCTCATCTTAGTCGCCATGCTTTTTGTTTGGCACTACATTTTAAAACATTTTAGCAATGTCAGGTCTTCACTTAAATTTGGATGACATTATGGTTCTAAAAAGTAGTGCAATTTTCCTGTGCAAGAAAATCTTATCCAGAACAAGTCCGAGTATAGAAGTGGAGATGACTAACAATTAGATCGTTTTACATTCTACCTCCCCCAGATGCAAAACAACTGCCGCAGACACAGACTCTTTTCCATGAGTGAAAACGGAAATTATTATAAACTCCCATTCCCCTTCTACAAATTAAGAAGGTGACTTTAACTCATGCAGTTTGGAATCTGCCCCTTGCTGATTCTGTGCTTATTTACTTCTATCATGCTGACACGTTCTGTCACTGATTATGTATGTCAGAGCAAAATGAGATATTTCAGACTTATTTCTCATGTACGATTTAAGTAATTTACAGATCATTTAATGTTATTGTTGTTGTTGTAGGGTTTAACACCATTTTTCTGCACACGATAGGCTATACATGGCGGCCAGTATTAACGGTAGAGGAAGAATCAGAGAAATTCCAGAAAGAACCACTGACCCACGAGAAGCTACTGGCAAGGGGATCATTTAATAGCCCTTTTGCAAGAAGTTTCTCTAATGCCTTGTATCTATTCCAATTGGGTTTGAATGCCAATACTTTCGGTGTGTAACACACTGAATAACCTATAGTTAGTTCTGATTGGTGGTTATTGTTTTACTCTGGTAATAAACAATCAATAAGGACCAATCAGAATTAAATGTAATATATTTTGCCACACCAGAAATGTAGCCCTCATTACAAATTGACATGATATGCATCAACAGCGATACTTCACATAAAAGTCGTTATTTAATGATCAGCAAAGTACATAATCATACAAGAATGATTTCTTGACATTAGTGTATGTTATCTGTGGATGAGCTTGAAGATGGGATAAAATAACCACTATGAAATTGGCTAGGGGGCAGGCAGATTCTGAACCACGCGAGTCAGTCATCCTGTGCATCGTAATTTTTTAGAAGGCAAGTGGATCATGGCAGTAATTTTTCTTTGTAGCTGACTTAAATGTGTGCCGGCACTCACCAAAAAATTATCAGTTTAAAGAAAAGGCAAACAGTTCATAATTATTTACACCTGCTGAAGATTCAACTTGCATAGGGTAAGAACTGTTTATATTCATCCTTCACCTCTTGTAACGACATAAACATAAATATGAAACAAATATTGATACATAAATATATCAATTAATCATTTTACCCCCCAAAACGAGTAACACCAAACAAGGACACCACGCCCTGCATGTCCAGCACATCATCAATGCACCACATAAAAAACTTGAACCCAACCCAAAGCAAACTGTCCCCAGAACAGTGAGGGGCAAGTCTCACTTCTCACTAATGTGTGCTTATAACAATTATGGCCAGCACCTCTCTAATCTATCAAATATACATGTACTCGCTTATAAAAAGAGTAAAACCGCAAAACTACACAGACCCTGATATGCCACTATACAATGCAATGGTAGATCAGGGTCTATAAGGATGACTTTACTGATTAGTCCAAAGAAACCGACCCAGATCTGCCAAGGTATTACGCGATGGCAGATCTGGTTCAATGCAGTTTGTGACTTGACTTACAAGCAAGTACACATGGTAATTATAAGTCCACCGGACATCATTACCATTCAAAATGAAAAATTCTACACCTGACTAGATGAAATAGGAAAACCACAAAGTACATCACGCAGTCACAGGACTGCATGGTCATTCAGATGTTAAAGTGGGTGGGCAGAAACACAAAACACGTCTGACTACCAAGAAATCAGTTCTGTCATACTTACTGAATAACAGTGGTGCTACAAGTGAGAAAGCTATTGATAACAAGTACCTTTTAAGCAATTCAGGAATGTGGTTTTGAACAATTTCATTACATGTGAAATTCTGGAGCAATCCATATTACTACTGTTATAAATTCTTTGTGTCCACAAGTGTAGAGGGTCATCATTGGTTCTGTTACTCTGTTATATCATTTGTCTGAATGTACAATGCTCCTATAAGGGATTTCATGCTATTATATCATCATTTGTTTGAATTTACAATGCTCCAAACAAGATTTCATGCTGAGCGATTTTCACAAAAGTACAGAGATTCTGAAGGTCAAAAGCAGTTGTTTTAAGTGGGGTTGGATGGTTGGGGGGGGGTCAGCTGACCACCTTTATCGATTATGCACTGAAGCTCATAATTTGTTGAGTAAATTATAAATTATTCATGAAAACAAGTCAATTCAGATTGTTACCAATATACAATCTGTGCAAATATAAAAATTTAGTTGCAAACATAAAAATAAAATTATCAGTTTGGCAAAAGAAATAATTCTGTAAACCTAGGCTCCATGCTAAATTTGCCTAAATTTTGTGCAGCTAAAAATTCTCCAATTTACAGTGAATTTAGGGCTTTTCATGGAAAAGCAGAAAGTTTAATACTGGTAATTTCTTTTCAGTGGAATGAACCACCAAACAGTAACTGAACTATAGTCGAAGAAGAGACTCCACCTCTGTTTTTTAAAAAACTGTGCTGTTATTAAATTATGTGATTAGACAAGAATAAGACTGGTGGTCAGCAAATTACAAAATCAGGGTACAAGTGAAATTGTAGGAAACAGTTATTACTTTGCTTCACATCCCTGAAATCAATCAAAATTATTAATTATTTTCTTTATTTATCCTTCTTATTAGTTTTTAAAAATTCAAGGCAAATTCTGAAGAAAGTTGTCATCTACCAGGTACACAATCTGAACTCTTAACAAAATCACTTTAGGAAGAAAAGGCGTGTCATTACAATCAGAATTTACTTTTGATGGGTGCTAACGAAAGTGAAAAAAGAAAATGCATATACAAGTTTAATGATGACCATACATGCTGTAGTGTCTAGGATACTGTGCTACATATAAATGAAAATGACAAAAAGAAATATTCAATGAAGCAGGAAGAAAAACATAAAATATTCAATGAAGCAGGAAGATGTAAATATTCAATGAAGCATGAAAAATACATGGATCTAACTTCTACATAAGTCATAATTCTGTCTGTTATGATTTGAAAGGTGAACACACCTATCAGTGTGTGTGATTTGGATCTTTTTTGACATAGCTTTAACAATTTTCCAGTCATATCACTACAATGTTCGCAGTGTGACAGTTTATAGTGATGTCTAGCACCGTGACATCATGCCGCAGACATGTAACATCATGTCCCACCCAGTCACTTTATCCTGACACCAGGCTGACCAGTCTTAACACGAACCTCTTACTGTAGACTGCCACATGCTGTAGATACCATTTTTATAAGTCTTGTTATGACTTAGTCAGGGTTCAAACCCGTGTCTTCCCCAATCTGAAGCAGACACTCTAGCCACTTAAGCCACCGGAGCAGTCAACACACCTATCAAATTTCATGACTATCAACAAATGCTTCTGTGATCACTATGACTTACTTTTATAGATAATAGTACCCTCTGCGGAGAAAATACTATTTAGCTATAACCCAAGAGAAATTGTCTGCAGTCACTGGGAACTTCATACATACCCAGTGTGACAATCCAATTATCATTCCTTATAAAGTTTCTGGCACTTTGCCAAACAAATTATGATCACAAGATAAATCAAACAACACTATGATTTAAACTCTCTTTTGCTTGCATATCAATTATATTTTAGCTGCTAAAATAAAAAAAAAATAAAAAAGATCTCCACAAATTGGCTTTTGAGTGGAACCCAGTATATCAACACTGCCATAATAAAATCAATGTCTGATTTGATAACGTTGATGGATCCTCCCCTCCCACCATCCTAACTATGCATTCAAAGAAATCAGAACAATAAAGGTACATTACTGTCTGGTACACTGTTCTCTTTACATCATTCAAGATGGATACACATATGTCCCATTACTGCCTGCCTAATTAAGCTAATAAAAACACAAAATACGGTACTGTTCTATTCACATCATGCATCCAGCATACACCACTTTCCTATCCGAGTCAAGTTTTTACAACAAGAAGTCATCCTGCCTTGGTATCAAACCCATAACTCTTTGATTACGAGTCCGACACTCCACCAATTGAGCTACAATATATAGTTCCAGTGTATTCTAATGAACAAGACTGTAATGTATTTGTAACCTGTAGAAAATGTTAGTAAAGTATATTGTTTTCCACCAAGCCTTGGTGGAATTTCAAGATAGTGATCACTCTCGTGTCCATGTGCATTCAGACATACATTCGTCCATCCATCCACACCCTAGATTAACGTTATTGGGAATAAGGTCAATGTAAAGTTATCCTTGCTAAATATAAAGGCAAGCTTGACAAAAAAATCTGAGTTTCGTATTTTAGTCAGTTACGAGTGAATTTTTTTTACTTTCACAAAAACGTGTCCAAAACTAATGCCAAATTACACAGCGTATGGCAAGCTGTATAGCACGACAATCTGAACAGTAATATTAAATACCATTATACATCTGTAAACATAAGATATGTCAATCTGATCTTTGTGCAAATCAATTTTTACCCCTACATGAAAGAGCAGACATCTCTATACATATGTTCCAAATAAACAGGCTGACAATGACTAAACATGCGCAACATGCTCAACATATTTACAGCATGCGAATCATTCTGAATGATGCGCATTTGTATTTGCAACCTGGTATACCATACACTAAAAAGGAACAATTCCTCTTCTTTTACTTCAATGCAGACATGTGTATATTAACCCTGGCTGTCTTCTTTATCCTTGGAGTGCTCTCAGTTGAATCTACTGTTTGCCCTTGTATCTGCTATTACACAGATCAAAACACATGGCCTATTTTCTACACAGCAGACTGAACTGGGTGGTACTCAATTAGTCAAACGTTAATCACATGACTGAGCACCATGGCAACTTGTTTCTAATTGGCTGGCTGCCAGAGAGATTGGACCTGAGAGTGTATATAATGAGATTGCCACTACTGTGCTTAAAGGCATAATCAGTGGGGCTACCAGTGGGGGCAATATCAATCTGTGTCAAAAATTCAATAAAAACTGGAAAGAATGTGGTATTTGGTGAAAAATGCAAAATAAATAGCAGCAAATAAGCTATTTACTTTGGTTAAATTAATATTTTAACAAGAACTGTCATTATTGATAGCGTGTACCATTATAATCACATTAGTTTTGGTACTTCTCTACTTATAAATTTAAATGATATAACAGACAAGTTAACTGAAAATAGAATGAGTTAAACATAAAAAATCTGAAATCAGATAAATGAATGTATATCGCCCACTGCAGGATAAATTTTAAATGATATTATTTTGAAATCCTAAAATTACATTTTATGTAATTTTGCTTAAATATTAAAATTGTTAAAGTCAAAATTAAAAGCAAAAATTTCAAAAGTATCAGAAAATAAGTGAGGAAGAGCCCAAAGAAGAACGAACAACCCATGGTAAGCTACTGGCTAGCTATATCTCATCCCCACAGTGTCCAAGCTGAGACTCAAACCCTTGCAGACAGAGAGATGTTAGAGATCTGTAAAGGCGGGTGCCAGAGACCACTCGGTGAACAAGGCCCCTTACAATAATAATAACAAAATAATAATAATATTGTACAAAATTATGATATGTAAAGGCACAAAGATGGAAAAAAAAGAATCAATGGAGCTATCAAAATTATTTTTACTCTCAAGTCACAAATGATATTTCCAATAAAAAATTTAAACAAGAATGCAAACACACTGCACCATAAAACCAGAGTCTACAATATTTTTTTTACAATATTTATTATTTTGAGCGAACAGTATAGACCTTGATTAGCTGACACATACGTGTGTGTGTGTGTGTGTGTCTGCATGTGTGTGTGTGTGTATGTGTGTGTGTGTGTGCGTGTGTCTGCATGTGTGTGTGTGTGTGTGTCTGCATGTGTGTGTGTGTTTTAATGGCACATCAGAAGAAACCTGGCTATAATAGCGCTGAGAAGAAACTACAAGGTAAAAATGGTAAAAATGACAAAAATATAAAACTTTAACTAGATAAACACTTACCAAACAAGAAACCAAAGATGCCAGACTTGGGTCTACCCTGTTTGAATTTATGTATTTTACACATATGAATGTGTGTGCAATGACCAGGCTGTTGAAATGAGTTTGATTTGAATTCAATTACTTCAAATAAATAATTTTCACTCATTGCATGTATCAGACCAAAGTCTCGTAAATATTGGTGCAAAAGTTATTAACTAAGATATCAGTGTCATTAGTGAATCCAAATCCAATGCTATTGTGAAAAGAACTTATCATCTTTATTATTATTATTATTATTATTATTAGATATGTCGAGAGAGAGGCACTGGACAAGGACATAGCTGTAATTGAAAACCTAATTTTATTAAAATCTAGATCTCCACAGTCCTTTGTAAAGATCTGACAGAAGCTGCTTAGGGGTCACTTTCTGTTGACCTTTCAATCAGCTAACGAAAATGTAGCTTTCAGAAATCTGGAAGTGAATCAAATTGTTTGGCATGCACTGATGTTTTTCAGCCATACTACTCAATCTCCCAAATATGAAGATACAAGACTTCATCTGATTGGCTGATAAAATTAGCAATTATTGTAATAACATAGGTCACCAGAACATGACCCCTAGGACAATGGAGATGTGAGTTTATTCAGATTGTAGAAAACCTAGATGACCTAATTTATGACAGGTGATAAATCACTAATGATTTCCCAAAGTCCCATATTCTTTTGTCTGTTTTATCATTTTCTTTCACCGAACTCTTATTGTGATTATTAAAAATGCATTTTTCTTTTCCATTACCTCATAAGAGACAGAAGTCGCAGTGACCAAAATTCTTAATGCCAGCAAGGGCTCTTACTCTGGTATGCAACAAACTGTCTTGCATGATACATATCTGTGCCAAGTTTCATGAAAATCTCTACACGCTGTAGAAGCACATGTTAACGGACAGTCAGACATACAGATAATGGATGTACCATAACAAAATGTCTCAAACAGGACTATGGGGAGAATAACTTATAATGTATATATGGTGGAAACATTAATCGCACAAACCTAATCTGTGGGGAAAATTAATTGTACCTTAATAATTAGTCAATTGTAAATTTTGATAAAACAAAGAATGATGATTTAATTAAGTCCAGTTCTCAAGTTATACAGGAATCCCAAATGTTTTGAACTGGATTTATGAGCTCACTATTATAATAAAACAAGCACAACAAAGAATTCCTGTATTGAGTGCCTGCAGGTGATCAAAATGATTCATGATTTATATTTTCCAGTTACCTGTTATTTAGATTTTTGGGCTACCATTGGAGTCGGGAAATATTCTTTTGTTCTCAATGAATGAACAGAAGAAAATGAGGTGTATACAGCACTCTCTCTGTTAGACCCTTCAATATAACACAGTTCCTATAATAAGGCAGATATGGACATAAGACCCTTCAATATAACATAGTTCCTATAGTAAGGCAGATATGGACATAAGACCCTTCAATATAACACAGTTCCTATAATAAGGCAGATACGGATTAAGACCCTTCAATATAACACAGTTCCTATAATAAGGCAGATATGGACAGAAGACCCTTCAATATAACACAGTTCCTATAATAAGGCAGATACGGACATAAGACCCTTCAATATAACACAGTTCCTATAATAAGGCAGATATGGACATAAGACCCTTCAATATAACACAGTTCCTATAATAAGGCAGATACGGGCATGGATCCTATTTCATTATGAAGAAGTAGAATTAAATGTTGCTGTCGTAGTTAGTGCCATTTATCAGCACATAACAGGCTAAATATGGTGGCCAGAATAACTGGTGGAGGAAGAATCCAAGAATATGCTGGTAAGAACCACTGACACATGGAAAGCTACTTGCAAGCTTTCTCACATACCTTCATTGAGTAAAGGCAAGAACTCAGCCACTCGGGGTCCTGAGGATTAAATGTAGTATGTACTTCATGGCACCCATGGATTCTGTTATGAGGAACGGCTGTATTTGGTACCTTCAATAGAACTTTTTTTCTTTTTTTACTGCATTCAGTATTGCATTTCATCGCATCAAATGCTTAATGTGTGGGCTAAGTTTTCTCATTTGCCAGTACTAATTGCTGTTATCAGTTTTCTTTAACTAAAAGTTCAGTTAATGATACCTTCAACTAAACAATATACGTGTATACTCCAATTTGCATGTAATGGCCCCTGAAGGGACATAAAAGAAGTGCTCTTAATTAAAAAAAATATTGATATGCTGTGAAACACTTATGAACTTCTGTATAATTGGGGCTTATTAAACTTAGTCTTTGTTCACAGGTAAGCGTTATATACCAATGGCAGCTGTAACTGATTAACTGGTCTGACTGCACTTCATATTTCTACTAGTTCTTTAGTACACAACAGGTAAGTACTGTAGGTAAACTACCGTATTTATCAAGTGATAAGCTCATGCTTTATTATAAGCCCCAACCCCAATTTTTTAAAAGTTTTTAGTAAAGTATATGCTTAGGGCATTTTTGTCTAAGAAAAAGCCCACTCTATACGTTTTTGACAAATATATGAGACTGGTTCCATGGGCGAAAAATGTAAGAACTATTGTAGCTTGGTCAGAAAGGGTTAAGTCAACTTCTATAACCTGCACAGAAATAAAGACTGTCACAGAAAATGATGGATATGCCACTATAACAAATTTGACAGCAACCATAAAAGATAAAGTGAAATATTATTGTGCTACATACAATAGATAAATACAGAAACGTCATTTTCATGATCATTCTCTCATTGTTTACGCTAGAATAACCTTATTAATACATAGCTTCAAGTCGTTCAACATGACTAGATGTCTATTCTGTCACAGGCATTCACATATTCCCATACTTAAAGCACATTCTTCAGAACCTGCTCTCCTATCAAGGTTTGGGTGCTAACCATATCATTTTTGGGGAGGGGGGGATGAGATATGCAGCAGGGCCTGGGGTTTTATTTTTGACAGTTCTGGACTCCAAATAACTTGGGAAAAAATTACTCTATTATCGTTTTAGTTGGAAAAAAATCTTGAGATAAGTGGGAAAAAAATATCCGTTGGAAAGAAAATCAGTCGCCCACCTGAAAATTATGTGGTCTGTCCCTTTGAAGGTGAGCGTGTGTGTAATTTGGATATTTAACGTAGCTTTAACAATTTTTCCAGTCATATCGCTACGTTGTCTGCAGTGTGGCAGTTTATGGTGATGTCGAGTACTGAGGCATCATGCTGCAGACATGTAGCATGATATCCCACACAGTCACATTATCCTGACACCAGGCCGATCAGTCCTAACACTAAGCTCTTAATGCTGAGCACCAAGCGAGGCAGTTGTTAGTACCATTTTTATCAGTCTTTGGTGTGACTCGACCAGAGATTGAACCCACGACCTAATGCATATCAGGCTTGAAGGTGAAGCTTCTTTCTAAAAGTCAGACTGACCAAAATACCCTCTTTTCAAATATGTTTGTAAGTTAGTTATCCCAATATGAGGTATAAGAACACGAGACCATACTGCGCTCAATACCAAACGTTTATTTACTACAAATTTTCAGTTTTGAGCTGTACTTATACAGGAAAATATGTGATGACAAACTTCTTTCCAAACCTAAGTTTTCAAAATAAACCCATTTTTGAAATCTAGGTTCTCCCACGTTTTTAAGCATAATTCTCATGTCTTTTTCTGGAAGAAACTCAATTAATTCATGGTTCACGTATGACTAGCACTCAAAGGAAAAACAAATTTGGCTTTGAAAACATGCATTTTTTAAAATCAAAATTTGATTCTTCATTTAGACTCTCCCATAACATCTGAATCAGACATAGGATCAAGTACTAAACCACATGATGTATTAATAGAAAGAAGTGTAACTATAGTAATTAAAATAAATTTACATGTAAATCATTCAAATTTACAGAATAAAAATGTCTTCTATGGATTTAGCAAGATCTGGTAGTAAAAATTCACCACACAGATGTGTTGGGAGTGGGAGTGGTCGTAAGATGACTTACTAAAGATAATGTTAAACACAGTGATTTTTGACAATACCTTTTCATTATCTTACGGAAATTGTGGAAAAAAAGCATTATTATATTTCAATTCAATTTATCATGATTACACACTGCAGAGAACATATCAACATGTTGGTACAATGTAACACCAGAAAGTGACCGAATATTGTGCCTTAGATAAAATGTAAAACATTCCTGCATGTGTCCATCAACCACATATCAAGCATACAAAGTTTAAATAAAAACATCCAACTGGCTTATGAGGAAAAACAATAAATAACCCAATAAAATTTTTCAATAAAGTGTTTGAAATACTAGCTATAGATAAAATGGTCAATCTTTAATGGGTGTATATACCAAACCCATATCCTAGTGATGGGAATCAGTCAGAAATTCATAATCGATAATCGGTTCCACTTAACCAACTGATAATCGATTATAATCGGTTACTAAGAGAAAATGATAATTTTTTTTTGTTATTCAGTTATATCTTTGATCAATAGTTCAAGATGTTAGTAAATGTACAGGAGTAATCTCTTTTAATGACATGTATACTTTAACCTGATAATAATATTACATTTTTGTCTATTGTGTTATGTGTTATTTTTGTTCTACATCTTTGTTAAATGAATGCAACTTTTTATGGCTGATAAGTCATATGCAACTGAAATACTGCTAGAATTTCCCAAAATCCTTTCATTTATATGTGATGTGTCTATAATTTTAAGTGTAGAAGGACATGGTTTTCTTGTTTGTCATTGTTTACAAATACTACAAAAAATGTTGCATTTAAAACTGAAACAAATCATCAAAATGTGTTTAAATTTATTAATTCAACTATTTAACAACTTGATCATGTAATAATGGCTATAAGTTCCTAATTATGAAATTTTGCACCTATGAAATATCATATGGTTTTATATTTGTAGTTGTGAAGGGAATTAATAAATTTCAGGTCATCTTTAGTGGCTGGGAGTTTTACTAACCTTTGTGCTTTGCATACAACTAAAAGGTAGTCTCCCTTTACACATAATCGATTATGGAGTTTCACAAATGATTATCTTACTGGTTTGCTCAACCAACTGATGATCGATTATAATCAATTATCGGAACAACACTACCATATCCAGCCTAAAAAGCTTACATATGAAGTCCTTAATGGGCATCTATCACAACCCCGTATCCAGCCTACAAAGGTTTCATATAAAATCCTTAAATGGGCATCTATCACAACCCCATATCCAGACTACAAAGCTTACATATAAAATCCTTAATGAGCATCCATCACAACCCCATATCCAGTCTACAGCTTATATGCAAAATCCTCTAAGCACTTTATGAGGAGACAGAAGCAATGACAAGCTGAATCCAAGATACTGGGCTGAAGGAAAAAGATATAACCTCATTGGGCATCTATACCAACCACATTTCTAGCCCATACATTTTCATTAAAACCTGGGTGATAAAAAATGACAACAAATTCAATTTTCAAATTACCAGCTTTGTTTGATAATTTTTCAAAATCTTTATTAAAAAAGTCCAAACCAGAAGTAAAAATTAAATCTATTTGGATATCTACACCAGCCCTTTATTTAACCTATCCAGTTTTTACAGAATCTATATTGTCTGGAAGAAGCCCAGGTAGGCTAATTTCTCAAAATAACCATCACCATATGAGGACCTCTTCATGAGCATACTGCATGTTCGAACTATCAAGTTTTAACAAGATCCTGTAACTTGTGTGGGAGGCAAAGCTAAGACAACTAAAATGTCTGTTCCAACCAACAAATTAAAACATAACGGCACATCATGTAGACTACAAAGTTTGACTAAAATCCATTCAGCTCTTTTCATAAGAAGCAATTACATTTCCCTTTTTTCAAACATTTTTCAAGAAAAATATTTCCAAAAGGGGCAAGAGAAAATTTGTTTGATACCTTATTGCACATCTATACCAAACACTTCTACATACATATATGAAATATGAATTATCAGTGAATGACAAACTCAGATTAACAAAAGTAACTGCCTAAGAAAAATAACCTTTTCAAGCGATACAAATAGGAATGGTGATCAATTTGGTCACATATTTATTGCAAACTGAATGATGATGTGTACTTATTCGGTCATTTGGACCCCAATCCACTATAAACCGCATGAAAAGAACTTGCATTTACAAAATTCAGCCACTGATTGCATCCTGTTAAGTGAAAAAAGGTGTAATAAACCTAAGGACAGAACTTTTTTGTATGTCTGAATTGTGTGTGTGTGTGTGTGTGTGTGTGTGTGTGTGTGATTTGGATTTTTAGTGTAGCTTTAACAATATTTCAGTCATATCACTATGATGTCTGCAGTGTGGCAGTTTATAGTGATGTCTAGCACTGGGGCAGACATGTAGCCTGATGTCCCACCAGTCATATTATCCTGACACCAGGCCGTATGTCTAAATTGGCATTGAAGGCATTTTATTCTTTGCAGAGCATGGCTTTCGCCAAAGGACATAATCAGGTTTGATACCCCATGTCGAACCAAGAAGGTGTGTAGAAACCAGGATTAGGTTGAAAGAAAATCAAACGATAGGCATGTCAACCAATTAGGGATGAGAGAAGCTAAATCTCCCCGTGGGAGGAGCTTGTCCTTTAGGCTATAAAATACATCATTCTTATTTATAAACACACAGAGAAACATTAGTGCGCTGCTAGTTCTCAAAGAGAAGAGATGTGTCATCTGAAGTAGAGTAGAAAGCCTGTGTTGAACAGGGAGTTCTAGCTATAAGTCACTCTGAGACGTAACTTGTAATAAGAAGGGAATCTGAACTGGGTGAAACATCCTTCTAAAGGTAAGATGGTATCTTGGCTGAGTCTTTGTCCTTGAGCTTGCTCAATTTATTAGAATACTGAACCATAATGTATATTTTGTATATTTGAATTTATTACAAACTGAATGATAATGTGTACTTACATTTATCAGAAAGTGGATTGCGAACTATGCTAAATTAAACTGTGTTTGATTTATGTGCATATGGATTTATATGTATAATTTTGTAATTCTTGGAACACATGCAATAGGAATGATCACTTATTAATGATGGGTAGACTGCTGTGCCCGAACCTATAAACATTTAGATAATGTGAGCATGTTACAAAAATGATCTTTTATATTTGATAAACTTGTTCTCTCTTCAACCTTGAGTTGTTTTATGTATGTAGAATGTCAGCAATTTTAATGCACACCTTCTGCAGTATTACTTCTGATACCACAGCAGTGTTGTGAAAAGGGCAATAACTCTTAACAAATCAGGAAAGAACTAAGAGCTGTCAATATGACCAACTTTAAATAATAACCATAATATGTACCAAGTTTCACTGCAGTCCATACCATAAACAAAAGTCCCAAGAAGGGACTGACACTCTAATGGCCATAAATGATTTCCAGGAATTTAACAATGTTTGTTTTTTGAACTGCTGTGTGTTGTTACCCTAACCCTAAAGCAAGCCAGCCATATATCAAGCCTACAGTGTTTCAATAAATTCATTCAGGCAGTGTGGAAGATGAAGTGTGAAGTGAGGAAGATTTTAATTCTCATAATAATCTCTTTTAAAAATACAGTTTCAATAAATACCCTTACAATGAGCCAGAAGATGACAGTAAAACCTTTTTGGATAGGATTCATCAACCACACATCTGGCCAAGAAAGTGTCAAAAAAAAGAGTTCAAGCAATTTGCGCATAGAAGAGATGGTGAAATTTATTATAAAAATACCAATTTGTTTCAGAATTTTTAATTAAATTTTCCCAAAAATTGGCCAGAGGAAGACAGTTAAATTTTCAATTCACATTTTCAGCATATCAGACACATGGAGGAAAATGGCAAAAAACACTCTTCACTTAAGTATAATGACAATAATACTACTATAAATTGTCATTATATTCTTTTTAAAAAAAAATCTGTCAGAACATTCAAGTTTAATTTCCCTTGACAAATTCTTAATTGCTTTATATTACAAAGGCTTTGTAATAATATTAGTTCTTTATAACGTTTGATGGGTTATAGCATTTGGTTTGTGTGGTCCCGCAATAAATGAGCTAAATAATAAAATTTCTAACAAATGACTCACCAGTGCTGGTTAACAATAACTGTTGTTTTTATCACCTAAAACACTAATGCCAGGTAAACATTAAAGTCATTTAAATAAAGCTGCGATTAATCAGACCTCCGAATTCATGTAGCCAAATATTAACTAATCATACACAAAGCCATTGGGGTCATACAAGATTTATTATATGTATACAATATTTATAAACAAGAACAAAAAGTTAATAATTATTATGGGGTTAATATCACATATATTTCACTTAAAACTTGTGTTGGAAGATTTATTTTGCTTTTGGTTTTTACTGCAACTTTTCATGCCAACAGCTATATCAAACCAAGGAAATGAGACCTAAGTGTTTTTAGGAATGACATAGAGGCAGCCAACATGGAAAAGAAAAGAAATAAATTTCCAAATACCAATTTTTTTGATAATTTTAAAAACCTTCTCAAACATGTGAATGAGGAAATAAAAAAATACCTTGCTGCACATCTTACAGACCTCAAATATAGCATACAATGTACAAATAAAATCCTACAATCTGTGTGAGAAGAGATGAACTTGACTTTCAAAATACAGTCTTTTGCCATTTTTTATAGCAATTTCCTCACAAATGAGGAAGAGGAAAAACTTCTGCTTACAAAGTTTCATTAGTGTCAAAGAAGAAGCATTAATGAACTGAATTCCCAAATACATACCCTCTATTGGCAATTTTTAAAGAATTTTTGCTTAAAAAATGAGCCAGTCATAGAAGTGAACTGTATTGCAAATCTGCACCAACCAAATATCCAGGCCACAAAATTAATAACATTGTGTATGGGGATAAGTAATTATAAAAAAATATCAATTCTGGACAATATATCAAGAAATTTCCCCTAAAACAGGCCAGTGGAAAAAACCACATCTAGCCCAAATGTTTCCAATACAATCCTTTAATGAATGTGGTAGGAGATGAATGACAGAACAGATTCTGAAATTATCTCATTTATGACATTTTTTTTCAAGCAATTACCTGCAAAATGGAAATGAGTAAAAAACTAAAACTATATTGTGCATCTAAAGCAGTGCAACCACATATCTAGCCTACAAATCCTCTAACCAAAGCATCTATAGCATTGCAACCACATATCTAGCCTACAAATCCTCTAACCAGTGCATCTATAGCAGTGCAACCAAATATCTAGCCTAGAAATTATCTAACCAGTGCATCTATAGCAGTGCAACCATATATCTAGCCTACAAATCCTCTAACCAAAGCATCTATAGCATTGCAACCACATATCTAACCTACAAATACTCTAACCAGTGCATCTATAGCAGTGCAACCACATATCTAGCCTACAAATCCTCTAACCAAAGCATCTATAGCATTGCAACCACATATCTAGCCTACAAATCCTCTAACCAGTGCATCTATAGCAGTGCAACCACATATCTAGCCTACAAATCCTCTAACCAAAGCATCTATAGCAGTGCAACCACATATCTAGCCTACAAATCCTCTAACCAAAGCATCTATAGCATTGCAACCACATATCTGGCCTACAAATCCTCTAACCAGCACATCTATAGCAGTGCAACCAAATATCTAGCCTAGAAATTATCTAACCAGTGCATCTATAGCAGTGCAACCACATATCTAGCCTACAAATCCTCCAACCAGTGCAACCACATATCTAGGATACAAATCCTCTAACCAGTGCAAAAGTCATGAGCTGAAGTATCACAAACTTTTTCAATAGCTTTTAAAGAAAGTTTTTCACAAATAATGTTTCAAAGTTATAAGCCACTTTAAAATGAATACAATTTTCTTTAAAGTCAAATAGTTTTTCATTGAAAATTTTCAGAGGTAACACCTTTAGTTGAAAGTGAATATAAGCTAGCAAAAAAAAGCATGATTTACATTTTTAGATAACTTACTTTCAATGCAATTTTTCTATCTATCTCTGTGTGTGTGTGTGTGATTTGCATTTTTAACATAGCTTTAACAAAAATTCAGTCATATCGCTATGGTGTCTGCAGTGTGGTAGTTTATAGTGATATCAAGCACTGGGGCATCATGCCGCAAACATGTAGCATGATGTCCCACCCAGTCACATTATCCTGACACCAGGCCGACCAGTCCTAACACTAACCTCTTAATGCTGAGCATCAAGCAAGGCAGCTGTTAGTACCATTTTTGTAAGTCTTTGGTATGACTCGGTCGGGTATTGAAACCCACTACCCTCCACATCCGAGGCAAATGCTCTAACCACTAGACCACCGGAGCATTTTTTCTATCTGCAATATTAATTTTACCTCCTATATGTAACTGTATGAAATGTGGGGAATTTTACACCATGTAAGATGGTGAAAAAATAACAAAACATTAACCAAGAACTCGAAAGGTCATTACAATTTTAAAAAGTTTACTTGCATGAAAAACGGAGAGTCAATGGAAAAATTCTTTGCTGGAAAGTCGACAAAGCTGGTCATTTTGTTTCAATATTTTTATTCCATAATATAGTCTAATGTGACAATATCAGAGTATTGATGGGTTCATTTTTGTCAATTTCCAGAAATGCAGTAAGCTTTCACAGTATTCTCCATACATCCAGCCATGGTATATGGATTAACTTTACAAGCAGTGAAATTTTCAAAATATCTAGTTAGCTCCACACCTGTTTTTGAAATCCAATTTTCAAACAACCAGTTATCATCAACTCTCTTCATTTTCCTGAAGTAAAGATATTTATCCCCCACTGACTAAAATGTCAGTTTTCCACATGAAATTGTCTCTACATTCAGCAAGCACATCACTGACACCATTCTGTCACTGACTGATAGTACCATTCTACAGTTATTTCCTTCTTTTCAAAAGAGCACACATAAAATAATGACATATTACACCTTTAAATGTACACTTCCATGAAGTAGTAGATGGAGTGCAATACACATATAACCAGAATTGTATCCTGTCTGAAAAAGTAAAGTACGACTGAAATCATATCCTAACTGAAATGGGTTAAGCCATATAAATACATACATAATTATGGTTGTTGTTTTTGTTGTAGGGTTTAATGCCATTTTTCAGCACATGATAGGCTATACATTTTGGCCAGTATTAATGGTGGAGGAAGAACCCAGAAAAAACCCGGAAAGAACCACCGACCCACGAGAAGCTACTGGCAAGCTTTCTCACATACCCACATTAGCTGCATACTTATGATGACATAGTAAAAAAGATATAAACAATAAAAAAGAACATTTTTATGATATACAAGTAGTTGTAATATCAAGAGTTTATATCCTTTTATAAATTATTTTAATAAATAACTGTTCTTACACACTGCTTCAAGGCTATTATTTTTGTCAGCCACCATACCCCAGATTTTACTGAATGAAAGCCCCAGGTTTTGAGTATCACTGGAACACAGACAGTTGTATATGCTAAGTCCATGCATCCACATTTACCTTGAACAGTCACTACAGGTGAGGTCTCACATGAAAAGTATGCAGGACTGCATGCTTTTCACTGAGGCATCTGATGAGTTCTAATTCCCATACATAAACATATGTACAACACACAGCTTAACCTAGTGATGGTAACACCTACCACAATATGTAGTCATTAAAATCCAAAGTTTAGCAATGAACAAACATATCTATTCCTACTTCCAACTACACCGGTCAGAAAGGGCTGACTGGGTAGGACAGGATACATACAGCATGAAAGGATACATGATTATGAACACAAATTCTTAAGCTATGTTAGTAAAGCATAAATAACTGTAGATCAGTGACCATATATGGTCATAAAGGTGCTGGACTAACAGATATGCATATAAATGTTAAGTTTCTTGACAGGGGCATAAACAGCACCCAATAACGCTGAACACAATATTTCAAGTCAATCAAGGGTGTGGTAATAATACTTATGCATGCAATTATCCAGTTACAATGGTGCTTGAGTCTGATTGCACTTCAGTGATGCAAGGTGAATTACTCATCACAATGCATCCCCTCACCAAGTTTCACGA
The DNA here is from genome assembly GCA_028554795.2 of Sinohyriopsis cumingii. Lineage (NCBI taxonomy): Eukaryota > Metazoa > Mollusca > Bivalvia > Unionida > Unionidae > Sinohyriopsis > Sinohyriopsis cumingii. Next base: position 36,694,502 of record CM068837.1, read on the forward strand.
TTCCAGGTACAACAGTAATGTACAGGATGCCAAAAAAACTTAACATACAACAAATACAAAATGATAAAATGTCGCACTGACCTCTTTTGTTGTAAGGGTGTAGCACTAAGAGAGATCAATGTTTTATCTACCATGCATCATGCGTCAAAAGAGCAGCCTTTTCCGATTTGACAAAAAATATTGTCGCCGGTACATAAATTGATGCATCCCAATGTCATGTTCTGCTGATTAACACAAAACAAATGTTTGGTCTAAAAATCGTCCCTGCTACGTAAATTGACACACACCAGTGTTATGTTTTGCTGATTAACACAAAATAAAGGTTTGTTATAAATACTTTATTAGCTAAATTGCAACTCTCCCAAACAGGGAAAACATGCACACATCAGTTCCTTATGCTAATGTTATCATAATACATAGGGCTTCAACTGAGTGTGGAGACTGGAGCTGACCTTATGTGACCTGTAACTGTCACATCATCTGTAGCAACAGGATGTTAGAACCATATAATCATCACACAAGAAAGAGGCGGAAAATAAACACATGATTTTAAAGTGATTCTCACAAGAAACTATTATTTTATGTGCATCCTTGTCATGCAACAAAGCAACAATTTCCTTTCACTTGAATTGTTCCAAGATACTGTCAGCATTCAACTGAGAATGGCTTCCAAGGCAAAAATATTAAAATAGATCTGAAACAAACAAAATCAACATTTGGACTGCATTTACAACCAACCAATGATATTAACTGCTGTTGTTGTAGGGTTTAACGCCATTTTTCAGCACACAATAGGCTACACATGGTGGCTAGTATTAATGGTGGAGGAACCTTAAAAAACCCCAGAAAGAACCGACCCACAAGAGGCTACTGGCAAGCTTTCTCACATACCCACATAGGCTGAAATTGAGACTCAAACCCATGCGGACAGAGGTGAGATGGCAGTGATCCGTAACGAAGAGCGCTTTAGACCACTCTGCCACTCGGGGCCCCCCAATGATAATAGTATTGTTATAGAACAAGTGGAGCCTTCATCATCTAAAGATGAGGTAATGGTTACTCGTAAGATAAAACATATTTTTGTGCAGCAATAGTTGAAAACACAGCTGGCTATGTTTTGAATAAGTCTTGAGAAGAATGTGACAGTGAAGACGCCTTTATGTTTTGCCACATATGTACAGAGGCAAAAAAACAACTCCATGACCAAATGTGCAAAAATTAATAACTTTCAGAACAGTACACTGGCAAGGCATGCTGGGTTGCCAGAACACAAACTGCTGACTGCACGTCCACAACAATGGACAGATTTGAATGCAGTTTTACAAAAGCATTATTCCAAGCAAAACATAGCAGTGAAAGTGCTACTTAAGTGTGTACATTGGTTGAATGTAGAAGACATCCCTTTTTTAAAATACAAATCTCTTAATTTAATACATGACTTAACGGCTGATTTTGTTGTTGTTGTTGTGGGGTTTAACGCCATTTTTCAGCACACGATTGGCTATACATGGCGGCCAGTATTAATGGTGGAGGAAGAACTTGGGAAAACCCCAGAACTTAACGGCTGAAGAAACTGATGTCATTTGGCATTTTGAAGAATTCCGCCATTCAGTATGTCTTGGCTACTACCTGTTCAGAGTTACTGGAGAGCCTGTCAAACGTTGTTGACGATAGTCCTGTATGTGACATTCAACATTCGCCATTTGTGCTGCAATGCAGATGAAAGAACTGACATAGCCAACAATAAATGCCTTGTCATATATGCTCAGATTATGTCTGATGACATGAAACCATCAACAAGATTTTTAACAAATATAGAATGTTAAGATGCTTCTAGCATGGGAACTAATATTTTTGCAGTGTATTTGAACAATATTTTTTTTTAAAACTACTGAAGACTGATCATTGGATTGAATATGACTCATAGGTTTGAATTCTGACACTGTTTTTTGCATTGATGATTCAAATTACGTACATGAAGCCATTTGTAGATAAAACACCGAGAGATGCATTAGAATGATCAAGTTTGATGATTCTGGAATTTACAGTTTTAAAAATAAATTTAAAATGCATAAATGAAGTAAGGCAGTGAAGTTTTTTTAAATGGGTCAGAGTGACCTACTTCTGTGATACGAGTGTAGTACTTAAGATGCATCCCATCACCAAATTTCATGATTCCATGCACAAAAATTACATCACTAATATGGGTCACACGTGGAGTCAGCTTGAAGGGATGGCACAGAACAGAAGCCTCTGGCGATCTTTTGTGGGCGGCCTATACCCCAGCAGGAGTGATTGGCAAAACTAAGCACAAAATTATATACAGTCTATAAGAAACCTGTGCTAAATGCAAATAATTAACCTATACAAATTTAGCACCCTCAGACCCTTCCCCATGAGGCATGTGCTATGAAACCCACTCAGAACTGTTGCTTAGGAGGTAGGAAGGATGAATGGTTGAGAGTCAATAAGGCTGTATAATTATGCTTTTATCTGTACAGACACCAATGTCAGGGGCTAGTACAACTGCACTCAACTTTGTACCACTGAGCTAAAACACCTTGAACCAAAATCCAAATTTTCTATGACTGTGACCATGACCCAAAGGTCTAAAGGGTAATCAAGTATGTCACAGCTTAAACTTTTTTAGTTTCAGAGCACTTCGTTCAAAATATAAACAAATCCATCAGAAGTTTTAGGAAATATACACAAATAATATGTTAACCAAGACCTAAATGCAATGTCAAAATGGGGCAAATAAGCACGCTGTATAATTCAAACTGTCTCAGCTTCATAATTTTCATTCCGTGTATGAAAAAATCTATCACAAGTTTAGGAATGAAAGCAAAGGAAATAAATTTAACCAAACCCTAACGGAAACTTTCCATGACTGTGCCTTTGATCACCAGATGAAAGGTGCAAGCACGGGTATCACATAAGGAATTGTTTTAGTTTCATAATCAACTCAAGCCAACTATGATAAGAACCACTCAAAGGGATCATGTACTATATGAAAATCAAAACTTCCTGAAAAAGCATTAACACATTTCTGTCAATACTGCTACCATCACTGGAAAAGTCACTTCTGTCTCATTCCCAACAATCTGGATTCAACAATAAAATAAATTAACTTTACCATACTCCATGTACTGATGGCATGCCCAGTTTACATTTCTGCAGGTCTGGAATCAATCCTGAAAGCCAGCGTAAGTAAGGGTGAGTGTCTGCTGTTCAATTCCCACGAAGGGATCAGCATGGATTGGCTACCATGGTGTGTCCTTGGGCAGGGCACCTTGCCTTGTAACAGTATAACCTTCAAAGTGTTCTTTTGACCCAAAACACAGATAAAAGCAACCATCCTCCAACTTCAAAAGTTACCTTCTGGGTTTTCCATGTTCCTCCACCTCAGTGCCATCATCTGAGCCTTTGACAGTATTATGTTGTACAAGTTCAATGCATATGTGATATGTTATATGTCCATGACTGATGAAAACCCCACCCCCATTTTTTCACAGTTCAAATACTGATTAATGACATCTTTGCTCATTACAAGCCCACATCCTTTTTTTGTCAAATTTTTGTGCTGGCCTCATTGTATAGGAGAGATGATGCAATTAAAACACATTTCTATGCTGTCCCCATGGTATAGGAGAGATAATGCAATTAAAATACATTTTTATGCTGGCCCCATGGTATAGGAGAGATAATACAATTAAAACACATTTTTATGCTGGCCCCATGGTATAGGAGAGATAATGCAATTAAAAAATATTTCTATGCTGGCCCCATGGTATAGTAGAGATAATGCAATTAAAACACATTTCTATGCTGGCCCCATGGCAAAGGAGAAATAATGCAATTAAAACACATTTTTATGCTGGTCCCATTGTATAGGAGAGATAATGCAATTAAAATACATTTCTATGCTGGCCCCATGGTATAGGAGAGATAATGCAATTAAAACACATTTCTATGCTGGCCCCATGGCAAAGGAGAAATAATGCAATTAAAACACATTTCTATGCTGGCCCCATTGTATATGAGAGATAATGCAATTAAAATACATTTCTATGCTGGCCCCATGGTACAGAAGAGATAATGCAATTAAAACACATTTCTAAGCTGGCCACATGGCATAGGAGAAATAATGCAATTAAAACAAATTTCAATTCTGGCCCCATGGTATATGAGAAATAATGGAATTAAAACAAATTTCAATGCTGGCCCCATGGTGTATGAGAAATAATGCAATTAAAACAAATTTCAATGCTGGTCCCATGGTATAGGAGAGATACAGCAATTAAAAAAAAAATTGTGCTGGCAATGATTTTAAAGTTTTACACTAAAAGCTGGACAATACCAATATACATACTCACAGACTAGGTGAATGACTCTAAGACAGCTTCATTTCCTTGGTCATGCACAGTAATGTAAACTCACTGCAAACATCTGTCTCTGAAGCAGACGAACACCTGGAAAAATCAACAATAAAATTCTGTCAATCATATTTTAATACTGTTTATAAATACATATCTTATTTTTTATTTCAGATTTTATCTGCGCTAAATCATGTATGTAAAGGTTATTGATTTTGTACAGAAGGCTTTTTGTCAGGACAGATTGCTTTAATTTAGACTGACAAGCTCATTCTATGCCCTACGGTCTTTGCACATTTCAGTACAAATTCAATAACCTCTTTATTATAAAACTGAAACAAAACAATGAAATAAACAACATTAAATCATACACCATCATTGGAAAAAAGTCAAAACTGAACAAATCAATGTCATTTTACTGGGAATGAATTTAAAAACCACATCACAAATTTTCAATAAATAAATTCAATTATCTTCACATCTTTAGACATCTTTATAATAGCACTGACATCAGTGCCCTTCTCATTTTGTCAACAGAGAATACAAATTTTGTAAGTAAAGTTTTTATACCAGTGAAAACCTTTGTACTATTTTTCATTTTGTCAATAAAGCACATACATTTTGTCAATAATGTTTTTATAGCAGTGAGAACATTAGTACTCTTGTTATGTATATTTTATTTGTATTATTTGTTGGCTTTTTTCTCGATGATCCTATGTATAATTGTAATTTGTAACTTACTTTAGTCCAAAATCAAGCTTACTGTGTAGATGACAAGGGACACTGATTTTGTAAACAACACAATACATAGCTAATATTTTTCTGTAAGTACAGATTATATATTACAATCATTATCAATGGAGGTAAACATGTTTATTTTAATCCGAGTCTAGGACATTGGTTTTCCCCCTATGGAAAAACCTGGTGTACCTGATGTTTGCCATGTTCTTTATTATAATTATAGGAATAGCCCTTATCTTGTTGACAACTTAGAATGTTCTAGAAATGAAATTTTGACCCTCATCTTGGTTCTATCGTTGTGTTTTTACATAATATTGTTTACATGAAAATTTACTTATTCTTGCCTAAACATCTTGAAGCTAAATCAGTAATTGTTGTGTTCAGATTTTCATTTGGGTGGAATTATTAACTGGAAATAAAAAGTGCTCATCAATAATATTCTTGGACAGAAATATTAATTTGGAATTATAGTGAAATCAGACAAGGACATTTTTGGATTAAATTGCTTTGATGCATAAAAAGACTCTTAAAGGAGACCAGAAACCAATGGAAATACAGAATAATAATAAAAGTACTATAGCAGAAAACCTTATTCTGAAGTATCATCTGCGACCGTAATGCCAATATTAAAATATTGGCCTATCTTCTAGGAGCTGAATTTCCATGACCTCGTATGCAAAATTTCCGCGCCTATTCAGTTACTTTCGGGATGTGACGTCATAGTAGCGACTCCAGCAGCCCAAGTGGGAGTTGCCAGAGTAAAAGACAATACCGTTTTGCGTTGCTTACGGATGTAATAGAACATTAAGAAGAGCCTGTGGACAACATTTTTTTTTTTTCCGAAAGATAAAGGCATAATGAAAGAACGGATACATTATTACAAATGAGTCGATTTCAAAGCAATACCATACAGCACTATGTGCTCGTTACATTTCTCAAAGGACTGTTACGAGAGGGATTCTGAAAAAAATGGCAGCTCAAGGATATGCAAATGCTAGGCCTAGACTAAAAGTTGGCGCTGTTCCAGACATAACGTTGAATATTTTAAATCCTGTGAAAAGTGTTAAACGTGCGAGTTACGAAAATAGGCAGAATGCCGAGTAAGTGACCGCAAAATGCAACAATCAATTCACAGATCTTTTATCTACATCAGCAGTGCTAAAAATAAATCTGATAGCTCGACACCCTGGGCCCCTCTGGTTTTAGTTCCGGCCCATCCTGTATTCAAAGTGAGGTGCCCGTCAGGCTTGTCGAAACAATAATTGTTTGCCTGAGGAAACTTTGATCGCGCTGGTGAAATGAGTAAATGTATTTTCAAGATGTTGACATACATGCCTTAACACGGCACAATCTAAATCAAATCACTACTGTCCAAGGTGAAATTTAGATTTGATTTTAATCAAATGGAGGCTTTGCCAAAAATAATATTCTAAACCTGTCGTGTTTCGAGAAAACACAATTTTCTGTAATCTTATAAAAATTACAATTTTTTTTAAAAAAATCATTGTATACATGTAGTATGTATAAACGGTAATCTGTACTGATTGGAACTGATATAAAACTATTCCTTGGGCAGTTTAAATAGCAGCAATTAAAAGAAAAGAGGTCAAAGTTTCACATTAAATGGCTGACAATTAAGACTGGGGGAGGGGGGAGATACTATTGACCCAACCTCTTGCCCTAATGTGCGAGCGCCCATGGGACGTTGCCCTAATGTGCGAGCGCCCATGGGACGTACCTTTTCTCCATGTGATACGCCTTCTTATTCCCCCAGGACGAGCCCATTTTGCATATTCTGGTCAGCTCTGGCTAAATTGCAAAACAGCTAGTTTTAATTTAAGTAAGCAAACAATAAAGCCGGTGTGACTAATGAACAGACCCCTTATCCTTGCATTGATCTTGTGAAAAGGACTGCCCTTCGGACATACTTCAAAGAAACCATGTTCGACAGTGTGTGTATGTGTAAGCACCAGCAATTGATTGCCAAAATAAACGATGCCTATTTTGTTGTTACTTACGATGCCATGGACTTCAGGTTTAAGTCTTAATGCATGTAACACTGTTTGCTGAATAAAATATTTATTCAGAATTAGTTCTTTAGGGCCACATATACTGCATGGTATATTTTGTTTTATTCCTTGTAATTTAATCATGGTAATTAAACTTTACATATACGGTAGAGAAATATCAAGTGTTAACTGGCCGAGTTTCTTCGGCAGAAGTGGAGATGCAATTTTGTTCGCAGAGAAAATTTCACAGTCATCATTCATTTAAGCTAATTGGTGACAATTTTATTCTTTTAATTTTTTATACTATAGTACTGTTGTAGTGGTTTAAAAACATCTGAAATTTACTTGAATAATGTTTAATTTTCATGTTCTATTTACTGAAGAAGAAAAAAAAGAAAAAAACTGTTGTGTGATATTATTTCGTCCAGTGCCGGATTTAGACGTGTGTGCGTGTGATTTGAATTTTGAACGTAGCTTTAACAATTTTTCAGTCATATCACTACGATGTCTGCAGTGTGGCAGTTTAGACTGTGGATTGCATACGTTATAGCTATTTATAAATGGTTTGGGGTTGGGTTTTTTTCTTCTGACAAATGAAAATTGATAGACATAATGTAATAATCGAGGCTTCGCTGCGAAAAATTTAGAGATATTACGAGATCGGGATGTAGATGAGGAAATACCCTCAAAATCGGGAGGTTTTTCTCCCGGCTTGAGAGTTGACAGGTATGAACTGTCCGGGCTTGTGGAATTTCAGTCAGGGCTTGAGTTTATTTAAGTCACCAGCCTGAGGCCTGTGCCTAATAAATTTCTTTTAGCACTGACCAGTACAGTACATAAACTATTATATCAGACTGCAGATTCAAGTTTTGAATGTGCAACCCAAATGTGGTCTCCTTCCGTCTGCCTCGCTCGCCAATGTTTATGTTTGTACTCGAGGACTGGCTAGTATTGTGTCACAGTACCATGTGATCTGTCGTCTCATCAAAACTCGGAAAAACTCGGCAATTTACGGAATCGTGGTATCTTCCATGCAATAAAATTACTACCCGTTTACGATATTTAATTTATAAACATGACAGTCGGATTAAAATCTATAGAGAATTACATACATAAAAGGAAAATTTTGATTTCTAGTATCCTTTAAGCCCATCGCTACAATCTATGTCATTGGCACAATACCATGTTTGATACTTAAGGCACATCAACACATCTAATATTGGAACTTATATGGAAACCACTGGATTTCAATTGTAACTTCCTACATTTGGACCTTTGATAACACTTTTTTATGACTATATGGGACTTAATTCACAATACTGTAAGTTCATTTTAAATTTTCACTATGCAATTGAAATAAATAAATTATTTGTTGAGTTTTACAAAACTTGGTTGGTTTTTGCTCTTTTCCATTACTAAGTTTAACCTATGAAGACCATAGAGCCACAACTGCTTTCTCATTTTTGTCAATAAGGCATCTAAAATTTTCTGTTCTGTAATCTCAGTCCATTTGTCTCAGTCATGTGCTAGTCAGAGCACCTGCTGGAACTATGTTTTCAAAAGTTAAATTTGTTTTTCTTTATCTGACATCCACTGATTAAATATTAAAATTCTGCAGTACTATCCAATGTTTTCGGTTGTGATTTTCTCACAAGTAAAATCGATGTACTTCATCAAATCAACCTATCACACCAATGCCTTCATTTACATACTCAATGTGATGTACTGTGTTCAAAAAAATGTTTGTGATTCATTACACTTTTGGTGCAATGGATAAAATTCAAAAAATTTAACCTATTAAATTGGTTTTGTGGTAAGATTCTACTGATATGATTATATAAGTTTTCATAAAATATTTTGAGACTGAAAGACTGACATTAAATAGTATGGAAATAAAGCACCTGATGAAAACTGCATGTGTTGAATGTGCTAAACTATATTGCAAAATTGAAGGGTTAGTTTAATGTGAATGAAAACTGGGAAAGACACTTAATAAATGCCTGGGTTCATGCGGGGCCTCATGGAAAACAATATATTCCCTTGAATGGGATTTCCCATGTCTTGGTACAAACCCCAACATGGATGCAATGAATCTACATTCCATATGGGATTGAATAGATAACTGAAATCAAAATGAAGTAGACTTTGTTTAAGGTATATTATAAATCATCAAACTACATGTAAGTACGCACATGCCATGAATTCATTGACAACACTCCCTCACTATAATCCACTCAATATAGTACAGTTCATCTTACAAGCCAGATATGGTGATGGATCCCATGTTATTATTAGTAGTAAAAATACATGTATTAAGTATTTAAAATAAGGTGATATACTCAATGACTTCCATTGACAGCATTATAATGAGGCAGTGATATATTCTGAGGGTTAAAACTTTTCATGGTTTTAAAAACAAATATGGCATTTTCATCATTCATTGGGGAATTTGGAAGGGATCATATTGCCTATACAGAAGGATGATTGTTTTTTGGGGGACTTTAAATTTATAATTGGTATCAAGTATGAAATTTATGAAAATTGGAATATATGGACAATTTACAGAATAATATACTACTTGAATGAACATGTCAATAAATTAAAGTACTCTAACCAGGGAAATTTCAATCCATTTTTAATTTAGTTTGTAACAATTTAATTTTAGTGTGGTGTATCAAGTATCATGAATCAGATACACACCTACCTAACTGCTACTATCAGATTAACAAAGACAGTCAGAAGAAGAAAAAAAAACAATCTACCCATGTAACCACTACAATCATAGCCAGTTAAAAACCCCACTATAAAACCACAATAATCATAGCCAGTCAGAAGAAAGACCATAGTAAAAGAAAAAACACCATAAACTACCTATAAGACCACTACAATTACAGCCAGTCAAAAAAACTCCCCAAACTACCCATAAAACCACTACAATTACAGCCCATCAAAAAAAACCACCACAAACTACCCATAAAACCAATACAATCATAGCCAGTCAATAAAAACACCATAAACTACCCGTAAAACCACTACAATCTTAGCCATATCAATCTGACAATGTCATACAATCTATCTTTATAAACAAAAAGCAAAACTTGTAGCCATACCAACCATGACTAGTTGGACTTAGAAATCAAATGGCAATTATTAATATACAACTATACATCAAATAAACTACAAACAACTGACCACAGCCCAATTAGAGGGGCTCAAGGTTCAAGGCCCTTCCGCCCACCACTAGAGCATTATCTCCATAAAATTTGACTCCTAATCAGATTAAGGATATACTCGTACAACTTTCAATATTTTCATGTCTTATATGGTTTTCCTTGCAAATTCAAAGAACACACATGCATTCCTTAAGCATAATATACAATTTTGTCATGCTAAACCTGATTTTAAGTTTTCATGCTGACAAATTATAAAGAACAATGTATGGAAATATTTTGCCAGGTAAAAGATTTTCTAAACAAATCTATAATTTTCCTAGTTAACTTTATTAATTATTTTCCTTACACACTAATCATACAAATTATTGTGCACAAACTTACATTACAAAGTGGGTAGGTTGGAGGGGGAAAGAGGTAAAAATACTTGCTCAGCTGCCATAGCTCACATCAGAATTATGTCATGATATTACGTGACAGTTTAACATGAAACAATCTTACTTTTGTAAAACCTGAAACAGTCTTGTTATTACTTTTGACTACTGTTTAAATCAAACCATTTTTAGGCAGCCACCATTTGAAAATGAGAAAATCTGACACTAAAGACTGCTGGTTTCTTAAGAGAGGTTCATTTACTACAGTAACAACAACTTAATTTAGACGACCTTCATATATTTGTTTTAGAAGACAGGCAACTGCTTAAAAGAGGTTCATTACAAAAATAATTTATTGTATAGAACTGTGATAAAATTGATTTCGAAAAACAGGTGAATGCTTAGCAGAGATTAATTGCTATATTTATTTTATCAGAGCTTACCATAATAAAGCTGATTTAGAAGACAGGTGTGTGTTTAGCAGAGATTGATTGCTATCTTTATTTTACCAGAGCTTACCATAATAAAGTTGCTTTAGAAGACAGGTGTTTTTTTTTTAGCAGAGATTAATAGCTATCTTTATTTTACCAGAGCTTACCATAATAAAGTTACTTTAAGAAGACAGGTGTTTGTTTAGCATAGATTGATTGCTATCTTTATTTTACCAGAGCTTACCATAATAAAGCTGATTTAGAAGACAGGTGTTTGTTTAGCAGAGATTGATTGCTATCTTTATTTTACCAGAGCTTACCATAATAAAGTTGCTTTAGAAGACAGGTGTTTTTTTTTAGCAGAGATTAATTGCTATCTTTATTTTACCAGAGCTTACCATAATAAAGTTACTTTAAGAAGACAGGTGTTTGTTTAGCATAGATTGATTGCTATCTTTATTTTACCAGAGCTTACCATAATAAAGCTGATTTAGAAGACAGGTGTTTGTTTAGCAGAGATTGATTGCTATCTTTATTTTACCAGAGCTTACCATAATAAAGTTGCTTTAGAAGACAGGTGTTTTTTTTTTAGCAGAGATTAATAGCTATCTTTATTTTACCAGAGCTTACCATAATAAAGTTACTTTAAGAAGACAGGTGTTTGTTTAGCATAGATTGATTGCTATCTTTATTTTACCAGAGCTTACCATAATAAAGCTGATTTAGAAGACAGGTGTTTGTTTAGCAGAGATTGATTGCTATCTTTATTTTACCAGAGCTTACCATAATAAAGTTGCTTTAGAAGACAGGTGTTTTTTTTTAGCAGAGATTAATTGCTATCTTTATTTTACCAGAGCTTACCATAATAAAGTTACTTTAAGAAGACAGGTGTTTGTTTAGCATAGATTGATTGCTATCTTTATTTTACCAGAGCTTACCATAATAAAGCTGATTTAGAAGACAGGTGTTTGTTTAGCAGAGATTGATTGCTATCTTTATTTTACCAGAGTTTACCATAATAAAGTTGCTTTAGAAGACAGGTGTTTTTTTTTTAGCAGAGATTAACTGCTATCTTTATTTTACCAGAGCTTACCATAATAAAGTTACTTTAAGAAGACAGGTGTTTGTTTAGCATAGATTGATTGCTATCTTTATTTTACCAGAGCTTACCATAATAAAGCTGCTTTAGAAGACAGGTGTTTGTTTCATGTTAGTGACCTATCAAGCAGGCTTAACACTATTTGCTTGACTTAACATTTCAGAAGAAATTTAGCCAACAATGTACTGAATTGTAAATGACTGTTCAGATTCTATTTTAAGACGTGACTTTAGTGTTAAGAATTACCTTTAAACTCACCAATCCTTAGATGTTTCAGTCACATGAAATTAAGTGTTCCTACACGGAATAAAACTATTTTATGGACAATAAAGCATTCTGAATTATGCGTTCCATCATCAATTTTATATTATGAACAAATATAAAATTTACAGTATATACCTGAGTTTAAGGCAGCTCCAGCTGTAAACACAGAATTCCTGATATGCCATCACCATTTTTTCTACTGATTGCTCATAATAAATGGCATTTACCCAGATCTGACAGTGTTTTAAGCCATGGCATATCTGGGTCAGTGCATTTTGCAGTTGCATTCAACTTTAATGTGAGTTGTTATGTGCTTAGATCTAAGAACACAATAAAAATGCATGCAGGTATTGTCAATGTAACCAACAAACAAGTATGACTACATACCAGAGGCAGACCTGCCAACCCTGATGAGGCCGTCTCAGTAAGGCAGTTTTTTTCCCCGTAAGATTGACCTGTTTTCAGTAATGTGTAATAAAATATCAATAACTGCTATTATAAAGCTGGAAAACGTAATTACAAGTTTGACGCATCAATGATAAACATTATGTTCAACTGAAAAGTTTACAAAGTACGCGTAGACATTATTTACAACTAGTACAGTTGCATGAACTTTAATTCCAAACCCTATGCAGCTGAATGGCTTGTTGATATTCTCAACTTGAAATAATTCAAGGAAATTCTTTTCCATTTCACATGACGACAACAATCATATCTCCCGCCATGAGACATAATCAAATGGCGCGTGATGTCCAATAAACATAATTGTGTCCTTTCCAGCTTTTATTCACAAGAATCTGAATACTTCTTTTTATTCTTCCGTGTTGATTATCAACACTTTTCTGTAAGTTTATTTTCCATTTCATCTTAAACACGCATCTCTTTCTGGATGCCATTTTAAAAAATTCTTAATGAACAGTTTGATCATGAAGACGCTCCTCATGAACAAATAGGTGCATTTTAAAGCGTCTGGGGTGCTGCTGTAAAGTTAGTCTGGGTTCCCTGACTAATTTCACTAATTCTAAGATGAAACCCGGATCCCAATAAAACATGTATGAACCAATTATCCGGATGTTTAGTCAACCATAATTTTCCCGTAGTTTTTGCTAGTATGCTGTTAAGTCCTTATTTTAAGGGTAATTTTCATAAGACTTATGGCAACATCGTAACAGATGGCAGATCTGCAGAGGGAAGCCATTATAGGTCTATTTGAGTGAAAGGTATTTGTGCAAACATGGACCAGAAATGGAAAATTGCTTATTTGTCAGTCCATTCAAGTCGTGTTCTCCCTGTCTTGATCATGTAGAAACAGTATTCAAATTTGAACAACTTAATTTTGATTGATGCTGTGGCTTGCCACCACTTCCAATGAAATTCAAAGACCTGAAGCAAAGAAATATCTGCTCGATATGCCAAGATGTAGATAGAGCTATCACATCGGAAACTTGGCTAGTGAAGATGCATATGGGATTTAACGTTTTATTTCATCATGCCTGAGTGTTAGCAGTGATTTATTTTTTTATCTCATCATACCTCATTGTTAGCTGCGATTTATTTTTATTTCATCATACCTCATTGTTAGCAGCAATTTCTATTTCATCATACCTCATTGCTAGTAGCAATTTTTATTTCATCATACCTGATCATTAGCAGTGATTTATTTTTATTTCAACAAGCCTCACTGTTAGCAGCAATTTTTATTTCATCATACCTCATTGCTAGCAGAGATTTATTTTTATTTCATCATGCCTGATTGTTAGCAGCAATTTATTTTTATTTCATCATACCTCATTGTTTGCAGCGATTTATTTTTATTTCATCATACCTTATTGCTAGCAGCGATTTATTTTTATTTCATCAATCCTCATTGTTATCAGGGATTTATTTTTATTTCATCATACCCCATTGTTAGCAGCAACTCGTTTTATGTGCAGTTTCACAATACATTTTGTTGGAGTAAAATGACCATGCTTCTTTTACTGTTGACAATTTTCTTTTAACTTTGTCCATATATTTTCTTCTTTTGTTGCTAAAATGATATTTTGTTAGCTGTATATACTCATGATTAAGTTGGTACAGCTGCAAACAATACTAACCCTGAGCTGCTAGTGAAAGTGATGGCAGATCAGGACCTGTTTTGTTTGTTTTACTGTCTAGTCCTTATAAATGAACTAGACCCAGATCTGTCATCACATTATGCAATAGCAGATCCGGGTCTATGCAGTTGGATCTGACTTGGAGGAAAGTATATGCTGCATTCTAAAATCAATGTTAAAATGGAATGATGTTAAAATATTCTCATTTACAGTGATAACATATTAGAAAAACAGAAACTGTAATCATTGTACTAAAGGGGTGAAATGTAAAGGGTCTCTCAAGTCATCCGATGTCAGAAACAACTGTTGTCATTCTATTTTATAATTTCATTTCATTTCAGGAGAGAACTCAAGACCTACACTAGAACTGTACCATAATCCCATTGATTTTTCTCCATGCAGGCTAGGTGATGTAGAATGGGACAGATGCAACTTTGCACATGTCATACAAGGCAAGGCAAGGTGGCAGGAACTACAGTGCTGCAGTGGTTAGCTACAGAGGTGCAGTGGTTAACTAGAGATGCAATAGTTAGCTACAGTGGTTAACTAGAGATGCAATAGTTAGCTCTAGTGGTGCAGCAATAAGCATGCCAAATTCACAAACAAAAGGGTGTGCATTTTTATACTACCACAGGATCAGCCCAAATCAGCTACCATTGTCTGTCCTTCTGAGAGGTACTTTACTCCAATTGCTTTGCCACCAAATAACCTACATATATTGCTGTGCCATCAAACAACTGATTCACAAGCAATATGATTCTGATAGCAAACATTACTAAGGCTATTTCATAATTATAAGTGAATTACATGTGCAGTATCATGCATTTTCTGTAAATACATCATGATTAATTGATTTATTTGGACAAGACAAAAGTAACTTAATTTCTAATGATATTAAAAATTAGTAAAAACTTTTATGATTTATCTAACTACTTTTTTTTCCAGAATGGCAATAGATCCTCAATATTCTATATACTGGATATCCTCAATATTCTATATACTGGATATAAAGATCCTCAATGTTCTATATACTGGATATAAAGATCCTCAATGTTCTATATACTGGATATAAAGATCCTCAATATACTACATAATTATGTGATAGATAGATCATCAATATTATATATACTGGATATAAAAATCTTCAATATTCTATATACTGGATATAACAATCCTTAATATCATATATAATGGACATAAAGATCCTCAATATTCCATATAATGGATATAAAGATCCTCAATATTCTATATACTGGATATAAAGATCCTCAATGTTATATATACTGGATATAAAGATCCTCAAAATACTACATAATTATGTGATATAGAGATCCTCAATATTCTATATATTGGATATAAAAATCCTCAATATTCTATATACTGGATGTAGAGATCCTCAATATTCTATATACTGGATATAAAGATCCTCAATGTTCTATATTACTGGATATAAAGATCCTCAAAATACTACATAATTATGTGATATAGAGATCCTCAATATTCTATATACTGGATGTAGAGATCCTCAATATTCTATATACTGGATATAGATAGAGATCCTCAATATTCTATATCCTGGATATAAAGATCCTCAATATTCTTTATAATGGATGTAAAGATCCTCCAAAATTCATAAACTGGATAAAAAGATTCTCAATATTCTATATGGAGATCCTCAATATTCTATATAATGGATATAAAGATCCTCAAAAATTAATATAATGGATATAAAGATCCTCAATATTCTATATAACTGATTTAGAGATCCTCAATATTCTATATAATGGATGTATAGATCCTCAATATTCTATATAATGGATATAAAGATATAATGAATATAAAGATCCTCAATATTCTATATACTGGATGTAGAGATCCTCAATATTCTATATACTGGATATAAAGATCCTCAATATTCATTATAATGCATATGAAGATCCTCAATATTCCATATACTTGATAGAAAGATCTTCAATATTCCATATACTGGATATAAAGATTCTCAATATTCTATATCCTGGATATAAAGAGCCTCAATATTCTATATAATGGATATAAAGATCCTCCAAAATTCATAAACTGGATATAAAGATTCTCAATATTTTATATGGAGATCCTCAATATTCTATATACTGGATATAAAGATCCTCAATATTCTATATAAAGTATATAAAGATCCTCAAAAATAATATAATGGATATAAAGATCCTCAATATTCTATATAATGGATGTATAGATCCTCAATATTCGATATAATGGATATATATAATGAATATAAAGATCCTCAATATTCTATATAATGGATGTAGAGATCCTCAATAGTCTAAATACTGGATATAAAAATCCTCAATATTCCATATACTGGATATAAAGATCTTCAATATTCTATATACTGGATGTAGAGATCCTCAATGTTCTATTATACTGGATATAAAGATCCTCAATATTCATTATAATGCATATAAAGATCCTCAATATTCCATATACTGGATATAGAGATCCCCAATATTCTTCATACTGGATATAAAGAGCATCAATACTCTATATACTGGATATAAAGATCCTCAATATTCTGTATACTGGATATAAAGATTTTCCATATACTGAATATAAAGATCCTCAATATTCTATCTACTGGATATAGAGATCCTCAATATTCTTCATACTGGATATAAAGAGCATCAATACTCTATATACTGGATATAAAGACCCTCTATATACTGGATATAAAGATCCTCAATAATCTATCTACTGGATATAGAGATCCTCAATATTCTCTACATAAGGTACTCACAATATTTTTTACAAAGTCATAAGGATTCTACTAGTTTAAAATGAAAAAAGTAGTTAGTGTATGGTATTTCAAAACTCGTTCCTATACTAGAATATGGAAGATGTAACTGCTAGTAAATTGAACAAGATCTTTTTTATCAATTTTTTTTAGCCAAATACAGACCATAAATTATTTTTTTTTTAAAATGGGAATTAGATTATAAGTATTGAATAAATAAAAATAATGAATTCTTAACATCATAACTACATGTGCACCATATCAGGGTTTATGCTATTTGTTCTAGTGATTACTCCTAATAAACTGCACAGACCCAGATCTGCAGCACTTTGAGTAATGCAGTAAGCAGCTGGACATGAAAAGTGAGTCTATACGGTATTTTTATCTCTCTTAATATGGTACACAAACATGGCTGATAGTGTACTACTGAATATGGTACACTAGCATGGCTGATACTACTGAATATGGTACACTAGCATGGCGGATACTACTGAATATGGTACACTAGCATGCCTGATACTACTGAATATGGTACACTAGCATGACTGATACTACTGAATATGGTACACTAGCATGGCTGATGCAGTGTACTAATGAATATGGTACACTTTCACTGTTACCATATTATCGTTTAAATTTCATCTATTTGGTTTTGATATCGCTGGTCGATATGAGACCTTTTATAATTTTTAAAAGATTATACATATAACATTTTCTTTAGCGCTAAATGGCCTAACAGTGCTGATGTGTTGTTAAACACAATCAATCAATTGATCAATCAATATGGTACACTAGCATGGCTGATACTACTGAATATGGCACACTAGCATGAATGATACTATTGAATAAAATACAGGTTACTAAAAGCACCAAAATACACTCAAAAACAGAAATACACTATTTTGTATCATAATACTCATGAAGATAAAATTATGATGATTTGTATGTGTTTAAATAATGACAGAAAAAGAAAATAAACTTGGATTTTAGTGGTTTTTATAGGAATTACTTACATTTTTACATTTGCCTCTCCATTCTTGTAATCAAGCCACTCAGTCATACCTGGCTGAACAGATTTTATCTTTGTATGTTTGTTGCATCTTTATTTACTTTAAAACAATAAATGTATGATATTTCTAATGAAATTATGTATATATACACTCTCTGGATTTTGACAATCATAATCTCACTCATATATTTTAAGTTCTGACCAATTCAGGATTTATCATACCTGTCCAATCAAGTAAAATCAAGTATGCCCAAGTGACGTCATTACATGGCTTGAGCCTGAAATTGTTAAAAGGTAAATAATTCCGATGAAAATCACTTAAATCAAAGTTTGTTTTGTTTACTATTATTACATGTATTAAAACAATTAAAAATCATAATATTGGGATGTACACAAATATATAAACCTAAAAGATGTAAATAATTTTGTATTTCTGTGTATTTCAGTTATTTAGTGTATTTTGGTGTTTCTAGTAACCAGTATACTACCAAGGCTAATGCTATTGAAAAGGATATACTAGCACGGCTGATTCTACTGAATATGGTATACTACCAAGGTTGACAGTAGTGAATATTGTATACAGTGGAACCTGTTTTGAAAGACCACCCCTTCTGCCAATACATAAAGGTCTCTTATGACAGATGGTCTCTCATAACAGGTCATAACACTACATAATTAATAAATATATACTTGGAGAACATGGTTACTCAGGACAGGTGGTCTCTCATAGCAGTGGTCTCTCAAGACAGATTTTATAGTACTACACGTACCAAGATTGATACTATTGAATATGGTCTAATTCCAAGGCTGATAATACTGAATATTGCATATTAGCAAGGCTGATACAATTCAATATGGTATACTAGCAAGACTGATACAATTCAATATGGTATACTAGCAAGGCTGATACAATTTAATATGGTATACTAGCAAGGCTGACAGTACTGAATATGGTATACTGGCAAGGCTGACAGTACTCAATATGGTATACTAGCAAGGCTGGTACAATTCAATATGGAATACCAGCAAGGCTGGTACAATTCAATATGGTATACTAGCCAGGCTGGTACAATCCAATATGGTATACCAGCAAGGCTGGTGCAATCCAATATGGTGTACCAGCATGGCTGATACACTTCAATATGGTATATTAGCAAGGCTGGTACGATTCAGTATGGTATACTAGCAAGGCTGGCACAATCCAATATGGAATACCAGCAAGGCTGGTACAATTCAATATGGTATACTAGCCAGGCTGGTACAATCCAATATGGTATACCAGCAAGGCTGGTGCAATCCAATATGGTGTACCAGCATGGCTGATACACTTCAATATGGTATATTAGCAAGGCTGGTACAATTCAATATGGTATACTAGCAATGCTGGTGCAATCCAATATGGAATACCAGCAAGGCTGGTACAATTCAATATGGTATATTAGCAAGGCTGGTACGATTCAGTATGGTATACTAGCAAGGCTGGCACAATCCATTAAGGTATACTAGCAAGGCTGGTACAATCCAATAATGTATACCAGCAAGGCTGGCACAATTCAGTATGGTATTCAATATGGTATACTAGCAAGGCTGGTACAATTCAATATGGTATACTAGCAATGCTGGTACAATCCAATACGGTATATTAGCATGGCTGGTACAATTCAAATATGGTATACATCAAGGCTGGTACAATTCAATATGGTAATATTAGCAAGGTTGGTGCAATCCAATATGGTATACCAGCAAGGCTGATGCAATTCAATATGGTATACCAGCAAGGCTGATACAATTCAATATGGTATATTAGCATGGTTGATACAATTTAATATGGTATATTATCATGGTTGATAGTACTGAATATGGTATACCAGCAAGGCTGATACAATTCAATATGGTATACCAGCAAGGCTGGTACAATTCAATATGGTATATTAGCATGGTTGATAGTACTGAATATGGTATACTAGCAAGGTTGATACAATTCAATATGGTATATTAGCATGGTTGATAGTACTGAATATGGTATACCAGCAAGGCTGATACAATTCAATATGGTATACCAGCAAGGCTGGTACAATTCAATATGGTATATTAGCATGGTTGATAGTACTGAATATGGTATACTAGCAAGGTTGATAAAATTCAATATGGTATATTAGCATGGTTGATACAATTCAATATGGTATACCAGCAAGGCTGATACAATTCAATATGGTATACCAGCATGGTTGATACAATTCAATATGGTATATTAGCATTTTTGATACTATTCAATATGGTATATTAGCATGGTTGATAGTACTGAATATGGTATATTAGCATGGTTGATAGTACTGAATATGGTATATTAGCATGGTTGATAGTACTGAATATGGTATATTAGCATGGTTGATAGTACTGAATATGGTATATTAGCATGGTTGATAGTACTGAATATGGTATATTAGCATGGTTGATAGTACTGAATATGGTCTACTAGCAAGGCTGATACTCTAAATAGCAGATCCTCATTATAATGTTCATAAATGTACATGTGGTTGAATCCAAGAAAAGTAATTCTTTGCACATAAAATCATAAATCTTGACAAAACATCAACAGATAATGTGTTAAAGAATTCAAAGATACGTGACAAGGGTTACATTTTGCATTGCATGGTCATATATAGGCTACAACCATTTCATCAGTGCAATATGATACGATGTAAATTATGTGGCACATTTTGGATTATTACAATAAAACTTAAACTATGTGGCACATTTGTGGAGCATTACAATAAAACTTAAACTATATTGCAGACTTGTGGATTAATACAGTAAAACTTAAACTAGATGGCACACATGTGGATTATTACAATAAAACTTAAACTATATGGTACACTTGTGGATTATTACAATAAAACTTAAACTTAAGGATTAATACAGCAAAACTTAAACTATTTGGCACACATGGATTATTACAATAAAACTTAAACTATATGACATATTTGTAAAGTTCAATTTTTAAAAGAAAGGCACGCAAATGTTTTGTTTTTCTCTTAATCAGTGACATATGAAACTTATGATTCCAAGGTAAAATTTTAATTAGTTTCCATAAACACTATTCATCTCCAATACTTAAAGCTCATACATGCCAACCCTCCAATCAATATATTACATGCCATATAAATTTTTATGACTAACAAGGTTCTGCAGCTGGTCAAAATTCTTGTCACAAAGGGCAAAATCCATATGGATTAGAAACTAGTTTTTTCTGATCTGACATGTTTTTAAGTTGGAAAGGATCTCCATCTGCTCTAACTTTTTCCATCAACTCATACCATAACGCATTTCACATAACATCTTGTGCCATTTAAATAAAATACAGACTGGTTCACTAACTACCTTGCCAATAAAATGATCAAATCTGTTAGGCCAAGTTCACTTTTAAAGAAATCTGTCTGTTTTCTTGGAAATGGGTCATATACTGTTGCTATAAATAGCAAATAAGAATTCTTACGTTATTCTTATGCAGCAGTCACCTTTCTAAGAATATTCTCAAATTTATATGAATAAAAAGAGATGATAATAAAATCACAAACAACAGACTACTGGCATATATTTCTTTGTTAATGTGGTAGTGATTTATCCTCTCTGACATCTTTGCAAAAGTAAAAAAATCTAAATTACTGTCATATGTATTTAGATTCCTTCCCCATCAGGAATATCTACAATGGATCCCAAGAAAATAACTTCTTACCTGCTGTATTTCATTTCCATAGCATAGTATCAGCCTTCAGTTATTTTTTTAAAATATAAAAACAGGTGTCCTACCAGTTCTTGTTCAAAATAGTACTATATTATTTAACTTTACACAATCAAATCTTGAATCTTTTCATGACCTAAAATAAAAGTTACCTAAACTGAACAAAATACTGAGATATTAAAAATAGTTAACATTTCTCTATGTCAGGATAATTTATGTACATGTACAGTATTAATTAAAATTATAATTTTCTCTATATATTTTATTTTGTCCAGAAAATAAATATATGTACAATAAAGATTGTGTATTGATGAACCTGGCAAATTCAAAGTAAGCAAGAAATGATCTAATTAACCATGTTGAATTATATCCTTGCTTACCAATAAATAACACTTTATGACAATATTTGTTTTCTTTTATTTTATTTGCATGTTTCAGGTGTTTGCTTTCCTTAACACTTTTGAAATAACCTATATACACTACTGTGGCGATAGTATGAACAGTAGAAGCCCTAAATTATATAACTACTAGAAAAGTTTGGCAGGTGTTAAATTACACATATTAACAAAATCATATGATAAAAAGCCAAACAAGTCTGAATCATTGCAATTTTCTTTTTCTGATTGGGGCCTATAATAGAATAAAACATGGCTGGAGTTAGTTTTAATATCAAAATTAATTCATAACATAAAGGTTATTTTTGATACTATAATGCATCGCCTAAATTATGCTTTAAATAGTAATAACTCTTATTACGGTACCAAATTATTTTATACCATCTTGATAGAAGAATGATAGTCTTTTTAAAGCTCTGTTCCTGGCAATATCGAAAAACTGAGGTAATCAGTATCCAAGTATATATAACGGCAAATAATTCGTAAAGACAAAATTTTCACAAGGTCTTTACAAACATTAAGATTTATTAATTTACATATTTGTCTGTAAACTTGCCACTCAAAAGTTTATTATAAGCATATTTATAATGCTGATTCAAAGTAAGAAAAAAGGTTGCCCATCTGGAATACTTTGGATTTTACCCTAGGGACAGTTTTGCACCTGTCTGGTTTTCCAGTGAGTATTTCAACACATTGTCTATTGAAATAAAAGAGTTAACATTAGTAGAAATCAACTCATTACTTGAATTTCCATCATAAAATAACTCGCGCATTGCTGGCTTGATTATGGCCTACACCGATAACTGCACCTTTTTCAAGACAATTTCAAATGGGACCAATTATGGATGATTGAAAAGAGTGTCTGTGTGACACATGGGTCCAAAGTGCTGCATAACATGACCTTGGGGAATGTTCACTCATGCATAAAAATTTAGATAAGAGGCTTCAGGAAACCACTCTTTAGTTATGAACTAACACAGACCCGTCAATGCAATTATCATGATTCAACCCAAATATCGGTCATCAACAAAAGCTTGGTAAGTATTTATATGATGAAGTCTCAAGTTATTGAATGGAAACCTTTTTTCTTCTTCAGTCCTTGACCTTATAACTTCAATCAGATTCTTCCTTACACCCAGTGCAAGGCATCCACAAAAGGTAACTGTAGATGGAAATGAACTTGAAATAACTGTGTAGAAACTATCTTTCCATCTTTTAGTCACTGACCTTGACCTTTAAGATTTTAGGGCATGGCCTTTCTTGCCCCGAGTAAAAGCCATCCACAAATTTGTTAACTGCTGATGGTGGACAGCTCAAGTTATTGGAAAGGAAATTGGTAACACGCAGATTGCCAGACATTTAATGTATCTATTGATTATTCATCAAACTATTAGCAGAAATAAAATGGCTTACAGTATATGAAAGGATTGATTTGTATCAGGCAGTTCTGGTATATGGAGCTGCACTAGAATATCTACAGTATTTATTCAGGTCTTATTCAACACTTTACCAGTCGAGATCGTGGCCCTAAGTGGCAGAGTGGTCTAAAGCTCTCAGTTATACATCATTACCATCTCACCTCTGTCTGCATGGGTTTCCAGTCTTGGGTTTGGCCAATATGGGTGTGAGAAAGCTTGCCAGAAGCTTCTCTGGGTCGGTGGTTCTTTCCGAGGTTTTCCCTGGTTCTTCCTCCACCATTTATTGGCTGCCATATAGAACCTATCTTGTGCTGAAAAATGGCATTAAACCCTACAACTTCAACAACCAGTTGAGATCAGCAAAAAGTGTAAACCATTATGCATCAAAATCATGAACTGAGCAGTTAAGAAAAATGTCCTATACCCTGGTACAATTCTACAGAACAATCTTCCATTGCATGAAAAATCTGCAGATAATATTGCAGTATTTAAAAGAGATACTATGAACATGGGCATGTCAATGATACAAACTAACAGAATCCAGAATTTATAATTAAAAGAACGAGTGTGTGCATGTGTGTGAAATTTGGATTTTTAATGAAGCTTAAATAATTTTTCAGTCATATCGCTACAATGTCTGCAGTGTGGCAGTTCATAGTGATGTCTAGTGATGGGCATAATGGCACAGACATGTAGCATCATGTCCCACCCAGTTATTTTATCCTGACACCAGGCCAACCAGTCCTAACAGAAACCTATTAATGCTGGGTGCCTAGCAAGGTAGGTGCAAGTACCATTCTTAAAAGTCTTTGGTACGACTCGGCCTGGGTGAGCCCTCTAACCATGTAAGCCACCAGAGTGGTCCAGTAAAGAAAGGCATGTTACCCTCTACAAATAAGGTAGCAACAGTAGTATTGATTTGCAATGCCTTTTGGAAGGCATGTAAACATTAATTTTATACATTTCTGTGTGTAGTGCAGACCAAACTTAGTTATATTATTCTGTTCTTGTTTTGAAGAGTAGTTGCCTCTTCTGTAGTGGAAATAATATACAGTATTCTGTGTTGCTGCGTTATGAAATGATATTGCAAATTATATCTGATGCTGTCCAATTCGTACAAACTGGTCAAACCCACAACATATATTTCTTTTGGGTTCTTTTCGGATGAGGTTTTGGGGACGTAAACCAACTGTAATGCTATTGCGTAGCTTCTACTTTTTCGCGTTGAAAAACCTCACCCGTTTGATGTGAATACATCCTTGTACAGAGTGGTGAAATGTCAATAAGATATGGCCCACTCATGCATCTCAAATGAAATGCAGAACAGTCATCTTTCATTTTGAAACGACGATTATGCCAGGACACGAGAGCGGGGTGGCAGAAAGGCATTTGGCAAAAAGCGACGGGTAAGTATTGCATGCTTCAAATTAGTTTTACCTCCCAAAATTTACATCTTAATAGCAGCAATAATATACCTGTCACTATTACATAGCTGAATTTGTCAGCTAGATGGGTAGGCTGATGGGATAAACTGAAGAAGATAAAAAAGAATCCAGAAAATGGAATATACTCGCCATTTGAGGGAAAGGTGCAATTTACAGTATGTTGTTGTCACTCTGTGCCCAATGTTGTGCCACGACTATGGGTTCCAGGTTTAAAAAAATGCCTGTGCTCTGGTGTGTTGTTACATAGGAGGAGTCCCTGTATTGTGAGTGATCTTAGTTGCTGTCAAGTTGTTGTTTTTAACACCATTTTTCGAAAGGCTATACATGGCAGCCAGTATTAATGGCGAAGGAAGAACCCAGGAAAACCCCGAAAAGAACCACGACCCACGAGAAGCTAATGGCAAGCTTTCTCACATACACGCATTGGCCGAATCAGAGACTCGAACCCATGCAGACAGAGGTGAGATGGCAGTGATCCATAAAGGAGCATTTTAGACCACTCGGGGCCCCGCTCTGTCAAGTGGTCTATAAGATCATTGAATCATGGTTGTTGGCAATCATAAGGGTGGGACAGTATATGCAAAACAGGATCCCATTGGAAGCTAAATGCATCTACTGCCCATGCTCTCTCGTCCAGGACAGGAAAAATGTAGAAAGGAAGTCTGTTGTTCAGCCTAGTCACAAGCAAGTCCTTCAGAGACTTTCCCCACATTGAGAAAAAAGACCTCATTGAGAAAAAAGACTTTGTTAATGAGCAGAGAAGAGGCCATTCCACAAGGACTATTTTACATGTTCTGAGACCAATTATAACTGGAAATGTCCTGTTTTCTTGGTGACAATTTGAATCAGGAGTTGAATGCAGGGGACTGATCATTTTGGTTCCTCTAGACTGACCATTTCAACAAAAGGGCATGCACCTCTTCCCTAAATTGGACTGGTGAAAGAACATACGTGTCCTCAATGGAAGGGGCTCATCCCAAAACAAAAGTTGGAAGCCCTCACTTACAAGAGAAAGAATCCACACATCATCTATCATGCTTGGCCAAGAATCCAAAAATGAGGCCTAGGTGAGAACCTACAGGGAAAATTGGTTTGCCTAGGTGAGAACCTACAGGGACAGTTGGCTTGCCTAGGTGAGAACTACAGGGACAATTGGTTCTGTTCCCAACCTTTCCATAGCAAAGGAAGGCAAGTTAGAGAACTTCCTCTTGTGGCTCTTAAGTGATTTCCATGCCATGAACCCAGCTGATGATGTGTCTTTTGAGGTTGCACATTGAACTGAATCTGCATCTGTTGGAAGACTTTAGCGGATGAACATGGGGACAATCTTCATCAGTATGCTTTCTGCCAATTGCAATGGGAAAGATCTATGCTGATGATCCTTCAAATCTTGTGAAGCTATCATAGGGATGGGTCCTCTAAAGAGGATCTCAGCTTCCATGGAGCAGCTGTTACCCAAAACTTTCACTGTGGTTAAGTAAGATTTATGAAAAGTACAGTGCAATGCTATGGCAGATGTGCTTAAGTCTCACAGATAAAACAATTGTAACAGAAAGTGCAGATCAGCATGTCTTGGCCGCAGCTTTCAGCATGCATTGTAATGCAGCTGGATTTGGTGCAGCCCCCTAAGAATGTCAAATGAAATAGGTGAGAAAAGATCAGCATAAGAATATATAGTGACCAAAAGCCAAACATTCTCTTCAAAAGCTTAAATTGTCTTAATGATCACATTTCCTTTACATCATGTCTGAATATACGCTCCTGCATCTTATACCAAAGCCAAATTATTCCTCCTGGGCTACATAAAGTGCTCAACCTGATTATGGTTTCTCATGATGTAAGTTCTTATGATTGGCCTTATTTACATATTGCTCACTGCCAAGTAGTATACAATATGGGTAATTGTATTGGATTGGTATGACTACTTAATACACAACAAAAAGAGATCTGTAATGAATATGTAATATTATATAATCTTAAACTTCATAAACAAGGTAAACAAAGGAATGAAAAAAATTGACTAGCAAATATTTCCAGAGAACGTAATAGCTGCATCTAGAAAGTATAGTATTTATTATGGCTGAAACGATACACCTCTGCTATGTATCAATACAATTCATGATATATGGACTACAATAAGATAAATTATCAATACATGTGTCAACATGATGATTCTTCATCTCCTGCTAGTAGGGAGGCACCTTTTTATGTGTTAACATACTGGTTGTATTTTTAGCATGCAGATTATAAACACAGAGACTTATCACCATTGATTCATGTTGCTCCATCCAATCAGGTGCAAGGATCATCTTGGTCATCATGCCTTTGGTTTTACATTACATTAATGCATTTAAAATGTTTTACTACCAATTTCATGTCTACACATTATCTTCATGAAACCCTTACCTAGAAGTCTGAGTATGGGAGCAGAGTTTACTGACAACCAAAAAGTTCACATTGTACATCCTGCAGTCGCAAAACGACTGCCATGGACAAAAATACTAATTTCTACGAGTGAAATATTAATTGTTAATAACAACCAGTCCCCTTCTAGAAATTAACAAGGTGACTATAACTCGTGCTGTTTGCCATCCTCCCCCCTTCCCAATTTTGTGTTGAACTTTTTTTTCTCCCTTGGCAATTGTTCAGTCACTGGTTACATATATAACTGTAAAGGAGACATAACCAAACTTGTTCCCCCAAGCATGACTGAAGTATTTTACAAATCATTTAATTTTGTTTGAAGTTTCTGAGTTGCTTTGTATCAATTACTAATGAGTTTATATGCAAATATTTATGGTGTCATAAAGTGAATAAGCAAAAGTTCTGATCCATGGTTAGGGGCAATCCATTTAATATATACATGTACACAAAAAAATCTGGCAAAATTTGACCCCTCCCTCTTCCCTGTACACATGCATACTTTTTTACACACACCCCCAACCTGTGTATGTATGCTTGCTGCACCTCACCCCCACCCAATTCTATAGAAATGCCTCTATTTAATCCACACAGAAATGATCAAGGATTAATAATATTAATGTGTTTAATAAAACAGTCCACTGACATTGAATGTTTGGCTGCATCAAAGAAATAAGCTGCATAATTTTGAACAGTAAGTCTATTGTCCCCCAAAATTCAAATGCCAACTGAACCCAGTCAAACAAAGTAGAAAAATTATTATCGAGGTTCCACCCCCACCCCCATTTCCTATGTAATACATACATCATCAGTAGACACCCCCCCCATATGCAAGCGTATGCATTTGGGTTAAACCCCCCCTCCCCTCTCCATGCATACATACTAAATGGACAGCCCCTTACTGTTTTACTCTGGACTTCAGCAAACAACAACCACCAGTCAGAATTGAATGTAATGTATTTCACTGCATGACACAAGTTCAGCCCTCATGTTCAATACAACCAGACAAGATCTGAAGCAACAGAAACTTCACAAAAGAGTGTTTTTTAAATGATCAGTAACGTACTTACATCATACATGGGGAACAAACCTAAACTATCAGCATGGAAATGGTGAAGGAGGGGACAGAGTTAGTCACCATGTGATTACTGATTTGTAGATGGTGAATGGGTGTTGTCAATAATTTTTTCTTTCTTACAAACATAAATAAATACATGTGCCTGTTACCACTGTCTCAAATGACATCTCAATTTGAAGAATATAATGGCAAACAACTAATGATTAATTACGATTGCTGAAGATTAAAGCAACTTGTAATGGGTAAGTATTGCTTAGTATCGATTCTTCACTTGTATCAGTACAAGTATTGGAAAGGTATGGATACATTGATGTTTGGGTTAAAATGATTCACTGATGCATCAAAACTTTTGCCACACCAATACACATATCAATACAAGAGGGGGCGAATTGATACAAAATGACACTTACCCATTATAAGTTACTTTAATATTCAGCCATCATTGATAATTATTAGTTGTTTACCTTTTATTCTTTAAATTAAGAATTCATCCAAAACAGATTCTGCAGGCACAGGGAACTCATGTTTGTAAGTAAAATATGAAACCCTCATGACAACACTTGCTTGCCGTCTACAAATAAACACAATGTTACATGGTTCATGATGTTCCCCCCAAACCTCACCTATTCCATGTTAATTATCTTAACCCAACTGCATATTCAGTATAATGACACCAATCCAAACATATTCCCCATGTAAAATGAAGTACTTCGCTCATCATTTAAAATAACCACTTTTGCACGATGGTACTGTTGATTAGTATCTGGGTCTACTTAGGTCTAATTTGAAGGCTACACTTCCGGTATGACACACAGTGAAATATGTTACACTGAATTCTGATGGGTGGTTTATTATGTGTTCCAGTCCAGGGTAAATAATAACCACCAAACAGAATTTAATATAGCTTATTCCCTGCATGACAAACAGGAAGTATTGGCAAAACAACAGAAAAATGATATGCAAAATACTTAAATCAACATGGATTTCAAATTTGGAAGGTCTCTTTTTAAGTTGAGATATTTAAACAGTGACAGAATACGCCAACGGCAACAATAAAATCAGCACAGAATTAGCGAGGGGCAGATTTCAATTAGCACTAGTTTGTGACCTTGAATAAATTCTTAATTTTATTTATTGAAGGGGAATGGGTGTTTTCAATAGTTTTCCTTCTTGACTAACAAAAACAGGTGTTTGTGGCCATGGTAGTTGTTTTGCATCTGTAGGAAGCACAAAGTGATAGAGTTTGTTGGTATTCATCACCATTCCCACACCCAGACTTGTTTTATAAGAGATCTTTGCTTGCACAATTTCATCTTTTGAAGATTACACCTTAATGTGTTAAAGTTCAAGCGAAGACATGAAATAGATAAAAAGACATTTTGAAAGCGTTCATGCAGTGCAAAATAATGGGCATGTTGGTCAAGGAGACTCGGGCATGTTGGTCAAGGCGAGTCAGACATGTTGGTGAAGGCAAGTCTGGCATGTCAGTCAAGGCGAGTCATTCGTCAGATCAAAAGGGACAGCCTGAAATGACTTAAAAAGTTGACTTGCCTTCCACAAAAAGAGCTGGATAAAGGTAATTAACAAATTAAAAATAATTAATAAATTAATAAGGCAGCTTTCAATTACTTGTGATTTGTTTCTTGATTAGTACCACAATGACCACTCCAGTGGCCTAGTGGTTGGAGCATCCGACTTGGATGCAGGAGGTCATGGGTTTGAAACCTGGCTGAATAATACCAACGACTTAAAATAGTACGAGCAGGTGCCTCGCTTGGCACTCAGAATTATGAGGTTAGTGCTAGGTCTGATCAGCCTGATGTCAGGATAATGTGACAGGGTGGGACATCATGCTACATGTACATGTCTGCTAGACGTCACTATAAACTGTCACACTGCGGACACCATAACGATATGACTGAAATTGTTTAAAATCTATGTTAAAACCCAACCACAAACACACTTAGTACCAATTAAGAATATGACCTGCCGTGGTAAACACATTTACAAACTGTTGTTTACTGTACTTCAAAGTTATTTTGAATTACATCAGATGCTAACAAAATGTGTAAATAATTTAAATTGCAACATATAGGTTTTTTGTGAAGCATGACAAAAAAAAAACTGGTTGCTGATCACACCCACAGGGGTTCGTTACAAAGAAAATTTGGAGTATCCGTCCTTGAATCAAGGGATGGAGGTTCTAACCTGTAACAATATTGTTCTTACAGGTTAGAACCCCCATCTCTTGATTCAAGGGCAGATATTCCAAATTTTCTTTGTAACGAACCCCTGTGTTCACAACTATTTGGATGCCAGTACTATGAATTTTTATAAAAGGGTCCTTATTGATGTAACCTGTGACCACACCAAAACACTGAACTGGATTTAAATTGTATGATATGGCTCAAGCAGTGATAATTTACAACTGTATTCATTAGTGACACCATGTGTTCACATGCATTTGGTTACTACTCTGTACACTGACGAGGACTTGATTAATTGGGTTTTTTTATACTTCGCCACCGGTTATAGAAACGGACATTCGAATTCGCAGGGCGCAACTTGATGCATTGATCAGCATATGTTTCATTTTGCACGTTAATATATTTATAAATATCATAACATGTGATATTGATTATCATTCTGTTTTCGGAGGCTGTTCACACATATAAACTTACACGACATGTGCTTCTCACCAAATAAACACTGACAGCTTTCTGTTTTAAGCGGTCCCGCGATTGGTTAAAGTTGGTTTGGCGGGGAGGGGCTGTGTTACGTAAGAAATGTAGACTTCTCTAATAGCTGGCCGCGTAAAATATATTCCACTACATTAACGTTTGTACGTTTATTGATTAATGAAAAGAAAACAATATTATTTCGTATTTAAACATATTTATAACGAACAAATTATATACATGTAGCAAACACTCGTTGAATTATCCAATTAAAATGCAGATATTATAAACCAGTTGGAAGGCGACGTGGAATTGTGGGTAAACTGCCAAGTACTTCCTCTTACTGCACCGGCCAGAGATCTGCCACATCTTAACAAGTGAAAGCTGTCAGAATGGGTGTTCGTCGATCTAATCGTAACAAAAACCCTCCAGTTTTCAGTCATGAATTCATTATCCAAAATCATGCCGATATTGTGTCTTGCATTGCTATGGTTTTTGTTATTGGACTGATGTTTCAGGTAAATATCATGTTGCAAGTGCAGGTGTCATGTGCAAACCATATGTTGACATGTTGGTGGCTGTGATATATTTATGAAACACATTTTTGTCGCATATGTTTTTCCGATAATTTACATTTCAAAACCTTGGCATTCTTAGAATAAATATTAAATATACAATTCAAGATAAATGTACTCATAATTCAGGTTATCAGAATAATCTCATCAGTAACATATTTAACTTTAAATTTTCTTTATTGGAAATTTTTTGTTAAGCATAGTCATAATCCTTTTTTACGGGTTATAAAGAAGGTTTTCAGCCAGATTACATGCATTTAACAAGGTTACTATTTTCAGCTAATTTGATTGACACAGCTTTGAAAATTGAAAGAATATTTGAGACAGATGTATGTAAGTGAAGTAGTGAAGCTAAGTTCAGTTTATCATAGCTTCCTACAATATCGCATGTTCTGTTGTACTCTGTTTTTAAAGATGCACCCATAATTATCACTGTTTCCAAACATGTCTGAACCCCATGTTCTCCAATTTAATGTTTATTTTCTTAAAATCAACATCACTGTAACAAATCGGTTAACCAGTTTGTCATGGTTATATCCTAATATGTTATGCAAGAGTCAGATCATATGATTACCATATTTGTTAAGAACCAAGAGATACACTCTATGGGAGCATATAAGCATCAACATGTGGAATATGTTAATGTGCTTGTTTTCAGGTTACTTTTGGAATTGACATATTTTGACTTTAAAACTTTGTCGTAAATGGAGTTGTTTAAAATGTTTAGTCGGCATGTGTGACATTACAGCAATATACCTGCAGAAAAAAGTTCATGATTTAATTAATTAATGCAGAGGTATCATTGTTTTTAACCTAAGACAGCCTATTGTTACAGACTTGATTTCATTACTATACACATAACATATGCAGTTTCAGAATAGTACATAAAAAGCTGTGAACAAATTACCAGTTTTCTTGGTACATAAATCTTGTAAAGAACGATCACACAGATGTTTCTACCCATTAGAGGAAAAAGGGACCCAGACTTGAAATTGTGAAAGTATAATAGTTTATAGAACCCTCAATTTCAAACTTGTTTATGATGATCTAAACTACATAGAAACACTGTTATAAATTCATATTTTGGATCACTGGATGGTTATACAAGTTTGCTTTTCTAGACTTGAATCATTTTTATGTTTGACGACTACAATTCTTCAATGAAGAAATGTCATTGCAATTGGGAAAATTAAAATTATGAGGTTTTCACTAAAAGATTTATGATGTCTATTTGGTACTAAATAAAAATGGTTCCTCTCTAAATTACAGACTAAGTCACAAAATCCTGCTGTTGTTACTTCTAACTGGATCTCCATAGCTACATGGGGTTTTCACCAGATCTTGTATCATGTCTGGGTCATCTTTAAAAAAAAAAGTTGCTGTACAATATGGCCAGTATGATGGCCTTCATGAACATTCATCTTTTGCTACATCTTGTACATGATTTGCTCCATTCAATACCCAGGTGATCCTACAATAAAAAAATGTTGACAGACATGTGTTTTGTCGAAACTTTTGCTCATGCAAAACTAGCTTATCAGATTGGAGTTTTTTTAAAATATCAGAAATAGTTTAAATACTCAGCATTTAGAAAGAAGAAAAAATAGACTGGGATTCCTGAAAATTCTTTTTTTCACCAGTAGAAGACCCTTCATGATACCCTTTTATAGAAATAGGCATGAGTCTTTAAACATGTTTACTTGAATATATCCATTTTGTTCTGTTTTTACTTTAAAGGGAATATGATATTCTGAATTGGCCCTGAAAGAGAGCCTTTCTTTTGCCCGACCTCTTTTAAAAAAATTCCTAGATGAAGTACTGGCATTATAAAATGCGCTTGAAAGATGTATAATAATTGCTGTGATTGTATCTGCATGTGTGTTAACATGCAAACATTGACAGTTTTACATCTGATCGTATTCAGAATCTTGCACAAGTTTGAGAAACGTTTTAATTTCAGAAAACACGATTTAAATTTTGTCACATTTTTTCTTTACAGGCCACATCACCAGTAGCAGCACTGTTTGTGTCAATGCAACACAATGTCACTCTAAATGACACAAGTAAGTTGTCCAAATTGAAAATCAGTTGGCTATGTTCAGCTCTACAATTTAAAAAATTCTAAATACATATCCAAGGCAAGTGCCTTGAATAAAAGCTATATATACAAGTATGGAGGTAATTTTTCCAATGATGTGCAAAATAAGAAACCATGCCAAACAGGAATTTGGTCATTTATGATGAACCTTTTAAGGTTTTGAGTGGCAGATTAAACTCCACACAGTAGACTTTTTGTGTGTGGATAAACCTGAGGTCCAGTTCTCATAGGATATAAAGGGGCCCGATGAAGCACTGGATGGGACCCAGGCATAGGGCTGTGTAATTATTTGAACAATGATATTGATTCCTGTTCATCTATCTAGCATCTGCACTCTGAATTTGTGTTTAGTGCAGTTTTCAGATACCGTTTCTGATTGACATTACATCATATTTATAGTTGTCCATATATATGGACAGCAGTTAAAACTGGCTCACTCATCAGCCATTATTTCACACACTAGTATCCAGTGTCAACAGTTGCTTTTAACTCAAGTTTTCAGCCTTCATTGGCATCATTATGTAACTTGTTATCTGAATGCATCTTGATAAGAACATTTTTCTTAGCCTCCAGCTTAATTTTTGTACACCTGTCACAACCCAGAGTGCATAATGCTATGATATCTATCTGTTATCAATTTAGAGTCCACACAATAAATCTCCACCATCTTCCATTACCAAATTATGTAGATAACTTCTACATGGGATACGGAAGAACAAATTTGTTGGCAATATCATATTGCAGAAAAAGGGAGACAACTGCCTTTCCCAACAACACACAGAGGCAGCTAACTGAGACTATCCTGTTTAGGTATCGTGTTCCTTGGCTTACTGACTTGTCATCTGTAATTCTCTCAAAAGGTCAAAATTACTGTAACTGAAGAAGAAAAGTATTTTCCACACAATAGCTTGAGGACTCCAATATGGATATGTGAGAAAGCTTGCCAGTAGCTTCTCATGGGTCAGTGGTTCTTTCTGGGGTTTTCCCAGGTTCTTCCTCCACCATTTATACTGGCCACCATGTATAGCCTATCTTATGCCTAAAAATGGCATTAAACCCTACAACAACAACTTTTACATCATCAATCAGGCTTTTAGTATGGTTAGCACTTTGGTTTGATAAGATACCTATTGATTTTGGGTTTAAAGAATCAAGGGTCATTGTCACTGCATGAAAGAAAAAAATGGTTTTCGTTCAATATTATTAGTTTACCTGTAGTTGGCACCATATAGCCACTATTGTGTTGCACTAGTGTAAAGCACCACTATACACACACATACACACACAGAGTTGTAACTTTGTGTTTAGCAAATGTCTTGGAAACTTTTGCCTGCAGAGGAATATTACATGATTTATAGAAGCAACATACATTTAGATTTAGCTTTGCATTTGGGCTATCCTTTTTGTTGAATGATTATTTATTATTTAACATTGACAGAATGAAATTGAGTGATGTAGCACACAACTGCATGGGTGGAAACTTCTTGTGTGATGTCATGGGCATGTGAAATCTTTATTCCAAATTGCTTATTATTGAGGAGTAAAGTCTAATCAACTTTTATGTCTGTGAAATGATAATGTTTCGCAAAAACAGCAAGTTCATTTATGAGCTATATTTTTTGTCAAGCAACCCATATTTGTGGTAAGCTTTAACAATCACTTTTCCAGACCTGCCAACCCTCACAAATTTTGCGTGGATTACACGACTATCGATAGTATTCACGGATTCATGCCATATGCAAAAAAAATGTGAATTCCCTAATTCTCAGTTGGAATGAATCGGGAATAAAATAATTTTATCCCATTAAGTGCTAGTCAAAATAGCAACACTGATGAACAGCACCATATTGTTAGTCGCGATGTTGGTAGAACTTTATCCAGTTGCTACATTTTGGACTGTAGCAAGCATTGTAAATTGTAAAGTATATAATTTGTATTTAGAACAGAAGTTTTACAAATGTTCATGAACAAAACCAATGTCTGACTGATTTTTATGGCACATGTACATACTCATAGCAACTATAACTTTATTAAAACAAACACTATAATAAAGACAGCTTTATCGAGTGTGGGAATTTTTGTGATATTGCAAGATTAGCATATATCGTAATTTGATTTGGTTCACCATTAATGGTTAATCGTTTCATGTTTCATCTTCTGGGTTAATACGGTTTTGTAATTAAGCTACGCTACAGTTAAAATGTTTTCACCTTTAAAGCAAAATATATGTATTCCACAAAAAGTGAAGTATAGATTGGAATACACCAAAAATTGACCTTGCATTCAGCCATGAAACATCGATGGATATTACGCTTTTCGCACAGTAGTGGCACATATTTTAGAATTGTGTATGTACACAGGGGCTCTTATCGTTGATGACAATTTACCTGTCATACATGTGCTATATAATAAAATATGTGGGCATGTGCTAGAATGATGTGAAAAAGCACACTGCATGCAAAAAGCATATAGACATTGGGAAAATTAAGATCACCCACATCAGATTTCAGCTCTGGAGTACATTAAGCCACCTACTCCAGTCCCGCAAGCTACCAGTGCTGAAGCATTGTTTGTGAGCTTTCTTGTTAAACATAACCTGCCTTTCTCAGTTGCAGATTTGGAAACAGTGACAGTGAAAGATTACTTCCTATTGTACAGAAAAATAAGACAAACTTTAATGCCTCCTTTGTTGCAGAATATTTGCAACAATTTTAGACACCAAGATTAAACAACAGGCAAGAAACCTGAACTGTTTTGAAAACAAATTTACCATAGCCCGATTGAGGAAGTCTGCCACAGCATCATTATGACAAATAGTGTGAAGTTTGTATATATCAGTAAATTTTGCTGCAAATAAATTTGTACTTGTAATCAGCGGAAATAAGATTTAGTTTTATTTGGGGATTTTCATATAATGCGGTACTGGCCATCAGTGTTCATGGAACTACTGTCATGGCATAATTTTTCACTAATTGTATTCAGAATTCACTAATTTTTATCCCTCTTTTCACTAATTGTGACTGGTGGGTTGGTGGCTCTGCTTTTCTGTTAACATTTTGTTAGGGTTTTGGTTAAAAGTTTTTATTTGCAGATATTTCCTTGTCTCAATGCTAAATGAAGCTGTTTATGATGAAGTTCTGCTATAGTTTGCCTTGTAAAATGAACTGTGTGAATCATCGACTTTGAAGTTTAACACATCAATCTTAAAATAATAGCCATCTTCTTTCCATTTTTTTTATAGATGCTGTAGTTGATTGGACCTATTACACATATGGACTGAAGGACCTCTTCAATGTATTTTTCTATTCACTCATCTGCATAGTCCTTCATGCTGTTGTTCAGGAATATGTGCTGGATGTGAGTTACTTTTTCATACATTACTTACCCATCTTGCCATTAAGTTTTTCTCTGATATTGCAGGGCTCTCTTGTATTATGCAGTTTATGACAAGTCTTTTCAACATTGTCACATTTTAACTGGATTGCTATGAAACTTGGTAAATGTTATCATTATCTGACGAGTTTTTTAAGTACTATTTTCCTTTTTGAAGTGGGATGCAGTGTATGACACAATCAAGAGACCTCTCCAGTGGCTCAGCATCTACCTCTGATGTGAGAGGTCGTGGATTCGAACCCTGGCTGAGTCATACCAAAGACTTATAACAATGGTACTAGCAGCTGCATTTATAGGTGCTCAGCATTAAGTGTTAGTGTTAGGACTGGTTGGACTGGTGTCAGGTTAATGTTGACTGGTTGGCACATGATGCTGCATGTCTGCCACATGATGCCCCACTGCTAGACATCACTATAAACTGCCACACTGCAGACATCATAGTGATATGACTGAAAAATGGTTAAAGCTACATTAAAAATCCAAATCACGTGCACACACACACAGAATCAAGTAGTGAATGTTTATGGACTGCTGTGTAACTTGCTATATCTTATGGCCATATTGAGATATATATTGTGGCCGTCTTGAGAAGATGTGCATATTGATAAATTAATATGCCCCTCCACAAAATGTTAATTAACTTTTTGCTCATTAGTTTTCATACTTTGAAAAAAGAACATGTAATTGTTCATGAAAGGACAAATATATACACATTTTTATAAGCCACGACACAAATCATGTTATATCCGAATTTTCTCTATAATGACCATGTTATAGGGGGTTACATTGTATTAGTTGTTTCTCTTTTTATCCAGCAGCTGATTGTAATGTAATGCAGATCTCATGAATGTGGATTGTTTTGCAGTTTTATTATGGATCATAGTGAAATTATGCAGTTCTTTCATCATTGAGACATGCAGACTGTAACATCGCCATCTTAGTAAGAGGGGTAGTTAATTGGATTTAGCTGGTGTTATCTAGGGATTGACCTCCCTTGATTTTATAGCCCGGTGGGAGTGGATTGATAGAATATCAACAGAGAACTGATCAAGACTGTTGTGAAGAAATAATGCAATATGGACCCCTTAGACAATAAATATAACAATTTAGTCAGTAACAATTAATAGCAGCAACTCCAATTCAATCTAAGTTATGTCAACATAATTTTCTTCCTATTCTCTCATCTCCCTATTCTGAACGCTTCATCTCTTCTGAACTTCTTAGTCTTTTATTCTGAATACCTCATCTATTTCCATACTTCTGTCTTCGGACTGTCCTGTCTCTCCCAGAAAGCTTAAAGGGCAAAATTACCACTAAACCTATATACATATCGTATTCTATATGTCATAGCTGCCAACTGTCAAAAAAATTATATAAAACAATTCCTTGCAGTTTTCAGTTTAAAACGGGCACTTAGTTCCATTCTGATAGAAATGTATCGCATGTATATAGCAATACAGTTCTACAGTATGATTGGTTCATTCGAAATTGAGGCTACAATGCCTGTCTTTATCCGCCATATTGGATTTCGCAAGCATTTACCGCTGTCACTTTATCTCATCTTCGTAATATTCAACTTCTAAACATGTTGAATAGGAAAGCAGAATTTTCTCCAGGAAAGATAAGAAAATGGAACTGGAAGGACAATTGTGCCATCTTGTTTACATTTGTGAAACCATCTAGTAAAGGAGAAAACTCTGTTTTGCAAATTGTGTGATGTGATTTCGCTATTGGGCATGGAAGCGCCCCTGAAATAAAGAGCACGAAAAAGCTAATAAACATCAGTTTGCTGCATCATCATACACAACTCAGCCTGAACTTAGGACGTATATAAATACCAGAGAGAACCTTGATGTAATTCGATCAGAATTCAGTTAATTCAATTTCTTTTGGAAATTAACCTTCCTTTTTCAGTTACTAGTGTTGCTGGCGATTTATTTTGCACATGTTTTCCAGACAGTAAAATCACAAAGGATTACTCATATGCTAGAACGAAAACAGTTCAATAAGAAAATCACTCATTATTGAAATTATCAACGAAAGTTGATACATTCAAACTGATAATGATTGGGCATAAAATAAGATGTGGAAAAGGCTACTATAAACAGCCTGTATCTAAGTGTGTTGCACTCATGCATGAGCACCTGAATGGAACATGGTACAACACATGCATCTTTGACATTAAATAATCATGTAAAGCACTGTCCTACTTTACTGATGGTTGTATATGTTGTAAATAGTTACATATGCACTAAAAATTTAAAAATCAGTATTTGTTCCTGAAAATCAGTATTTTTGTCACAAGCAGTCAGTATTTTTTTTATTCGGGGGTTGGCAGCTATAATATGTACATAAAATTTCCACATTTACCTTACTCAGAGCATAACTAGCTAACTGAACATGACATAAATTCTGACCTGATTTGATAGATTATTGCTCTTGCTTCACAGCAACCAACAATACATTAACATGTGAGTATGGTATCTAACATTACTGTATCTCTTTACCTATGCTACCACATGCTCAGTTACATTTTATAATTCATAAAATTCTAGCTCACAGCAATCCCTAACTTACAAGATTATTTAAACATTACAAAATCAGATGTCTCTTGGTGGCACTTTTGAGTTAATAATCAAAATATGCACACATTTTGGTTAAATTTATTTTCACTGTATTTTCATAATCAAAACACATCAATGTTGGATTATAAGATTAATACATATTTAGATTTACTGCTGCCACTGAGTTCTGCCCCTGATTGGAGCCATAGCATCAAAAAATATCAGACCTTTTTAACACATCTATTGTTAGGACTCCTTAACCGAAGTCACTTTATATTGAGAATGTCATTGTACATTTACTTGCTTAATTAAATTAAATTAAAAAATTAAAGTACTTGAAGCTCTACCTCATAATAACCATTTATTACTCTGCAATTCTGGTTCTAACAATACACAGAGATCGGTGCTGAGAAATAGATGCATTGTTTTTTTTTCAGCAGTATCTACAGTATCTACATTGATAATTTACATGATTTTTAATGGTCATGTTGGGTGCATATTGTTGTATTCTTTATAAGTAGGGGTAATAAATATATGTGTTTGCATCCACATAATATACTATATTTGCAGGGGCATTGTTGTCTGGACACAGTTGGGTGACAAAGAACAATGAATATGATTTCTTTTCATTGCAGAAATTGAATCGCAAAATGCACCTGTCCAAGGTTAAACACAGCAAGTTCAACGAGTCTGGACAACTAATGGTTTTCTACATTATATCAGCTGTGTGGGGAATAGATTTGATAGTCAGGGTGAGTGGAGTATGCAGTTGTACATATTTTGTTTGAAACATGAAGTCCTAGAAAGTGTATGTTGGTAACAGTAATGACAGCCATCAAACATAGTTGTGGTTACCTTGGAGCTCATAGCCAGTCTTTGTCTTCTTGATTTTGACTTTCAGCTTTAGCTGTAAGGTTCATAATGTAATGACATTTTACATGATTCCCAGATTGCTTAGATTTGGAAGTTTTCAGTAGGGTATAAGTAGTAACATGTCACCTACCATCAAGAACTCTGCGTATGTTTAAGCTGGTCTACTGACAGAAAGAATCCTGACATTTGTGGCTTTTAATTTAATTAATGCCGAGCCAGCATCAGGTACGCCTACATACCAGCTATTCACGCTTTATGCTTAATCATTATACTTTTTCACAAAATTGTGTTGTATGCCCACCTTTAAATGGATTGCCCATTTTTGTTACATTAAAATATAAAAATAAAGCAATAAAAACTTGTCTTTGTCATTTTTATTACAATTTCTTTAATTCCACTCATATAAATTTGAGAATATTCTTAAAAAGATGACTGCTGCAAAAGGATAGTGTTAAGAGTACTTTCCTTATTTACTATTTATAGCAGCTCTATATAGCCCATTTCCAAGAAAACAAACAGGTTTCTTCAAATATGAACTTTGCCTCACAGATTCTTTATATTGATAAGCTAGTTAGTTAGTGGACTACTTTGTACTTTTAAAGAAAAATGACAACAATTATTTAACAAAACGCTTTATGATGTGAGTTGTGGAAGTTATATGATGGAAAATGTTGAGCAGATGGATCTTTTTCAAACTTCAAAACCTGTCAGTTTAGAAAAAATGACAAATCAACAGTGCTTTACAAACTATACAAGAAGAACATTAGAGTAATGTAATACAGCACACTGAGAACATGATCATGCTCATTGCAGAATTCCAGTTCACGATCATTTTTAGAAAGTTACTCATGTAAACTAGATAAAATGAGAGCTGAAAATAAATAATTTTATATTGTATTCTGTGTTTGTATTCTGGTTCTAATCCATATGGATTTTGCCATTTGAGACAAGAATTTTGACCAACTGCAAAACCATGATAGTAACAAAAATAAATGCAGCTTTTTCATGTGTGATGTACTTCTGGCATGTAATAAATAGATTATACTTGTTATGCCCAAACAAGGCTTTTTAGCACTTATAATAATTACACTTATACGTTGGGGTGGGGGGAGGAAAGGGATGGCATGCATGGATACAGACACAATTACCAAAAACAAAAAAAGGCGGCTTTCTTTCAAAAAACCTTGAACAGAATTCAACCTAATTTGTTTAAATGATACAGTCAGCTGTCATGTATGGCCACCATTACTAGAACCTTTTAATTAGCATCTCAAAAACTGCTTAACAGTATTTTTCCAGACTGAATGAAGGGCTTCTAGGTTTGTACAAAATGATACCAACTACCATCAAAAATGGCTGCTGTTACTAAAAATAGAAAAAATAAAATGTTCAATACAGTGTGATTAAATTAGACAGAGATCTTTCCAACTTGAGGGCTTGCACAATTATTGAAATGATAATGGTCTGCCATTGGGTAAGGTGGTCTTAAGTAAAATCAGCAAAACTTTTTAACAATTTATCTTCAAAAGATATGTAACAGAGCCTCGTCAGCTGTGACATAAAGCAGCCTTGCATAGTGTCATTTCAGAAAAATGATCTTGATGTGCCATCAGATATAGATGAAGGTATAAACATTGGAACAACCTTGAAGTGGTTGTTTTCATAACATGCTATTAATATCACTGTATGAAATTTGTCCAAACTGTGCCCTACATGAGTGAAGAAGAGGTTAACATTTAGAATAAATTGCTTAAAATGAGAAACATTTCAGACAATATGAAAATACGTAGCAAAAATGTTTTTGCAAAGGCAGTAACTTTAAAAATGGTTGAATTATCAAAGTACATGTTGACTGTTTGGCGGAGGCAGGAGATTGCACATCATCATTGTCATGATTATAGAGATTATCAAAAGCCATGAATATTTGTACCCTCTGCGCAGTCATGAAGTCATTATTTTGGCCACTTAATGTTGGCACTGCTTGCATTTCCGCAAATATGACCAGTTTTTTTTACCCTGCTAAATATATTGTATATACTTGCAAGTTGAATCCATCATGCAAAGTGTACA
The DNA here is from genome assembly GCA_028554795.2 of Sinohyriopsis cumingii. NCBI lineage: Eukaryota > Metazoa > Mollusca > Bivalvia > Unionida > Unionidae > Sinohyriopsis > Sinohyriopsis cumingii. The sequence continues at coordinate 36,737,612 of CM068837.1, forward strand.
TATCCAAATCTGCTGTTGCATAATGGACCAGCAGATCTGCGAACATTCAGTTTATTCAGATCAATCAGTCGAACTAATAATATAGACCCAGCTCCAACTTACACAATGTGATGGCAGATCAGTCTTTTTTTGCAGTTGGACACGACTTGTATTTATGATAAGTGCTATATACTAATTAAGGTTTTATTTTATATTGGATGTGAGCTTTTTTGGAAATTATAATGTTTTGTATTCATTTGATGAATGGTATTTGCTACAAATGATGGTTTTTCTATTTCAGGAAAGCTTTTTCAATATCAACCAGCTGTGGGAAGGATATCCTCATGCAAACATGCCGTAAGCTTCATATCCCTAGTATTTTAATTCAAGAGAAACTACCTTAAAAACATGTTCTTGTAAAAGACCCTTGTTAAAGGGCAGTTTAAGAAGAACTCTCTACACTGATTTTGTGAAGATGAGGGGAACCTGGCTATAAAGCAGCAGTTGGAATCAGTAATTGCAAACCCTGGTTTAGTGAAAAACTGTTGACCTTGTTATGTACAGAACCGTGTTGTAGCAAAATTATTTGAAAAGTAGATGAATGTGGGGAAGTGTCAGAGGTAACTGACAAAACAAAAATACTACCTTCTAGGGGCCCCGAGTGGTCTAAAGCGCTGTCCATTACGGATCACTGCCATCTCACCTGTCTGCGTGGGTTCGCGTCTCTGATTCAGCAAATGTGGGTATGTGAGAAAGCTTGCCAGTAGCTTCTCGTGGGTTGATGGTTCTTTCTGGGGTTTTCCCGGGTTCTTCCTCCACCATTAATACTGGCCGCCATGTATAGCCCCTATTATGTGCTGAAAAATGGAGTTAAACCCTACAACAACAACAACAACTACCTTCTGATTAATGCTAGTCAGTTAAGATGACCCATGCTAAAAAATATAATTTCTGTTTGAGAGCATTATAATTTGGTGGTGATAGGCTTTTGAATTTACTTGAATTATTTCAATGTGCTTGTCAGCTTGGTTGACGACTGAAGTAGTGTCACAGAACATGTGACATCTAATAGTATGAATCACAGCCTTTATGCAACTTTTGTTTTATCCTAATTCACAAATTAAAAAAGTGCATTATAACAAGATTCCATGTACATCCATATTAAGAACATTTGATCCAAAAAGTCTAGACTGCCTTAATCCTTACCATTCTTTCCTCATTCAGTTAAATTTTGAAAATAAAATGAAGTTTGATTACTAATCCGATAAATAAAATATATTTTGTACTATAAATGATTTGTTGATGTGCCCATTTGACCTTTTTGTTTTGGGGTTTAACACCTTCTCAATGCTACATAGGCTACATACGGTGGAGGCAGAGACTCGAACCCTCACAGACAGGTGAGTTGTCATTGATCATTTAGGGTGAACGCATTGGACCACTCATCCACCTGGATCCTCATTTGACCATACATGATTGAAGTAGCATTCAGTACATATGTTCAGTCTGTATTTTGTTTGTCTGTATTTTGTATTATACTCCTTGATTGGAACTATTTCATAGTATGCCCATTGATATTTTTGCTTGAACTGGATTAAAGTGTTTCAGATTCTAATCTGCTTTGACTTTGATTCACACTGTATAGAGAAAAATAGTTGGCAGCTTGTTAATGAGATGGAGTATGTAATAAATACAAAGCCAAACTAGTGTTTTGTTATTTCAAATATATATTTTTTTTCTGTATGCCATTTAATCTCTTGCTTGTTCTTTTTGCAGGTTTATTTTCAAATTTTATTTCATCATCCAAATCAGTTACTGGATCCACAGCTTCCCAGAATTGTATTTCCAGAAACTCAAAAAGGTATGATATTTGACCTTTGGCTTTTAGTCATTGGTGCTGTATTCATAGCTGCCAACCCTCAAGAATTTGACATGAATTTCACGACTTTTTCAGCAATTCACAGATTCACACTGCAAGCCAAAAATTTACTAATTCTCCAATTCTCAGCTATTTTAAATCTTTAATAAAATAACCAATTTCCCTTTTGAGCGCTAGTCGTGATATTGGCAGCAGCAGAAACGGTCCAGTACTGCAGGTCACGATATTAGTAGAACTACAGCCAATTAGTACAGTTGGCCTGGCAGCAAGCATTTTAGCCTATTTTAATCTATATGTATAAGAGTAGTTTTGCAAATGCTTTTGAGAGAAATGGGCCTAACCTGAATTTTGTTCTGCGCATGCGTCACCAACACTGATTTGACTTACCATTCGGCATCGCATGTAAGATCTTGAAAGTATCTTCACCACCAAGGAAAAAGAAATGTATTACTCAAAAAGTGAAGTTTAATTTGGAATATATCAAAAATTGGCTGTGCATTCTGCCATTAAACATAAATATACATCATGCTTTTTGCACACAGTGTGCCACAAAGTTTAGTATTGGGCATGGTGGCAGAGACGATGTGAGGAAGCACATGGGTTGCAAAAAACACATAGAAGTTGGTAAAATTAAGAATTTGCAGATTTCAGAATGAGCTTTAAGAATCTGCTAAACTATAATAAAAAAACTATATGAGCTGGTGGTGGGAAAAGCAAATATATATAACACAAATTTATTTCTGGCCGATAACATGACTGTCAGTGTCAAGATAAAACCCTCATCAACGGTTACGCACTAACAGTTGGGTCAGAGTAGGTATAAAAGATATTGGCAAAGTGAGTGCGAGTAATTATCCTGGAATCACATACCATAAGAGATTATTATTATTATTATTATTATTATTATTAACATGTGTCATTGAGCGATAGAGCATTGAATTAGGTGACCAAATGCTTGTTTAACAGATTACTTTTGTGAAGGTTAAAGGGGAGTACCTCTGCACTGGTACATAGTGTATTGGCAGGTTCTGAACAATAATGGTTTGAAATGTTATTTTAGCAGAGTTCATTCAGGAAAGCATGCTGATCTGCTTTAGACTAATGGCAGCCATTAAAATTCAGTCTCCGGAGTTCTCTAAACCATCTCTCTACATATTGACTGGCATTAAATTCATGGATAAATAGCCTTTACCTTCATTTTCTTCTGATGATAGTTTTTTATATGTGTGTGTGTGTGTATATATATATATATATATATATATATATAAGAGTCTTGACATTATCTGTGTTTAAAGCAATTTCAATGGCAGTAATTTTGCTGCTGAGTAAATTTTCCATGTTTGTCTCCATGTCTGCATTTTTCTGGATGAGTACCGTATTGGCTGAGGTTGATTATACACACAGGGCTTTAGACTGCTCACTAATAGGTAGTAAACCAGACCAGTTGGGTGTATAGATAGTGACTTGGGTAGGAACCAGTGGTCTTAAAACTAAAATAAGGATTATGCTGCAAATTAAATTAAATGTTTAGTGTAAAATGTGATACATACTATTATTACAGTGGTGATATCGTTGACTCTTCTTGTTTTATTGGTGAATTTTTTGGCATGAATCTAAAGTTTCTGTCAAGTATATTTTCTAGAGAATAATATTAAAACTGATGGCCTAGAAAATGTGTGTCCTTATTTCTACTCTGTGAATGCATTGTTAGTTTTACACATGTTTTGTCAGTAGCTGAAAAGGTGGAGATATGTCATCTGATTATGTTTTTGATGAGGAACCATGTTTCATTTAAGTTAAAATCTTTTTTTTCCCTTCATTTCAAGTTGATTATTCTTCCAGCAGTTTTTGTATGTAACAAGTTATCATTGGTAATTATATATGTGCTTGATTTCTCTTTAGTTGTTTGGTTTTAGTTAAATTGATATAAATTCTCCACCTTAATCTTTTGCAAATTTTGTTGTAACAGGTATCTTCTGTATGATTGTTTGTCTTATATTGAGTCGGGTCACATTTGTTGATAACTGACTAGATAAAAAGATTGGAAATAAACATAATATATATTTTATACATGTTCTTCAGGAAGAAATGCCAGCCAGAATCCAGTATGCCATGCTGTACCTTATTTTCATTGTTGCCGCATTTTTGCTCAAGTAAGCAAATTTACTAAATACTTTTAACATCATGAAGCAAATATTTTTCTTTCAATATATGTTTAAAGGATTCAGGTTACTCTGCTTTACCTTAAACAAGATATGTTATAAAATTGATTGCATGAAACCTTGTAACTATGCAACCATCAAATATTTTCCTGACCTTGGCTGGTATGCTGGACATGAGCTGGAGAAGGTGCAGGTTCAAAACCTATGGGACCATGAGTAAAGCATTTAACTCCGTCCTGTTAACTTGACACTAAATAACCCAGTCACCAAACAAGATTTGATGTGAAAGATATGTTAACAATAGCTTAATGAAGGGTTTGTTTGATGTCAGGTTGAAAACCTGCAGTTTACAGTATTGTGTAGGGTAGTTGCGAAACGTGCGCTTGCAATTGACAGTATCCTTTAGGGTATTTGCAAAACATGAGCTTTGAATTCACAGTATCCTGTAGGGTGGTTGCTAAACATTGACTACGAAGTCACACTATCATGTAAGGTACTGTTAAAACACAGGCTAATAGTTCACAGCATCATGTAGGGTAGCTGCGATACATGGGCTAGGAATTCATAATTTCAAATAGGTTAATTTCTAAACAGAGTAGGGTAGTTGCTTAACACCAGCTAGCAAAACACTTAAAATATTACAAGGTATGCAGCTATCCTTCAGTCATTGAACACAACTTAGCTAAATTTTTTACTGATACTGAGAACACTGGCCTACTAAAGAAACAAAGTGTTGACAAGAAATTATCTACTTATGAACTTGATAATTCATAAGTTATATTTAAAAAAAAACAACTGTAAAGCATTTACTTTTACTACCTGCTGAAAGTGTCAACTTACCAGCTGGTGAGCCCTAAAAATCACTTTTATGTGTAATCATCCTTGTTCCATTTAAACATACATGCTACCCAGGGAAGGCAGTTTTTAAAAGATATATGACAGGGTACTTTGATTTCTTAGAGTTCATAGTAAAATGATAAGAAATTTCTAAATTGCATCTTTGGGTGAGTACCCCACTTTAAAAGTGCCCTCCCTGGGTCCAATATGTCTTAATGGAACAGCCCTAACTTTATGATAAGAAAATTTGCAATTTATTTATTTGGATGGATAAAAATTGTTGATAGTCATGTGTTTTTTGTAATTAACCTGAGACTTGTTTTCATGTTTTTCAATGACATGGAAAGGTTCATAAAGAATGGCTGGTGTGCTAATCTGAGCTGTACTCATTTATTCATAGAAAAAAATTTTTGTTGTCATGCTTTAATTGTACTGAGTCTGCAACCAGAGATTTCTAAATTAATGTTTATGAATAAGGTGTTGATCATGCCTTTGTTATTTAAAACTGCCATTGTTTACCTGGCTTTGACATGTCAGGCGATAAACTATTATAATTGAGCTTATTTTCTCTGATGGACAACACAAACTCTCTTTTTCTTTCAACATTTTTTATCTTGATAGTTTTAAGGGATTCATCATTTCTAAACTGAAAGCGCTCTTTTTAAAACTTTCACAGTAATTAAACAAAATGAAACTGAATCCAAGAAACGAATGATCTTGGATTCAGTTGCATCTTTTAACACTTTTTTTTATTAGCTTGCTGAAAAAATAACAGAACTTACCTCTAAGGCTGCTACTTTTCCTTGTCATTGAGAGAAAAAAGACAGATTTTTACTTTATTGGTGATTAGAGAAAAAAGCAAAACAAGGCCATGTGGTAGGCATTCCCTGACCTTTTTATAGCTGACCAATGGCAACATTTTATAGTCTGATGTCTGTTTGAAGGAATGCTCTTGACGGGAACAGATACGGCATGCATTACATAGAATGCAAATTTGATGACTGGATATCTAAAGCGGAAGTTTTTTGATTATGTTTGGCTACACTTTTAGACAGGCCTACCACACCAGTTATTTCAACCACCTATAATAGTGATTTTATTGAATAAAAAACCTGCGATAGAAGCAACATTTGAATCCAAACCACCCTGGCATATATTTTGTTAAAAGTGCCGTGAAATTGGTGCCAATCTGATGTCTGATATGGCCACCACAACAGTCCTGTCATACTAGCATGGGGTATTAACCAGAAGACTTGTTGTGTCTAATTGGTCTTATAAATAATAGTACCAATCTTATGTTCAGTAAGGCCGTCTGTAAAATCCTGTCACTGCTGCTTCTAGAAAGAAATTCATATCAACATTGTTTTCTCAGCAGAAGACTCCTTATAATGTTTCATCATCATCAGTCTCATGACCTAGTGTGGTCGTCGAGGCACTGTGCTGCTGAAACATCTGACCATTTCCCTCTTGTCTCGATCATGTGCCAATGCCTTTGTCTCCGCATAACTTTTCCTGGTCCATTCTGTGATGTTGTCAGTCCACTTTTTTTTCTGCCTACCTCTCCTTCTGCCACCCTGGATGCTGCCCTGCATGACTGTTGTGGATAGACTGTTGGCTCTAGTGACATGGCCATACCATTTCAGCTTTCTCTTTTTGACAGTGGTGAGGAGGTCCTCATATTGGCCTACGTTGTGCCTGATGGTGTTACGCACTTCTTCATTTGTGATGTGGTCCATGTAAGAGACGCCAAGGATGGTTCTGTAGCATATCTAGTTGGTAATAAATGAAAACTGTGCCAATCTGACATCCAGTGTGATCACCATGACAACTGTCTATTTTGTTATTACTACTGGTCCTAAATGGAAAGTCCTGTTGAGATGGGATCTTCACGAGAAGACATTATGATATCTAGGAGGCCCTGAATGAAAATGGTGCCAATTTGACCACATATTTTACTTTCACAATGATCTATTGAAATCTTGTCCACAATGGTCATTTCAACATAAGATTTTCACCAAAAGCCCACTAAGGGTTTTTAGTTTATCAAAATTGAAATGGTGTCAACCTTTAATGAACTATGGCTGTGACAATGTCCAGTTTTAAAATTGTGCCACTCAGAAATAATTGAAATGGTTTCAGCACCTGGTAGTTATAAAGAAATGGAATTATCTTTAATTCCTGGAAATCTTTTCTAACAGTAGGTAGTCAGTCCCTTCAGGGAACTCGTGCTTGACTGCAGCATAGATGAAAAAACATTTAAAACACACTTCCTGTGCACAACCCCATGTCCCATTTAATTCTTCCATTTCAAACAACCAGTGTTCCCCAACATTTGTTCTCCAAGGTGCATTACTGCACCACCAAAAACAAAAAAAGTTTGAAAGTATGTCTGTATATTTCATTTAAGTTATGATCAAGAATTTTATTTAATTTTAATTTCATTTCAGTTTTACCAGAGTAGCACTGGCAATGTTGGTCCTTCATTACATTGTGGAGTTTGTGTACCATACAGCCAGATTAGTGTACTTTGCAGAGAAAACAGATATTGCTAACACCTGTTTCATGGTTTTCAATGTTCTCTTTGTCATTGTACGACTTGGCACCATCACATTAGCTGTTCTCACATTCTGGTGAGTATATGGATGTTTTAATTCCTACATGTTTGTGTCTATATGTATTTTATACACAGTACTGTCATGTGGTTTATATTTGCGTTCCTGAAACTTGAGCATTTAATAAGTGACTCGGATTGAGAATGCATAACTATATCCTTTTAGAGACTAGTGTCTACCATATTACATCTTCCCAACATTTTTATTATTTTGGGAAATGGGGTCTGCGTTTTTCGTTCACACATTTGAAAGTAGTGGGGACAAATCACAAAATCAAGTTTCACTGTACCATCTTGCACCAGTGTTTTTAGCTATGATATGTTTTCTATACAAGTTCTTAGAACATTTACTACCCAAAAAAATTTAAAGCAAAATGATAACTTTTTGCCAGGAACTTTCAAGTAGAATGCATGGTTTTGTGCACAATAACAAAAACTTGACCATCACGAAAATTATTGGTAGAGAATTAAATAGAAAACGTTCTTTTTTTCTGTTACATGACATTATGGGCCTTGTGTTGTTGTTCTTAATGTGAACACATGCAGTGTATAAGATAATTAGTAGACTATTTTGCACAGATGCTTACTCTGTTTTGATGGCTGGATTTCAGTTTGATATAAATGTTTTTACAGGTATGGTCTTGAGCAGTCAAGCCAGGAAGCTCTGAATTTAGCAGCAGGAAATTTCAACACAAAATTAATCAGGTGAGACAGTATGATGGGTAATATATGAATGTCAGCTGGCCAGGTTTTTTCTTCTTCTAAATAGATTGTTGAATATATGTACTTTGTGTATTTTACCCACAGCTATCTTCAATTTGAAGCCCTTTGATATTAACTTGTCTGACTACAATGCCAAGTAAGTCATTGGTATGGCCCTGTCATGAGTCTGTCAACAATTGCTTGTTACCAATCCAGAGTCTACATTTCTAATCCAATTTCAATATAACTTGTCTGACTACAATGCCAAGTAAGTCATTGGTATGGCCCTGTCATGAGTCTGTCAACAATTGCTTGTTACCGATCCAGAGTCTACATTTCTAATCCAATTTCAATATAACTTGGAATGTGGGTTTGTATTATCAGAATCTGGAACAAGTTCAGTAATGAGTAATATATACGAGGTGACCTTGTTACCACTCTGCAAGCCATATTTCTGATCCAGTTTTGATCAGACTTGTTGCATGTACTTTATTGTTTAAGATCTCGGGTGAGAGGTCTATGTATATTTATGTGGTCATTTTGTAGCTGAGCTCGTTGCCACTGTGGTCATGCTTTGATAAAACTTGGAATATTGGCTAATGTCACTGGATGAGTCTGATAATAAACTTGGTAAATAAGCTTAAATCATCATGGTACAGTTACATACAGGATATATTAAGAAATGTAAAACCGACATTACATCATGTTTGGGAGATAGCTTACATAAAATGTGTGCAAAGCCTGCTTAAGTGAAATGGGCAGCTATAAATTATGCAAACCAGGTGTGCAACCTTTTTGTATCAATGCACAAGTTATTTCCAGTATGGTTACCAACACAGCCCAAAATCAGTTAATTAAATTAAGGGAAAGAAAGATTATATTTTTTAAAATCCTAAATTTAATAATTATTTTGATAGCAAGGCTAGATTTAGGGACTTACTGTTAGAATTCAGTACTTCATGCTTTAAGTATCATTTTTGCTTTGAGATAACCTTTTGTCATACGAAGTAATTGATAATTGCTTAAGAAGATAAAGAAGGAACACCTTTTCTTGTTAATAAAAGATATTGCTTATTTTTGGAACAGTATCTTGACTCGAAATATGAAATTTCACAGATAAGAAGAAAGGGAACATTGCTGGAAGTGGACTCCTTGTAAGAACATTTATATGATACAACAAAAGAGCGTTTTCGTTAAATAAGAAATATATAGTTGAATTGTTTATTAAAAGACTATTTTCGCTGATTATTTGCATGCTGTCATCCATCACCTATGTCTAAAAACTCATGACATTATTTTACATAACTTTTCATTTATGTGTTACTTGCAAAACTTTTTATAACCCTTTTAGTATACGGCCTTAGAACAGTAAGGATTGTCTCTGCATTTCATATTTAATTAAGTGCCTTCCACAATTTTTCAGAATTAATTGCCTGGCAGCTGTTGTATTCCTTCAAGGATGGATGATGTGGAACTTCATCTATTTCCACCTAAAGAGATTGCGAGAAAAGAGCGTTAGTAGCCGTAAGCTCAAGTCACCCTCCAAGAAAAAGGCTAAGGGTATGTAACAAGATACCATATGTACTTGCTGACAGGTTGAGTCCAACTGCAAACAACATAGACCCTGGTCTGTCGTCATACAATACACTAGCACACCATGGTCTGTGTTGTTTTGAACTACTGTTTACTCCTAACAAACAGAGATCCCAATCTGTCAGCTCATTAGGCAACATAAAACCTGGTATGTGCAGTTAGCAACCGGACAGTACTTGTAACCAAGTAGAGAGAGTAACAAGCTTTATGCATATTTTTATGCCTGACCTATGAGTTTGGTATATGTATATAGTTTGTATATCCACTTGAGTGTTGTTTAAATTCTTCAAGCACAGCAGTATCATTTATTTTCTATTAACCCTTTACCTCATGCAAGCTCATTTGGATGCCTCTACTCCATTCGCATGAAAGTACCTTTTGACGTATCCACTCCATTCGCATGGAAGCTTCTTTTGACCTCTGCTGTGAACATCAGCCATTTTAAGCCGGTTTTCATAGCGCTACCTTCAGGTAAAACCCCCCATTAAATACTACATTCATATCTGTGAATGACAATTACATCAGATCACGTGGTCACTGTTTATGCTCTGGTTGATATCTGCTATTTAAAGTAACTGGTTCATAATCTCCACTCTCCAAAATGGAGGTCACAGATTTCATTCAGTACTTAACACTTACGAAGTTTTCGCGATTAAAATCACAACTATGAAAGATTCAATAACTTAGGTAAAGGCTCTGATATTGATGTAGGCAGCAATTAGTTTTTATAAATTATCAAATTCAGATGACTTAGGGATGTAAAAGCTGACAAAAAAAACTTCTAAATTTTGAGTATGAGAAATGGCAGCTACAGTTGGTCATGCGTTCTCACTGACTTGACGGTGAACGAGTTCTCTCAAGATTTTAAAGCACATAAAAAATTCTTCCTTGAAAAATAATTACAGCTATAACAATCAGACTTTACTCTTAAATTTTTCCACACAATAGATGTGTACCAAAAATGTAAAATGGTTAAAACTGCTGTTAAACGTAACATACACTACATTGCTTGACAGTTAACAGGCAGGCCTATGCTTATGGGGTCGAATAGGTAATGTGTGCTGTTTATAGCGCGCTGCACTGGCAACTTCGCTGTATGAGGTAAAGGGTTAACTTGTTTTTCTGGTGCATTTTAAAAAGATTCTTTTATATTGTGATGCCTTTATTCTGTATGTCTTTGGTTAGTGATATTAGTCTACAACCCCCACCCACGGATTAGGTTTTTTGAATAGGGGTTAAGAGCCTTCAGGGAGCTATTTCACATATATTTGCAGACTCTGAGAGCAGCTTTTTAGATATGCCTAATAGAAGATAGAGACTTGCCCATGCAGTGTAAATTGGGATAAATATGCATTATTATGTTTATCAGGCAATCATAATTTTCACAGGTGAACAAACATACTCAAAGTTGAATATACAGTTGTTGTTGCTAGATGCTTTTGGGCAATCATAAGTTTTTCAAAACACTCCAGAAGAAATATATCTTTATAGAGTTTTTGAAATGATGAATTTTTTCTCTCTTATGCAGTAGCACCAGAAGAAGACATTAGTTCTCTACCTGAAGTTGACCAGAATTCTGCTCAACAAAATGGCATTCGTGCACGATCCAAAGCTAAAGCTAAATAAGCTGCCATATCATGGGAGATAACTCCATGAGAGAATATCATTGGTGGTGGAATTACAGCAGATCTTGTTAGGAAAAACCAGTCTCATTTCAATTTCATTAACTCTTCTTTTTTTTTTGTTCTTATGTTTGCATGTAGTAAGATATTCAATGTATATCTGGTCCTTTTCTTAATTGACTTTTGTAAAGTTTTTACATCATACTGTAAATGGAGTGCAGTAGAGAAATAGTATAGCAAGTAATCAATAAATAGTTCATTGTGCTGTTCAAGTAAAACAGGCACGGGATCCAAAGAGAGCACTGCCAATCATGAAAAGTCACCTTTAGAAACAACTTTAATTATTCTATAGTGTTTATTAGGAATTTTGAGTAATTAATAAAGCAGTTATTTGTCACTTTTGTCATATTTTCACAATAAAGGTCCATATAGAATATAGAAGACAATACAGAGGTCTGTTTATTATGTGTCTCACAAAACATACTTTTTGCTAATTTTAATGTGAATAACTTGTGAGCTGGACATAGTGATCACAATCAATTATAATTTTAAACCTTAGAACTTAAATTTTTTTAAACAAAATTTAAAAATTGTAATAGGTATTTCAGTGCTAATTGTAGCCTTTATACATTTTTGCTTTTGTTATGGACTATTAAGATAATATGAAACTATTAAACCAGGCTGCAATTTTAAAAAAAATATATATTTTACTTGCATTTGTCAGTAATATTATGGTAATGAAATGAGTACAATCAGATACTTGAATAATTATCGCCATGAAAAGACTGATCTTCCTATAAATGTCAGATGAGATTTACACCTTTGGAAAGGGCTGTCAAGTAAATCTTACTTGGGACCTAGGGAATGCGCTTTTAATGTGGGTACTCACCCATACAAGTAATTTTGAATTTTCTAATCATTTTATTTTGAACTCGGTGTACCCTGGCATTTAGTTTCTAAAAACTGCATTTACTGGGTAAGATGTATGTTTAAGTGGAACCAACCTAATCAGGCCCACCATTTGAGATTATTTATTTTAATTTCCACAAACTGCCTCCAGTGGATAAAGTGTTTGTTTTGCATGGAACAGCCTTCATATTTAGACTAAGAGAGCTGCATGCTTAGAAGTAGAGTTCAGATTTGTGCCACAGTACAAAGTGACATAATCTGAAAAAGTATAATAGCACCAAAATGTTGACTTAGAATAAATTTCAAAAAAAGAGTATGCAAAGGGTACAAATTTAGATGTCAATGTTCCGAGAATTTGTATAGAAAACTTTGTATACATCATCTGTGGTATTTGAACTTTGTAAATTTTAAATCTGATGCCTATATAATTGCAGTCAAAACTTAATCATTGTTAGCAAATACATTGTATAATGCTTGATTTCCCTTTCACAATTCATTGGATAGTTATGTCTTAAAAATTTGAGCCTTGTGCAAATGAATGGAATAATTGGAAAAGTGCAAAATCTATCAAATTTAATGTCAATTTGGATAAATTTGCAAATTCATGAAAATCTCACAATACAGTTTGTATACATTATCAGTTTTGAAAGATGAAAAGTTTTTGAGTTGTAATGTTTATTGAACAATAATTTAACATTATTGTCACGTCACGAGATGGAATAGTAAGTATAGTATCTGAAGTATATTAGGATGCAACCACAAACGGTCACAAGGATAAGTTTTAAAAGATTAATATCAGGTATTTAGATAAATGTAGATTTTTTTGTATATAAAAATTGTGATTTCGGGGGTGTAATAATAGGCCATACATAGTGGAAAGTTTTGGAGGAAGAGCCCAGGAAATACCACCAATCAAATTAAGCTACCGTCAAGTTTTTGCACATGCCCACATTGGTCAAGCTAAGACTCAAACCCACAGGATGTGAGTGATCTGTAACAATGAGGACAACCACCCACCCTTTGGATTTGAATTTTGATTATGATTTTATGTATTTATCTCCCTTTTTGCTGTGAACATGGAAATGAGGTAAAATGGATTAGTTTTTCTGGGTGATTGCTAAAATGTACATTTAATTGATAATGTCATATTCTGATGATCACATCATTTTTACATATACTGGCTGTTTTAACTAATGTTCCTGGAGTATCATTTACAATGTTTTATTTGTCCTGACAAAGTCGCAAATAATATCATACCTGCCAACCATTCCAATTAAGTTGGAATCATTCCACCTATGAAGTCATTATCCAAAGTCGGAATTTGAAGCCAGAAATTCTAAGTTTTATACCCATTTCTTGTCAGTTTAAATGAAAACAAAGTAAGAAATCATCCTTCAGTAAAGCTTGGATGCAGTCATATTTACCATCAAATCACACTTCTAATGAGCTGAGCTGCAACATATATGATAATGTTTTACCTTGCGAATGTTTTACCTTGCGAATGTTTTACCTTGCGAATGAACAACCAAACAATAATTTAATAGATGTTTGACTTGGATCACGCTCTGATAATCATGTCACAGGCAGGAAATAGGACACTTCAGACTATAATCAAAAATTGTGTTGAGGCTGAATTTAATCAGAAATACTGTACTGAATATGCAAATGGTTTTGATCATGTTTTAATTCAGTCTGGATCCAAAATGAAGCTTTCAGGAGAAGGCATCTTTTAGATTAACTGCCCCCTGAACTACAGCATTGCTTCATGACCCCATTTGATGCCAAGTTAGCCCTCACACCCCCAACCAGTAAATTCATTCTGAATTTTTATTACAAGAAGCTGGCAGGTATGTAATATGTGAGAACCTTGGTATTGTTTGCACCTGATGGTGACAAACTTGTCATAATTTGCCAATTACATGGGATCTTATCATTGATAACATTTTGAAATTACACACTATATTCACAGTACATCAGTTGTTGTGTAGTGGAGAATTTTTTTTCTTTTTGCCCTTTTATTTTTAATTCAACAATATTTGCATGATTGGTGAAAGATTATCTGCATGTATGCTAAGACATTTGTTAATGGAGCATGCATTGTCATTCACTTGTATGTTTGAGAAAGAGGTAATGGCCTGTACATATTGTTATACTTGTTTGAGATGTAAATTAAAAACATAAATATATGTGATGATGGTTGTTGAAATCAAAAGTTGACCATATATTAGCATTATTGAGTGTGATTTATTGTATGTGTTCAATATCCATTGTAGGAAGTACCTCACTATAAGGTATGCCGTCTTATTACATGGTGATGTTCATGGATTCTTTGAAATTACCTACTTCAGTTCTTTGTTTGCTACATTTCTCTTTCACTTCTTGACTTATGAAAATGGAAGTCATGGTAGCTCGGTTTCTCAAGTGTCATCCTTGTAATCCAGGATTGGGGGTTTTCATATAATAGGTATACTTTTGAGTTTTCATTGACCATGTTATAATGAGCAATCACTGTTGTTTTAGTTTTTTTTAAAAAAGAGAACAACCTATTAATGATATAACATCTAATTTTTAACTAGATGATTGGAAATGCACTTTTTTGTTATTGTCTAGGCCATGTTAGTGGGAAGTGAGACATTGGTCACTTTCCTGCCAGTAGCAGCATCAACATTTAATGTTTTGGTTAAGTTTTTCATCTGTGCTTTTTATTGTGGTCTTGACATGCAGTTTGTGGTCATCTATGTGTTAAATATGATCTGTCATGTCAATGAATGAATGGATAGTTATTTTTTGAGTAATTTCAATCATGCAAGTTGGGCTTGAATATTTCTTTAGTCCTGTTGCTTGTCAGGTGAAGTTTTTGTTGGCACTTGATGGTTGTTTTCTCTTAGTGACTGTGTTCTTCGTTCTTTATATGGAAAATATGCTGTTTGTAGAGGAGTTTAAAAATTTACATTTTAATTCAGAATGAGTGATCAGTAATTTTAAATTAAAGACTTTTGTTTTATGGTAATTATTTTCACTTTTCCTCAATTCAAAGTACAAGTTACTTAGCAGCATCAGTGAAACTGAATAATAAACTTTGTTTAGATTCCTAAATTTGCACAAAATTAAATTTAAAAAAATCAGGGGTTAGAAAAAGTAATTTTTTTTATTTACATGAAATACCACTAATATGTACCATATATACTTGCTTACAAGTATAGTCTGACTGCAAATGGTATAGACCCAAATTGGCCACTGCATGATGTACCATCAGATCTGGGTCTGTGTGGTTTGTTAGGAGTAACCATTAGGACAAATAATATAGAGCTAGCATCATGCAGTGGCAGATCAGATTTTGTATTGTTTGCACTTACAGACTTGTATGTGAGTATATACACAACATTGTTCCATATTTCAGTTCAAGTTGTGTCAATAAGTTAAGGATATTTTTGGATGTTGAAACCATTGTATACAATGAAGTAAATTTTTGACATACTGTCATGTTTGTTATATTTGTAATCTTAACACCATGTTTTTGATTGCAGCTGTGGCATGATTTGCTCATTGGAGTCAGCTTGTCAAAGCTTAAATTTGCATGCAATGAAATTATTTTTGCACCCCCACCCCCACCCCCACCCCAAACAAAAAAAGACATTTTCATTGGTTCTAAATTTTGTGGATAAGGTAGGAGCTAATACTTTTTACAGAAGGAAAATAGTTTATTGGTAGTTGAATTTCTTGTTTGGGCAACAAAAATAATGTGTGGTTCTAGTAACCTGACATAACCTATTTTAATGGCCCTGGTCACAAGATATGCCATCATAGTACATTCCTATCACATATTTTTCGCAGATAAGAAGACTCATTTTCTGAAAATGATTGGAGAACAATAATAAAATAAATAAGTTTGCAGCCAAGAATTACAACCAGTACCGACTTTGCCTGGGAGGTGGGGTCGATGTCCATGCACCAAATAGCTTAAAAAATATATTTATGCTCAGATTTTTTGTAAAAGAACTTTTTTTGATCCATGATATTTTTTTAAAGTATATATATATATATATATATATATATATATGTTCTTTGAAATGGTGATGTGGTGGCTCAAAATACAAGGACTTTTGGTGTACCTTTAATCCCTTTTTATCATCCAAAATAAAAGTTCAGACTATAACACTGTCCTCATGAAAGAGGATGCCCTGATTACTGACCAAAACAATTGGGTGTGAAATTTTCAATGAACACTACATAAACATTAAAAAAAACCATTGGGTCACGTAAGCATATAGATAACATGACCCTAGCATACAAGCTGTTCATGCTAATCAACAAACTGAAAATATCCTACTCTAAAGCTGAAACCTTGGTGTTGGAGCAAGCTTAACAAATTATGAAAAGCCCTTGTACAAAGAAATATACAGGTGTTGAAAACACCTAAATTGTGTAAAACGTGCACCAGTTTTATCCTCGGAAATTAGTTAAAAACATTAATACTTGTGTAACAGATCGTCTTAAAGGAGCACAGGTAACCCCAATTTTCAAAAAAAAATCGGATCCTATAGATAAGAAAACTATATAACAGTTAGCATTGTGCCTTACATCTAAAGAACATTTTTATGGGCTTCTAAGTAATAACATAGATATATTTTTATCTGCCTTTGCAATTGGGAATGAATGTCAACCAATTCTGTTCAAACTGGGTGGTGGACTGGATGGGCAAGCATAGACAATGACTCCAGTATGGGCGCAATGCTAAAGGACCTATCCAGGCCTTCAGCTGTCATATCGCTGAAGAAATGAAAGTCTGCAACATTGATCTCAACTCGATCAAACTAATTGAAAACTATTGTATAACCGAAAAGACTTTAGTAACTGGGATATAACATCCAAAGGTGTGCTGCAAGGCTCAGTACTAGAACCTCTGGTATTTAATATCTTTATAAATGATATATTCTTCTTAATAAAAGAAACGGCACTGTAAAATTTTCCTGATGACAATACCATATCTTGCATCAATAAAGATCCAAATAATTTAGCACATATTTTACAAAATGAGATAAGACACAGACTGGTTCGCAGCAAATGGTATGCACGCAAACCATCCGAAATTCCAAGCTATTCTTCTTGGCAAAAACGCACAAAAGATAATAAGTATTGCTATAGAAAATGGTGAAATACTATTCGAGGACATTGTGAAACCCCTTAGAACAGTTATTATCAACAAAATATTACCAAACACATATCTAAGATGTGTCAAAATGCAGCAAGACAGTTAAATGCCTTGCAACGTCTTAACCACTATCTGCCCACTAATACTAAGCTACTAATACAGATGTTTCATTTTGTCAAATTTCAACTAATGCTCCCATATTAGACATTTCTGTAACAAATATAGCTTGAACAAAATGGAAAAAAATACAGTATAGAGCACTAAAACTGGTTGATTTTACTAGTTCTTTTGAATCACATTTAAGAAAAGCAAACCTTCCTACTCTTCACAGTAGTTGTTATAGGGTTTAGCGCCATTTTTCAGCACACAATAGGCTTTACATGGCGGCCAGTATTAATGGTGGAGGAAGAACCCAGGAAAGAACCACCGACCCACGAGAAGCTACTGGCAAGCTTTCTCATATACCCACATTGGCCGAATCGGAGACGCGAACCCACGCAGACAGGTGAGATGGCAGTGATCCGTAATTGAGAGCGCTTTAGACCACTCGGCCACCCTTCACATTAATAGATTATGAAATATGGCCCACTGAAATATACAAACCACTTCACACAAACACCTAATTACTTGAGTAATCTTGTCACTTTCAAAAACTACAATTTAAATAAAAGAAATATTTTTTTTTAAATCCAGTATATTATGAAACATTTCAAATGTTGTGACAATATGCTTGAAAAGCTCCGCATGTGAATAGCACCTGGCTGTTCCACTGAGACATAAACTGGATTTAGTACCACCACCCCCCACCCCCCACCCCCGGTCCACGAAGTATGGGTACTATATATCAGGCTAGTTTGACAAAATTGGGTTAAATTTTGCGCCTTTCGTTTGATAGTACATGTAATTGCCAGTAGGGTAATAATAAGGGCCAACCACGTACTAAAATGCAGGGTTCCCATGCTATCGGGATATCGCGTAATTGAGTCGTAACTAAACTGATCGTGAGTTAAATTTATATTGTTCTAACCAGAATATCGGGAGGGTGCAGTATGGATCATTTGTTTGCTTGCAATAAACATATATGCTAAGTCAATCCAAATGAGCAGTGGATTAGATTAGTCTAGTAGACTTACTTTCAAAATCAGCACGATATCCGTATCTTTCATTACAAGAAAGGTATGAAAACCAGTCTTGTATCACAAGAGGCCAACATGGTGGTGGCAAAGCGTAGCTGCTTATCGGATGGCCTAGCACACTTTAAACTTTGTTAGATCGAGTGATACATGCATGAAATCGATATGAAAATTATTTTCTCATAAATTGCGAGTATTAAAATCGTTATGTCTTTAGTCAGCTGAAAGACGATTAAAAAACTCATTGATGAAATGTGACCTGGTACTCGCGATTTGCATTGCTAGTCGCATGAGTACACAAATCTAACAACCTACATATTCAAATGTTGTAGAGAAAAAGAAAGCAAACTATTGAATGAAAATCGTGTACTGGTTGTAATAAAAATAATTTTTTTTAAAAAAAACGAAAATACAAAAATTTTTCCTTATTTTTATATTCCAAGAACAACTTTTTGGAGTTTTGATGTATCTCGTGCCTACCACGTTGACATGTGCTCTTTGCTTGACAAATCAGACTTGACCAGATTGCTGGTTTTTAAAAAAAGTAACTGACTTTCATTCGATATAATTGAATTTCTGTACAACAACATTATAAAGGAGTTGTTGATATCACGTGACTGATGAACTTCCTATGTCGTCTTTTGAGATTTGTGAAGCCATGTGGTTAGTAATGCAAATGGAGATTACTGGGTTAGGTTTCATCCACGCCATATTGTTGTCTTGTCTGTCAGGGATTAACGGCATAACGATTATAATACTTGCCATTTCTGTGAAATATCATTTTCCTATCGATTTTGTGCAAGTATGAGTCGATATAACATAAGTTTAAATAGTCTAGGCCCGCTGCAAAGCGACTACCATATGCCGCTACCGCACGGTGGCGGCACATTCCAAATTTTCGATATGCAGTTGTAATGACCCCACACCCCAACCTAAATGTCCAAATATGAAAAATTGTGTGGGGAATATTCAGAGGAAATTCGGATTAGAAAACGGACTGCTATTTGTTTTAAGCCAAATTTGTAGTCCAAATTGTTGAATCTCGTAGTTGAAAGGAGACATTGTCATCCTTTGTATTATATATTAAAAACGATACAAGCCCCTGTATCAATACAGGTTTGGGGACTAGTTTAACGCATTACAAGAAGACAAGTTGATTTTACAGAAAATTCATTACTTGTTTATAAAATAGTATATAATTTGTAAGGTCTTTTGTCAAAATTTAAATCAACCCTTTTGAAAATGATTTTTAAATGATGGATTTTTAACCAGACCGTCTGAAGGATATCAGGTTGTTTGAAAAATCTTGTTTGGGATTTTATTGGTACAGATACATTCAGGGTTAAACTTTTTGTTACAAGACAAGATTATAATTATTTGCGTTTATTGTTTACTTTTATATACTTTAATAGGAAATGTTTATATATATATATATATATATATATATATATATATATATATATATATATATATATATATATATAGAATTCTTTAGAATTAAAGGTTAGAAATGAAACAAAACATAATTTATATTTATTATGCTGTTCCCACTTTGCAACGTAATGAAGCAAAATAAAGTTAGAATTTGTATTCTGTACATCGAAATGACTTTCCTTGCAAATTTATAGGAATATAATCAAACTTGTTTTTGTGGTTTTGTACATGATCGTCTTTTCTGACTTTGATGTTTTTGGAGAGTCTTGAAAAAAAAAAAACATCTTTAGATTTAGAAAATGCATGTTTTATAATCTAAAATGTTTCTTTAATTCCATTCAGTAATGATCATATGTGAACCTTGAAGAAAGGTAATTTCATCCTGGAAATGACCTAGAAATTTATCTTTAGAAAAACCTGGGAACCATGTAAATATCTTTTACGAAGTATATTTTTAACATCTTATTTGCAAGAAAATCCATATAAATATCCATCTTTACTGTATGATTCTAATCCAAGATACTTTCGATCATACATTGTAATAGAATCGGAGAAGTCTATAACATTATGCACCTCTAACATAAATCGGACTTTGCAAGCTTTCACGCAAGTTCATGAACGGGTGATAGTGTTCACCCGATCCCTACATTGTTACGCTGTTAACGCCTGAGAGCCTTAACAATGCTAACAAATATAGCCCTGAAGGCTTTAACAACGTAGGGATCGGGTGTAGTGTTTCCCTGTCCCAGCCCCGGTCATTTTCTAATTGTCGAAAACTTCACTTTTTGTATTAAGTTCGTCTCAGTATGTCTGGGTTTACCAGCTTGTTTACTAAAGGTATCATGTATCAATAAATGTTATCACTTTCACGATCCGAGCGTAATATAGATTTTAATAATATTTACTTTTAAATTTCTCGTTTAATCGGCACTGTGCTATTATTCTGATGAGCCGTCAAACCCTTGCACAAATATACAAACTGTCAATGGATGGGCGAACGTTCACCCTCATTAAACTTGCCGTTAGATGTTAAATCGCGACAAATGCGTTTCATAGCAAACTGGATGAAGGACTTTTTCAACCGGTTTCATCCTTTGCTTTTGATTTGAAAAAGACTATCTGCCCGACATTTAGGATGCTTGTTTTTGACTTCCTTTAAAGTATCAGTTTAATATGCATGAGACAGTAATTAACCGGAAACACTTTAAGTTTCGTTTGATATAGAACTGAATGAGTATTTCCTTTCTAGATATCTGATAACCAATATTTTAAAGATTTTTCATAAAGTCTGAATTTAACTTATAGGAGGATTTGCACTTCAGAGTAAATAAGCATCCACCACTGTACTGACATTTTCTATGAAGAAAAAAAAAAACAAACAACTAGTTTGCGGATCTCGCACATTTGTGAAAAATAAAAGTAAAAACATTTGTGAGCGTGGCTACCTGATAATAGATTGTTTAATTTAATATACCGGATGCGGGAGGTCGCGGGTTCGTACCCAGGTAAATGTTCCACTAACCGAAAAAGAAGACAGTCTGATAAGATATGTCGAAATATCAGAGTAGTTGTTAGTACTCCTAGTTTAATGCATGCAGATATTTATATTTATGCATACAGGTCGTAATTATTTATTTTTCCTGTAAATATATATGTATGCAGGTGATATATATAATTGTTTCAAGAAAGATTATGCTTCTTACATATAAAGGTAACTTTTATAGGTCTATATAATTTAATCACGTTGGAAGGGGAGGGGAAACACAATATGTGTATTGTACAATGTGTTTTCAAACTGGCATATTATGTGCAAGTCTTAGTCTCGAATTAGCTTTTAGAATCAATCGTCATAGACACCAATCTGGCAATGTGAGTGATTCTTCATTCATGTACAAAGGTGTCAAAACATAATAAACCATACGCCAGGTAAGCTTCTTCCCTCCTTTTTTATTTTAAATCGCCGAGTTTTAAAATCATTGCATATACTTTTGAACAACTACAGACTTGGTAAGGAAAATATTTTCTTGTACGTTTGAACTAACACTCACAAGTGCATCACATACGTATTCGGCATGATCTCGACAATAAACTTGTATCACTGCCCTCTTCACAGATAAGTTTAAAATACACCCATGGATTTGAGCATCGAATTAAGCAAGTTTGATAAATAAACGATGTCATTCCTAACGCATCTAATCAGAACATGTAATTCAACGAGTAATGAACAAGAATCAATTTACGGAACTTATAATAAAAATGTGATTGATATATGAATCTAACACAAAGGATGAACAGTGCCTAAAATGTAAAAGAATTTAAAAACAAAAATAAAAAATGTATGACGGATCACCAAGTTAATTAAATTATATGATTTACACACAACAATGAACATGGTATGATTCTGTCATCAGTGGTCATCAAATTATAGAATTTAGATACGACAGATACGAATAGTGAATTATCCACAGTAAGATATATGTAATATGGATTTTCTCTCATAGGGTGGTGTAGAAAACTGATTACAAAATCAAACAGGTTTGTCATGGCATACAGTTGTCAATCACAACATATTTCCGGTTCTAAGTTTTCTTTAAAAGAACACTCAGTTTGCAGAAGGTTCCCTCGTGAGCATCCCTATTTCATGCAGATCCCTTCATTCCGAAGCTTGGGCCACTCACCGCGAAAAAACGCAAAAAAAATCCGGCCTCCGTCCGAACGTAACCTTCGACAGCAGTGTACGGGTTACACAAAACCTCACAAAGTTCTTCGACTACCCATTTAAAATCAACTAAAAATATAAAGACTAGTACCGTGAGATACGATTAAAAACGAAGGCAATTGATATAGGTTACGCATCGTGCATAACATTTGTTTCATTACATATTAATTCATGTCATCAGTAACTACCATACGAAATTATTATTATAATAACCAGGTTCGTACATGAATACTCCGACAAGAATAATCTCACTATATTGTTCTTGCTAGAACATTCCTGTCATTCAGTGCGTAGCTGAATTCAGTTTGTTCTTCCAGTTATAAAAATGACTAGCTTACAACATTATAGTCTATACGAGTCAAGCTATATGACAAAGGTTCGACTTTCTGTTAAATCCAATGAATCAAACGATTCTATCACACACATTGCATACAATGTAATTTTATATGTAACATAACCCTACAGATAAAAGTTGCTCTGGTAAAGGTAATTTGTGTGAGCCAGAAACATCGTCAATACCGGATTCGGTTGGGCACAGCCTACGCTGATATGTTTTGCCTTGCAGGCTTTATGTTTGTTCAGGAAGCCGTCAACAAAGGTTATTGGTGTATGTCTTTTGAAACACACAATCATTACCTGGTTTGGCTGTGCAAAGCCCTCTGTAAGATATTTTGCCTTTCATGTTTCTTTTTTGTTTTGTGCAGGAAGCCATCTTAAAGGCTATTAGTGTGTGTATTTTTCAACACACAATAAATGCCGAGATTGCTTGGGTAGGGCCCGCTTTAAGATATTTTGCCTGACAGGCTTTTTTTTAAAACTCGGGAAGCCATTATAAGGTTATCCCTGCATGTAGTTTTCAGCACACAATCAATACGACTATAATATATTTTGTATTACTGTCCGTTTCTGTTGTTCAGTTTAGTGGTGCATGTATTTTGCAGCACACAGTCAATATCTGCATTGGTTGGGCAATGGCCTCTGTAAAGATATTCTGCCTTGCATATTTTTGTTTGCTCAGGAAGCCGTCTGTAAAAACTTGTGGTGTTGTGACAGTACTTTGTTTTTTTGGGAGGGTGATTTCTTCGGTTGATCTTTACAGACCAGTTGGAGAGGCCCTCCTGCCCTACTTGTAAGTGTTTGTTATATTGTGTTGTTTATATAATGGTAGTGGTTTGCTGTATTTATTGGTTTATATAATAAGGTAGTTTATTAAACTTATAAGTGTTTGTTCCCGTTTTTTTTATTGGATTTTTTTTTAATTAACATGTTATATTTTTGGGGTTTTTTTGTTTGAATTGTCAATTATATTTTTTTTTCTAATCTAGAAATTCATCTAATGCTAAGAAATATTCTTCTGCCTCTTCTTGCTCCCTTTTTTGTCTTCTCAATTCTTTTCTTTCCTATCTCTTTCCATTTATTTGTTCTGAAGTTTCTGCAGCTGGTATTGACATTGTAGGCTTGGGTAACTGATTTCCTTGTTGTGTCGAGATTACTGGTGTTTTGGCTTGTAAAGTTTTTCCTTGTTGTTGCTGTTGGTACTGATGACATTGTTGCTTGGTTTCCTGTTGACTTTGTTGTTGTACTATTTGTCTTAGATTTGTACCTAATTTTCATTGTTGCTCATCTTGTTGGTTTGGTTGCTGTTGTACTTGTTTCTGTTTTGTATTAATTGCTATGTCTTTATCCTCTTTCTCTTGCCCTGCTGGGATTGTTTTTGTTGATCCATGTGTTGTTGTTGTTGTTACGGGGGCCTGTGTTTTCTGGTCAGCAATTGTTTTCTTTTGTGTTTTATTTTTCTGCTGTTTTTGTTCTTGGTGTTTTTGTTTCTTCATTTGTCCCCCATGTTGCTTTTGGTTTCCTTGTGGTTGTTGCTGTGTACACCGTGTTTGTTCTTTTTGCAGCTGCATGGTAGTTAATTTTCCTTGCTCTTGTTCTGGTTGTTGTTTTCCAGATTGTTGTTGGTTTTCTTTATTTGATGTCTGTATTCCACTTGGGTCCTGTTCTGTTGTTGTTGTTGTTGATTTATCCTCGTTAGTGTTTTGACCATTATTTCCGCTTCTTGTGCTGCCTGGGTTATTTGGACATTTGTGAGGTGTGTGTCCTGTCTTTTCGCATTTGTTGCATTTCCGATGGTAGATACACCCCATATCTCATGTCTTTGCCAAAAAGCCGTGTAAAGAAAAGGATCGTTTACCTCCGATAGTTTGCTCCTTTTCTACTCCCAAGATTCTCGTTCCATTGTAAATTGTCGTCATGGGGATGGTTCCTAGTCTTGACGATATCACTTTAATTTTCAATTTTGTCTCAAACTTCTCAACTGTAGCTTCCAAAGGTATCTTTTGTGGTATTTCTGAAATGTGTAGCTCTCCAGTCTGATTTTTATTTTGCGTAGGATTGGTTTGGGCTCTTTGATCATAGCTGTTATTCGCGCAATATTGAAATCTCCATACGGTAGTATAGGCTGGGTTCCTTTTGGGCGTACGATATAACCTTCGTCCCCTTTTCTGTTTATTGAGTAAACTCGTTGCAAACTTTCCGGAATCTGCACTTTATTTGCAACCATTACTGACGTTGTCCCTGGTATTTTTTCTCTCGATATTTTGGTCATATCTATTTCCTGCGCACCTTTCTTATATGTACATTCCAAGCAGGATTCTCTTTGTCTGTCTATCCGTCATGTATTGAAATATTTCTCCAGTTCTCTAACCGGCTTGTTTGCTCTGATAGTCGCCATATTTTCTCGTGTATCCAGTGCTGAAAAAGCAGCGTGTTCAGTACTCATTTCTTAAAGTCTCTAGTTTAGTTCATTTAGTAGCATTCTACTAGTTATCCGTTTTAAGTTTCCTTATACTTGTAGCATAAATCTTTGGTGGTTTTTAATCCATTTTATATTTGCTCTGTCGGTTCCACTGCTACAGTGAGTGAGGTTTGCTCCCACTTGCTTGCTTAGGCGGCATTGTACTGTGCTGTGCTGTGCTGTACTGTACTACTGAGACGATACAGTCCGACTTTCACTGTATAAGTAGCCTAACTATGCTGAAATCCAAGGCCAGAGAGTTTAGGGTAATTGGGTTTCTCACTGCAAGTACTATGCTCGTGCAGCATTGGTTAGACCGAACTTAGTATTTTGAAATAACTCCCGAACAATAAATCACCCTCGGGCAACGCTGTACGCGTTAAAGAAAGCAGAGTATCTTTTCGTTCTTATAAAATGCAGTTACATAAAATACACACAATTCCGTAATAATTGCGATTTAAAAACTTTAAAAGATGACATCCATGGCGGCCATGCTTGATATTAGATTGGCATCATTTTAAGTTTCGAACTCATTAAAAGTTACTCTTTTCCTTGCAAAAATCCAACCCGTCCAGGAGGAGTGACGTAAACAATTTTTTTTTTTAAATCCAACCTTCGCAGATCCACAAAAATTTGATTTCAAACCATTTTTAATGTGTAAGAGATCATGCTGTGAAAACACCTGATGATAATGACCATCCATTCTGGGCAAGTAACGATAAGAAGTTTCAAGCTGGCCATCGTGAGTAGTGAAAGGGGGCGCTTTACGGACAATGGGAATTAGCATTAAAAACACCCCTGGGTCACTTTACGGACAAGGGAAATTTAACATGGAGAAAAATCGTGGGTCACTTTACGGACAAGGGAATTTAACATGGCAATAAATCGTGGGTCACTTTACGGACAAGGGGAATTGAACATGGCAATAAATCGTGGGTCACTTTACGGACAAGGGGAATTGAACATGGGATTTTTTTTTAAAAAAATTTAAAAAAAAAATTAAAAAAGGGGTAGGCAATTCAAAGACTATCTCTTTTCGAGAAATATGGCTGGCCCTGAAAAGGGCCTTTGGGTTTTATGTTAATGTATTCATAAACATAAATGGCACCGCATTGGTCTTCTTCTTGTCCTTAGGCTGCGTCTTACTGTTGGTCCGTACATCAGCACTCTTTTCAGGCATCCTTGTCTTTCGACGTAGATCCTACGTATCCACAGGCTGGTGTTTGTCCTGTGGACAACGGTCCACTTCGATCGGACATACATGAGCAAGTCTGTCCGAAACATCATGGAAGACACAAGGGTGGATGACTCAACTGTAGTCCACATCTTGAAGCGACGAGAACAGGTGAATCAATGCATTGAACGGCGCTTATTTATAGGGACAGAAAGGATTGAAACGGATTGAGTTCATTCACCAATCCGAACACGCGTTACAGAATTCAGTCAGCTCGCATCCAATCCGAAGAGAGCAGTCTGTGACGTCACGTAGTCAATATAGATTCGCTAGCGCTTGTGTGCAGTCAATCTATGCGATAGTGATTCAACATGACGGAAACTCAGAAAACGATCCAGTGGGGTGCACCAGCAGGGGAGACCGCCCAAGGGAACCCGGACTTACTTTCAGAAGAGGTGAATTGGGATTTTGTGGATTTTCTCTCCTCGCAAGAATTTGTTCCGGAACCTTCGTTACCTTCTTCATTACCGCAAGTGGAGAATTTTAGACAGAGACAGAAAGAAGAATTGGAGAAATTTATACAACGACAAAAGGAAGCGGAACAGGCTTTTCTCCTACAGCAACAGCAACAAGAAGAAGAGGTAAGAAAAAAACAACAGCAAGAAGAAGTAGCAGCAAAGAAACAAGAGGGTGAAAATCAAACGGTCACGGTATTGTTGGACATTTTAGCGGAGTTAAGAAGTCTGAAACAAATGTATCAGACTTCTTTATCACGACCGAAGAGAATACGACCTTCCCGAGCTAAACACGTCAACCCTGTGACTAAGCCTACCGTACCACCCTTAGTGATTTCAACCCAATCATTATCATCATCATCAACATTACGCAGTCCAGAAGTAGGCCTTGGCCGTGGCAAAGGCATAAGGCAGTTAAAGTTGATTGCTTAAACTCACCCTTTCACCATGAAGAAAAAAGGCCCTTTTCAGGGCCACCCACATTTCTCGAAAAGAAATACAATTTCAATTTGCCAATAACTCAAAAAAAACTCACCCATGTTACCCTTTTAGTATGTGTCTGTGTATGAGTGCGTGAGTGTAGCTTCTTATTTTAAAATCACAACTCAAAGACACTTACCTTATATCATTCATTTATTCTTTTCTCCATTTTTTACAATCCAATTCACAATTTATAACACAACACTTTAATAAAAAGTTCATTGATTTCTCCTTTTTTAGTCTCTCTGTTTTTTCAATTTCTTCACCGTCACACTCTTTTCCTCTTCTTCCTCCTCGCTTTCTTCCCTTCTTCTTTTCTTCTCGTGTTTCTTTGCCTCATTTAAATAGAATTGTCTTTTTTCTTCCTCTGAAGAATCACTCTCTTCTTCTGAAGAATTCCTCTTTTCTTCTGACTCCTCTTGTTTCTTTTTTGGGCAATCTGGAGACCAATGTCCTTTTTCTTTACAATAATAACAGGTATCTTGACTTTTGTCTTTTTTATCCCCTGTTTTTTTTCTTTTTTGACGGTCTGGACACTCTGAAGACCAATGCCCTTTCTTCTGACAGATATAGCAAGTATCTTGACTTTTATCTCTAAAGGAAGGAGAGTAGTCCGTAGGCTGGTCTGAAGAGAATTTTCTAATGACCCCTCGCAAAGCTCTGACGAAACGTTCCATCTGGTTAGTCTCTTCCATCGTTGTGCTCGGCTTGAGAGTGAAATGAATAGTGAAAGGACAAGACACACACCCTTTTATATACGCTGGTCTGCTATGACTATAAAGTAGTTTATGGTGTTTGAACTTGAGTCATTTGACTTTTTGCTTTCAAGATGAAACGATCCCATTCATTCGAGAAGAAAGAAGAAGAAAGTAAGAGGCAGAAACGTGATCTCTCGCCTCGTACCAGGGCTGAAATCTTGGCACAAATTCATGTCAGTGATTTTGAAGAGGACATGAGTGAACCAGAATCCAAACCCTCTAAACCAAGTTCATCACCCTTTGTCAACCCTGAAAAGTACTATTCCATTCGAGAGACGGAAAAGCGCTCCTCTAGAAAATTTAGAACCACGGCTTACAAATACACGGTGAAGTTTAAAGATTTCAAGGCTGAAGTGCCGTTAGAGAAAGCAGAAGGGTTCATCACCGAGGTGTGGGATTCTTTGCTCACTGCACTCAAGCGACAATGTCAACCCAAAGAAGACGATCGCTTGAGACTTTCCATACAACACGACGGTTTGAAATCCCCTGTTTGGATCGAGTTTAGCACCCCTGCAGAATTGACTGCTTCCAAAGTCATGGACAAGATTCAACACGTACAACAATCTAATGATCAGTTTGACATCACCGATGGTAAAGCCACACTGGACATGACCCACGTCTCTCCTCCTCAAGGGACAGGACGCAAAAAGATGTTATTGGTGGACGACCTTCGCAACACCAAAAAGAGTCTTGTCCGAATTAACAACCCTCATGACCAGATGTGTTTAGCCCGTGCCATCGTGGTGGGACGAACCTATGCCAACAAGAACGACACGGTAGAATGGAAAAGAACCTGGGACACTATTCAACGTTCCGACCGAGCCAAACAACGAAACGAAGCAGAACTCCTGTTACAACAAGCTGACCTGTCCAAAGACACACCCTGTGGCATTCCTGAGATGCAAAAATTGCAAGATGCCCTAGCTCCACGATACACCTTGAAAGTGCACCCTCAAGAAGTGCGCGGACCTCTGTTGTTTCGAGGCCAAGACTTTAAGGACGGAAAATACATTCACCTTTATCATCACGATGAACATTTCGATACCATTACCAGTATCACTGGATTCCTGAGATACTGTTATTATTGTGAAAAATGTGACCATGGTTATAACAATCGAGAGCAACACAAGCATTGTGGATCGAAATGCTCAGGATGTTTGGCCTCTTCACCCTGTCTGAGCGAAGGGCAAAAACCAGTGCCTTGTTCCACTTGTCTGCGCACGTTTGTCAGCCCTACCTGTTACCAACAACATTTGAAGACGCAAGGTTCACAGAAGAAATGCGCTTGTCAACTCCTGAGATTGTGCCCTACGTGTGGACAAGGCATACGTACCAATAATACCAAGGCACACGTATGTTCAGGAAAGAAAAAATGTCACATTTGTCACCACATCGTGGACTTGGAACACGAATGTTACGTGCAAAAATACCAACCCCCACCAGAGAAAGAGGACGGTCACAAGAAGAAAGGCAATTTCATCTTTTTCGATTTCGAATGCATGCAAGAGACTGGCATTCACATTCCTAATTTCTGCGTGGCTCATCGAGCGTGCGAGAAGTGCATTCAAGAACCTATCTTCAGTCATTGCCCTCACTGCAGCAAGATTCCCGGAGGGCGTGAAAAAATCTTTCGGGGACCAAACACGTTAGCCGATTTTGCCCAATGGGTCTTAGACCCCGTCGACAAGACGTGGAGCCAAGAGGACATCGAACGTTACGGAGATTGTCATCGTCATGCCACGGTGATGGCTCACAATTTCTCCGGATACGATGGACAGTTTCTTCTCAGATACTATACGGAACAAGGCACCGAGCGTCCTAAAGTGACTTTGAACGGAGCCAAAATCATTTTCATGCAAGTGGGACAAGTACAGTTTAAAGATTCGATGAGCTATTTGGCCATGCCTTTGAGTCGAATGCCTAAAACGTTTGGAATGACAGAAATGGCTAAAGGGCACTTTCCACACTTTTTCAATACGGAAGCCAATCAACACGCCGTTCTACCCCATTTACCCGAGGCTCACTATTACGACTCCGACAACATGCGTACCGAACAACGAGAAGCTTTCTACGCTTGGTACCAGGCTCACGCCTCGGACCCTTTCGACTTTCAGGAAGAAATGTTAAAGTATTGTCGTTCCGACGTGGACATTTTACGGCGTTGCTGTGGAAAATTTCGAGAACTGTTCATGGAACACGGAGGGGTCGATCCTTTGAAAGAAGCTTGCACCATTGCCAAAGCGTGTTCCTTAGTGTATCGACAACGATTCATGCCTGAAAAGACCGTGGCTGTCATCAGTCCTCAAACGACCCACTTTGTCAAACGTCAATACTCGGTCAAAGCCCTACGCTGGTTACATTACTTGTGCGACAAGGAAGACAAGTGGATTCAGCATGCCCGCAACGGAGGAGGCGAAAAGACCATCGGAACGTATTCGGTCGATGGCTGGGACTTAGAAAACCCCAAGATCGTGTACGAGTTTAACGGTTGCTTATTTCACGGATGTCCCGTCTGTTACCCTGACCGTGGCACTAAAAATCAGTTTTTGCAACGAACCATGGAAGACTTGTACCAGGACACTTGTCAGCGACGCCTAAAGTTAGAACAGCAAGGATACCAAGTGGTGGAAATGTGGGAACACGAGTACGATCACCGTATGAAAACCGATCCCGAGTTTAAACGCCTCGTGGAAAGTTACCAGTTCATGGACCCGCTGAACCCGAGGGATAGTTTGTACGGAGGAAGGACCAATGCCACCTGTTTGCTGTACCAAGCCGACGAAGAGAACGGAGAAGAAATCAAATACTTGGACGTGTGTTCGCTGTATCCCTACGTGTGCAAATATTGTCGCTTTCCTGTAGGGCACCCGCAATTGCTGACGGAACACATCGACCTGAAAAACATTCGACAATACGAAGGCTTGATCAAGTGCAAAGTTTTGCCTCCCACGAACCTATACCACCCCGTCTTACCTCACCATTGTCAAGGCAAACTGATGTTTCCCTTGTGCCGTACTTGTGCCGAAACGTGCAACCAAGACCAACCTTGTCAGCACAGCCAGGAAGAACGTGCCTTGACGGGAACCTGGGTCAGCGTAGAATTGTTCAAAGCTATGGACATGGGATACCAACTGTTAGAAGTGTACGAAATTTGCCACTTTCCCAAGACACAACAATACCGCAAGGGTGACCCTACTCAGAAAGGCATTTTCGCCGACTACGTGGATGCCTTTTTGAAACTGAAGCAAGAAGCCAGCGGCTATCCTTCCTGGTGTCACACTCCCGAAGACCAAATACAATTCAAAGAGAAATACTACGAACAAGAAGGCATCTCTTTAGACCACATCGAGAAAAACGAAGGCAGGAGATCGTTTGCCAAAGTGATGTTAAATTGCTTGTGGGGTAAAATGGCACAACGACCGTGTTTACCCAAGACGGAATATTTGACAGAACCTTCCCGCTACTTCCAGATGATTCACGACAAAACCAAATACATGAAACACGTGGACGTCGTTCGAGAGAATTTGATCTTGGTCAATTACGAAGAAGATCTGGACTTTGTACAAGACGACCCTTTTGGAAATGTCATCATTGCGGCTTACGTGACAGCCCATGCTCGCTTAAAATTGTACGAAGCTTTAGAACTGTTAGAAGAACGCGTCCTGTACTTTGACACAGACAGTTGCATTTACATCCATCACCCGATTCAGCATCACCCTAACATCGAAGGAGACCGTTTAGGAGCCTGGACAGACGAGCATCCCGACGACAAGATTCTAAGTTTCGTCAGTGGCGGTCCCAAAAATTACGGCTACGAATACCGGGACAAACAAGGAGAAGTGCACACGACGTGCAAAGTGAAAGGACTGACTCTGAATTATCGTACCAGTCGAGTGGTGAACTTTGGGGTATTGAAAGAAGCCTTGCAATCGGGAGAGGATGGAAACTTTAAAGTGACCACTCACCAACCGAACAAGATTGTACGTTTACCCACTCACCACATCGTCAGTCGGCCCTTGGAAAAAGTCTATCAAATCGTGTACCAGAAGCGAGTTCGACTTCCCAATCATTTCACCTTACCGTATGGACACGTTGGTATAAAACATTGGTTGTAAGAGGATAGTTACCCCACCAGAAAGATGACTTCGCCACAGCAAGAATCGAGTGAGAAACCCGATGAGAACTCCAAGTTCAAACCCTACCATTTTCCAGTCTTCTTACCTGACTATTGTGATTGTGCCCGTCGATTGGACACGTTTCAGAAATGGCCTACGGATAGGGAAGGATTACCTTCTTCGCATGTTTTAGCTAGAACAGGATTTGTCTACTTGGGACCTGAGTCAGGATTGGGATACGAGGTACAGTGTTTCGCTTGCGGACTGAAGTTACGAATGGATCTATGTATCTATAAAGATTCAGCTATTCTGGAGCATACTCGATGGTCTCCGAATTGCCCTTACCTTTCTATGGCCTTTCCACCCATCACACTACGGTACAATGTTGACGGTACCTTAGAGACGGTACCTTCCAGAACTGGACATAAAAAACGTAAAAAAGGAAAGATGTACAAGTTGGAGACTGCATTGAGACTAGTATAAAAAGGGGGCTATGGTCAAGATCGATAGTTCATTGTGACTACCAAGACCGAGCGAACAAGATGAATACTTTGAAAAAGACATCGTTTCAGTTTGGGGATTGTAAAAAAGTTGTATCTTCCTCTAGTGTGACTAATACTGGATGGATAAGACCCATGCATTGCGACGGAAAATGTCCGGAAGGAAACTGCGATTGTCCATGTGGTTACCATTGTAATTGCGTAACGGAGTTTGCAGACGAGTGCGATTGTGAGCCTTGCGATGGGACCGATGCTGTACCTTGTGACCTGAGCGATGCCGTAAAGCATCATGGGAACTTTAGTGCCCCTACCCCTGTCATGGAAAGTGATGCTGTGCGTGTCAAACCTGTGGGATGCGAAAGCGATGCTGCTCGTCCTCTTGGACATTTTACTGGGTTTCGTTTTAAAGGGGAATGTCCACCTTCACGTTTACCTCCCTACGGATGTCATCCAGCCCTGAGCAAACTCCTGCCCATTTCACTCAACCCTCATCGAAACGAACCTGTGAAAAACGAATATTCGTTTCCTGTGCGTTTGTCGGAATACTGCGATTTTGAAAATCGTCTTCAATCGTTCAAAGGAAAATGGCCAAAGTATCTGGGAGGACCGACCCCCGAAGAATTAGCCAGAGCCGGATTTTTCTACTTGGGCGAAGGAGATAAAGTCAAGTGCTTCAGTTGCGGTGTGTCACTTCACCACTGGGAACCGCAAGATTCGGCCTACGTAGAACATGCTCGATGGTCACCGAATTGTCATTACTTACCTTTAGTGGGACCGAGACATTGAAGTAACTTCTTACCATAATCATCTGTTCATGGATACTTTACAAGAGAACATTCGTGCTTTGCCTGTGGAGTTGAGAGAACGCATTTATCGAGAACTGGTCAAAATACAAGTGAAACGTAAAGAACAATTGCATCCGATACGTCACCGGTGTTTGAACCACTGGTACCTGAAGGCTATACAAGGATTGATTCAATTGAAAGTGTTCCATCGGACAGACATTGATCAACGATCCTCTAGTTTTAAAAAGGATTGGTTTGGTATGGACGATTGTAGTTACATCATTGTAAACGTACTGCATCGAATTCCAGAGGAAGAGTTAACGAATTACCAACATCTTGAACACAATGTCAACTTGGTGAAAGAGGAAACTTCTGAACGAATTGTAATGTGTAGATTAGTGACTCAACGATTTAAATTCGACACTGAAGTGAAACCATGTTTGTGCAAAGAGTACATTTCTTGTGTCAGACCAAAGAGGATTTAGTATGACCTATTCATGGATACTTTGCTAGAGAACATTCGTGCTTTGCCTGTGGAGTTGAGAGAACGCATTTACCGAGAGCTGGTGAAAATACAAGTCAAACGTAAAGAACAATTGCATCCGTTACGTCACCAGATCTTTAACCACTGGTACCTGAATGGTATAAGAGAACTGATTCGTCAGAAATTGTTTCAGTGGTCAGACCTTGTTCAACACTTTGAGTTAGTGAATGATCGAAACGTTCATTATTTTGGTTACTTCGAGATTCACCTACAGCAATACATTGAGGAAGACAAGTTAAAGGATTATCAACATATTTTACGTGGAATCTACTTAGAGGAAGAGGAAACTTCTAAACGAACTCTGAAGTTTCGGTTACAGTATGCAAGATTTAGATTCCCTACTGGAGAACGAAGATCTCTGGCTAGAAAGTACGTGTATTGTTTCCGAAACAAAGAGACTATAAAAACAGGCTGCCATGCCACGACTTATGTCACATGTCATCCAACAGATTCCGTGGAAGGAACTCAATGACCATATTCAAACCGTGGATCATTGCCATCGATTATTGCAAGAACTGTATCCATTCAATTTGGGACGACAAGTGGTGTGTGTCTTAGTGACTTGTTTTCTGGGATTTCGTTTACCAGCCGATTCCTTGTGGACTCTTTACGATCAGTACTTACCACCTCCATGGCCTTAAATGGTCACGAAAAACTCCTTTTGTTCAAAGCCTTGCGTTTTCATCTGGATATTTCTCGACCTCAACAGGAAAAAAAGATTCGTCAACTTTTAGCGACCCAAGACGTGTATGACGATGTGTGTGTAGCTTGTGACTTACACCCTCATTGGACAGATGTTCGTGATTGGAAAAAGGGGGGTTTTGAGGCTTGGACCCAAGAAGTGGCCCAGTATGCACAAGAGTTGTTCAAGGAAAAAAGTTACTTTTCAACCTGTGTTAGTGACGGTACCAGAAGAACCCGTCACCGAGAACAACCACTCGCTTCAGGACAGGACTGTCATGGACATGCCTGAAAGGTCATTCCGGGAGGACACTTGTGTGACAATACCTCATGTAGAGACTGTAAGAACATTACACACTGTCCCTAGGACATCTTGGTTACCCAAAACATGTTGTACAGACACTTGTTTATATTTCACTTTGATCGCTTTGCTGTGTTTTATATTCCTGTACATCACTATTTGGGTTGTATGTATTTTTGTCTTTCGTGTTCATATTTGAAAAAAACATTCAATAAACGTGTTCTGAAAAAGTATATAAACTCTTGTCTTGTTTGTTTTTTCGTGTCACAAGTGACATTTCTCATACCATGGCTACCTCTGCTGTCTCTGCTCCCTCTTCCTCTACTGTCAAAGTCATCGACGAACACTTAGATCGTGCCAGTTGGGAGGCTTTGTATCTTCGCCATCCCTTTAACATGCTCATTGCTGGACCTAGCGGTTCGGGCAAAACCGAATTCGTCAAACGTTTGATCGAACATAAACATCATTTGATCGATCGGCCCCCTCAACGGATCGTGTGGTGTTACAAAGAGTGGCAATCGGCGTACAGCCTCTTGCGTGAAAGTCAAGGCGATTCCATCGTGTTTGT
Organism: Sinohyriopsis cumingii; assembly: GCA_028554795.2. NCBI lineage: Eukaryota > Metazoa > Mollusca > Bivalvia > Unionida > Unionidae > Sinohyriopsis > Sinohyriopsis cumingii. The sequence goes on from CM068837.1 coordinate 36,773,562, forward strand.
GGAAGGCATTCCTAAAGAAGACGATGGCATCGTCTCTGACTCCCGTCTAACCCATTTGGTCATTTTCGACGACATGTTAGGAGAAGACGAAGAAGAAATTAAACTGTGGTTCACGCGCAAAGGGCATCACCGTAATGCCAGTGTCGTTTACATCACCCAAAATTTGTTTCAACAAAGTAAAGCCCATCGCACCATCAGTCTCAATGCGCATTACGTGGTCTTGTTTAAAAGCCCTCGAGATAAATCGCAAGTGCAAGTCTTAGCCAAACAGTTAGGAACGCCTTGGCTGACTCAGGCGTACGACGATGCCACTCAAACTCCACACGCCTATTTACTCGTCGATTTGAAACCTACGACCCCCGAGGATTTGCGATTTCGTACCCACTTGTTTCACCACTGGTGCCAAGACGGAGGGCCTGTCCTGTACACGTCTCCGTCCTCGACTTCATTTCACTCCCCATGAAAAAATCTATAAAAACCTCAGACCCTTTTTCGTCTGTCTCACACAGTGTGAACATGACGTCCCTTCAGTCTCATCTTCCCGTCAAATTGATTCGTGCCTTGTATGGCATCAGTCGAGAAAAAGATCCACAAACACGAGCCCGTGTCTTAGAAGCTAGTCTCAAAGAAGTCTTACGATGGTTCACGGTGACGGCACGTCAATTACTCCAAGGAATCATTCAGATTCCTCATCAAACCCAACGCTTTTTCGATCGAAACAAAGTCGCTTTGGTCCAACTGGCCGATCCCCGCATCGACACTCAAACCAAAAAACAAATCATTTTGAAACCTGGAGGGAGCGGTACTCTAGGAGGGGTCATCATTCGCTCACTCTTAAGATGGGATCCTAATGCCCCCAAAGTTATCCCCAAGACAAAAGTCCAACGAAGCCCCAAGAAGAAAAAGAAAAAGACCAAGTCCCCAAGAAGAATAACTTCTCCAGTGGCAGGACCCTCCTCTTACCAGACACCACCCCGGAAAAAGAAAAGAAGCCCCCAGAAAAAGAAACAGAGAAAAAGTCCCCAGAAAAAGAAAAGTCCACAGAAGAAAACTAGTCGCAAGAGAGGCACTTCGGCCAGGACGCAACCTTACACTCGCAAACCACGACCTGCCACAGCGTCTCCGGCAGCTTCACGTTTGTCCACTTCTCCGTTGATGTCACCAGGAACTGAAGAGTACTTGGAGACGTTGATCACACCAAGAACTTCTCCGTTGATGACCCCCAAAAGAACTTCCCCAGTGGCAGGACCTTCCCATTTAGCGGCAGTGGCTGCTGCTCACAAAGTACCTTCTCCCAAAATCAAAGTCCAAGAAAGATCGGGCATGTTACAAAGTTTACTGGATTTGTCCAAACAAGAACTGGCTCGATTTAGTCCGTTACGTACCCCTGCACGACGTGTCATGCCTGTCCTCAAACTGATAAAACGTAAAGACAATCAGTGGCGACGCGTTCCAGTATAAAAAAGGCCTGTGACCGAGTAGGGTATCAGTGTTTTTAGGTGCTCCTAAAGACTCAAAGATGTCACCCTCCAGAAAACCCCAAGGAAAGAAAAGGAAAGGACTACCACCACGTTTAGCCAAACATGGGGACCTGTTATCTGTCCTGTCCAAAGCTTCTCCACCCCTACGAAAAAAACTCATTCAAACGGCCTCCAAAGAGGTCATCGATACCGTGTGCGAATGTTGTTTGAACGTTTTGAAAGGCACGATCCCTTTGTCCAAACACCAGAAACAATGCTTAGGCAAACATCGTCACGTTCTTCGGAAAATGGTTCAAAAGAAAATTCCCATTCGTCAAAAAAAGAAGATGTTGGTCCAACGTGGAGGCATTTTACCTCTCTTGTTAGGCCCCATACTGAAAGGAGTCTTGGGAACCATGTTGGGAGGACTGGTGGGAGCAAGATAAAAAGGCCTTCGGAAGTCCCAAGATCTCAGAATTCACCCCTGACAACCCCATGGAAGGACGAAAACTAGCTTTAGTGCCTTACAAACGATGGATGGAATACCATCGGTGGCAAGAACAACACACCCCGCATTTACCTCCCAATCCCAATTTGAGCGAGATGTCCCAGTTACAACACGAATTGCAATCCTTGATGGATCGCCAAGATTTGTCCGAAACAGAAAAATCGCAAAAGTACGGTCAACTCTTGCAACGACTGCAACTCTTTCACCAGAAAGCTTTAGACGAAACAGCTCTACCCACTCTGAAAGATTTTAAGACCTTGATGAAAAGTCCAGCACCATCACCAGTACCAGTACCAGTACCACCAGTACCCGTGACCAAGACAGAAAAAGGAAAAGAAGAAGAAGAAGAAGGGTTTCAAACTCCACCAGAAAAAGTACGCAAGTTAACAACACCACCTACCTCCAGAATTGGATGGATTAAAAAGATGATGGCCACCCCTTCTTCCTCACAAGAGAAAAAGAAAGTGAAGACAGAAGTGAAGACAGAAGTGAAACAAGAACCGATATCCCCTGCTCAGACATCCTCCTCCTCTTCGACACCTATTGCTGGCCGCACACGCAAAGCCTTGCAATCCAAGAAAATACCCCAAGAAAAAAAGAGTAGTCTCTTCCAAGAGTGGGTGCCTTATTAAGACACCAATCCACACAAAAAAATGGAAAAAGTCTTAGCCAGCATTTACTACGATCCCTCCCATCCTGCAGGTTACGCAGGAGTTCAAAAATTGTATCGTGCTGCCAAAACGCGACTGAAAAGTCTCCGTTTACCTCAAGTGCAACGATGGTTACAAGAACAAGCTACCTACACTTTACACAAACCCATTCGACGCAAGTTTGCCAGAAGTCGCACCCGAGTGGAAGGCATCGATCATCAATGGCAAGCCGATTTAGCCGATGTCTCTCATTTGGCCAGCTACAATCGCGGCTACAAATATTTGTTTTGTGTCATCGACGTCTTTTCCAAATTTGCCTGGGTCGTGCCTTTGACTTCCAAATCGAGCAGCGAGTTAGTGCGAGCCCTGCAACGAGTGTTGAAACAAAGCGGTCGTCGCCCTCTTCGATGGCAAACGGACAAAGGCACCGAATTTCTGAACCAAGCTTTCCAAAAAGAAGTAAAGAAACGTGACATTCATTTTTTTACCACCGAGAATCCCGAAACCAAAGCCAGCATCGTGGAACGTTTTCAACGCACTTTGAAAGAACGCATGTGGAAATATTTTACGCATCACCACACTCTGAAGTACATCGACATCTTACCGCACCTGGTGCAAGCGTACAACCAATCTTACCATCGAAGCATCGGACGTGCCCCGCAAGACGTGACTCCCGACAACGAAGTGCTGGTGTTTGAGCGTCTGTTTGGTACGTCCCCGACGAGGGCTGTCCCCAAGAAAAGTGGAGAGTTGGTCGTAGGAGATTGGGTGCGCATTGGCAAAACCAAACGCACTTTCGACAAAGGTTACTTACCTAACTGGACGACCGAATTGTTTCGCGTCACTGGACGAGTGCATGGTCGTCATCCTGCCGTCTATAAATTGGAAGACATGAACGGATAAGTGCTCAAAGGAACGTTTTATTTGCCCGAGTTACAACGTGTCACCAAAAAAGAAGACGACGTGTACGACATCGAAAGCATTCTCGAACGCAGAACCCGTAAAGTGGGCAAACGACGTGTCAAAAAGTCAAAGTACGTTGGAAAGGATATCCACCCAGTTTCGATTCTTGGATCGACGCTTCGCAAGTCATCGACTATAAAAAGAAGAAGTGACCATCATGCCCTTTCACACAACAGACGCAGCTACGTCGACCAGTCCTTCTTCCCCTAGTTCTTCTGTGCAAGATTTACAAAAACAACCCTTGTGGGTGTGGTGTGGAGAACGTGTGCCTAAAACGCAAATCGTCTTTTTCTGCCAAATCTTCGTGGTGTATTGTGTCATCGGGGCAGCCATCGCCAATTTGAGTTTGCAACAAGGAGACAAACAATTGTGGACCATTTTATTGAGCAGTTGCATCGGTTACCTGCTTCCCAATCCCTCCCTGAAATTCTCCTCGAACGGGAACGTTGTGTCCAGTGCCAGTGTTAGTGCCAGTCACCACTCCAACAACCACAACCAGAACCCCATTTTGGGCGGAGACACGCCTCTGACATCCACTAACCCCTCGGACAGCCACAGAACTCTGGAATTATGAGTCACCAAAACCAATTTTACTTAACCTTACCCAGTGACAGTTCCATGGAGGTGTTTCCCCACAACACGTTGTGCTGTTACACGGCCAAATTACCTCAAGCCATCCCCTTAGATCACGAAGCCCATTGGGAAGTGGCTTTAGTGGAAATGATTCACCCGACCCAAGTCCACAATGTCCTTAACAATCAAAATACTTTTAAGGTGGAAGTTCATGACGAGCAATTGCAAGAGTACTTGGATAAGAATGTCAAATATGACAATAAAACCTTTGATGAGAAACTTAAAACGTGGACCTACAACTTTGTGATTCCCCCAGGCTATTATTTCAGTGGTCATCATTTGGTCAGCGCCATAGCCTCCAAGTTTAATGGTGTGTTTGGGGAAGTTTTTAAGAAGGACAATTTCAGGAACAAAAGTGTCACCATGGAGTACCACAAAGTAGCTCGTCGCTTCTTGATGAAATTTGAGCGAAGTAAAATCGTGTCCATTCAATTTTGTCCCGAATTGTTTGACATGTTGGGCGGTGACATGGAGCTGAGGAAGAACTTAGAACGAAAAATACCACCCGAATTACCAGTCATTTTCGACAACGTAACTTTTGGCCAGTATTTTCGTACCCCGGTAGAACTGAACCAAGGACTGAATTTGATGTTCGTGTACTCCGATGTGGTGGAATACAACGTGGTGGGACACACCTCCGTACCGTTACTGCGTGTCATTCCTTTCAAAGTGGATTCTGCCACAAACGCTGACGAGGAAGGTGGAAACACTTATCACGTCCATCGCGAATTTGTTCATCCTCACTATTTGCCGGTCACTAAGTCGTATTTGGACACGGTCAACATTACTATAAAAGGAGATTTGGGACAAAATATTCCATTCACCAACAAAGGAAAAGTCACGGTGAAACTCCATTTTCGAAAACGGTTCTCTCACGACTCGTAAGTAAGTAAGTAAGTCATGTATCCAGTGTACCAAGGGGTGGCTCGACAGCGAGGACACGGTTTAGGAGACATGTTAAAATCGGCCTTTCGTTCGGTGGCCCCAGTGTTGAAACCGATGGTGACACGAGGATTGCACGCCTTGAAAGATGCGGCACTGACACAAGGCAAAGAATTTCTCCAAAATGTCATCATCGACAAACAGAACCCTAAAGAAGCCTTCATGAGGGCAGGCAAAAATGTCTTGCTGCAAACGGGCAAAGACATTTTAGGCCGACGAGACACACCTATAAATGCCCTGCAGGCTACCGAGTCAAGCATTCAGCAAGGACAAGGCAGAAAGAGACGACGAAGAAGAAAACACCCTTTCACCAGACTTCAAGCGAGAAAGGCCAAGAAAAGAAGAACCGTTCGAGACTTAGACGTTTTCGATTATTGAAACACAGCAACAACAAAAAATGATGCACCGAGAGTCTTGCGCCTGTTCCAAGACGGAACTGGATCTGTTTGCCATGCCCCCCACGATGATGACGATGCAAGAATCCCAGTGGGTGGAATTTAATCTCATCTCCTCATTGACCGATTCCGCTCCCATCGAGTTTGAAATCAAAGGACAGCCCGAAGATTACATCGATCTGAATAGCAGTTACTTGTACTTGAAAGTCCAAGTTCTAAAAAAAGATGATAAAGGAGTAGAAGACGATGATGATATAGCTCCCGTCAACAATTTCATGCATTCCTTGTTCAGCTCAGTGGATTTGTACTTGAATAACAAACTGGTCAGCAGCAGCATGGATACTTACCCTTACCGTGCCTACCTGGAAAATCTCTTGACGTACGGAACAGATGCCAAGACAAGTCATCTCAATGCCTGTGTGCTGTGGGTAGATGACACAGCGGGCAAGTTCGACTTAATAGATAAAAGCAATGAAGGCTTTGAGGCAAGAGAAAACAAAATCTTAGACAAGAACAGTTTAGAACTGATGGATCGTTTGCATTTGGACATGTGGTTGCAAGAGAAATATTTGCTGAACGGGGTGAATGTCCGCTTGAGACTGAATCGCAGCAGTACCACTTTCCATTTGCAGGCTACTAATCTTGACAAGGCTCCTAAAAGCATAATCCAAGAAGCCAAACTCTACGTACGACGCGTGGAAGTGTTACCTAAAGTAGGTAACGACATCAGTCAATCGTTGAGCAGAACAACCGCCAAGTATCCCATACGACGTGTGGAAGTGAAAACGTTCACCATTTCTGCTGGACTGCAATCCATAACCCAAGATCATCTGTTCCAAGGACAGCAACCCAAGCGTTTAATCCTTGGTATGGTCGAGAATTCAGCCTTCAACGGAGCTATCGCTAAAAATCCTTTCAACTTTCAACACTTCAACGTGTCCAAGATCGAAGTCAGTCGCGATGGCAAGACCTTGTGTACCCGACCTTTCGAACCTAAATTTGATGACATCAATAAGAATAAGGCGAATTACTTGAGATCGTACTTGTCCCTGTACGAAGCCACCGGTCAGTTAGGAACCAACACCAGTCACGGCATTGATTACGAGGATTACGCAGGAGGCTATGCTTTGTGGGCTTTCGATTTTACTCCAGACCAAGGCAGCGACGAGGGACATTTCCACCCTATAAAATCTGGCCAGATTCGTGTGGAACTTCAGTTTGCAGAAGCACTGAAACACACAGTGAACGTCATCCTGTATGCAGAATTCGATAATACCATAGAAATCAACAGTTTGAGAGAAGTCATTCTAGATTATTAGAAAGCCATGGAAGACTGTTATCCCTCTTTACCTAGTGGAGAAACTTTGGAGATGGAATGTGAGGAGACCGTGGAAGGAGAAGAATCTCAAGACAAAGACGAAGAAGATATCATAATGAAGTCGAGATGGCCAGAACAAGAAGCCCATTTAGTCTCCTGTTTTGCCAAACACTTGGTCGACAAAATAACGGAATTGATCAAGAAAAATTGCTATGGATGTCAAAACGATCATCCCAGTCAAATTCAACACGATAAATGCCTGATGTTAAGTCAAGAAGAAAAATTGGACGAGTATCTGGGCGAAGCTTGGAGTCTCATCTCGAACGAAGACGTGTTGCACCAGTGGTATAAAGACTTGCGTGAACATTCTTGTCCAGCATTAACCACTCAAGAGATCCATCGTATCGAAGCTCTCCTGAATCAGAGTGAAGAAACAGAACGAATAACCGTTTATTCGTCAGACATTTTCAAGCAAAAAGTCAGGATCGAATTGACGACTTATTATTACCTGTGAAGAAGAAAAAAAAAACAACACAAAACAATGGATACCTGGGAACTTTATTACCTTTTGAACCACAGTTCGTATACGTCTTCTTGGAATCCTGTCGTCTGTGCTAAAGATGAACTCCCTCATCGCAAACCTAAAGACCATCAAGCTTACGTGATCAACACGGACGACAGTCATCTCCCAGGAACCCACTGGGTAGCCGTCTACTTTCCTCAAGAAGGCTGTGTGGAATATTTCGATTCGTACGGATTGCCCCCTTTGGAAGACGATATCATCGACTTTATGAGAAGAAATGCTCAAACCACCCGATTCAATAACGTGAAATTACAAGGCACAGATTCCTTGGTGTGTGGACAATATTGTGTGTATTTTCTGCATCATCGCAGCCTGGGCTATTCCTTAGAACATTTAGTGACTCATTTTGATCCTCGTTCTTCTGCTAGAAACGATGTGAAAGTAGATCGATGGTTTTGTGACCATTATGCTTATCTTTTGTCTCAAGCTAGGAAACGTAGTGTCCATCAATGGCCTAATGATTTCCAACAGTGGAAATCACAATTTCATTCACAACGTTGTCAGCCTTGTTCAAAGTAGTTAGTATTTGAAGAAAAAATGTTTATGATTTGAAGAAAATTGTTTGATGTTATAGTGTTGGATTATTGTTAAAAATGTTGTTGTTTAGTATTAAGTGATTTTTAAATAAAAAATGTTGTGTTTTGAAAAAATGCCTTTGTCTTTTGTTTAGCTATAAGAATGTTGGATTGATGCTCTTTCATTTCTTACTATCCCTCTCATGACACTCACTAAACGTTGCGGCTCGAAAACCGTGTGGGGGATGTTTTCCTTCACGTCCGCGCTTTCACTTTAAGAACCGGGGTTGTTCCCAGTCTAGCCATCCATTGTCGACTCATCCTCCTAAGAAGATGTGCTCCAAACTAGCTAAGCTCAACGAAGCCTACGTGAATCTGCATAGGGTCAGACACAGTCTGATACCGAAGCCAGAAGAAATAGAGAATGTGAGAATGTTAAAAATCACTGAAGACCTGATAGAAGAGCTCTTCAGAGAAGAAATGAACAGGGAGAAAGAAGAATGGACAGAGAAGTACAGACTTCAGAGACAGCAGCAGCAACAGCAGCAACAACAGCAGCAGCAACCTGAAGCTGACAGAGGCTTTGTCGATTGTCGTATCGACACCAAAGAGTTCTTCTTCTCTTTCCGAAGAAGCAGACCTATTGCCAGAAAGTCTATCCTCAGAGGACATCGCATTCTTAGAAACTAAAAAAGAATGCCATAGCAAAAAAACAACAAAAAAACAGCCCTTTTCAGGGCTACCCAATACTCTAGAAAAGAAATAACCATCAATTTGCCAATGTGTGTGTGTGTGTGTGTAGGTAGAGTAGTGTGAAAATAAAAACTAACTCTTTATTAAGATATTGTGAGGGTATGTGTTTGTGTGTTTGTGTTTGTAAGTGATAAAGTAGGTTGGTGTGGATAGTAGATTAAAATGATGTTTGTTTTTTCTGGGCTGTTTGAGGTGTAGATTTGGGGTTAGATTGGATTGCTTTGCATATGTAAATAGTCTATTGAAGTGATTCATAAAAAATTTTATAATAGTGATGGGTAGCATAAAAAAGTGAGCGAGTGTTTCTTTTAGGTCCGCGCGTTGTTGTTGTTTTTTTGGTCGTGATCTAGGTAAGATGAATTTTATGTTTTTAGGGGGATGTTTTCCTTCACGTCCGCGCTTTCAGTATAAATTGAAACTCGTTCGGCAGTCCAGCTACCCTTGTTGATTGATCAACACCAAAAAAATGAACACGAGACTGGAGAAACTGTTGGAGCTTCATGTGCATCTGGAATATGCCAGGCGCATATTAAATGAACTGGCCGCTGAAGCCATTGTCGAGGAGGGAAGGATAAGAGAGGAGGAAAGAAGAAAAAAAGAAGAGGAGGAGAGAAGATATAAAGAAGAGGAGGAGGAAAAGGAGAGAAGAAAAAATTTCAGAATCCCAGAGAGTGAAAATTGGGATTCTGAAGCGACATATCCTGCCTCTGCTCTCTCCCCCCAAAAGGTAAAAAGTAACTGGGGGATAAGATGTGTATGTGGCGCCAGGCCTGGAAGGTGCCACCATTAACCAGGTGTCCATGAAGTTCCAAACAAAACAGCCCTTTTCAGGGCTACCCAATACTCTAGAAAAGAAATAACTATTAATTTGCCAATGTGTGTAGGTAGAGTAGTGTGAATATAAACACTAACTCTTTATTAATAGTGGAAGTGTGTGTTTGTGTGTTTGTGTTTGTAAATGGTGAAGTACGTTTGTGTGAATAGTAGATTATGGGTTTCTTAGCGTATGTGAAGAGTATAGTTAGGGTTATATTATATGAAAAAAGTAGGGGGATGTTTTCCTTCACGTCCGCGCGATGTTGGGTCATCTAGGTAAGATCCATTTTATGTTTTAGGGGGATGTTTTCCTTCACGTTCGCGCTTTTCGTATAAGAACCCACAGTATTCGTTGTTCAAACCATTCTGCAAAGAATACAAAGAAGATGGCGTCAAACCAAATGGACAAATTGCAAACCTTGCAAGACGTTTTAGACAACTTAGGAATAATGGAACAGATGCTATTAAGACTGGTTGAAGACCATTATTCCTATAGTCCCCATCGTGTGAAGATGGAAATTAATAACTTAAGGAAAGCAAAGGACAAGATTAGTGGTGTCATGAAAGAGATCAAGGAGGAGAAGGAGGATGAAGAGGAAAGAATAAGAATACGCAATTGGAACGAAAAAATTGAAAAAGAAGAAGAAAATGAAAAGAAGAAGAAAGAAGAGGAGGAAGAGAAGAAAAAGGGGAGAAGAAAAAAAAGAAAGAGAAGAAGAGTGTAGGAGATAAAATAAGAACTTGGTGGAGGAAAAGAAGAAATTAGAAGAAAACCCAAAGGCCCTTTTCAGGGCCAGCCATATTTCTCGAAAAGAGATAGTCTTTGAATTGCCTACCCCTTTTTTAATTTTTTTTTAAAATTTTTTTTAAAAAAAATCCCATGTTCAATTCCCCTTGTCCGTAAAGTGACCCACGATTTATTGCCATGTTCAATTCCCCTTGTCCGTAAAGTGACCCACGATTTATTGCCATGTTAAATTCCCTTGTCCGTAAAGTGACCCACGATTTTTCTCCATGTTAAATTTCCCTTGTCCGTAAAGTGACCCAGGGGTGTTTTTAATGCTAATTCCCATTGTCCGTAAAGCGCCCCCTTTCACTACTATCGTGGCAGCCAGGTGCCCGAGAGGTACCATTTCATGTAGGACCAACTCCGTTCAGGAGAAGTAGCGATGACATAATGGTGAAGTGGCGGCCATGTCGACTATCAGATTAGGACCGATTTAATTAACACAATCTACGTGTCATCAACAGTCTTTCAGTGGAGACCCGATATATATGTTACCATTCATTCAAGAGATGTAACGATAACAAGTTTCAAGATTACCGCAGCGATGGTTATATTGGATGTCTAAGATGCACAATGTGAATGCAGAACCAACTTGCACTCAAAAAAAAAGTGAATACCAATTGTTATGAATTTCCTTCGAGGTGATAAGGAGTGCCAACCGATTCCAGACGACGAACGCAACACTGGTCTTGTACCACTCGAGCTAACTAGGTCGCACATATGATTTTTCGGTGTTTTACAACAATCTTTGAAACTGTTGTTTGGGTTCTAATTCCAAAAACTTTTTAACCATCGTCAGCAGAGATGAAAGTTAGTTATATTTGGGGGTGAATGTGCATCGCATACTAAAAGTGAGTTACAGCACCGTATTATCTCCTTCATTTAAAACAGGACAACAAGGCCATTCGTATATATGAGAATGAAAGATAATATAAACAACTTACGACTCAGTGACTTGTTTGGTTCCAAAGAGAAGAGATCGCAAATAAAGGAACTTAAGGAGCGACAGTTGTTTAGTTAACAAAATTAGTCAAAAGGAAACTGTGTGTATTCAAGCCATCACATATGAATCTTTTTCATATAATGCGTTGGCTTCCTCTGGAACAGTCAGGGAGACATTAACTCGAACGAAAGCAAGTCTATCAATGCTTTTCCGTATAATTTATTATCTGTTTGTTTGAAATGCCCTATTAATAATTTATATATGCGGACCACAGCAGGCTTGACGCCAGAATCCGGTAGGTGAAAACATCTGGTTTACTTAAGTCTTGTCCATACTAATGTTCTTGTCTTTGTCCATAATAATATTCTTGTCTTACATGAGTTTAAATGAATCTGGGAAAATAGTGGGAATGCATTTCAACATGTTATTGGTTATTAATATTTAATTTTAAATCGAAATTAGCGGCTAGAAGGATTTCTTTCACGATCAGAGGCAAATGTCTGAAAGGATTTTTTTATAAAAAAAAAAAAACAGAGGAGTTAACCACCTACTCGAATGAGTCAGGCGGCTGTATTTGACAGGTTGAATGTCATTGATGACGTCAGTTCGAAATTATCAATAGATTTTACAAATTTTAATAAGATATAAACGATACACCTACTAGCTGTCCTGAACTTTTCCTTAAAAATCGTGTTCTTGTCTTTAGTCAGTTGCATCGCTTAAATTCTTATAGTATTTCTTATATCTGTACCCGCTGTGAGCATGTGGTAGCGGCAGTAGTTCGGCTGTTAGAGCGTCCAACTCGCAATCGAAGGGTAGTGGGTTCGATGCGCGCTAAGGCCGGCCGGGCTTGGCTACCTTGGCGAATCTATAGGAAAGGCACTTAACACCCATTTCCTCGGCATTAAAAGTATGAAAATAATCGCAGGGAAAAATATTTAACAAATTTACTATGCAAATTACATCAGTCTCATTTGCGCATTTATGTCCTTTGTACATGAAAAAAAGCAATACTAATATAAAAAAAAAAACAGCACTAGACTTTAACTTTATTCCCCACCCCAAATATTTAGTACACAAAAAATGTATTAATATCATCACGTATATGTATATTAGTCTCATATTATGTTAAAAAGGGAGGGTTATATTTTTTCTTAGCTATATTATTGATCGCATTAGGACGAATTCATTGAAGTTGTATTTGTTAGTTAGAGGGGCATCATACGTCACCCACACAGCCTGGAGAAGGATGTGTGCAGAAAGAAAATACAACGGAGTCACTGGAGAATCTTCCGTCTACGAGAATTGTACTTAAAATTAATAATTGTGTTGGATACTTATTATATTTTGCAGCGGGTAAGTAGTAAAATGTCTTATATTTTATTTTCTATATCAATGTTGGACCATAAATCTGTTCAATCCTCTCACTCGAAGACTTATCTGTGCATTGGACAAAATACACAGACTGGTTGATTTCTTGCTAAGAGGTGCACGAGACACGTACTTCCATTTTTGGACCAATCAGAGCGAGCCACGCTCAGAGTTGCGGTTACTTCTCTTTAGTGTGCGGTAATAGAAAATTTCATTTACAAAGTTAACAGTGATAAAGAAGACACGGAGAAGAAGAAAAAAACATGAGAGAAATCACAGGTTGGTATTTTTTTCACCGTTTGATTAAAACACCTTTTTTTCTTTTTTTCTGTTAGCTGTCACGTGGAAAGAACAAACTGAAAACACAGTAATCGGCAAATGTAGCTGAACTTCACCCTAATTTCGATTTCAGTACTTGGTGTAAATATACATCATCTTGGTGATTAAAATTTAATTATTATATTAAGGTTATAAAATTGAATCAAAAGTCGGGAACTGTGGACGTATTATTTGTCAAATATTTTTGAATCAACAATGACAACAGTCCTTTGACGCCCGAATTCGGTAGGTGAAAACATTACTGAAGTCTTGTCCTTAATGTTCTTGTCTTACACGAGTCCTTTTATAGACCAAACTTTTTGAAAAGGTTGTTCTACGACATCTTTTTATTTCTGTTTACGTTACTATATTATTCGTACACCATCCCGCTTGTTTGTACCCCGCTACTTATTATAACGACGAAAACTAAAGGATATTAAAAATGCACAGGATATTAAAAAATGCACAAAGCTTTGCTATTATTCATTTTATAATTTCTAACCCGATTGTCGCCAGAGGTCCATAACACTTTCAGTTTATTTGCGTTTCAAACCAAACGGAAGCTCTCGATGTAAACAAGCAGACAAGATTGCTCACTGTTCTTTCTGGTTTCAAAAACACACCATATCAGCTTAAAGAAAACAAAAAGAGAAGAAACAAAAAACAACCAAAACCCGCCCCCCCCCCAATCTTGGCTGCATTTATTAGTTGCAATAGCAGTTTTAATGTTTTACAAAATTTAATAACTTGTATAAAAAATGAACTCTTGTGTACATATGTTCAAAGAGATTTAACTTCAGAATGTACAGACAGTGAATTGCATCATTTATTGCTTGACTCGACCATCAAAATATGGCAACTGTGTTAGTAAAGAATCTGATTTGAAACGCAAAGAATTGACAGTATTTGTGCTCCCCCAGGTGACAATCAGTTAATGAATGAAAAGACTGTTTTGTACAATTTTTTTATTGCCTTGATGCTTTTTGTGTTTAATATCAGTAGGGGTTACAAACAAATGTGTGTGAAAATAATAGTGGAGAACAACTTGCTGGCCTGCAGAAATACCTATCAATCCAGCTATGTATCTAGAAAAAATTAACTCCAAGTGGAAAGTGCTGCTGGAATTGAGCAGCTCCACTGGCCTAGTGATTACAGCAGCATGATGCCCCAGTGCTAGACATCACTATAGACTGACATACTGCAGACATCATAGCGATATGACTGAAAAATTCTTAAAGCTATGTTAAAAATCCTAATCACACACACACCAGCTTAAGCTGTTACACCTATCTTAAAATCTCAAAGAAATTAAATTTGTTGCACTGTAATGTGAAGTACTGTTTGTCTTGAAAAAAATGTGGTATTTAGGAGAATCAAATGTCACAAAAAGGGTGAGAAAAAACAAAGGTTTGACCAAGGTTTCTGGTTGGACCTCCTTAGTTTAACAAAGTCTGAAATTGTTCCAGTTTTCCTGGATTGCCAACTTTTCATTAAAGGGAAATTTTATGATGGTGATAATATGAAAAACTTTCCCCAACATTTCAAGAAGTAGCACATTCTTAATGCACTACTCAAAAATATGTTTAGAAAGCAAAATTGATCTTACCAAGAAGCACTTGAAGATTTTTTAGGCTTTAATGAATCATCCCCATTCATATGGACTGGACCGGGATGTGAATGCATTTTTTTTTTATTGTTACTGTGTTTAGTCTGTATTATATTTCTGTATTGCTTTCATTCTGTTTCAGTATTTTTATTGTTATTGTGTTTAGTATGTATTATATTTCTGAATTGCTTTCATTCTGTTTCAGTATTTTTGTTGTCACTGTTGGCAACAGCTAGGGCACTTTATTCCAGCTCAGATGATGTGATTGAACTGACTGAATCTAACTTTAATCGTGAAGTTATACAGTCTGATCAGCTGTGGCTGGTGGAGTTCTATGCACCATGGTAATGTAACAGAAATAAAATTTTCTTATCAATAATGCAACATCAAATATTAACCTATTAAATTTATCTGTATTTTCTGCTTTCATTCGACCCATTTTAAAAAGTGCCCCCCTCCCCTCGCAAGAAAATATTAATACATTTACTAGTTTAATAGAACCTTCATAAATGAATGGGTCAAGTTTTGTTTCATTTTAAGACTCCTTATAACAAGTTTCATGCAGTTTTTAGCCGTTTTTAATTGATTTCAGAGGACATCAACCATTTTCTTATGATTGACAACAAATTTGAAAGGGACAGTTATTAACCATATTTGCCTACCCATCTGTTGCTTTTCTTTCTAGTTATCATATCCTGGATTGCTTTACTTTAGGGAATTTTTCAAGCACTTTATATGTTTTTGTATGTAGTGTACTCTGTGGATCTGTTCCGGAGACATTTAAATTGTTCTGCATAAGTAGTTCACCATAACCTACATTTCATGCTTTATTGACTTGTATTTGGGCATATGGTTAGTGTATAATACAGCTTTGTATCTTGACATGTGGCTTTTTCTAGGGAGCCATTATATCGAGTACAAGATATCGTATAAAAAGTGCGTCAGTGAGCTGTATTTTTTCATTCATGTTTGGGGTTTGCTTTTGTCAGATTCTCAAGCAGTCATCCTAATAGGGTTATGCCCCTTTGTGGGGATACTTTGACGCATGAATGAAACCATCATTATTGCAAATACAGGTTAATGTAACCTATATTTTAAGCTTAAATCACTTTCTAAAAGTGTATTTGAAATCATTGTTTTGTGCATTCATGGTACATGTATCTATATGTTTATTGGTTATGGAGAGTGGCCATCCTTTCCCTAAATTCCCACTTAGAAAGAGCTCTGTTTATATTACCTTCTGATATTTGCTGATAGGTCATTACAAAATGCATAGATAATTGATGTTAAGCCTTTCTTGTTTTTCAGTTTAGAAAGTAATTACCTGGTATCTTAGGATTTTGTTAATTTGATCATCATAAAATTTTACTACTTGGTATCAGTCTCCAAGCATGCTGTTCTGTCTTCTGTGACAGTTCTTGCTACAAGGACCTTGTGAGCATTGTTTATTGCCTTTTTTAAAAATGAATTTGCATGAAGAGTTCAACATTTTTTCCATGGCTTCAAGAATTTATGTTAGCAAGCTAGCATTTTGCTACTTGCAGTTCTGATATTGCTAGAATTTTTTTTATGAACTTGAAGTTTCCTGTGATATTTTGAAGAATGTTTTAATTTTTATTTAAAAATGTGAAATTGGCAAACTCATGGATATTGAAAAGACTATAGAGTTTTGTACTTGAAAATATTGAAACCATCAGAATGCTGTTAGTACTGAAAAGGGTTCCTTTCTGCCAGTGAATGCTATTACATGAAAGCATTTTTAATATAATACCTCCTCCCCTTAAAAATTGAACTACACAGACATTTTAGTCAATTTTCATTGGGCTCAACAGCACTTGTAGCATTAATATGCAGAAAGCCGATTCAGATTTTATACCTGCTGGACTTTTAGATCAATCTCCACAATTAGCATTATTAAAATGACTTTAATTGACTTTCTGTTTCAAGTTGGGCCTTAATGAAAATGGAGCTGATCTGACATACAGTATGACCACCACAGTGGCCATCATGAAATCTTTTTACATTTATCCATCCTGAATGGAAAGATATATTTACATATTTTGTATAAAACCCAAACACTTGATACCTGGTTAGGATGAATGCCATGAAACTTTTTGTTATTGCTGTTTCTTCAGAATGTATGGTCATATCAGCATGGGGCTTTTAAAAAAAAAAGACTTTTATGAAGTCTGCATGGTTCTAAATGAAAATGGTGCCAATCTGATATACAATATGAAAAT
This sequence comes from Sinohyriopsis cumingii, assembly GCA_028554795.2. Classification (NCBI taxonomy): domain Eukaryota; kingdom Metazoa; phylum Mollusca; class Bivalvia; order Unionida; family Unionidae; genus Sinohyriopsis; species Sinohyriopsis cumingii. The sequence goes on from CM068837.1 coordinate 36,790,363, forward strand.
ATTTTATTGATAGGGAAATTCATATTGACATAGGATGTTCGCCAGTAGGCATCTTATGAGGTCTAATTGGTTGTAAATGAAAGTGGTGCTGACCTGATGGCCAATATGCCTGCCAATGATGGTTTCAGCACTCCACAGTTAAAAGGGTGAATTAGTCTTTTCTTTAATTTTTGGACGCTCGTTTCAGCCAGTAGAGAGTCAGTCCCATGAAGCGACTTGTGTTCTAAAAGTATTTTACCAACTGGGAAGGTTGTACAATGGCAGAGATAAAGTTGTTACTGTACCAATAAATATTTCCAAGTCTTATTAAAAGTTACTTTTCTTATGAATGAAAATACTGTGCAAAATTCCTGGAGAAAGTGACTAGTTGCTTTGTTTTGAGGTATATATGATCAGAGATCTCGGAAACGCCTAATTACACGTATTTGGATGCCAATTTTTGATCTGGGATGCAGAAAATCACTGAGGCGGGAGTACTCCATACGCATGTAATATGTGTGCGGCAAAATTCAAACACTTGCCAGTCCTGGTTCAGTCACCTGCTTTGTGGGAAAATGTGTTGATCAGTTAGCTGTGCTGATATTTACAATGACAGAATTCAGTGACTGAAAGACCCTTTGATGTACATAAATGTTGCCATTATAAGAGTACATAAAAAAGAACATGATGCAATAGCTGGGCGGCAAGTTTAAAGGCTTTGACTTTGATGATCAAACATACAAACGTGTTTTAAGATCAGAATCGGTGATCTGAATATATATTAACTGCCTTTTGTACGCTATTTCGTCATAAAATTAGTTTGAGACTGGAAATTAACCAGTAGGCCTGGAGGGAAAAAATGACTGACTTCGCTAAGTCTGGGATGTACCAGTCTATTAGATTGTCTGTTTTCGTAAATCATCAGGCAGATATTTTCAGACAAATATCCAAATCATTGAAAGCAAAGCCAATGCATTATTTTATTAAAGATTTAACTTTAAAATGAAAATTATGTAGGTCAGAAACGTATGGGACAGTGCTGTGTTGTGGAATTCGCGAAATGCGCTTTAAGGTCTAAGATGTTTTCGACTTGACATGTATTTGCAAAAATACGGCGGGGGGGGGGGAAACAACAGCAAATCATACTTTTTGACCATTGCCTAAAATTACTACAAGGACATAGACAAATAAATAAACCATAAATTTGCAATCCTGTCAATGGACTGTTGTAATGAAGTTATATTATAGTGAGTGATTACATTACGAAAACCTCTCCATCTAAAAATAGATGTACTCACATCTGTGTTGATTCTGTAGGAAAGAAGGGACTGCAACTTTTGATGGTGGGACTCCTATTTTACCAAAATGGGAGACCTGGACTCAGTTTTAAAATCCTAGCGATACCTCTGATGATACTTCAAGAACTGTAAAATTGATCATCATCATATATTTCGAAAAACACCTATTCCAGATTATCAGAGAAAAATTGTTTTCATCTATGCAGAAGAACAATTTAAGTTCACCTTTACTCTTACCTGAATATCTTGCCAACAATTGTTTTGTAATGTATGTATGCATGCATGTATATATGTATGTATGTGTGTGTATATATATATATATATATATATATATATATATATATATATATATATAGTGTGTGTGTGTGTGTATAGCCTTAGTGTAATTAATTAATTCTTAATTGTTTTTGATTTATTTACAGGTGTGGTCATTGTCAGAGTTTAGCCCCAGAATGGAAGAAAGCTGCCACTGCCTTGAAAGTAAAAGCTGTTTATTAGTTATCTCCCATTATATAAAAATGGGTTTAGCACCATTAGTCCATTGGACCATTTTTAGACGAATACAATTTTAAATTTTTACTACTTTGCTATGTTTGGTATTATTGCACAGAGATATTTGTAAATTCAATATGCATGCATCTTTTTGAAATAAACATTTGAATGTCTATTTTAATGTTAAGAATTTTCATGACATTGCTTAGTATAATAATGTCCATGAGGACATTGCCTTGAAATTACCTTGTGATGAAGTACACGATGAATATAACTTTTGGTGTGACGTAAGAAAATGGAACCCATTCATTTCATATAACAGAACCATTTTATTATAAAGGACATTTTAGTAAGGGAGTCACATGAAACTTTTGGTGACTTAAAACTGTACTTAATTAAATATTTTGAAAAAACAATCAGATATTGTAGTATATTAAAGAGTATGTTATGTAATTTTTATTTTTTTTATTTTCTACGTACAGGGTGTGGTGAAAGTCGCAGCTGTAGATGCCACTGCACATCAGAGTTTGGCCTCTCGTTATAGTGTACAGGGATATCCTACCATCAAGATATTTGGTGCCAACAAAAACAGCCCACAAGATTACCAAGGTACATGTTGCTCTATTTCTTGTGTGCTCCATGCATTTTGAAACAAAAGATATGAACATTTCATCAAGGTTTCTCCGTTCAATTTTGAAAGTTGCATCCATGACTCTTATTGAAAAAATGTGAGTCCCTGTCCTAAATGAATCACAGCCATTTTTTCCTTCTAGATATTCTAAACATTATGTGTATGTTACTGAGTGGTCATTAGATTGATAGCTGTGATTGTTGTTGTTGTTGTTGTGGGGTTTTACGCCATTTTTCAGCACATGATAAGCTATGCATGGCGGCCAGTATTAGTGGTGGAGGAAGAACCCGGGAAAACCCCAGGAAGAACCACCGATCCACGAAAAGAGTTGTGATTGTTATGTTGCAACTATAACAACACTCGGCTCTACCATGCCATTCTTTAATTTTGTTTGCTTCAAGAAGAGATTGATTCCAGGAAGTGACTGAGGTTTCTTTTCTGTACTAATTTATTTTGTTACGATATTTCCACCTCTTTTAAATACACTTGACTCCCCAGGGGCTCAAAATTAATGCTAATTTGCTCTGCCAAAGTAGTGATTTTACCGATGGACCACAATTATCCAACAGTTACTAATTTGTTGCTATCAAACAGTTATGAAATTGTCTTGTGTTGGATGTATCAAATAAAATTGAGTCAGCATTCCCCATTAATGATTAATTTCTGTTTGTTAAGTACCAACTGACATCTAGTACCCAAGACAGAGTAAATGCTCTTGGCACAAAATGGACAGGTGATAGACCACTCAAGTTGTTGTTGCAATGGGGTTTAACGCCATGTTATGTAACTGGTGGAGGAAGAACTTCGGAAGAACCAGTGATCCACTAGAAGCTACTGGCAAGCTTTCTTACATACTGACACTGGCCAAGCCTGAGACAAATTCGCTCTGACGGTGAGATGGCAGGAATCCATAATGGTGAGTGCTTTAGACAACTCTGGACCCTTCCACTCATCTAAATTAGTGCCAATTTTGTCATGTCATGGAGCATGCCAGTAGTATTGACCATGAGCACTGATTTCATTACTTCTGATAGGGTCTCTTGCTAGTATTGACGAATGGGAAAAAATCACATTTGTCGATTTGATGAATAATACAGAATTATAGGAAAGAATGTGCTTTAACATCTTTCATACTGATTGTGCTTTAATGTCTATATCATTGTTGATATGTTGGTACCACTATTTCCAAGGTGTATGGCTTCGTTACGGATCACTGCCATCTCACCTCTGTCTGCGGTGGTTCGAGTCTAAGATTCAGCCAATGTGGGCATGTGAGAAAGCCTGCCAGTAGCTTCTCGTGGGTCGGTGGTTCTTTCCGGGGTTTTCCGGGTTCTTCCTCCACCATTAATACTGGCCGCCATGTATAGCCTATCGTGCTGAAAAATGGCGTTAAACCCCACAACAACAACAACAAAATCCAAGGTGTATGGCTGCCACAGAAACAGCAGAAATTAAATGATTTTACGGAACTTGATTGCAAATAATGAAGTAAAGTAAGTATGAAAGTATCAGAAATGCTGTGAAAATGGTAAAAAAGGCTTGTGTGTAACCCAGGAGATGTTACAAAGCTGTGCATTTTTGGCACTGAGTATATGATGTGTACAAAAGTGCACTAGGCGTTTCATTCATTGATGGATGTTTTGGTTGGTGAAGGGGCATTCCCTGGAATCACATAATGCAAGCTTCTTTGACTTGGCTATTAAACAGTGCCATCAGTTGGTAATCTTGGACACAACTAGAGGGGGTGAGAGATATTTTAAAATTTTGCCAACTTGCCAATGTCATCATTTATGCAGGATGTCCAAATGCAATGGAAACTTCTGGCAGTCGTCAGAAGGGATTTTCAATATTCAAGTGGGCAGTGTTGATCAAAGAAAAGTAGATTGCTTATGTTTCTATTAAACATGTAGAATAAATAACTGATTATGACCCGAAAGCTGGAAACTTGATTTTTATAACATCAAAAAGTTATGTTGGAAAACCACTTAAAAAATGCAGAAACTCTCTTGAAAGACCATCTTTTCTGCCAAAAAATTATGGCCTCAAGACAAGTTGTCTCATAACAGGCCATACCACTATATAAACAATAAATCTGTTAATTGACAGAGCTCAAATCTGATAGCCCGATGCCTGGGGCTACTCTAATTTTTGTTTGGGCCCATCCTGTATTCATAGCGAATATTCATCCCTCAGGCTTGTCAAAAAGATAATTTTTCCAAAAAAACTTTGATCACATAGACGAAATGAATAAATAAATGTACTTTCAAGATGTTGATATACATGCCATAATCTAAATCTGATTACAACTGTTCTACATCAAATTGAGATGATTTTAATCAAATTGAAGCTTTGCTAAAAAATACGAATTTGTACTCCCAACTCTTCTGACACAGTAGTGTTTTGAGAAAACACAATTTTTAGTAATCTTACACAATAAATACCCCCTCCCACTCCCAACAGTCTATGCCCATTATGTGTAGTATGTATAAACGGTAATCTGTTATGATGAGAACTGATAAAAAACTATCCCTTGGGCAGTTTAAATAGCGGCAATTAAAGGAAAAGAGGTCAGATATAAAATTAAAGTTTCACATTAATTGGCTGACACTAGCTAGTGAGATGTGTTGAAGGTTGTAATGGGTGAACCCATTGTGCTAATTTTATAGGTAGGTTCAGGAAGTGGAACAACCCATTATAGGTACATAAAAGAGATGACAGAAAAAACTTTGTTGTGTGATATTAATTCGTCACAACAGTGTTCACAGGTAATTAAAATAGAACATGGCATCTGTGGATTGCATACAGTATTTTTTTTCTTTTCTTCTGAGGAATGAAAATTGACAGACATAATGTAATAATCGGGAGTTCTTTGCGTAAAATCAAGAGATATTATGAGATCAGGAAGTAGGTGTTGAAATACCCTCAGATTGGGAGGTTTTTCTCCTGGCTTGAGTTGACAGGTTTGAACTGTCCTGGCTTGTGGAATTTCAGTCATGGCTTGTGAGGTTATTCAAGACACCAGCCCAGGGCCTGTGCCTAAAAAAAATTTCTTTGAGCACTGGTTGAGAATATGGTCTTTCAAGACAGGTGGACTTCCATAGCAGTAGATTTTCAAGACGGGATCTACTGTAATAAGACGAGCATTATTTTGCAAATGCAAAGTGTTCCTTAAGTAAACACTGGGCTACTAGTGATCTAGTAGTCAAGTACTTATGTGGGAGATCATGGGTTAGAACCAAGGTCGAGTCATACCAAAATCTTGTAAAAATGGTACTAGCAGCTGCCTCGCTTGATGCTCAACATTAAGAGGTTAGTGTTAGGACTGGTCTGCCTGATGTGAGGATGATGTGGTAAGGTGGGACATGATGCCCTGTCTGTGGCAAGATGCCCCAGTGTTATACATCACTATTAACTTACACATTGCAGACATCATAGCAATATGACTGGAAAATTATTTAAAGCTACATTAAAATTCTAAATCACACAATTTATTACACCAACCATATTCTGAAGGTTAGGTCCAGACCCAGGACAGCTTGTAATCTAGCATTCTGAATATTGGAACAATGTGGGAGTCTTGATTAAACAAGTTTTAAATTTGAAAATGGAATTTAAATTTTAAGTTTACATTGGTTTCTTTGTAGATTAAATATTCACTTTAAGTTCCTTTCATCTTATTCATTACATTTGTTTTGTAGAAGACCTAACATGTATGATCTACATGTACTATTTATGTTTTGAACTCTCTAGAAATAATGGTATTTGTTAATCTCACTGTTGGCCTGCGTTAGATACTGCTTGCAATGTCAGTTTCTTTGTGATCGGTATTTATTGGTACACAATGGGTACTGATAATTACAGTACTTCCATGATAAACTTAACAGACATTTCTGCTGCTGAAGATAAAATGGGAACTGATGCATTTTAATTTTTGACCCAGATACCCAGTATTTTATCAGTTTTTCATTATTACACTTAAGCCAATCATAGTCATCTCTTTTTCTTTGTGTTGGAAATGATCCCAAATTTTAGTCCTTGACAATAATGACACAGTTGAATTAAAAGCAAAAAAAACCTGAGGTTTACTTTTCTGCTTGTAGGAAGCAACATTCCTAGCTGTAGTATAAATTGCACTGTAGTAAACACAAACAACCTCACAATGTAACAAACCACTCATATTTTATTTGATATCATGATGCATTTTATCTCTGCAATATGTCAATGCTGAATACTATATATGCCATATTTTCAAAGTTTAAACAAAATTATTTCCATATTTTCTCATAAGCACAGGGTTTAAAAACTTTGAACATGATTAATGAACTTAATATGTCAGATAATAGAGACAAAATTTCATGGTCTATCCATTTAATATGATGCTTTCACTTGCTTAACTTTAGGTCCTCGCCAGGCTTCAGGTATTGTTGATAGTGCATTATCCAGTCTGGGTGGTATGGTCAGGCAGAGACTGTCAGGCAAGAAGAGTGAAGGAGGCAAAAGTGGTGGTGGTGGTGGCAGCAGTGGAGGAGGACATAAGGTAGTTAATTTTGCCTATTTATTCTCATTCTGTGCCTAAAATATTTGAAACAGACTTGTTTGTCCATGGCATGATCGGAAAAGATATCAACAGGGCTGCCACTTGCATAAATTTAATCAGGATCTTCCAAAGTTTCAATTTTTCCCCCCACCTTTCCAGTTTTTTCCCCAAATCCTGAATTTTCAAAATGAAAAGAAAATATAGCTAAATGGGATAGGGAAATAAAACAGAATCGATAAAGAGAGACACAAGTGAGTCAGAAGCAGAAATAACTATATTTGGAGTCAGTTGGCACTGTATGACTTGTGATCAGTTTTTTTTTGTCTGTAACCTCATAGTTGGCATTGACATATGATATAGTATGCATTTGATATGGTTTTTATAACTATTTGATTGCACCTACTCAAAGAGAGCCAAAGTAATGCATGAATTCCACAAGGAACTAAAACTTTATCATAAAGTTAACACATTAACCCCTGGCGACGACTTTACGGGGCAGGAGGTAGTAACCTACTGCCGAGCACTGTTGCATCATGGTCATGCATGATACACTTTTGTGGGTGGTATTATAGAAAGGTGGACAGATGTAGCTCTACAATGATACCAAATAATCTGGAATATCTAGTTGGACTATAAAATACAGATAGAAAAACCTCATTTTTTGGACCTGACTTTTTTTCTACCCAAAATTCGTATGTGGTCGGAATCAGATTTTGTGTCCGGATTTTAGACTTTTTGGTCTCAGATCTAAGGCAAACCAGTATGAACTGCAGACAGATAGATGAGCCTTTGCAAAAAGTAGGATATGATGGGCATTTGGAATAAAGAGTGGCCTCCATACAAAAATAATGGCTCTGTTTAGCACAGAAAAGAAAAGAAAAAAGAAGTCCAACTTTAACCCTTCTGCTCATGCGCCAGTCAAATAGCCAACGAAAAATGATGTTTCTAAACAACTAGGCAGTATGTTATTGAAAGATGGCTGGGGATTTGCAGTTTTCGAGTCTGTTAAGAAATAGCTTTCAAAATGTGTTTCCTACTCACTTTTCAGGCAAAAATGACAAAAAGCTCCAGGGGTTAATGTGTTAATGAATATCATGCCAGATGCAGTGTTTGTGATGTAGATATAAAAATTTCATGTGGCGGTCAAACTGGTCTTAAAAGGCACATAAAGGCATGTAAATATATGGTCACAAACACTCGTACTGTTTTTATTCTTCCAGATCATTTTTCCTTTGGTATCATGATTTTCAGTGTACATCTGGTGGAAACCCTATATTAGTATCTAATTTAATGCATTTGTTGTAAAACAAATAGTATTATTTGCTTATAACTGTTTTCTGGTTGAAGTTGTTAGGTTTCAATTATATATAAAGGAGTTTCTTCTAGAAGTTTAATTTATGACTTACTCATAGTGAAGGTACACTGAGAGATTTAGTGATTGTTGTTGAAGTTTTAGCTCAAAAAGTTAAAATCAATTTCAGCAGTGTTCTGTATTGTGATATATCTTGCTTGAATTTGTTAAAGTTGAGCTTGACTCAGATTTTATCACACATACAGACACACACACAGAGATATTTAGACCTAACATGATGCCCGGTTGTAAGGACTTGGGTTATTTTGATACTTTCAGGCCATGAGCTGCTTTTAACTAATTGTTTTACTATTTTTTCAGCAGGGAAATCAAGAAGATGTAATAGAGCTGACGGATCACAACTTCCAAGACTTGGTTTTGGACAGCGAGGACTTGTGGATGGTAGAATTCTTTGCTCCTTGGTGTGGCCATTGTAAAAACCTTGCTCCACACTGGGCATCTGCAGCCACAGAAATGAAGGGAAAAGTAAAGTTTGGAGCCTATGATGCCACAGTTTACAAAGAATATGCTGGTCGATATGGAGTAAGTGCCAGATAAGTGTAAAATGGTGTAAATGTTTTTTTTATTGTGAAAAGTGATGTTTTTTGGGGGACAAAATGTTAATGTGTGATATTAAGATAAAATTAAATGAAATTTATTGTTCTAATTGTACAAGTGATGGTTGTAAATGTATTAGGTACAATTTTAATATGATAATTATATGGTATATGTTTCACAATAGTTCATTTACTCTTAATCTTAAGATAATAGGATATAGAATGGTTACCTTGATATAACTACATCTTCGAGCAATCAAAGTGCTATTTTTTTGTTTTGGCACCTCATGTATACATGGTTTAAGCTATGCTTTTTAGACAAATAGGAGACAACATGGCTGGTCCTTGTAATCATTAAAGATCATGCCTTCATATATTTAAAGCAGTATGTAGCAGGTGAGAATAAAAAATACTTGCACTGTTTCATTCATTTTTATTGTGTACAAAATCTGTACAGTCGAGATGGTTGGGAACAACTCATCACATTTGATTTTAATGTCTTGAATATGATCAGCATCATAAAAAGTCTGTATTTTAATATGATGCTCGTAACAATTTGTGATGTTGTTAGAAAACATGGTTTTATACTCAATTCATAAGTTGCCACTGACATTTTTCAGGTTCAAGGATTTCCAACCATCAAGATGTTCCCAACTGGTAAAAAAAGTGGAGATGCAGTGGATTATGACGGAGGACGTACCTCATCAGACATCATAAACTGGGTCACAGAAAAACTTTCTGAAAATGTTCCACCTCCAGAACTTTATCAGGTAATGGAAGTTTAAATCACTGCTTTTCGATTAGGGCTTCAGTATGTTTTTGTATACAGGATATTATTTTTGTGTATTTTGTCTAGTTAGTGGGGCTTCTTTATAAGTATATATAACTGGGATTTCACTGTAGCAGGCATCATCCAGTGAGTAAACAGAACAAATAAAAGGTACCACAGTGTTTTGATATGTATAATTTTGGTTCAGATATTTGTTAACATTTCTAATCTTTGTGTTTGCTTAATTTCATGACTTTGGAAAACTCCAGATATTTCATCTTTCTGTTGAAATTTTTATGCGCTTAGTTACCATAATTTATGGAGGAAGCAAGCTGAATGCTGCCCCTATCAGTACATCCAATTGCATCTCGTCCAATCCATCACAAATTTGGTTCTGTAATAAAAATTATTAAGGGACTTCATAATTGAAAACCAGATTTAGTATGATGCTAAATCAGATTTGATTTTCACTATCTTCCCTCTATGATGCAGAGCTTTGCGCTTCAGTTTTGTTTTGGTCCATTACTTTTGAAGAACCCAATGGGTTGAAATAAAATTTGGCATTAAGTTTCGCAAAGTTTGATTTGCTGTTTTCTGGCAAGATTTTACAAAGTTATGGGGCCCTGTCTAATTTGTAACGTTGCTTTTTATTTCCATGAAAGACCGAAGTTGTTTTTACTGTATTCTTAAAAAAGTAATCAAAATTTATTTTCTCTTTGGTTTAGAACTTTTTCCGTTTCATTTCATCATGTTGGCAGGGTTGTTGATTGCTAATAATAACAGATAAATGATGTGGAACAATTTCCATGTTGGTTCCAGATAGTAAAACATTTCTATTCATGTTGTGATTCAGATACCCTGCAAATTATTTGTATTGCCTATAATTCTAAAAACTTCTTGACAAAAGGAAGATTGTTAAAATCTTTTCTCAACATGGAAGAAATAGTACTATCATGTCATAATCAGGAAATGTGTACATTACACCAGTCAAGAGTTACATTCACAGATGTATTATAATTTTTGACATTCAGCCAGTGATTGAGTTGCAAACACAGATGCGCTGTTATTTCTTTTGACAGATTGTGGATCAGGATACCCTGAATAAAAATTGTGAGGACAAACAGCTGTGTATAATTGCCGTGCTACCTCATATTTTGGACTGCCAGTCTGAATGTCGTAACAAATACCTCCAGATTATGAAAGATATGGGAGAAAAATACAAGAAAAAGATGTGGGGGTCAGTACTTTTGTCTCTGGTAGATGTATTGAAAAAGGGGTCTGTGCTAGGTTGAGATATTGATGTGTGGTGTCTTTACTTTTGTCTTTGATTGATGTGAGGGTCACTACTTTGTATCTGGTAGATGTATGAAATGTGTTTTTTTATATAAGTATTTTGACTTTGGAAGATATACTGATGTGGGTGTCAGTACTCTTTCTCTGGTAGCTGTATCAATGTATGTATTGCTGTGTAGGTAAGTACTTTGTTAGATATATTGATGTGGGGGTCATTGCTTTGACACAGGTAGATATATTTGGTCAGTACCTTTTATTTCTGATAAATGTATTTTGTTGGTGAATGTAATATTGTTGGGTCAGTACACTGGTAAATGTATCGCCGGGACCAATTCTCTGGTAAATGTATTATTGTGGGGGGCACTACTTTTGATAAGGTGTCAGTACTCTGGTAAGTGAGTTATTGTAGTGTCAGTACTCTGGTAAATGTATTTTTATAGAGGACAGTACTCTGGTAAATGTATTGTTGTGGGGGGTGCAGTAACTTTATATAAATGTATTATTGTGGGGGTCAGTACTTTTCATAAATGTATTATAGTAGGGCTCAATACTTTGGTAAAAACCACTCCGGAGGCTTATGTGGTTAGAGCTTCTGCCTCCAGTGCGGGATGTCGTGGGTTTAACCCCAGTCAGGTCATACCAAATATGGTACTAGAAGCTGCCTTACTTGGTGCTCAGCATTAAGAGCTTAGTGTTTGGACTGGTCGGCCTGGTGTCAGGATAATGTGACTGGGTGGGATATGATGCTACATGTCTGTGGCATGATGTCCCAGTGCTAGACATGTCTTTAAACCACCACACTGCAGATATTTCAGTTATATGATTCAGATTGTTAAAGCTGTTAAAAATCCCAGAACACTAAATGCGTTAATATGGGAGTCATTAGTTTGGCATATTTAGAATAAAGTAGCTGAAATAAAATAAATGAATACAAGTGCTTATTTTATATTTGTCCAGAACAAAAAGGTAAATTAGTCATACAGGAGTTTTCCAAAAACATCAGTATGTTGAACAAGTATTAGAAAATATTGTACATGAGATTTTGGAAAGTTATTTTATGAAAAAAATATTGGGTAAAATTTGTCCAGAGTTTTTAGGAAACAAAAAGCTATTTTTAAAAAGTGTTTGAAAAAAAATTCCTATGTATGATGTCAGTGAAAGTTATTATTTTAAATGTCTTCCTTCTGACTTGTGTATGTATGTGTGTGTGTGTGTGTGTGTGTGTGTGCATATAGGGATTATGGCACATGTTCTGGCTATGTGATGAAGAGTAAAGTTCTAAAAGCTTAAATATAAAAAACAGCAAAAACATCTCTAAGAAAATAAATTGTTCCATATAAACATAAATATTCAATTCTAACAGGTAAAAGTTAAGTATCTTATTTTCATTAAAATAATGTATTTCTAACTGAATTGTTGTGGACTTGACTTTCTTCTTGATATGCTAGTATTTTGGGGGGAAGGAATTCGTGAAAGTTCATTTGGTAGAGCATTTGACCTGTAACCCAGGGGCTGTGTGTTTGATACCTTCTGGGCGGATCAGATTGGATGCCATGATGTGTCCTGTTGAGGGACATCCAAGTTTCCATTTCCACAGTTTGATATAGCCTGTAGTACATTTAATGTGCCATTTTAAAAAAGCATCTAAAATAATCCCAACTGTTTCAATGATGATTGTATTAGACCACAAATTTAAGACCCAGCCAATAGGTGGCTTCCAAAAAAAGGTAAAAGACACTAAAGGTACAGGCAAAAATTTAAGTACCTGTGACAAAATTGGATGAGCAAAACCATAAAACATAGTACCACACAAAAGAAAGTGAATCCTCAGTGATGGAAACCTTTGCACTAAGCAAATTTGTCAGGGATATAACTTATTGTCAACAGGGTCCAGCTTTTGATTTTAAAAACAAATAATTTTTTGTAATTCGAGTGTTTTTGTCTCAAATAAAATAGTTTGGATTAACAGACCTGCCAACTCTTATGATTTTGCTGTAAGTCTTCCGAAAATTACTCTTAAAATACATACTTATGGCATACAAGCAAAAAAAAAAAGATCATTGCCAAAAAATCCAGACAATTCGATCATCTGTGTTTGATTTGGATATGGGTTTCATATTAGAATTAGTGTAACCAGACTAACTTCACAGCAGTTCATCACATGCTTTAAACTGCACCAGTTTTGTTCATGCGAAGCATCTGCATGATCAAACTTGATAATAGTATATTTTTTTTAAACGAATGTTTAAGACGAAAGGGGAAATAAGCCTTTTGAAACATGTTAATAATCAACACAGAAGGAAGAAAAGGAATTTCAGAGTCTTGTGAATACAATTTGGAAGGGATACAATTGTATTGGACATGTGCCAATTTTAGTATGACTCGTGGCGGGAGATTTGATTACCTTAAGATGTTACGGTTATTATTAATATTAGTAACATTAATGTTCAGTTTTGTTGTATAGAAATCACTGATTCTTTAGTGCAAGTACAAATTGCAAAACTGTAAGCTTCAGAAACTCTGATCTGCTGTTGCATATATGCAGATTATAATCTGTGTTTGTTATACTGATTATGCCAAGCTGCATAGGCCCAGATCTGGTGCATTATGTGATAGTTGATCAGGGCCTGTGCATTGGGGTAGACCTTTAAGCAAGTTTTCAAGGTAAATACCAATCATCAAATTAAGAGGCTGAATAAATGGAAAGATGCATAAAAGAAAGTAAAACAGAAAAATCAAAGCCAGGAAACAGATGTTTAGTAATGATTTTTTTTTTATAGAAAACTAAAAGCATGAAAGGATTTAGTGTTTGCAAAACAGATTAGATACGCATCTTTTGCATGATGTTTTAATGATGCGATATTTCTCATGCTGATAATTATTTGTGCTGTCCTTGTTTACAGATGGTTGTGGGCAGAAGCAGGAGCACAGCCAGCTTTAGAAGATGGTGTTGGAGTTGGAGGATTCGGTTATCCTGTAGGTTACCATGGTGATGTTAGATCTTGTGACCAACTTTTAATGTTGATTATGACATTTTAGAACAGTTACTTTTCACATGGTTATTGTTTGTCAGTGAAAGCATGGTGAGACATTTTTGTCAATGACCAAAAGTTTGGTCAGTGTTGAGACGCTGATTTCATTCTTGTTCTAGTGACAGAGACAGCAATGTCTTTAAGATTCTGGGATGAAACACAATTATGGGTTTACTGTCAATGACATAAACATCAGTGCCTTAAGATTCTTTGAGACACTGGTATCATGTTTCTGGCAATGACTTACTGCATTGTCCATGTTAAGATTTATGAGGAGATATTGGTGTCTTTCTTCTGGACATGTTAGGGACAGTGGCTTTAGTGTTAAGAGTTTTGATGAGACATGGGTATCATTCTTCTGGCAGTTGGGACAGCAGTGTCAGTTTCAACGTTTATGTTGAGACATTGCTGTCCTTCTGGCGTCAGTAGGGACAGTAGCATCTGTGTTAAGATTTATGATTAGACACAGGTGTCATTCTTCTGGCAGCAACAGAGACAGCAGTGTCAGTTTTAAGATTCTCGGGTGATAATATAGTATAATTCTTCTGATGGTGACAACCAAGACAGTTTCAAGAGGTCAAGTTGGTTGTGGGTACATTATATCAAAGAGTGTGGGTGTGTGTGTGTGTGGGGGGGGCAAGACACCATGATCTGCAGAACTTGTGTGCTTTATGTTTGATTGGTTGATGGCTGTGTAATGACACGTCATCACTTGAAAAGCTTGGTGCCAAGGTAACAAAAGTGATGTTCCATGCCATGCTGGCAGACAAGTCATGACAGCTGACATGGGTTTGTCTAGGCAAGATTTTATACTGCAACTCTCTGGTAAGTTTGGCATGCTAGCCACTAAGCCATTGCTGATTCATATGTCTAATCTATCGAGTTGGTAAAGGGCATTAATTCATGTTGCAGTTATGCAATGCCAGATATTGGAGTTAGATCATTTAAAAGTTTATACAAGTTCCGCTTCATTACATCTTGACCATTTGTTCTTCCTAGGTTCATTTTGGAAATGGTTTCATAGCAACTGAACGCAGTAAAAATACTTGTTACATTGATTTACGTTACTCAAAAATTCTTGTTTTGCATTTAAGTTATGACCACATAGTTTCCTTGCACTGTGTAAAAATACTGTTGTACCTAGTATTATTGGGTTTTGTGAAGTTATGCAGCTTGATGATTACTACACTGATATTGCTAAAATAGGTCACAGTAACTCACTTCATGCTTTATGGTTAAATGTTTTAAGTTCATTTCCTGGTCACTGCTCATGCTAGAGATGTTAAACTAGATGATTACATGCATCACAAATATAACACCAACCTACAGTTCACATTTTACTTGCCTAGGTTAAGCTCAATATATTTGCACCCTGTACATATATACTGTACATATATACCATTATGCACATCATGATTTTGTGAAAAGATGCATACAAATGAATATTAAACAGTTTCAAAAGTAGGACACTGATTTGTTTCATACTTCATTGCTTTTAGTTCAATTTAAACTCTGTTCATGCTCTAATACTTGAGCTTGACATTTTGCATGCAATGACCTACTTTTCACATTTTACTGGCATAGTTAGGCTTTGCATTTAGCTCAGACAATAGGTTTTTGAATGCTTTGTTTTAATCTTATCTAGAACCATGACACTTTGATGGAATGTATCTTGAGAGGCAGTGCACCTTATAGAATTAGGTCATTCCATTTAATATTTTATGCTTGACTAACTTAGGTTAAATTATGTTTGATATTCGTTGATCAGGCACTTTGATGTCTGAGTCGTGAATTAATCTGTTGGAACCATACCCTTGAGAAAACCTCAGTGCCCAGTATTTTCATTTTTTGTTTTCCATCCTAGAATTATCCAACTTGAATATGCATCCTATTAAGTATTAAACACTTATTGCAAAAAGAGGCCTTTGTGACCTTTATTTTCTGTTGCATTGACTTGGTTAAAATGTGGCATTAATTTATTTGGTGCTGGTCATGCTAGAATCGTATAGGTATTGGATGCATCTCTTAATGCCACACTCATACTCCAAAGAAGGTCACTGATCTATATTTTATGCTTGGCTAACTTTTGTGCTTCACTAAAATAAGTATATATTTAGATCATGACCTTACATTTTAAAATATGATTTATATTTGACAAAATTCACTTCTAAGTAAGAAGACGCATGTTCCTTGAACTGAAAACTTGCCATATTATTGTACATTGTATATTGTGATCAGTTATTCCCAACATGTTAACCCTGTATTTTACATGTGAATGAATATTGATGACAAAAGTTTAGTGGCTAGTCAAGGTAATTTCAAATAAATGCATGATAATCTTGACTCACACTGGACTGTTTTGACCTTTTTCGCTGCAAGCATAGTGTATGCAAATTATTTTTACAAAAACTCCAAGTTTCAATCATCACTTGAACATTCTTGCACAGTAATCAATAGAAACATCAGTTGTATCATATTAACGAGCTGTGGTGGAAGTGGTGTCCTGCAAATAGACTGTTTCATACTGGTCAACCTAGTTACATGTACGGCTTAATTAGTCTATTTCTCATTAGTTTTTATAGGTAAATCAATTCTAGATAAAAGTTGAATAGACAGTTCATTACTTTTTGGTCTGAGTTGAATAGACTATTCATTACTTTTTGGTCTTAGTTGAATAGATTATTCATTACTTTTGGTCAGAGTTGAATAGATTATTCATTAATTTTTGGTCAGAGTTGAATAGATTATTCATTACTTTTTGGTCACAGTTGAATAGATTATTAATTACTTTCGGTCAGAGTTGAATAGATTATTCATTACTTTTTGGTCACAGTTGAATAGATTATTCATTACTTTTTGGTCACAGTTGAATAGATTATTAATTACTTTCGGTCAGAGTTGAATAGATTATTCATTACTTTTTGGTCACAGTTGAATAGATTATTCATTACTTTTTGGTCTGAGTTGAATAGACTATTCATTACTTTTTGGTCAGAGTTGATTAATCTTATGGACATTCTGAACTTTTGTTTTACTGTTTACATTTGTGTCTTTGCATGAGCTATCTGCAGTACATAATTCAGATGCAGGGTATTGCCATTACCATAACAATTTCAACCAAAATGTGTTTAAATGACATTATATGTTTAAACGGAATTTTGTAGTGTAAACAAAAAATATTGTGCTGTCTTAGGGTAAGGAAATTTTTAATGGGCATTTTGCCAGTTTGAAAGTTGCAGTATTCATGATGTGTCATTTTTACTTCTACCCTCATTTTGTTTCAGAAATTTGAGAAAAAGAATCCATCATTATGTTTCGGTGTAGGAGAGAAATCTTCCACCCACAGGATCAAGCTTTTACATCAGACACTTGCTCAGCTTTGTCTGATGCAAAATTCTGATCTCAGATGGACTTTTTTTAACCTACACTAATGGATATGATGAATTTTATTAATACTTTTAAGAAGCAGATTTTTTTCTCAATGATTTGGAGGACATTTTTTTAATAACTTACTACTGGTATAAAGCTCTTATTTATAGAAAATAATGTTCTTTTATTTGTTTTTAGGCCCTGTCAGAATTGCTAACATTTCATTGGTTATTATCACTTTAGTCTGAATGGTGTTTAGTGTTTACAATGATTTATTAAAGACAAAGTTGTGTAGAGGTGGGCTATGTTATTAATAACATTCTGGTTTCCTGAGAACTATTGTTAAAAAAACCCCACAACAACAATGGTTTTTGCAGTATTACTGCAGAACCATCTTTATTACATTAAGAAATGTTTTTCATGAGGAGTGGCATACCATTTAAAGGTAACAAAAAATGGTAGATTTGTTAAAAAATCATATTTCCTTTTTCATTTCAGGCAATGGTGGCAATTAATTCAAGAAAAATGATGTATTCCACATTGCTGGGGCCATTCAGTGATAAAGGAATCAATGAGTTCTTAAGGTACCCAAATAAATTCTTTAAAAAAATTATCGATTGAAAACAAATTTCATATGGCACAATGTATATTTCTGTAAATGAGTTGTTACAGTTATGAAGTTTGTTTTTGTATAAATTTTATCAGTGTAAAATTAAATCCATATTAAACAGCATGTTTCAACTTGTAATTTGGTCTTTGTTGACATTTCTGATCTAATGGCACTTAATTCAATCAAAACTGTCCAGGAACAGTCACCAAAGTGAAAATCATCTATCTTTTTGGGTTTTGCATATAGACTATTTTACCCAACAAAGTTACTCTTATAGTCGTTTAAGTTGGTATATAGATACTACACCTTTTGTGGTTAGGTCATTTCTCAGGCGCTATCTCTTATAGTCGAAGTACTTTTGTGGTTAGGTCATTTCTCAGGCACTCTTTTCTGTGGTCTTATTGCTTCATCAGAACTTCACACATTGAAAATTAAGACCCTGACATACATTCTAGGTTTCTATGATTTGTGCCTACCTTTGCATGTAATCCAAGTTTTTATAGGTTAGGGCTCGCATTTATTTCATTTTCTTTGATATTGCTTGTATTGGCACAATAGTTGGTACTTATGTCACATGGAGAGCTACACATTGAAGTTAATTTTTTTAGTGCAAGTTAGATTCCATATTACATACTTTGCACTTGGCTGATTACCTTGTGTGCCATTTATTGTGGTCCAAT
Source organism: Sinohyriopsis cumingii (assembly GCA_028554795.2). Taxonomy (NCBI): domain Eukaryota; kingdom Metazoa; phylum Mollusca; class Bivalvia; order Unionida; family Unionidae; genus Sinohyriopsis; species Sinohyriopsis cumingii. The sequence goes on from CM068837.1 coordinate 36,808,961, forward strand.
TGATATGCAGGTAACTTTTGGCATCTGAAAGGTCTCGGGGGGCCTACATTCCATGTTTCAGTGAGTTTTGCTTACCTTTGCATTGAACTGTTTCTCTGTTTTAAGGTTGTGGTTTAGGGCATTTTCTTAGACATTGTGAAGACCGCTCTGGTTGCCTAGTGGTGGGAGTTTCAGCCTTAGATGCGGGAGGTCATGGGTTCATACCCTGGCTTTTTTTTAAAGCTACATTAAAATTCCAGATCATTCACTCACTCAATGATTCACTTGGACACTAATGAACTTTATAATCATTTAAGTTGGTATTGAGATGTGTCAGTACATGGTTTAGAAGAAGCAAGTCCAGTGATAGTAATCTTGCACTGTAAGATGTCCATCTAGATACTTATGAGATGGGGATCTGACATTGTACTTCCAGCACAAATTGTATTGTGTACCTTGTTTTTATGGGCATAATTTGTCCTGCCTGTTAGGTTGCATAAAGACTCATCATGGTTTTAATATAATATATGATATAAGTGTTGTATAAAAGAATATTTCTCAGATTCATTCATTTAGCTGTATGGATTTTAACATGTGTATTATGTACCAGAAGAGTGGGTAACAAGAAGAAAAAAAATGTTTTAAGTTATGACATCAGGATTAAGTGTAAACAAAATATGGACACCTTAAGTTTAGTTCCCACTTGCAAGACTCCCCCTCTCCCTCAAGACACAATTGAAATCTATCTAGCCTATTTCTGTATTTCAGGGACCTCTCCTATGGAAGAGGATCCACTGCTCCAGTAAAGGGAGCAAAGCTACCAAAAATAGAAACAACAGGACCTTGGGATGGGAAAGATGGACAGGTATGTGGTTTTTCTGGCAGCTGGAAGATTAACTAGAGAATGCAATGCCCAAATATTCAGTTATGATTTTCAACCATGAATTAAAAACAACTAAGGTTTTCAATTGAAAATCTCATTTTGACACCAGTGATTGTAATGGATACCAGTGCTTCACAAATCAAAGTCTTAATCAAAACACTGTTTTGATTATGTCACCCACATATATTGGTTGTATATCAGTTATTATGTTTATTTTTTTTAAAAGGCAATCTGCTTGGATCGTTGATATACTGCCATATACCCTTGCAACGGCAAATAATGCACTGCCAGATCTTTGTTGTCTGCAAAGAATAAGTAGAACAAGCATAGCTGCCGATCTGCCTGTGCACTATGTGATGGCAGATCATAGTCTAGGTTGTTTGCAGTTGGATTTGACTTGTAAGCAAGTATAAACGGTAGTATTCTATTGAAGGTAATACAGTATTACCCTTGTCTGTCTTTCACACTACATTATTAATGTCATGAATGTGTTTACACTAATCTGTGGAGGGCAATACCTATCCATGTATGTCACATAATGTTGTGATTGTGATGACACTATTCTGTGGAGGGGCCCGAGTGGCCGAGTGGTCTAAAGCGCTGTCCGTTAAGGATCACAGCCATCTCACCTCTGTCTGCATGGGTTTGAGTCTCGGATTCAGCCAATGTGGGTATGTGAGAAAGCTTGCCAGTAGCTTCTCGTGGGTCGGTGGTTCTCTCCGGGGTTTTCCCGGGTTCTTCCTCCACCATTAATACTGGCCGCCATGTATAGCCTATCGTGTGCTGAAAATTGGCGATAAACCCTACAACAACAACAACAACAACTATTCTGTGGAGGGGAATACCTATCTGTGTTTGTCACATAATGAAAGTGTTCACACAGTTCTTTCATTGTGAATACAACCACTCTGGTGGCCTAGTGGTTAGACCATCTGCCTCAGATGCTAGAGGTCGTGGGTTCAAACCTCAGCCGAGTTATACCCGAGACTTATAAAAATGGTACTTATGGCTGCCTTGTAGGGTACTTAGCATTAAGAGGTTAGTTTTAGGACTGGTTGGCCTGGTGTTAAGCTAATGTGACTGGGTGGGACATCATGCTATATGTCTGTGGCATGATGCCCCATCATTTTAAACATCACATTGCAGACATTGTAGTGAAAGGACTGCAAAATTATTAAAACTACATAAAAAATCCAAGTCACACACCCACCCAATGGAAATACAGTTGTACCTTTGCAGGACTGATCAGATTATTTTATCCACTTGTTCAGAACATTTTGTCCTACCGATCTTTTCACTTGTCTCAAAATGTCCATAACTAGCCTGCATTTGACAAGATGTATGCATTTTACTCCATAAAAGAATTTTGTATAACATTTGTTTTCTCAAAGAGTTTAAATGTTCAGTTTCTGAATTTCAAAATATCTTGTATACACTACATCTTTCTCTGATACAGTAGCAATCAGTAATTGCATTAGCAAAATTGTAAAGAAATTTACTGGAATTCAGACTTGTCTAACTTCTTAAGAAATGATAAAATGAGAACAAAAGTTTCATGACACGAGTCATTTGTAATTGACACCGTTCTTCCAGAGTGCATACAGCATTTCCTTATCAGACAGTGGTTTTCCATACCTGGGTATGGCGCTAGCTGCGATGTAGAGAACTTTCTTTTTCTTTCTTTAATTCATTAATATTGTAAAATGTCCTGTAGTCAGTAACTTTTAACTTTGGGGATTTTCTGCACTTGCTGTCCAGTGTCCTGTATATACTGGCCAGTGTCCTGGTGTCCTGTATATACTGGACTGCACAGGCTTTATCAGGTCAAGAGATGTAATGAGACTTGATTGGTTCAATCATGAATTTGTCATTTACATTGACAAACACCAGTTGGATTAATAACCTGTGCCAGTTTGGTATATTATTTTCAATAAACAGAGTGATTCAAGTCTAGGATAATAATTTAGTGTGATTGAAAATTTCTTTGTTTCATTGATGTCATATTTGACATGTTTTGCCACCACATAGCCTAGGTAATGTTTCTTGGAGAAGTAGTTACTCTGACTTAGTAACAGTATTGTTTATCCCACCACTTTCACATGAAAATTTATTTTCCAAATATTTCCTTAAACCTTTCTCGCAAAAATAAGTAAACTAATTTTATCCAAATAGTGAAGATGATTTACAGCATCATTTTGACAAAAATGGTTTTCATTGCTTCCATTGATTGAATTTAATCTGTACCACATTATATTGAAAACTACCAACTTGTCTATATTTAGAATAGCATATATCAGACTAGCAGGTTTTATCAAAACTTTTTTTAAGACCATATTGTTGTATGTTGGTATAATTTTTATCAAGGGATCCAACATAGTACCATGTTATATCCAGAATTGTTAAAATGAAGTGCATTATAATGAGGTAGCTGTATTTGACAGATTTATTGTAATGTTTGACTTAGAAATTTGACCTCGCATAATTGCACTGATGTTTAAAATGCACCCTATTTGCAGGGGCAATTGTTGTTAACTAGATAGACTTCAATGACATTTTTATTTGATAAAATATTTCACATTCTTATTGCTTTCTATTTTGCAGCTTCCAGTTGATGAAGACATAGATCTGAGTGATGTGGATTTAGATGATTTGAAAGATGAATTGTGATCAGCATCTATGTACTATTGAATTATCATTTTAGTGACATGTGAATATGTTTAGTAATCATGGTGTACATGAGTTGATGTCTACATTGTATACATGTATATGAATGGGATCTAATATGAAACCTTGAAATTTTATCAGTCTTGAAATTGTGTGGAAGGAAGTGTTAGTGAAAGTATGCAAGTAATGGCATTAGTGATGTTTTCTTTGGGAAAAAAATTTTAAGCAAAATTTAATATCTGTGCTAGTCAAGAAAGACAATATTTCACTTGCATCACTTAACAAGGAAACCAGCATTCATGTTGCTGTTAGGGACCAACATTTAATTTCAGGGGAGGGCATCCAGGGGTTTTCTTGTAAGCAGAGATTTTTTCTTTTCTTTTTGACTCATGATAATTGATCTATTCGAACTAATATTATGGATATAATAATAATAATAATAATTACTTTTTATACAACTCGGAGCAAAATTATTTTGTCCAAGTCTTTTGAGTCGGGATTTGTTTTCTACAAAATCCATGCCACCTGCTCCCCGTATTATTAAATGTTTGGTCCCTTATAAGTTATTGGTGACATAAATGTATTATCATTTCATTTTTGAAAAAGTACAAAACGTGATAAAACAGTTAGGAAGATTTCTCTCCAAAGATATTTGCTCAGTCAAAAATGACGTTTTGATTTATTTAGCGTTATTGTATATGCAGTCATGTACTAAACTTTAGTGTGTTCTGACTCGAGTTTGAAAATCAGGTGAAGATTTGTTAACATGTTGTAAAAGCTGCTTCTGTTCATAGTACATGAATTCCTTAACTGAGTTTGAAATATTTATTTGAAGCTCCTTTTATGAAAATACATTCATTAATAAAATTGTTAAAAAAAGTTTTGATTTACTTTATCCTTTTTGTTTATCAATTCTTTCATGCATTCATTCTGCTTTTTATTGTCAACATATTCCACCTGAAAAAATAGAACTGATTACTGTTGAATTCTTTTAGTTGTTAATATAATACTTTTGTAACAGCTTGGCAGAATTGAGCAACAAAAATATCACAAGTACACATCTCCATGCATTTGCGGTTTTTCAGCCAAGTTCATTGTCAATATATTCCACCTGAAAATGAACTGATTATTGTCGAATTATTTTTTTAAAGTTGTTAATGTATCATCTTTGTAGTATGTTTGAAGAATTGAGCCAAAACAAATATATAATCACAAGTACAGTTCTAATTACTGTGCCACTTGGCACCCATCATTTCATAAACAGGACCAAAATTAGATGATCTGAATCACTCAAAAAGAAAGTCGTCCAAATGATTTGATTTGTTTACATACGATAAACTACAGATTTGTTTACCTAAATGATTTACAAAGTAACACTTGAATGTCTTACAATTGAGACACGTGTATAAATTAGTAGTAAATTGGCATATAAATGATTCCCTTTGTTGTTTTAATAGTGTTTAAATTATGACTGTATATGTCATGAAAGTAATCAATACTTTCTCCTAGTTTTAGTTGTCCAATCAATAAAATGCAAATAGTACTAATTGCTACATTGGTATGTGAGATTTAGTCTTTAGGGCACTATGTTGTCAGTAAACACTTTTTAAGAGAAATTACCAATTACTGATGAAAAGTGGGCTAAAGTGAGAGCACATGTGTTAACAAAAAAGATCTCTAAATTGGAATATATATTTAATGCTAACTCGGTGTTGACTATGATGAATGACTGTGATAAAAATGTCAACAGAACTTGGATACCCAGATGGGAGAAGCAGTTCCCATGGTGTAAAGTGTCTAATCAGAGAATAGTCAAAGCAGCTTGTAAAAGGTGTAAGAAAGCAAAATGATTTCACTATAGATGGAAGTGGTAACATGCAGACATCAGCCTTTGGGCATGGTGAATTGAACCTGGATCATTTAATTATTATTGAGGATTGTAACAGTTTGTAACTTGAATATGTTGATAACCACTATGCATTAAGTAAAAACAAAGTAAAATGTAAAGAAATGAAGAGATTTGAAAAACTAGTTTGAAGAGTACTAACAAGTTTTGAGACCATTAATGAAAAAAGAATAGTTTTTTGCTATTGCAATCATACAAAGAATTTAATCTAAATCATTTTTCTTTTAGAAAGCTGAACACTCCAGGAAATTCATTTGAGAGCCTTGACATAAATGGACTCGCTTCCAACATTGTAGTTATATCTTTGCAAGATTTCACTTTTAGGTAATTTCTTGTGTTTTTTTATCTTTCTCGCCAATGTGAAATCCAATTCTTTGTCATGTCAGAAGTTGTATTCCACCTTCATCTTGTTTTTTGCGTGTTCATTAGAGTCGGCACATCTTTGGTAACTATCTCTTCCATTTCAGTTCCAGACCTACCTTGTAGCAAAACATTTCCTGGTTGACAAATGACAAGTGTGCTACATATGTGAATGGAAGCGTTTGCTTAAGAGAATTGCTGCAACTATGAATTTTTGATTAAGTTTAACATTTAAATAAAATTGGAGTGGAAGTTACATGAAGACATAATTTTTTGAAACTGTAGCATAGTTTCACGCAGACTACTGCAAGTTGGTTGCAAGCGGATCTTGCTCTTAACCAATAAATACTATGGAATATACCTAGTACATAGCCATTTTCAGAAAATTCTGAGCTTTCCCATAGATGGGTTTAAGAGAATGGGTAATAAAAGTCTGATCATAGTGCTCAGCGCAACTGGAGAAGACTGCTTCAAGGTCTTTGTTCGTGTGCAAAAGTCAGTTACTGTGTAAATTGGACACAATGCTAGTGATAGGGCTCTTTGGTTTATTAGTAACAGAAGTGTTCATTAAAACTCTTGAACTAAATAACAGAAATAAGTAATAGTGTTACAACTCTTGAACTCTGAAAACAGAAATTGCTTCTAGCAAGTTTTGTAAAATTCAACTGATCTCCTTTGCAGCACTTGATCTCTATTTTGCCAAAATCCTGCAAGGGCATATCTTGGCTGAAACACTGCATATATGAACCCAAGTAATGGAGAATATTTTCTCCAATTTCCTGTTGTATTATATTTAATGTAGATTTTCCAAAACGAAAGCTTCTGTAAGGAGACAATCTTATATAGCTGTCAGGATTATGTAGAAAATTTGATTTCTTTGTATAAAAACAATGGTTACAAGTACATTTTGAGAGTACCATTAATATTTAGTAAATATTCGTACTTTTGTACAAGCAAAACTGCTTCAAATACATCATGATCTGTATTTTTTCAAAAAGTATGGTCAATGTGACTTTTGACATTCCAATGACTGTACACAATATTGCTTTATAGAAGTTTCTCATACTGCAGCTGGTTTATTCATGACATGGACTGTGATCAGAAGTGCAACAACTAAAAGTAGGTCACTGTGACCACTAACACTCCTGTAACTATGTTAACCTTTCATATTTTAGTCATTTTCTCTGTCCTTCCTTACGCAATCATGAAACCAGATTTGCATGCATCCAAAAATGTGAAACATCACAACATAAATTAGGTCAATGTAGCCTCAAGTATTGATAAGGCTACAGTGCAACAAATACTCGGCACTGTCTACAAGAATTGAGGAAAAACAGGCTACTAAAGAAGGTATTGTTGCTAAGAAAATCCCCCCAAAATGGAGAACATAATTCAGTGCCTTTATTATTTAATAAGTTTACAGGAGAATGAAGATAACAAATGCACGCAAGGATTAAGAATGTGTTACCTAGTGAACCAAATATCGCATTCCACACCATCAAGCACTGGATGCTCTGTAACATCGAAAATGAGAATTTGTTGACATGGTTAGATTTTGTTGTTGTTGTTGTTGTGGGGTTTAACGCCATTTTTCAGTACACGGTTAGAAAAACTTGTACCACCTTGCTTCTAGATTTCATCATGAACATTTGAAATATATTTCTTTATATGCAAAAGATGCAGTGTATGTGTACATCTTTTGAGCAAAATGTTAGGAAAATGAGAATTCAAGAAACCATTTTTATCTGCTTTAAAAATATGCATGAAAGTTATGTAAATTCATGTTTATATACTCGGCACAATGAAACTGGCATTATTGCTAGCTTTAACTAAATAATATAACTTAGCCATTTTAACACTTTGAAAATGAAAAGGTTAACACAATGTAGCAAAGAGAATGTAGTAAATCATAAAATTACAAAAATCGTCAGATTGATGAGGAAAAGTTAATATTGCATTTGGTACTAATATTCTGCACAAATATTAAATCTCGGTTTAAAGGAGAACGGGTAGAAAATACAAATTGCTCTACAACATAACTATTTTTGTTCCATCATAAACAAGTGATCTACTTTAATATTTCTTGTGTGAATGAGTGAAAAACTGTTGGCTGAAAAAAAAGAGATGCCCATTTACTGGTCAGTTCATCCTGTTGTTGAGAACTTGCTATTTTTCAACATATTGGGCAATCGATGAATTCTAACTTTTTCTATCTTGTAGCCTCTGTTGATATGCAGGACTGTAGACATCTCTGACAGAATGTGCGGGCACATGGTAGCTGTTTTGGTAGAATAAACAGTCAGAGATACCCCTAGAAAAAAGACAAAGCATAGCAACCATTATGGCAGCATTACAATTAATGAATAAGGAGTTTGCCAGCCTGGCAGAATTGTTAAATAAAACTTTGAATGATATATGACCTAATGGATCTATGCCTATACTGCCACTAGGAGAAATGACAATTGGAGGGGAAAAAAGTGTTGGTCAAGGAACCCATGCCAATACTAAGGAAAATTGAAAAGAAAACAGCGGAATTACACCTGTCTGATATCCCTGTGTTAAGCTCCTCACAGGAAAGATCGAGAGACTTAAAGGGAAGCTCAAAATAAACATACTGAAAGCAAGAATGGACACACCCTTTACTCCCGTCAAAAATGGACAAGAATTTTTGAAATGGAAAAAGCAGAAAGACAGAAAATTCAACCAACATTTAATTTTCTTTTTACTGCTTCTTAACCAAATCATGGTACAAAGGCTGCATTCACCACAGAAAATGTAATAGATGTGGGATTAGAGGTCACACACTACACAAATTCCCAATGACCAAAGATTAGGGACAGCAAGAAGTATTTGCATTCCACAAAAACAATGTTTCAGAACCGAAACAACAAGAACAAGAACAGCAGGAAAAAAAACCCAATACATGTCTCAAATCAAACAGACAAACAGCAGAATGAACACCGTAACACCAAGCAAGAGAATAGCCAACAACAAAATCAAAATCAGCAGGATCACTGTCCAACAACTGAAGCACAAGCAGAAACAGCGACAACAGGAACAATACAATGCAGGGAAAACAACAATTGAGACAAAATCCAATGACAAAGGAACATTAACTGCAGTACAAAGGCCAGCACCAAGAAAATCAAGAACAACAAGGACAGTACCGTAAACGAAAGAATTAGTCCCAGCACCAAGAACAACAACACCAATAACAAAGACATTATCGGGAATGGGAAAAGATTTAAAGGCAATATCAATAATAACAATAACAACAACAACAAGGACAGTACCGCAAACGGTAGAATTATTATTTCCAGCAACAATAATAACGACAAAACAAGGACAGTACCGTCAACTGGAGAAAGAAAAGCAACTTAGACTAAAATATTCAATGAACTAAAAGAAGCTATGGAAATGGGAAGAACTAGAAGAAGAGCTATAAGGAGACAGAAAGAAGAGGAATATAAGGTGTTTGAAATTTCCTTTTTGGACTATGATGAATGTTTAGCATAAAAAATTAATACAAAATATAAAAAGGATCAGCAAGGACAAAATTGACATTATAAACACGAGAACTTAAACATAACAAATATAATTATTTAATGAAACAAAATAATTTACAAAAGATCCGCAAGGACAAAACATACTTTATAAACAAAATAACTCAAACAGAACACACATAATAAAATTTAAAACACATATAGCACATATTCAATTTATAAAGATAAGCTTTAGTAGGGCAGGGGACTCCCTTAACTAGTCTGAAAAGATCAAACAAGCCCCCCCCCCCCCAAAAAAAGAAGAAACAGTTCGGGCAGTTTTGCGCATTATTAGTGTTGGTCCGAGTTTCCTCTGACCCTTGCCACCCCATTTTTGATATTTGGACATTTATGATAGGGTGTAGGGTCAGAGTCCATTCCCTATCGAAAAGTTGGAATTCGCTGACACCATTTAGTGTCGGCATGGGGTAGCAGCTTACTACCCGGCCCTGCAAACTTGAACGACCTTTCATCGACATATACATGCATGAAATCGATAGGAATATGATTTATTTTCTCATAAAGTGCGATCATAACATTTGTTCTGTCTTTATTCCACTGACATACGAGACGAAAGTACATCTTTGCTGAAATTTGATCTGGAACTGGCCATTTGCATTCCTAGCCACGTGACTAAACAACCCTTGCAGCCTACATGGAATCGGGTCACAATTAATACTTCCAGTTCAGTACCCACGGATGTAGTTCTAGTCTATTTTTAGAACATTTTTCCCTCTCGAAGAGTTTTATTTATGGTTTCTTTTGGTAGGGATTTAAAGGTAATTGTTTGTTCTTGAGAACATGTGATCAGGGTGTTGTTGTCTGTGTGTATTACGGCGACAGTGCACAGTGAGTAATAAGGCCTTGGTGATGATCCGGAAGTGAAATCTGTGTTCTGTTTACATGCTGCTATGTTGACAGTCCAGCATCTAAAAAAAGAGCAGGTCAACCTTTGACGAGAACTTGTCATTCAAGGTATTTTAGATTAACATATGATTTGTATTGATTGTCACACAGTGGAAAGGTTAGTAATGAGAAACAAATGTAGAGAACATAAAGTAAAGTTAACTGTGTTCTATATCCACATGTCAATGACATCAGAAGTCATATAGTCACGTTATATGAAAAAATAAACAAATTCTAGTGTTACTGTAGGAAAACAAATCGAACATATAAATGAAAGTCACGTAAAAAAAAATTAAAATAGAAAAATGAAGAAAAAAAAACTTAAACTTCTCAAAATATTTATTGTGAAACCAACGACCTAAAATCTGTATATGTTGCAGCGATTTGAAGAAAACCAGATTCACTAGTACATATAGCACATGTCAATGTGACAGTCACGTGACACGAACAGAAACATCGCTGACACGTGCTCGGTATTTCTTGAAAATTGTTTTCACTGACCCTGCTGCGATACCGACATGTTTCTGGTCGTTGTTCTCAGAGTAAATATGTTGAGAATTAAGTGTGCATTATATTTATTTACAAACATTAAGTAACTTCTGTATAATACAGGGGTGTCCAAACTTTTTGCAAAGAGGGCCAGATTTGATAAGTGAAGATGCCCGGGGGCCAATAGTTCCTTCTGATGTTTTTTTTTTTTTTTAACCACAAAAGTTACATGCAAATATACACTGTTATAGAACAATAAATAAATAAAAAACAAATAAACAATAAATAAATAAAACAATTTTCATTGTCACAATTATCTTTATTTTTCAAATGGCAATGTAACTAAATATAAGCCACTCAGGCAGACATGAACAACTCTAAAAACACAATTCTGCCTTTCATTCATATCTGGAGAGTCAGATAACATTGAACTGTATGTTATACCTTAAACTGAGTTAGATAAATATCTTTGCCTCATGGTCATTTTAAACAGGAGTTATAACTAATGCAAAGTTTTCTGTTATCAATAAAATTTAAAACAAGTGAATTTTTCTTGTCTTTTAAAAGATCATTCAGCAAATAATAGTTTGTGCCACATATAGGTACATAACATCAACAGTTATAATCAAATCTTATTCAAGAGTTTAGTAAAATAAGTGCCACAAGTCCAAGTGCATAAGTGTGCTTTTGGCTTTTCACTGTTTATAGTGACAGATGTTACCGTTCAAAACACTCAATTTCAGATTGATCAAGAAACCGATAACTTGCCGACACTAACTTTTTAGTCGCCATGGCAGAAATGAGAGGAGAAAGGTTCGCGTGCTAGCGAGCGATAAATAATACATTATATGACCAAAGCTGCGGGCCGTATGAAATCTTACCGCGGGCCGTGATTGGCTCGCGGGCCAGACTTTGGACACCCCCCTGTCCAACTTCTAAGTACAACAACTTTGGAAATTCGTTTATTGTCCATATCACGTGACTGTATGAACTCTGATATCATTGACATGTTGGTTGTGAGATTTGTGTAGTCATGTGACTAGGAATGCAAATGGCCATATCCAGGTCAAATTTCAGCATCGACGTACTTTTGTCTCGTCTGTCAGCGGATTAAAGATAGAACAAATGCTATGCTCACAATTTTTAAGAAAATAAATCAAATTCCTATCGATTTCATGCAGGTATATCTAGTTGAAAGGTCGTTCAAGTATGCTGGGCCGGCTAGTAAGCGGATATACCATGATGGTGTCGGCGAATTCAACTTTTCGATAGGAAATGGACTCCGGCCCTACACCCCAACATAAATATCCATATAGCAAAAATGGGGTGACAAGGGTCAGAGGAAACTCCGACTATATCAGTGTCTACTTGAGCCGTCGTCATTAATGATGAGAAAATATGAATTTATAGTACACAAAAATGACCGCGATATTGCATTTACTCGTAATCCACATACTTTGAAATTTTGCCATTTCTGATTTGAGGGAGGGATCTTACATCAACCAGTTGGTTTACATACCATATCCATACACACATAAACACCGTTACCTCAACAGGTTACATCATCATTTGGACCGCCTCGGATATTCTAGGTGACAATAATATACCTCAGATGCTTGTCGGCGCAATAATTTACAGATAAATCACTTTTTGTGAAACGAAACTTCGTTCTCAAAAAAATAAAAATAAAACCGTAATCCATCGGATCACATGGGCTATTGACCGTATAATTGACCGAGCAGTTACCAATAGAAAATGAGTTTGAAGCAAGCACAACATCCCTGTCAATCCTTGTTTCGCTAATAGCTGAGGTTGTTGAACGATAACTATCGGTATAGGTATGAATAGTAACTGTTCGGTTATTCCTACTGGCAATCCAGATGTAGAAATGGCCTAGGCGATACGAATAGACGGGTGTATCTCTAGTCTAGTTCCCTGACAACACCCCTCGTCCTCTCCACTACCCTTGGTATATTTCTAAACCTGTTTATGATGAACAAAGACCAACATACAAAGCAGAGATGATCTTTACTGAGAACGATTGTAAATCATAAAACATATGTAATATCTGAAAATAGATTACTATCGAGGACGCCGAAGATAAAGTTGAGATCACACATACCTGGAAAAAATAAATAGCGGTATTGTACATAACAGATGTAATTAAGCAGAAAAAATAAGAACAACAAAATATTCCACTATTTATTCATAATGTATCTGGATATGATTATCGTTCTATTAAAAAGGCTTTAATAAGAAATGATACAGAAGTAGCAATAATAACAAATAATGATGACAAATATATTTGATTTAGTAAGGTTTTCGTAGTTGATTGATGTCAAAATATGGAGAAGAGGTTTTCTTTACAAACCAATACAATGTATAGGCAGCTGTCGCTTTAAGGTCCAGACACTAGATACATTTTTGAAAAATCTAGGTGAAGATGATGAAATTTCATCTAAACAATTGCAAGTTCTGATAACTTGGAAGAAAAGAGAAAAGCCAAACAGCAAAATGAACAAAAAATAAAGTTCCACTAATCTCTTAGATAATATATTTATCCATTTGAATGCGTGGATTCAACTGAATATTTTAATGAAACCCCGTTGCAACAATAGAACATTTGTATTGACGGTTCAGTAATAGTACAAGAAGTATCGAAGCAGATTATCAGTATGTCGAAGATGTTAGGAGTCATTTTGACTTGAATTCTCTTGGTGATCATCACGACTAATTAAAATATGATACGTTAATATCATGTGATATTTCTTAATAATTCGGATCTGTATGTTTTAATAATTATAATCTGATCCAGCGAATGCTTTTAGCACATCGCGCAGCTGAATATCTGCGGCGCCTATCTTATTCAAGAATTTATTAGATGAGCTTAGATCACAATTCATTTTCCTATATAGTGTCTACATTTGTTTATCAGTACCGAACTTTCCACTGTGTGCAAATCAATATAAATCATATGTTAATCTAAACTACCGTAAAAGATGATTTCACGGTGAAGGTCTTGTCATAGGTTCACCGGCATTTCTTTGAGAGGCTGGACGGTAAACAAAGCAATGAGCAATGGAACACATATTTCACTTCCGGATCATGAACCAAGGCCTTATTACTCACTGTGCACTGTAGCCGAAGCACACAAAAACAACCATGCGCTAAGCTCATATTCTAAAGAATAAACAATTATCTTTAAATCAATACCAAGAATGCTTAAATCTAACTCTTGTATAACCACAAAGTTGTGGACAGGAAACAATGCTCTAAAAATAGACTGGGACTACATTCGTGGGGTACTAAACCGGAACTCATAATTGTGATTCGACAGAAATACGCGATCTGTCGCTCTCGGTTCCAAATTAAGAACAGTTGAACAAAGACGCTGCACGTGACAGCTAGGACTGTTTTGATTGGTTGGCAAGTGATGTATTAATATATATCATGCATATTAATGCCGACTATTTGCAGGAATGGTAGTGAGTGGGTCACCTATTGTTGTGTATGAACTATGCTTAAGTAAGCAGACAAATAAATATGGACCGAATAAGAGGGGTCGTCTTTATTTCATAATCTCAAGGATCCATTGTCTAAAAATGTGAACCCAATTTTAATTTATATCAACTATAACAAGCGTCGTAATAATTGCTGGTATTTACCAAGATGTATCATCTCTCAGAACAGTTTATAAAGGCCAGTCTTGGTTCTACAATGACTGTGTAGCCGCTAAAGACAGTTCAGAATAGAAGGCACAAATCACTTGAAGATTAGAAATCCTATAAAAATATGTATACATCTTATAAGAAGCAAGCAATATAAATTCGAACACAAACATAGTCCGTAAGCTGCAATATACTCTAGGATGACACGAATATTTTAGAGCCTTGTAAAGAATCTGAGTACTGTATTTGTTTACCATACAGTGTCACATATGCCACTTGTATGAATATTTTTCAAAATGATTGAATTTTTCCATTTATGTCGATTTGTTACAGGAAAATAAAAACATTAAAATACTTGATGATACTTTAGATCAGTTGTTCCCAAAGTTTTTGGGCCGCGACCCTAAAAAATATTTTTTTTTTGTTGCAGCCACCCAGAACGTCCTTGCGACCTTGATTTGTACCGCTACCGGAGGGGGGGAGGGGGCTGGAACCACTGTCCATTATAATATAATTACTGAAGAGGAGGTAAACCGAGCTCTGAGGAAACTGAAGCATGAAAAAACTGGGGAGTAGATGCCTTATCCAGATATTTCTTTAAATTTACGAGCAACATAATATCTCCAGTGTTTTCATTTTTATTTCATAAACTATTAAATATTGGAGATTATCCAGAATATTGATCAGTGGCTATCATTATACATACTCTGATGAAAGGTGACGCAAATAATCCTCCAATTACAGAAGCATTAGTTTACTACCTGTATTAAACAAGGCATTTACATCGATTTTAAATACATATCATACGATAAAATAATGGGTGAATGAAAATGAATTACTTGGCGATAAATGAGTGGGCTATGCAACAGTAGATAATATGTTTATATTACTGTTATGATTTGATTTGCATCATAACCTTCTTCTCATCTCTTGCTATGAGAAGGGATTACTCATAAGTTAAGAAATGTCATTGCCCATGGTGTGTGTGTGTGTGTGTGTGTGTGTGTGTGTGTGTGAGAGAGAGAGAAAGAGAGAGAGAGAGAGAGAGAGAGAGAGAGAGAGAGAATTCAGGCTCTCAAACGAGGGTGTCACCAATAACCGTGAAGATACGAATACATCTTGGGGAATGAGGTACGGAATAAATGTAAGGAAAAGACAGAGCTGTTTTGACTGGAGCAACGAATTATATATATATATATATATATATATATATATATATATATATATATATATATATATATATATATATATAATGCTAAATTATAAAGATACATTTATAAAGTCTTTATATTTAAAATACAAGAAATGCATATAAACTTGCACTTTCCCATCGTTTTTACCAACTTCATTGTATATATTGATTGGTAACTTTTAGAATGCAATATAGATAGTTAAATCTCAATTAACGTCATGATATCCAACGAGTATAAAATTCAATAGTTGCGAATAATGCAACGATGATTTTGAAGAAATCTATCGTGCTAAAATAGGATAGTAATTTGGAATAGGTTACTAAACATTACTAAATATTAATTAAGGAATCTTTTATTTGCAAATTAAATCTAAACATGAAGTTGGTAACGAATTCATCTTTTCCAATAATGCATACCACAAATACAATTAAACATTCCATTATATTATAATATTAAATATAAGAACTCACAAAAATGTTGGAAATTATGAACTTTACCGTTAAAGTCTCAAATATAAAAAAGTACACATCCTTTAAAGAACTTTGCGAACGCAGACGATTCTTACCTGTAAGGAAAAGACAGAGCTGTCCTGACTGGTGCAACAAATTAATTCTTCGTAAGCCTTATTCGCTATTTATACAGTTTTTTCGTTGGCTCAGTCTTAGTGAGAATATGCCCCATTGAACTTTTCCATGGCGATCGTGTGAACCATCTGCGCAACGCATCCAATATTGATATAATAATTTGGATGTTCTGCAGCTCCCCCCAATCTAAATTGATGACATTTAGATAGCAGCGAAATGTATTTTGTGCTGACAATTGTAGATTTTTAGTTACGAGCAAAATGTATTTTGTGCTGACAATTTGTTGATATTTAGTTACGAGTGAAATATATTGTATTATTGCATGGGTTTCTGCACCTGCTTGTAAAGTGCGATCTTTATAAAATAGCATAGTTATATTACACAGATATATAAATTTTATATCCATATATTTTAGTGGAATATTATTTTTAATATAAATTAATGAAAAATTACTTTTAATACAATTTAGAATAAATTTCAATCGTAATACTTTTACTTGAAAGTTCTGTCCTAATATTACCTACATTGGTCTGTAAATATTGAAGAAACGATATGGGTAGATTTTATACAGTATTTATTGACATTGAAATGCTTTTGATAGGGTAGAGATAAGCATACCATACAAAAGCTTGTTAGTGACAATATTAGTGGAAAAAGCTTTTACGAATTATCGAGACAAATTATAATGATGCAGTAGCGTATGTTAAGTCAAACATGTCATTACTGATGTATTTAATTGTCATGTGGGAGTACGTCAAAGTTATATATTATCGTCTTTAGCCTGTTCTTTATTTTCTGTAAGATCTAAAATCCTTCTTATCTGACGGAAACATGTGAATTGCGGTAAAACCTTAGACCGTTTTTTTCTGTTGTATGTAGACCATTTACTTGTCTTTACTGTCCATCAGTCACAAAATAATCTCAGTAGATCGGATAAATATTGCTTCTAGTGGGAATGAAAGTGAATATGAAGAAAACAAACAAACAACAGCGATTGTATTTCACAGAGGTGGCGATCTCAGAAATTATTATAGTGTTACTTTGATCATACAGAGATAAATATTGAATCATATTACAAGTAGCTGGGACGCATATTATTGAAAAAATACCTCCTAATATATGTGCCATAAAACAATATATTGACAAGCATCGAAGGCTATACATATACATCTTTCAAACTTTGGCAAAATGATTGCAATGGAATTGTTTCATCTATTTGACCAAAAATAACTCCCATTATTAATTATTAGGCTGAAATTTGAATATTTTATGATGCCAGTGACATTGAAAAGGTTCAGTAGTCATTTTGTAAATATTCTCTTGGCATATTTAAGTGTACTCAAAATGCATTCGTATATAATGTGTTAGGAGCATTACTGCATGCAGAAAATAAAACACAAACCTATTTTGGAATGTAAGTGTTAGAATTCTAAACATGCAAGATGACAGATATTCTAATTAATGTAATAATTTAAAATTAAGATGGGGAAAAAATTGTGATTGCTGGGCTTACAATGTTAAAAGCTTCTGTGCATGTATAAATTTGGCAATGTTTGATTTAGTCAGGGGGTAAATGATGGACATGCATTACTTAGAACGTTTAATCAGAGATGTGAAGAGATAGAGATTTCTGTTACACAATCATCGTGCAAAGTAACTTGTAAATCATATGTAATACGGGAATATATGAACATCTTTGTTATGAAGAAAGATCGTGTCAAATTTGTTAACATGGAGTACGAATTTCATGTTATTATTGGTTGTCCTCTAGAGAATTAAGAAGACAGTATTTACCACCTTTGTATATACCAGTCCAACTGTAGAATAAATTATGACTTTTACGGAAAATGATACCATGAATATTCTGACGATTAATACATGGATATTTACTATAAAAGTCATATAGATTAGAAAAGTCGTTTTATCATCAACTCCCGCTACATAGACTCCAGATCCATATCAGAAAGTTATGTCTGCTCCAAGTAGATACGACGCACTTTTTACTACACGCTAAAATACCTTTTGTGTACCGCATGATGTATGGATATATTACCGTTTTATGACACACAATATTTCTTTAATTAAATCAAACTTTTTCTGTTTATATTTTACAAATAATCCATACTTTATTTTCATTCATTTCTTCATTTAATATTTCTTATATCGTTCAAATACCTCATAATTTGAAAGTAAACATAGTTTTGTTAGGCAGTTTGCCGTTTGCTGTCAAGATGAAAGGGTTGTTCGTCCCTTCTCTCTTATTGTACCAAAAAAGTGCAACATTTACCAATTTCGACTGGTCATTAAAATCATATACTCTACAACTTGTTTTCGTCTCTTTTCAACCCAAGTTGTTATGGACTATTTTAAAGAGTATCGCATAACAAACGAAAACAATATTTCCTTATTATACATGACTTATCACCGTTATGAAATAATATAAAAGAATATAGAATTGGTCTGAAACATTCCGTAATTAAATAACGAAAGTCGTTAAGTAAATGTATGTCATTTGTAATCGGAATTTGAAGTTATAAATCAAGTTAGGATTAAAACTGAGAAAAAGATATATTGAGCAGCATTTTTTATCGAAATTATTGGTTCAAGAAATACACTGATTTCATCACATATCTGAGGCTAAAGAACATGTAAGAATTAAAAAAAATATGTTTGTCTTAGGAAAGAAATAAAGAAGGAGAAAGAATATAGGCATGTGTACTAACAAAATAAAATATTTTAAATCTAAAATGGATATTTCATTTGTAAGAAGTTCTTTGAAAGACAAAAACAGAATAATAGATAGTGTATAGAATAAGAACATAGATTTAGCAAATCAATTATGACAGTTTTGAAGTATGAGAAGTAAGAGAATTGCGTATCTACAACAAGGAAAAACAATAAGGTAATATAATAAAACTATAATGACTCGTACATATTCATTCTGCATGAATATTGAAACATACAGCTTGTATAATGATTGGAAACAATATGTTCAGTTATATGACTTAATTGATTATAAAAAGACTTCATGAAATAAGTGTTCGTGAAATAATTTCTTTTTTAATCATGATATTTCATAGATGAATTAAACAGTATTTCAACACAAGACGTTTACACACAATGAAGTAAGCAATGTGCTTTTAGGATCCACATATGAACAAAAGCGTATATTGGGGCAATATAAATATGCAGTCTAAAGTAATATAAAATTTAAAATATATCAACATTGTTTATTTAATGAAATCCTTAATATACTAATTTAATTATATCCTTCCATCTAGATAGTTTTTAATATGATTGCTCTTTCACCATATAATGAAAACCATTTCTGATGGATAATGCGAATGCAATTAAATACATAGACATTATTTCTTGATAAAATAGTACTGTAGACATATGTGCTGAACACAATATAGCCATTATTCCTCGATAAAATAGTATTATAAAAATATATACTATGCAATGCTGCATATCTTGAGCTGAGACGCATCAGCTCAATTCGCTAATATCTTTCAGTTGATGCCACTAAAACACTTGTGTGTTCATTAGTACTTTCAAGACTGGACTATTGTAACTCAATTCCGTCTGGTTCATCTCAATATCTGCTCCAGAAACTTCCAAAAGTTCAAAACACAGCTGTTCGGATCATACTTAAAGTATCACGATCAGAGCACACCTCTCCGCTGCTCTGTACCCTACACTGGCTATCCATTCGATCCAGAATCAAACACAAAATTTGTTCTCTGTGCTACGTTTCACTGTCAGACTCTAGTCCAACATACCTATCCGACCTCACCCAAGTGTACACACCAGCAAGATACTTACGCTCCTCTTCTGACAATCATATACTCATTATTCCAAGTATGAAAACAAAGTCATATGGACAGCGTTCTTTTGCATAACAGGGCCCAGCAGCGTGGAATGAATTGCCCACTGAACTTAGACACAAAGACATAGTGATCACATTCAAGAGGGGTCTCAAAACTCACTTATTTCAACTGCAAGAACAAACTCATCAGTGCCAAAACATACAGTTCATTCACTACTGAGTGTAAGTAGTTTAACTATCGCTAATATATGTTGACATAGGAAGGACCAGTTATGCGAAACCTTTATATACTAATTAGAGGTTTATCAAACGTAACCGATACACCCTGGAGAAAACAGTGGAATGAAAGAAAGAACACTGTCACAGAATTAGGCACAAAAAACAGCCTGGTTTTGCCTTATAACTATTTGACCATTTTTCGTTGTATATGCAAAAACGTTATCTAGGGTGAATACGTGTATTTTCAGGTAAGCGACTAACATGTACCTCGCCGGAATTTACTTGTGACAAGGGACATTAATAACATGATATGCACGGGTATTTTACACTGACTATTGCTCACTCCCCCTTGGATTTAAGTCAGATCAATTTCTAAACCGACACTGGTCTTTTTGGATCACGTCAAGGAGTGTACGCTCTCCATTATTCTCCAGCCATAGGGCTGATTGTGATTGTGACTGTGACTATGACTAGAGTTGACCCGAGATGTCTAGAGCTATCTGAAGTTGTTTAAAGCTGTCTGGAGCTTCCAGAGTATTTAAGGCTGCGTGCTGTCGATACGTATGTATGTATGTACGTATGTCTGAGCCAGGGACGTAGACGTAGCTAATTCAAAAGGGGTATGTATGCTGTCTGTACGTGTATACGTATGACTGTACATGTGGTTGATCCATGAAGGGTGGGAGCGGTCGATAAAAATGTTGGCCAACCCAAGGAATCGTGCGACTGTACGAGGGGTCTAGAAGCATACGCTTGGTCCAATTGTTGTTCCAATTGGGTGCATTTGTATGTTCATAAGATTATTGTGAATCTTAGTTGTGTTCAGAAGATTATTTTGAATCTTAGTTGTGTTCATAACATTAATTTGAATCTTAGTTGTGTTCATAAGATTATTTTGAATCTTAGTTGTGTTCCAAGAGATTATGTGAATCTCATAGTTTATGACATTATTTTGAAACACATTTGAATATCATAAGATTATTTTGAATCTTAATCGGAGTCCATACTTGAGATTATGTGAATCTCTCTTGTAGTGTATAATACTGTGTGAAACCTATATGCAGTCCATGAGGTTTCTTGGATCTGTATTTCATATTGAATTCATATCCTTGGTTTATTTTCAATGTGTGAATGTTTGTGTAGAGTGAGTGGGTCAATCGTATGTTGAGAGTTTGAGAGAATCGTTGTATTTTTACACCATATATTTTTCTTTATTAATTCATTTCATAAATTTCACACATTGTGTTTGTCTTATTCATTTAGTCCAAAAACCCACCCTGTTTTCTATCTGCGACAATGGTGTCAAACGTGGAATCTTTGGATTAAGTGAAATATCATCATCTTGTTTGTGAAAGTCTACACTTATTGTTTATATTCGAGTGTGACCTTCTTGATAATATAATCTTCAAGTAGGTTTTTATTTCGTTTAGTTGTTCTAGGTATGTGGGTCTAGTATAAATACATATTCATTTTGTTTGGTTGCCTTCATCAGGAATATTAGGTTAGTTTCTTTTGTAAAATTAAATTTGTTATATTACTATTAATCATGTCATCCCTTAAGGACTTGGTCGCCTTAGGCAAAAAACTTGGGTATGAGGGAGAAAGTTTAAGGGAATTTAATAAGGAAGAACAAGCCCGGAAGAGGGATGAAAGGGCAAAGGCGAGAGAATTTGAAAGGGAATTAGAAAGGGTAGAAAGGGAAGCTGAGAAGGAAAAGATCGAACTAGAAAAACAGGCCGAAAAGGAAAGGATAGAATGGGAAAGGGGAGCTGAGAAGGAGAAGATAGAGTTAGAAAAACAAGCAAGGTTAGAAGCTTTGGAGATAGAAGAAAAATTAAGGCAACGAGATGATGAACGTAAGGTAGAGTTAGCAACAGCTAGAAAAGAGAACACGATTCTGCCTCTAGTAAATTAAAGGGTCCCAAATGACCCCCCTTTGACGATGAAAAAGATAATATGGATAGTTATCTTCATCGGTTTGAGCGGTATGCCGAGAACCAGAAGTGGAGTCGAAATGAATGGGCACTGCATCTCATTGCTGTATTAAAAGGTAATGCGCCGGATGTGTGCTCGCGATTTCCTAGAGACGATGTGTTCAAATACGACATCCTGAAGGAAGTACTTTTCAAAAGGTACGAGCTCACTGAACAGGGTTTCCGTAAAAAGTTCAGGTATAGAAATGTCCGAGAAAGGAGAAACCTTTGATCAGTTCATCGTTAGAATAGCGAACTATTTTCAGCGGTGGATTGAATGCTGCAAAGCGGTGAAAACGTTTGAAGGGTTGACTGATTTCTTGCTCAGAGATCAATTGTTGAACACAGTTGGGCAGGAACTAAGTCAGTTTCTGAAAGAGAAAGTCTTCTCAAACGTACATGATATGGCTAAGCAAGCCGATTTCTTTGCAGAGGCCCATAGGGGAAACCAGAACGTGGTTTCAAAAGATTTTAAGTCTGGAAACCAGTCTACTAGACCGATGCCTACAGAGCTTGTGAAATCAGCTGATGCAAGTAGGTCAGTTAGGGATACAGGTCGTCAGGGTATACAATGTTACTTGTATAAGGAATGGGGTCATGTTCAAGCAAAATGTCCTAAAAGAAAGGGACTTGTACATAAGGTAGCCGTGGCTATACAGAGTAAAGGTATATCTGATAATCTGGTGCATGTAGAACCAGGTATCATACACATGGCACGTGTCATTTCCCCGAAGCGCGAGTACCAACCGCGAGAGGTTTCCTGAACGGTCGAGAAGTCGTAGCATTACGTGACACTAGTTGCACGGGTGTAGTGATCAAACGTAGTCTCGTGCAGGATAACCAAATGCTCGGGTGGGAGTCCTCATGTATGCTACTCGATCAGACGATCGGTCGCATTCCCGTAGCAAGGAGAATGGTTGAAACACCTTTCCTAACCGGAACTGTCGATGCCCTTTGTATGGAAAACCCTATTTACGATCTGACGACCGGTAATGTTGAAGGTTTCCGTCTTCCAACCATAGCAGATTTCAGGTTACCTTTGGCATAGGCAGTCGAAACGCATGCGCAAACCCGCAAACCCGCGTTTCAGAAATTAATAGTCCCTGAATCGATCTCCGGAACTTCGCGTGACGAATTCAAACGAGAACAAAAACGTGACGAATCCATCAAAACTGTTATTGAGAAAATCGCGACCAGCGCAAATAAACACTGCAACGGTGTGGGCAGCTCGAGTTTTTTTCCTTCTAAGGAACGAGCTAATTCATAAGGAGTTTAGCACTCCGGAAGGTAAGCGGTATTGTCAAGTGGTCGTACCCCAGAGATACAGATCGCAAGTACTTAGGGTGGCACATGAGTCTAGCATGGCAGGACACCTAGGTAAGGCGAAGACCACCAGCAGAGTAGTCGCTGATTTCTACTGGCCTGTGATTAATGGCGATGTCACACGGTTCTTTAGGTCTTGTGACGTATGCCAGAAAACCGTATGTAAGGGAAGGGTCACACAGGTGCCCTTAGGACAGATGACATTAATGGATACACAATTTAAAAGAGTGGAGGTGGATATTGTAGGACCAATACAACTAGTTACCGAAAGGAAGAACCGGTATATTCTTACTCTTGTGGATTACGCAACCAGATTTCCCGAAGCCGTAGCGTTACCAACTATTGACACGGAACGGGTGGCTCAAGCATTGGTTGACATCTTCAGTAGGGTAGGCGTGCAAGAAGAAATCCTTACGGATTGTGGTGCCCAAATCACCTCCGACCTCATGGGTGAAATAAGTAGGCTGTTATTCATCAAACAGCTTAACACTACCCCATACCATCCGAAGTGCAATGGATTGGTCGAGAAATGTAATGGTACCCTAAAGCATATGCTACGAAAAATGTGAACGGAACGTCCGCAAGACTGGAACCGCTATTTGAACCCGGTTATGTTCGCGTACCGTGAAGTACCGCAAGAAAGTCTAGAGTTCTCACCCTTCGAATTGCTGTATGGAAGATTAGTTCGATGCCCGATGCGGATACTACGCCAACTATGGTCAGGTGACGTCGCCAACGAGGAAATAAAACTACCTACCAGTAAGTGTTAGATCTGCGAGAGAAACTAGAAAGTATATGCAGATGGCACGTGACGAATTAATGAAATCGGGACGCAGATATGCAAAGTATTATAATCGCAGAGCGCGAAATAGGAAATATTTTGTAGGAGATCAGGTTCTATTGCTTCTTTCTACTAGCACAAATAAGTTACTAGTCCAGTGGAAAGGTCTCTACGAAATTAAAGAGGTCAAGAATGACGTGGACTATAAAAATGACATAGATGATAATTTAAAGACATTCCATGCTAACATGCTTAAGTTGTACATCAAGAGACAGAGCGACAACGAAGAAAAAGGGGTCTTAAATGTCGTTTGTACGGCAGTCATCCACGACGACAAAGTAAAGTGGGGACCACCACAAGATAGAGCTTTTTTGCGCGCTGAAAGAGAAACTAATCAGTGCACCTATATTAAAATTGCCACATGTTAGCAAACCCTTTATTTTAAGAGTAAATGCCTCTGAAACTGGGTTGGGAGTAGTTTTACTGCAAGAGCAAGATAACAATAAGTTACCCGTAGCTTGCTCGAGTAGGAAATTGCTACCCAGGGAGAAAAACTATTCCGTTATAGAGAAAGAGTGTTTGGTCGTAGTGTAAGGAATTGGGAAGTATCATGCGTATCTTTTTGGGAGAGATTTCGTTCTGGAGACTGATCACCAACCCTTATTGTATTTAAACAAGGCCAAGGTCGCTAACGCTCGATTGATGCGTTGTGCGTTGACACTACAACCTTATCGCTCCCGTGTAGACGCTATAAGGGGAGTTGAAAATATAGGGGCAGGCTACTTGAGTAGGGCATGATTGGAAATTTGGATAAACTTTTACCCAGTAGAGAAATTCCAGATTGCAGTATAACCAGTGTAAATATTGTAACATATCATTAGTAGTTATTTTTCTTTTATTGTGTGAATTTTTAACAAATATAAAATAAAGTAAATGTAGCTCATACACAATCTTAAAATAAAGCAAACGTAACTCTGTGCGAGGCTCGCTCTTACCGATCAAAATATGAAAATACTATGTGTGTTGTACAGAAACGTTCTCACTAGTGAAACTAACTGGTTGGTATCTGGTCACCTTTGCAGACCCGTCTGCTGAGTGTTTGTCGCAGGATAGAAACCGAGTGGGGTTTTGGACTAAATGAATAAGACAAACACAATGTGTGAAAGATGGAAATTTATAAAATGAATTAATTAAAAAATATATAGTGTAAAAATACATTGATTCTTTAACGCTCTCAACATACAATTGACCAACTCACTTTACACAAACATTCACACATTGAAAATAAACCAAGAATATGAATTCAATATGAAATACAGATCCAAGAAACCTCATGGACTGCATATAGGTTTCACACAGTATTGTACACTACAAAAGAGATTCACATAATCTCAAAATAATCTTATGATATTCAAATGTGTTTCAAATTAATGTCATAAACTATGAGAGAGATTCACATAATCTCTTGGAACACAACTAAGATTCAAAATAATCTTATGAACACAACTAAGATTCAAGATAATCGTATGAACAAAACTAAGATTCAAAATAATCTTATGAACACAACTAAGACTTAAAATAATCTTATGAACATACAAATGCACCCAATTGGAACAACAATTGGACCAAGCGTATGCTTCTAGACCCCTTGTACAGTCGCACGATTCCTTGGGTTTGCCCACATTCTTATCGACCGCTCCCACCCTTCATGGATCCACCTTATGTAGAGTCATACGTATACACATGTACAGACAGCATACATACCCCTTTTGAATTAGCTACGTCTACGTCCCTGGCTCAGACATACGCACATACATACATACGTATCGACAGCACGCAGCCTTAAATACTCTGGAAACTCCAGACAGCTTTAAACAACTTCAGATAGCTCTATGCATCTCTAATCAACTCTAGTCATAGTCACAGTCACAATCACAATCAGCCCTATGGCTGGAGAACAATGGAGAGCGTACACTCCTTGACGTGATCCAAAGCGACCAGTGTCGGTTTAGAAATTGATCTGACTTAAATCCATAGGAGAGTGAGCAATAGTCAGTGTAAAATACCCGTGCATATCATGTTATTAATGTCCCTTGTCGCAAGTAATTTCAGGCAAGATACATGTTAGTCGCTTACCTGAAAATACACTTATTCACCCTAGATAACGTTGTACGCATGTACAACGAAAAATAGTCAAATAGTTATAAGGCAAAACCAAATCAGTCGCGTATTATACTTGAAAAAAGAGAAAAAACAAACAGCAAAGCGATAGTGTTACCAGTATGTATGTATGTATGTATGTATGTATGTATATATATATATATATATATATATATATATATATATATATATATATATATATATATATATATATATATATATATATATATATATATATATATATATATATATATGTGTGTGTGTGTGTGTGTGTGTGTGTGTGTGTGAAATACTAATAATAATACTCAAATACTAATACTACTTCAATCTTTCATTACAACAATGTGCGACTACAAATATGTTCACGTTCTATCTCTTACTCGTACAACTGCCTGCCCAGTTAAATAAATGAAGATTGGTTGTTTAGAATAATGAGAGTTTACTGCGTAGGAGACACGTACTTCGATTTTGTGACCAATCATAGTCTGCCACGCTCAATCTGTAATTCTCAAGTTCATGTTTAGGGTGTCACTATAAATTGAATAGAATTTAATTTACAAAATTAACCGTTGAAAAGAAGATAAGGAGGAAACATGAGGGAAATTACAGGTTGGTATTGATGTAACCTTTTAATCCAAATACACTTATATGAGTTGTCTCGCTGAAAGAGCACACTGGGCTAACATATTATTTGAGTACCTTATTAATATTTTGAGATCAGTGCATAAAACATGAATTCAGTATTTACTTAAGGTGATTTAAACATGGTTATTGTACGCAAGTTATCGGCAAAACTGATTGAATTTAATATTTATGTTGGAAACTGAATACATTTTACATGCCAATCCATTTGAATGAAATCCGACCGCAGCAATGGGTTGTTCTACTGTCTGGCACTCTTTTATTTATCTGAAATTAATCTTAATCCCAATTGATTCATTTATACAGTTTGTATTCAAACAATAATAGGTTTGGAAACCATTCCTGGAATTAGAAATTTAATATTAAGAAACGATTACTATGGGGAATTGTAACATATATGCTTCTCTTGTTTCTATCTTTCCATCACTCATGTCAGTTTTGTTTCAATATTTTTCAAGATTAAAAAAATTAATGCTACAAGAGTAGATGTATGGTGTAAACCCAAAATTATTGACGTAATTTTATTTTTCTTTTGTAGAAAAGGTGCATTTCAAGTAGTTGTAGCAGTTATCGTTGTTGCTGTGTTCTTAACTATACAAACAGCTATTGTCAGAACAAGTCCATACCACTTAAGTTGTTACACCATGGATTATTTTTCTGTTACCATTTTGGCTTCACTGAATGGAACGTAAACTACACATCTTAATGATTTCTAACAACTAGAACAAAATATCGCTAATTTGTTTGTTTCTAAACATGAACAGAAATTTACAGAAGTCCAAATATATTTCAGGTACGTTTTTGAATTTACCTCTAAAACACGTTCAACTGAGGTCACTTACCAGTATCATCACCTATTTTGTATGGTTTAAATAGTGTACAGATTGTCTCATGTGTCTCACTGTATACTTTTGTATATATTTTGTGATGTAAATACCT
Source organism: Sinohyriopsis cumingii (assembly GCA_028554795.2). NCBI lineage: Eukaryota > Metazoa > Mollusca > Bivalvia > Unionida > Unionidae > Sinohyriopsis > Sinohyriopsis cumingii. The sequence goes on from CM068837.1 coordinate 36,837,001, forward strand.
CATAATTAACTCTTTGTATATTTATTGAAGGATTCTCCTAATCCTCCTGTCTTACTATGAATTGTAACAGTAACACTAAGTTGAGGCTGGTTATCTGTGACTTGAGCTCTATACGCGTTCTGTCAATAATGGTATGTTGCCCAGGCTATGGCTAATTTTAGTTGACTGCCTAGTGACATCTTAAGCCGGTATTATGTGGGGTTGATCGCTTGCTTCAGGGTGTGATTACAATACGGCTGAATCATCTTAGGTAACTTTGTTTGAGTAAGGAATAGTCAGAAACTCGATAGTCACATTAAGAGAGACAACAATGTAAGATCTGACCCATTCTTGAACTTGAGACCTCCCCAATTGCTCTACAAATAGCTGCCTGCCTAATGACCAGAACATGTAGTTTTTGTGGATTGGCAACTTTCCTAAAAGCGGAATATGTAATAATGGTGGCAATGCATTACTTAGGGAAAGCTTTCCTGTCCATTTCAATATGTAAAATCATTACACACTACTCCTAATAGGTTGATAGGGAAGAATTTTCTTTGTTAAAGATACTAATTAAAAGGATGGATAAGTATTCTATCAACTCATTTAATGCATTTAACTTAATGATGATGTTTTAAGGCATTTCTTTTTTTCTTATAAGTTTATTTTATTTTTTCATTCTGTTTCAGTATTATTGGTGTCACTGTTAGCAACAGCTAAAGCATTTTATTCTAGTTCAGATGACGTTATTGAATTGACCGACTTAAACTTTGATGAACAAGTTATCCAGTCTGATGACCTGTGGCTAGTGGAGTTTTATGCACCGTGGTAAAGTACCAGACATGCCATATATATCTATATATATATATATATATATATATATATATATATATATATATATATATATATATATAAAATGTAGACTCAACTGTATTGATCGAAATATTGAATGTTTCTGAATTTGTTTTTTACTTCAGCCAAGTAAAAACGTTTTTAAAACGAAGCGTAAAATACAAATAAATCGACAAGTTGTAAAAGAATTTCGTAAATGAGTGTTAATTGTGTTTTATTGGAACACTCCTAATTAACATGTTTCATATAGTTAGCATCTCTCTGTGAATAACTTTGAAGTATTGTATATTTTCAGTTTTCATTATGTTTATCGTGTTAAACAATCACCCTGCCCCACTAATGTTTCATTGCTTTAAGAGCCCATTCTATTTATGCATGATCCACACACAGTTTGAAAGAGGTCTTTGGTATAAACCTTTTCTGCCTTCTCATCTGTCTGTCTGTCCGTCTGTGCATGATAACATGTTTAGTTTATTTAAAGTAAATCAGGTGATCTCACTTATGTCGTTTTTTGATGTAGGTTGTTGATCCACCGTGGAGAGAACTGTCCCGCAGTGCATTCATTTTTTTCTTCTTATAGGCATATAGAGAATATCAGTTCTGTTTGCCCATTCATGTGTCTTATTCTATGAATCAAGTATACTGAGGATAAGTTCGTCACATGACAAGTAGGTCACTTTGAGTTCCATGCCTGCGGATTGCTTTTATGTTTGTTTTGTTAAGCGATCTTGTAGGAATACGTACATTAGGATGGGTACATTGATGTATGAATGTAACTATCGTCAATACAATACAAGCCACTGTGACATATTTTATGCTTCTAGTACGTTCTTAAAGTTCTTTGTTTGGGGTCAGTGCTTTTATGCTCTATTAATCATATAGATACACGCATCTGTATTTTCATAGCTCATGACGAGTAGAAGTCTGGTAAATCATCAATTAAAGAGCTTGTTGTTTTTATTTCCTTCTGCTATTTAATAAAATTCTTGTTCAAAAGGTATATTTAACTTTGCTCCAAAATGCATGCTATAGGTTATTAGCTGTGTTTTATGATATTAAGGCTATATTGTGAAACCAGTTAAAAAGTAATATTTTAGCATTCTAGAATTTCATAAGAAATTAGAACGACTTGGTCATCATCATGATACCGGTTGATATTGTGGGCAAACTATATTGTCTTTGGATAGCTCTTGCTGGATAATCCGTTTGAACGTTATTTACAGGAGACAGGATAATTTTTATTTCATGCGTTGTACACAAAGTGAAGAATAAACCTTCATTTCTTATCAATATAGAGAAAGAGCTCAGTGTTCTTTTCATAAATTCTAATTCCGCGGATCGCCAATAACTCACCCTCAGCACTAAAATGTGCTTCTCCTCCCCTAAAATGAACAAGCATACAAAAATCACGCATAGTCGTTTGCCACCAGTATGCCTAAACCTGTAACAATTTAAAGACATTGATCAAGCAGGTAAGTTCACGCAAATGAAATATATTTTTGATCTCGTTAATCTAAAGTTCCAGTCTTCCATGACATACGCTGTCGTTCCGACTGTCGACAAGCCAGCCAGCCTGGTGGGCTATACCATTTGAATAGAGGCACATCGCATCCGTGATCAGTACCAGCCGTTGTTTGCAGAATCTCGGTCAGTCTGTTTTGCTACTCGTTCCATCGAAGCCTCTACCGAGTCGACCGTCCAGTCGCTCGTCTAGCATAAGTTACGAACGTCCCTTCAACAGTATGTGCCGACAAGACAAGCCGTATTGAGTAATCGTCCGTCAGAACAACTAGCGTATCTAATAAGGGAATTTTGAAGAAGGAGACATGGTCATTACTCAGGAAGCGGTAGGTGGATACAGTTCGCAATCTGACACACACCCGGTTTTACTTCAGTCTCTTTTCAGTTTACAAAAGTAACGAGAATCCCAGTAAGTTATAGACCTCAACCGGTTCAACAAGTACATCGCGGCTGAGAGGGTGAAGATGGAAACCACAAGTTCCTTCAGACTTTAAGTACAGCGACAAGGATTTGCAGTCCCTTTAGACCTACCCAATGCATAGCTTCACCTCCTTGTTTAAATGGCTTCACTCAAGATTCTTAAGTTTAGCATCCTAGGAACGACATATCACTTTAAGTTTTTACATTTAGTACTCAACACCAGTTCATGGGCATTAACGAAGGTCATCAGCTGCTTTGTCTCCCTCCTCCAGTAAAGCTTGTCCAAGCAGTTGCAACAGCTAGAAGTCATCAAAAGACAGATGTTGACTTTATCATTCACTTTATAATTCACCTCTGGACTCATTGAACCAATCACAAAATTCTTGACCGAAATAGCATCTTCTCGACTTCAGTGGCACAACAAATACCAGCTCACGCTAGGAATTCCTCAGGGAATTCTCAACCAGAAGCTACGATCTGTACATCAGTGGTTGTAGAGCCCACATGTTGCCATGGCAATTGATGGTCACACGAGTTATCGTTTCGTATCAATCGTCTAGAAACAAAGCCTTGCTAAAAGCAATTAATATCTGGCGGGACCATTTCTACCAAACCATCAGTCCTAATTATTTCATGAAGTTCGGTGATAATGGTCTACATTCCTGAATCGTATTGAGCGGAGTGGGTGGATACGGGTATGAAAATAACTCAGTTATTGCGTTGTGGTTTAGGTCTGTCTGCTTTGTTGCTCCCAGCTGAAGACATGGTACAGGTTAGGCAAAGCCAAGTATCCTTAGTGTCATGTCCGACTCATCATAAAGAAGAAATCAGATCCTTCACACCACGTGATCACTTCATCCATCGGTCTTTCAACGGATTTGTGCGCTTTTGGGCCTTCTATTGCCTGACCTTTTTGCTACAAGATGTAAGGAAAACGTTTCCCACCTCCATCATGCCAGTTAAAGATGCACAATAAATCAAGAGGGATGTCGTTTTGGGGCCAACCCCTTGAGTTTATTGTGCTAATATTAATCTGATGAGACAAATATCCTCGGAGAAACAATATCTGACAAACTTATTGTTAAGTAATTGTTGATTCTTATAAATTTGGTACAACTGAATTACTTCATTTGCAGGTGTGGTCATTGTCAGAGTTTAGCTCCAGAATGGAAGAAAGCTGCCACATCTTTGAAGGTAAAACTGCTTATTAGATATATTTCAATGCCTTGTTATAACAAAAAGTATACCATAGACATCCCTTTTATCCGTCTTTAGACTGGAATGAAATTGTACTAATTTGCGAAGCTGGATAATATTGCGAAGGGATTTTTAAAGTCGATACGAATGGTCTTTACAAGTATGCAGTTGAATGATAATTATGCAGTGTTAATATAATCTGGCATATAAATCATCCGGCACGATAATTTCCCGAGTAAAGACCATACTAAAGTTAAGCTAAAAATACATTTTCATGTGATACGGCACTGCTTATTATAACGCGATCACTGGCAGCCACATTGCATACAACATTATGGTGAAACCTATTTATAACGTAGTATATGATACATATATTCTTTTGTGTGTATAACAAACAAGTAGCCATGAATATACCAGCTTTAGCATAAAACCCTTGTTATAATAAAATAAATGATAAATATAATTTTATTGCTGCATAACAAAATAAGACACATGACTGTACCCGCCTTTTAAAGGGAATCGTGCAATGAAGAAAGGCTGTATAGTGAGTGAGTTCGATTATGAGAATTTGGATCCCTAAAATATGTATTAAATTAAATTTTACAGAATACTTTATCTGTGAAAAAGTTTAATGCTCTGGACATTTATTATTTAACCATATATTGTACTTATTTAAAGACTTTCACGTATATATTATTTCAAGAACATTTTAGAAAATTTTGTGTTCTTTTTTTTTTTAAATATACAGGGTGTGGTAAAAGTTGGAGCTGTAGATGTCACTGTATACGAAAGTTTGGCCACTCGGTATGATATCGGAGGGTATCCTACCGTCAAAATATTTGGTATTAACAGAAGCGGTCCTCACGATTACCAGGGTAAAGGTCTCTTTTTGTCCTCGGTGCCTCCTTAATAACAAACACTATCTATTCAATACTGTCCATATAGTTAGCATGTTTGCAAAGGTCAATACAAATCTGATGGCACATACACGTGCTTCATAAATATACAAATTCATTTAAGAAAGGATGGACTGACGTATAGAGTCTATTCATCCTAATATATATGCTTGCACTGCACAAATTGTAACAGTTCCGATACGCAAGTGTACACACATATCTTTCCCATCTTCCTGAGATGGCCGTGGCTGAAAAATATTTTGTGGCAATACCTTGTTCGCTATTCTAGTTCAATATTAATAAATATTTTGATTAACATAAATTACCAAAGAAAGTACCGCACGATCTGTGTATACATGGACATGGTTGAATATAACAAAATGTGATTTAAACTTTTATCCAATAGCTAGCTTCGGTGACTTCTCCATGATACTCAGACAATGTGGCATTGCTGTTAGAAGGACGTTTTTGAATATTTCTGGTTGGGACAGGTCTACCAAAGACAAACTGTTTATTCTTTTACCAACTATGTTTGATAAATAACTGATTTAGCCTAGAGAGCCAAATAATTGATTTCCAGCACTCACATCCTCTTTGTTGTACTTGGAAGAAAGCGTTAAAATAATCAAGACATGGTTGTGAATTCTGCAACAAAAAGTGTTTCTTACGAGATATTAATGTAAGGTTTACTAATCACACAGCATAACATGTATTTGCAGTTTTAAAAGATATGCTTACTTGGTCGGGGTTTGAGTGTATTTATTTTTGGATAAAAGTGCTCAAGCACATATCCTGGAGAAATAGATTCATCTTTCATCCCTTATCATAGTTGCTTAATAGTGCATAACAATATCCTGCATCTTTTCAAAACTGACGTTTTTATGTTCTATATTAAACATGTATCATTGTATGTATGTGCTTATCTCGCTTATTGCTGCTCTAATACCTTTTATTTGCTAATTTCATATAACAATACATATTATGTCAACTGCACATTGCAATGGGATACAATTGCTAATACCAACCATGATGGAACGCTAAGGGCCTTTCCCAAGACATGTTGTAAACTAGTATCCCGAATATTGCAACAGTGTTAAGATACTTTCTACGGAAGTCTTGCTGAAAGAAATGAGTTTTGCGAGCAAAAACAATTGTTACATTTCCTGTTTATGTCGGCTACTTTGTTGATTGAACTGCCATTGGAGAGAGAAAATTCAGGTTTCATTTTATGCATTAGATAATATATTCATCCTGAAAGGAAACAACTCTTATTTGTACAATTATCAGCAGCTGTTGGCCACTGTTAGAGAATGCCAGTTACGTCACAAAATTCGTTTGTATTTATAATTCATACAGGTACTACTAGTTCAAACTGTGATTGCAGTATTTCCATGCTGAACATTCAATCTATTTATTTGCTAGTCAGACATTTCTGATGCTTAAGCTAAGTAAGGAACTGATGCCTTATAGTCTGGGCCCAGATAAAGCATGATGGTCCCTCTATCACATACATTGTCGTCCTTTTTCTTTAACTCGGGTCGACAGTCAGCACAAACTTTTGTCCTCTTTGGCAAAAACAGATGAATTAAAATCGAGGAAAGCTCTAGGTTTAGAGTGTTCAAACGTTTGATTTTATGACAATACATACCGCAAACAACATTCTCTCTGTAGTGTATTTATCACTACACTGTTCACAAACCAAAACCATTGCGTAACAAATTCACTTTTGTCATAGTATTTTATTACCTATTCACTGGTACATTATGCCCGTATCGAATTCACATTATATACATTTACAAAGTTTGGACCAAATTATTTGTCCATACGCATGAGTTCGTCAAAACTTTGCACTTGATGTAATTAAGAAGCTAAGAATAAAACAATTACAGTAAAGTTTTGCGCCACGTTACCTTTAATGTGATGCTTTCATTTGTTTACATGTTCTTGTAGGTTCTCGTGAAGCATCTGGTATTGTAGATGCTGCTTTGGCATATTTGGAAAGCATGATCAGGCAGAGACAGTCAGGCGAAAAGAGAGGAGGAGACAAAAGTAGTGATGGTGATGGTAGTGGACAGGAGGTATTACTATTGCTTATTTTTTATACTCTTAAGGAGCTAAAGTATTTTAGAATTTTCTTTGACTATTGTACAAATGTAAAAAGACTGGTACATCTCGATAGTTAACATGAGAAGCACTTTCATCCTTTGACCAAGAGGTGTTTATGGACACTTCTAATGCTATTATATCAAAGACGTTCACCTCTGAAGACTACGTTAAGACTCACATGTAGTTTTAACTAATAAAGTTTCAAGAATGCCGAGCATTTTAACAATTTGAACATTGCTACACTTTGTGATGCACCTCTGGATTATAGACTTTTGATTTGTCCAACTTAAGCTTCTCTTAAATTTTAATACTATTTGAATAAAAGCTTAGCATTTCCTTTAAGTCCACCTGCAAGGGTACGAGCTCATTTGTTTCGCGTTCACCAGTTGGGGGTTGCTTCCTTTATTGATTTTGTTTTCTCTAAACAGGGAAATCCTGAAGATGTAATAGAGCTGACAGATTACAACTTCCAGGAACTAGTTTTGGACAGCGAGGACATGTGGATGGTAGAGTTCTTTGCCCCTTGGTGTGATCATTGTAAGCAGCTAGCTTCACATTGGGCGACTGCAGCGGCAGAAATGAAAGGAAAAACAAAATTTGGTATCTACGATATCACCCTTTACCAACAGGTTGCTACGCAATATAATGTAAGTGCGACTATGAAGTAAACATGATTACATATTTCCTATTAAATGAAAAGTAAAACTATTTGAAGAAATATAAACCTGGATAATATTACTTGCCTTAATTGTAGACGAGCTAAGTCTAGATGCATTAAACACAATTGAAATATGATTATTATCAGTTTCAGAATATTGTATGATAATGTTTTTTTTTATATATTGCGTTGATTTGTTACAATCCGCATTATTCCATTTGTAATAAAAAAGCGAAAATTGCAATAGTGTGCTAGTTAAAATTGTACAATTGAAACACCCGAGGCTAGTATTTACACATTATATCACCATTTGGACATCTTTATCAGGTTATAAGGGTCCCGACAATGAAGTTGTTTCCATCTGGTAATAAAAGTGGCGATGCTGTAGAGTATGAAGGTGGACGTACATCGGTAGAAATAATAATGTGGATAAAGGAAAAACTTGCTGAAAATGTTCCACCTCCAGATATTTATCAGGTGAGCAAGATAAAGTGCTCCTTCAAGAGAAATGCGTACGGTATTTTGTTTACACAGACTAATATATTTAACTTGCGTACCTTGTCCAGGTAGTGAGGTTATTTTTATAAGTATATATTAGACCGCTGTATACTTTAAATTTCATTGTCCTGCATGTGAGACATATAAGGGGATCACTGTACAGGCATTACTCTACTTAGGACAAAATATGTTGAAATTATATGACTAATTTAATATTTCTTTCAATATTATTTTATCTTCGTCATACGTTTTGAAGAGGCATATTTTATGCCCATGGCTATTAATTACATCGTACTTATTCGATCATGAATATTTTCCATGATTAAATTCTAAATGGCACTGTAGTTTAAAACGATATTTTGCAACAATGTTTTACATTAGGAATTTTAAAATCATTATTAACAGATGACTAGATAACAAATGAAAACTTTGCATGCTGGTTAAACATATTTAACGTGGTTCTTTTTAAACCAGACATTATGCAAACGATTTGCATTGGTTTTCCTAAAACTCTGAAATGCTGGCAGTGAAATTTATACTTTGCAAAAAATATTGTCTAATAATATAAGAAATAGTGAACACAATTTCCGTACGTTATGTGTAAATCCTCTGTTGAAATTGTCCGTATTAGCCATTGTTATAATACCTTGCATACTGATAATGGAAGATTCCGTTGATTACATGAGCCAGAAGATCAAAATTCAATCGCAATATATAATGTAAATCTAAGTTTTCTCTCCTGAAAATTAACACCATTGGAATTGAGATTTGTGGGGTGGGTGTTAGAGAAGGCTAGTGCATCAAGACAGTCATTAATGCGATTTGCCCCATTAAAATAACAATCATATTCAAGAAAATCTGAACATCGTTCTGCGTTTTAAATTGCAAAACACTTTAGTAAATTGTGTCAAGGCATGTCATATGGAGTGTCATAATATCAATCATACCAGAGTTTCTCTTTGTATTCGATCAAAGTTTGTCACTCTATCAGATCATTGATCGTTTCTGGATAGCGTCTTTTTGATTTTCTACTAATCAGGAAAAGCGTCACGCATGCAGATGGGTTATTATTTTGATATTCAACCTATCAGGAAGAGTGTTACATTTACATACACATTAGACTTGTGTTTTGACAGATCGTGGATCCATATAGCCTGAATACAAATTGTGAGGACAAACAGCTGTGTATAATTGCCGTGCTGCCTCATATTCTGGACTGCCAGTCTGAATGTCGTAACAAGTACATCCAGCTTTTGAAAGATATGGGAGAAAAATACAAACGAAATATCTGGGGGTTAGTACTTGGTCATTAATAGATATACTTAGACAAAAATAGATGAATAAACGTTTATACAAAACTGAATGTTTATGTATATTTACTGAAATTAGAATTGTCATTAAAAATTCGGGAGTTTTCAAAATGTATTAGAAACTATTTTATTTGAAAATATTGGAAAAATTCACAATGTGATTTCAGAAAACATCATTGCAAAAAAGTTTTTAAATTTTCTGCTGCTACATTCGGTGCTAACACTTTAAATTTCTTCGTACTCTAAAAAGATAACCTAGATGGATTTCGGATTTATAGCAGAACACTTTTGATGGTGATACAAATACAATGTTTAATGATGAATGACTTGAATTAGAACATAATTATGATTAATACGTGCGTGTATAAGATCCAAATATTGGACAAATTAACAAAATCCGTACAAACATCATAATGCAAAAAATGAAAATACAAATAAATGATATTACACAGTACAAAGACAAAGTTGAATGATTCACAGCAATTTCACATGACGAAAAGAATGATGTGTATTACTCATATAGCAAAAATGAATTCACCTAAATAAACTGAGGACTTTTACTAAAATAGTAAAATAATGAAAACAAAGGGACATATACAAAATATCTTTACAATTCCAAAACTATTGGTATTAAAACTCTCAATTAGCCCACGTTAAAAAATTACATGTATGGAGCTACACACTCCATCACCAGCATAGTCGGCTACCAGTTACATTGGTTAATCAAGTATTCAGTATTCCAGTTAGTCACCAATACCATTCAATTACTTGGTCAACCAAGCAATGAGCGCCCACCAATCGGTCAGCAACGCCTAATCACCTGCTACTCGACCAGCAACACTGTTCACTCTGCTCTTCGGCTGTTATGGTTCAGTTTTACACCTGTTAAAATCAACTTATATGGTTAGCTCTACAGCTGGCACCACCTCGACTCTGATAGCTTCAAATACATCTAACACCTTGTACTATTCATGACACGGGTATATATGATAACACGTAATTACGTAATATACTATACGCTTTACAGATTACATTACCGGCACAATAATTATAAAGCAATAAACAGGTTCAGAAGAGAACCAACCTGTATCTGATAAGAATCATATGGTACAAGATATTTCTTAATTTAATTTTATATTCCTAATATAAATCTCTTGCTAAGTCACAAACAATAGAAACTATTTTGAATTATACTACGTAAGCCGAAGCTACATAGAAAATATACATAAATAAGTGTGGTAGTACAATAGTTATAACTTATAGACAAGAAACTGAGAAATAACTCACATAACTCTAGAGTTGAAGATGTTCAAGTCCTTAAGTAGACTGCTCACTGACAAGGCAGTCCGCAATGTGAATATTTAGTCTTACGGTGAAGTATTTATTCACAGACCATGCAGCCATACATATTCTGTGCCCTGGAAGTATTCGGCTATCCCATCGAAAGCATTTCGCACGTGCGGCAATTGATAAACCAAACTCACCGTTTCGAAATATTGTACAATATACATAAATCACCCTCAAATATCGTTGTACACATAAAAAAGAAACTCGAGTACATGTATTTGATAACTAAAGGGATTTATACAATTCCATTAACACCTACATCCTTGTTATATATTTTTGCATGCTGGGTTTAACACGGGAATCAACACTATAAAGGCTTTGTGGTGCTGATGAAAAGAAGAGTTATAAAAATGTAAATATAAAAAATGCAGACCACTTGAGTGGATAGACCCTTCCAAATAACTGACATCATGTTGAGTGCTACAGGAACACATATAAAGCATTGTTTTCAAAGCATTACCAAATTTCAAATTGTTGTATTCCTTAAAGTTTAATAACTGTGCGTTTGCCTTTTTTCTTGATAGGCTAATATTTCTGGGAGAGAAGTGGTTACTTCAGTTAGTAATCCAAGTGTCGAGAGTTCGATTACCGCTCATGCCATCTGGATTCGGTTACCTCGGCATGTCTTTGAGAAAGAAACTTAGCCCACATTTCCTCTGCATGATATAAACAGCATTATATAGAAAAGACCTTAAAATATCCAAAGTATTTAAATCAGTAGATTTGGTTTTCATAATTGATTTTCGCCGCCGATTTTTATACTCAACAATAGCATTATATGCGTGTAAAGACTAAAATAGCAAAGACACAACAAATAATTCAAATGCCATGACGAGACCGTCCTTTATTTAAAAAAGACACCCTCCCCCAAAAAAATAAAACCAATAATACAAACCATGCAGATGGATTCCCACTCAAAACAGTGAACCCATATTTCAGATCACATTTTCTTACGGCCAAAGGGGAGCCAGGAATAGAAACTATGGTCAGCAGTGTCCAGTTTTCATATCACTCTAAATATGTATTTAAATATTTTTTTTTAAAGTTGAATTGTTATGATGACAAATAATATAGAGAGGATTGTGACAGAAGTGACCAGAAAGTGGTAGGAGGCTTTCGAGAGACAAAAATCCAATAAGTCATTACAGATTAATTAGATTACTAATATATACATTTATATTGGGGTCACTTATTCTTTTGGGCAATTACAAATTCGAGCTTTTGGTATCCCTAGCTTAAATATACATTTTAAGAATATATTCTTAATAAATATAAGATAAGTAAGTATAAGCAACAATGATGAATACATTATTACAGGACAGGAAACACGATCAGACAGAACTAACATCTAACAATTTAATTGGTTGGTAGGATTTGCTCATTGCTTGCGAAACAAATCAAATATTATCTTTGGAAGAAAATTTAATTACATAATTTTGAGCCATTTCATTTCATGCTGATAATTATTTGTGCTGTGCTTGTTTACAGATGGTTGATGTGTTAATGATGTGATATTTCTCATGCTGATAATTATTTGTGCTGTGCTTGTTTACAGATGGTTGATGTGTTAATGATGTGATATTTATCATGTTGATAATTCTCTGTGCTGTCCTTGTTTACAGATGGTTGTGGGCAGAAGCAGGAGCACAGCCAGCCTTAGAAGATAGTGTTGGAGTTGGAGGATTTGGTTATCCTGTAGGTTACCATGCGATGTTAGATCTTATGTCCAGTTTTCATTATGACGTTTTAGAATAGTTAGAGTCTCACTCAGTTATTGCTGTGTCTATGAAAGCATGGTGAGTCATAGGTATAACTTTTCTGGCGGTTACAGATACAACTGAGTTATTGTTAAGAAAATATCGTCAAGGTTTGTGTTAAGGTTTCAAGCCATACATTATATCAAGTTATGTAGATGACATGTGTACTTCTTATACACATGGGTTGATTGGTTGATGGGTGTAACCATGTCACCATGATCTGCATAACTCTTATATGCATGCATTGATTGTTTGATGCGTGTAACCTTGATCTATAGTTGTTGTTATTGCTGTTGTTGCAGGGTTTAACGCCATTTTTCAGCACAAGATAGACTATGTATGGCGGCCAATATTAATGGTGGAGGAAGAACCCGGGAAACAAACCCTGGAAAAAACACCAACCCATGCAAAGCTTCTGGCATGCTTTCTTACGTACCCATACTGGCCGAGCCCGAGACTCGAACCCACGCAGACAGAGGTGAGATGGGGTTGATTCATAACGGCGAGCGCCTAAGACCACTTAGGTCCCCTACCATGATCTGTAGAACTCTTATGTGCATGGACCGATCTGTTGATGGGTGTAACCATTACACCATGAACTGCATAACTCTTATATTATCTGCATGGATTAATTGGTTGATGGGTTGTAGCAATGTCAGCTTGGTCTACAGAACTGTCAAGTTGGTTGATGGGTGTTCAGTTGCCTATTGTAACATGAAAGTCTATTTAGTACCGAGATGATTCCCATAATATGCCTTGTCAAGAGACACACCGTGACAACGGAACACTGTTGGTCTGGGCACCTTTCATTGCCAGAGCCCACTGACTATGAATCTGGTATGCAAACCACAAAGCCATTTCACATTCTACTCTTGTTTGTAATCCATAAAGTTTGGCAAATGACATATGTTGTACATAGATATTTCACTATTGTCAGTGTCAACATCGGCACAAACAAAAAAAATTACATATGTACTGCCACAATGCATCGTTACCGTTTTAGTGTCAGCATCAGAGCAAGTAAACATATATAAATATATGTACTGCCTCACTACATTTTTACCGTTCGTATTTCCTTGGTCCTATAAAACACGTTAGATTGAATGTTAAAGCTAGTATTCGTTAGGAAGGGTGTGCAAAGTCTAAGAATATTAATTTTGCACCTACATGTACATTACTGTTCCTGATTAAATTCTGTGCTTATTTCATGACCACATAGTTCTTTTGCACTATATATAAATAATTTTATATTGGGTATAATATAACTTGGTGAAGGGGTATTCCTTGATCAACATAACATCTTCATCACAACATTTGTCGCTGAGACTAGTATTTTATGCTTTACAGTTTTTGCTTAAGTGTTAAAAATTTATTTCTGAGTTACTGTTCAAGCTAGAATCACCGAACAAGATTATTGTATTCCGTCCAAGAAGGTCACTGTAGCTTACATTTTTTCATGACAAATATAGGTTGAGTATTTGTTCAGCCCATGACCAAATAGACTTTGCCATCCATGTCTACACAGCAGTCCATGTTCTGAACAGTGCTGTTGGAAGTAAGAATAAATGTGTTAATATAATGGTAAACATTTCATATTAATGACAGGACATTACATGTCACGATATGCTATGGTAAATATTTCATATTAATGACAGGACATTACATGTCACGATATGCTATGGTAAACATTTCATATTAATGACAGGACATTACATGTCACGATATGCTATGGTAAACATTTCATATTAATGACAGGACATTACATGTCACGATATGCTAATCACATGTTAGTGTTTGCATAGTACATTAAAATTAGTAGGTAAGAAAAGATCGAACTGAATGCATTCCATGTCAGTCTTCATTTGTAATGGCTAATCAATATAATTTCTCATGCATGAACTATGTTTGTAAAAGAGGTCTTACTGGCCGTCAAACAAACATTACTCAAAGCCTGAGACATTTAATTTGTAAAATATTCCTTCAAAATGCTTAATGATACTAGCGTCTGAGGTAGATTATGTGAATCATATATAAATTATAATCAACCCGTTATATTAATATGCTTATAATTAGAAAATCTAATGTTCTTTTTTTTGTTTACGACTTGCATGACCCCCACCAGGGGTTAAGATTTAGTTCACGATAACTATATAAAGTTTGAGTATATTTAATAAATGCTTATCATAAATGCTATCGATTACTAAAAAACTTTGTAGTGCTGAGTCTCGTAATCATTGATTACATTCTTGTTTGCTACAAAGTCTATAATCGTATTGATTACATTCTTGTTTTATGGTCTATAATCGTATTGATTACATTCTTGTTTGCTACAAAGTCTATAATCGTACTGATTACATTCTTGTTTCCTATAAAGTGTATAATCGCATTGATTACATTCTTGTTTCCTACAAAGTCTATAATCGTATTGATTACATTCTTGTTTCCTACAAAGTCTAATCGTATTGATTACATTCTTGTTTCCTACAAAGTCTATAATCGCATTGATTACATTCTTGTTTCCTACAAAGTTTATAATCGTATTGATTATATTCTTGTTTTTTACAAAGTCTATAATCGTATTGATTACATTCTTGTTTTTTACAAAGTATATAATCGTATTGATTACATTCTTGTTCCCTACAAAGTCTATAATCGCATTGATTACATTCTTGTTTTTTACAAAGTTTATAATCGTATTGATTACATTCTTGTTTTTTACAAAGTCTATAATCGCATTGATTACATTCTTGTTTTTTACAAAGTCTATAATCGTATTGATTACATTCTTGTTTCCTACAAAGTCAATAATCGTTTTGATTGCAATATGTTTCCTACAACATTCATACTCATTTTGATTACAGTCTTTTTTCTACATAGTCTATAATCGTATTGATTGCATTCTTGTTTCCTACAAAGTCTATAATCATTTTGATTACATTCTTGTTTCCTAAGTTCGTAATTGTATTGATTACATTCTTGTTTCCGACAAGGTCTATAATCGTATTGATTACATTTTTGTTTCCTACATAGTCTATAATCATTTTGATTACATTCTTGTTTCCTAAGTTCGTAATCGTATTGATTACATTCTTGTTTCGTACAAAGTCTATAATCATTTTGATTACATTCTTGTTTCCTAAGTTCGTAATCGTATTGATTACATTCTTGTTTCCGACAAGGTCTATAATCGTATTGATTACATTCTTGTTTCATACAAAGTCTATAATCGTATTGATTACATTATTGTTTCCTACAAAATTCATACTCATTTTGATTACAGTCTTTTACCTACAAAGTCCATAATCATTTTGATTACAGTCTTTTTCCTACAAAATTCATACTCGTATTGATTAGATTTTTTTTTACAAAGTTAATAATCATATTGATTACATCTTTGTTCCTAATTAGTCCATAATCAAGTTGATTTCATGCTTGTTTCATAAGAGGTCCACAATCATATTGGTAACAAGATATAACAGCATTTTCACTGGGAATTGGTATATTGTATATATTTATATACAACAAAGAAATTGTTCAATAGCAGTAGCACATTAGTTAAAGGCACTGGACTTGTTACAAGTAACATAAAGTAATCTAGAAAGGGAAATAAACCTGTTACAAATGACAGAATATTAGTCTTAAAGTAATCAATTGTACTTTTTCAGGTAATGGTGGCAATTAGCACAAGAAAAATGATGTATTCCACACTGATGGGGCCATTCAGCGATAAAGGGATAGACGACTTCTTCAGGTATTTAAATCGAAAATAAATTCCATACAGCACAATATATGGTTAAACAAATTAGTTTGCAGTGTATAAAAAAATCGTTTCATTTCTTCTAAATTTATCAAACCGAAACAAACTTCAGAAGACAAATTACATGTTTCAAGTTGCAGTCTGAGCCTTGTTGATATTAATTAAATCTTTTTCCTGGTAATACTTCTTTTTAATCACAACTGTTATAGAAAGGTGATCAATATGACATAAAAAATAAAGGTCATTTTATTAGACACTTATTCTTGGAACCAAATAAATTGGTATTTGGATGTGAACTATGGATTATTACAGCTTCCATTAAAAGTTAGGTTCTTTTTTGGCTTATATTTTGATTCCTAGTTGCAACATGACCAGTACTACAGTCATCATTGAAAACTAGGTTACTATGACTTATAGTTCACATTTTAGTGATTTGTGCTTACTTTTGAATTGACTTAATATAGGTTACCATTTATAAATGTGTCAAATTTAATTTGCTATTGTTAAGTTGGTATTTGGACCTGTCATCTAATGTGCTTCATCATTCACTGAAAATTAGGTTAATGTGACGTATATTTTTCATGGTCCAATGATTATGATAGACAATTGCGTTGAACTAATTTTCCTGGACACCATTTCATTTGGAGTCGCCTAACTTGGTCTTATAGCTTCATGAAAACAACAGACATCACTGAAAACTAGGGCACTGTGAGCCACATTTCATTGTTCAGTGATTTGTGTTTTCCTTTGCATTGGCCCTGGCTGGCTGAGTGGTCTGAAGCACCACTGTCATCTTACCTCTGTCTGTGTGGGTTTGAGTCTCGGACTCGACCAATGTGGGTTTGTTAGAAAGCTCTACAGTAGCTTTATGTGTATAGCCATTTATGAGCTGAAAGATGAGGTTAAACCACGAAAAACAACAGTAACAACACTAACTTACCCTTGCATTGAGTGCTAATTCTCTTGCGTTCATTTTATGTTGGTTCGAGAATCGCACGCACGCACGCACGCACGCACGCACGCACACATTTATGCTCACGAATTCAGCTTGCACACATGATTCAAACTCGTAATCCTGCTTCTTTCTGTATTTAGGGGCCTTTCCACTCGAAGAGTGTCATCAACACCTTTAAAGGGGGCCCAGCTTCCAAAAATAGAATCAACAGGGACATGGGATGGGAGAGATGGAGAGGTAGACTGTTTTCAGCCAGTTGGAAATTCTTCTTCTTGTTCTTGTTTTTGTTGTTGTTGTTCTTCTTCTTCTAATTATTATTAAGTCATCGATTGGGGAGTGCGCTTTAAATAGATGGTGCCATATAGTTATCACTTTTGCGTAATGATGTGAGTCTGTGAAAGTAATGACTGGTAAGAATAGTCCAATTACCAACCATTTGCTTGTGATTTTAAATACTAAATTATGAACGATTAAATAGACCTTTCGAACATGTTGTTCTGCACATTTAGTTGTAACGTTTACCACCGCATCACAACCATTTACCATTTTTAGATACATACGTTTATTGTTTGTCGATTGAAGTACCAGTAAATAAGATTTTTTTGCAAGATAACGTGATAACAGCGATACCTCTTTCATAAGGTGAAAAATATGAATGATCTTATTCCATGAAAAATTTAGGAAACATCTCCAAATAGATTAGTATTTACCGTTAGTCAGTTTTTACACTTTTATACAATAGTACTCCATGCCTAAAGTGTTTATTCCACGATTGCTATTGGGTCGGCATTGGGATAGGAGATATATGGTTTTGTTGATATCTGTCCTGCAAAACTCACCAGCAACATTACATATAAAAGAATTTGAAGACAGACAAATGCAATTTGGTAGGAAGTTTTTTTATATGTATCTTGATAACCTAATTAGGCTTTATCACGCCAATGTAATTTTGTTTTCTTTTTAAATACATTTTTCCACTTTTTGACGTGCATTGTTTGGTAAAGAAAATTAACAGGATAGTAAAAAGAAGATAAACAATATATTCAGAATCTTAGTTAAATGGTATTTAAGTTATTGGTCAGACAAGTTTTATATTGTATTTATGTTATTGGTCAGACAAGTGTTATATTTTATTTATGGTATTAGTCAGACAAGCGTTATATTGTATTTATGTAATTGGTCAGGCAAGTTTTATATTGTATTTATGTTATAGGTCAGACAGGTGTTATATTTTGTTATATTGTGTTTATGTTATTGGTCAGGCGAGGGTTAAGTCGTGTTTATGTTAGTAAACAGACAAATGTTGTATCGTATTTATGCATGTCATGTGTACAAACATTATGGCGATTCCTAAAGTTTACTTTTGAATTGAAAATGTAACAACATCACGTTTTGATTTTGTTGCCTATTAATGAAGTATTTATGGAGGGGTGGTTGCTCATTTGGTACAGTGTCGGACTTGTAACTCATTTAATACTCTTCCAGACTACCCTGGGTCTGCTACCTTGGTGTGTCCTCGGGAAACGCTCATAGCTCTCATTTTCATGGCATGTTGTAGAGAATAATGTGTTAAAATTGCCATTAAAGCCAATAAATCAACCAATCAACATTATTATGTCTAAGTGGCATACAGCTTTATATTTCCCGCTCAATAACTGGTTTAGGAGTTTATATATTTGAATGAAATTTCGTATGGGGGTTGTCATTAAGATGATCTGAATCAAGTTAAAAATTCAAAACATTTTCTTCAAAATGTAAAAAACGTTACTTTGCTTTACTTCAAAGTTTGTCCTAGCATAAATATGTTTCTATTACATATTATTGAATGGTCTATTTCTGGATCAGTAAATAGGCTTCTATTACATTTTATTGAATGTTATATTTCTAGATCTGTAAATAGGCTTCTATTACATTTTATTGAATGTTATATTTCTGGATCAGAAAAAAGGCTTCTATTACATTTCTTGATCAGTATATAGACTGTTATTACATGTCTAAATCAGTAGATATGCTTCTATTACATTTTATTGAATGTTAATTTTCTAGGTAAGTAATTACGCTTCTGTTCCATTTTTATATCAGTAGATAGGCTTTATTACATTTCTAGTTCAATAGACAGGCTACTATTGCATTTCTAGTCAGCAGGTAGGCTTCTATTACATTTCTAGGTAAGCAGGTAGGCCTTTATTACACATCTAGATCAACAAATATCCTTTTGTTACATTTAATTGACTGTTATGTTTGTAGATCAGTATGTAGGTTTCTACTACATGTTATTGAATAATAAAGTCTCATTCTATTTTCTAGGTTCCAGTTGATGAAGATGTAGATCTGAGTGATGTGGTTTTAGATGATTTGAAAGACGAATTTTGATTCCAGTCAATGTAATAATGAATTTATTGACAAGTGGAATGTTCATTATCAGTTTTGTACATGTGTTGATGTGTATATTGCAAATACATACGTAAGAATGGAATATATTAAACATAGGAAACTGAGTTTTTATATAAATAGAAATTCGATATAAAGTATGTTCTGGTCAGTATTGTATACGGTTAAATGGTATATGAATCTGTATGTCATACCCCATTTATTGGACCTATTGAATACGAATCTGTATATCATACATGTGATGTATTGAATATGCATCTGTATGTTATACTGTATCAATGGTATGTATTGAATATGAATATGTATATCATATCCTATAAATGAGATGTATTGAATATGAATCTGTATGTTATACTATATCAATGGTATGTATTGAATATGAATATGTATATCATATCCTATAAATGAGGTGTATTGAATATGAATCTGTATGTTATACTGTATCAATGGTATGTATTGAATATGAATATGTATATCATATCCTATAAATGAGGTGTATTGAATATGAATCTGTATGTTATACTGTATCAATGGTATGTATTGAATATGAATATGTATATCATATCCTATAAATGAGGTGTATTGAATATGAATCTGTATGTTATATTGTATGAATGGGATGTATCGAATATGGATCTGTATATCATATTGTATAAATGAGATGTATTGAATAGGAATCTGCATGTTATATTGTATGAATGGGATGTATCGAATATTATAGGTTACTGCATTTGTATGGGAAAATATCAACGAGTTTTGGGATGGAATACTGCACGACCTTGTGAGTGCAGCATATCCTTCCGACAAAACGAGTTCATATTTTCCCATACAAATGCAGTAACCTTTTTATTATCTGCTCATTTATTTTATTATACCTAAGGTTTAATTATATAAACAAAATACACTACAAGAAACAATGTAAATGAATGAATGCTGTATTCCAAACTAAATACACAAGCGCAGATTCGTCATTACACAATGACATCATTATTAATGCGCACATAACTCCGCCCAGATAAATTTGGACTTAGTCGCGCGCTCGACATAACTTCCTAAAGAAAATGGCGTGTCAAGTTAAAATTGAAATTTGCAGTCATATTGTGAATGAATGCGCATTGCGACAACTTTTTCCATTTGATTTGGAATGAATATATTTTGGTATTTTGTTTCGATTCGACGAAAGCTTTGTGATTTTGAAGTGGCGCGGGAGAAGCGTGTTTACGTCTGCAAATGTGTTTCTGTTTCTGTCATTGAATGTTTGAAATCATAACGTGGGAAAATTATGAAGTCTTTCAATTGCAATTATCAAAAAGACGCAATGGAATTTAATGCTTATTTCATTTTAAGTACAGCAAGGAGGATGCAATTGCACTTATCATCGAAATTACAGCACAATTTCGAAATGTGTAATCCAGATTGAAAACCTATGACATGGCTCATGTAATTCGGATTTGCAGAATTAAGAAAAAGCATTTTGAGGAAATTCAGGATGTAAAAGTGTAAGTATATTTTATTTTGCCATTCTTATCACCAGATAAAGACAGTATATGCCTTGTCACTTGTATGTTATTTGTAAGGACCTAATCTTCCGTCTTTTATATAATGTAGCTTACCTAAATCCGTAACATTGTATCAACGCGGAGTGTGCCGAAACAGCTGTGTTTTTTTGCAGTCCACGAAACATGTTTTAGTTTATTCAGAAACAAATTTAAACAACCACAGCGTAAAGAGCCTCTTACGCGAGTGTATATGATTTGTTTACAAATCAAAAGTGCTGGCGTCTGCGTCATTGTTTGTTTACAATAGAAAGTAGTTCCTTTATTCAGGTGAATGCTATATGTGTATTGTCAGTATCGGGGAATACTGAACGATTCTGACAATGTAAAGTTAACGGGGATAAAATGAGCGTATAATAAGAATATGCATGTTATATGATATGAATGGTATGCATTGAATATGAATCTGTATATCATATTGTATAAACGAGAGGTATTGGATATCAATCTGTATGTTATATTGTATGAATGGGATGTATTGAATATGGATCTGTATGTTATACTGTATGAATGGTATGTATTGAATATGAATCTGTATGTTGTATTGTATGAATTTGATTTATTAACTATGAATATGTATGTTATATGGTATGAATGGTATGCATTGAATATGAATCTGTATATCATATTGTATAAACGAGAGGTATTGGATATCAATCTGTATGTTATATTGTATAAATGAGAGGTATTGAATATCAATCTGTATGTTATATTGTATGAATGGGATGTATTGAATATGGATCTGTATGTTATACTGTATGAATGGGATGTATTGAATATGAATCTGTATGTTGTATTGTATGAATTTGATTTAATAACTATGAATATGTATGTTATATGGTATGAACGGGATGTATTGAATATGATAAGATAAGATAAAAATGGTTCCTTTTTCAGACTACATGGTCCATACATCAAAATTAAAATATAGATATAAAAGTAAAAACATTGTAAACATAAAAGAACATATATATCATACAAGTATTCAGATACATCTACACAATTAACTGCATCCTGCATGTTTAAGAAGTAAATTAAGTGGCACATTTAATAAGTAATTTATTCCATCTGCTAATAATTTGAAAATTTAAATGAATGTCATAGTTCCAAAGAGATTTAAATGTACAGTTCTTGCTACTAGATACTTTGTCATCATTGAGAATACATACTTTCTCATTACTTCATCAAACTGAGTACATTATAATTTACAAACATGTTTGAGGCACTGTTCCATCTAGGAAGACCTAATATAAAACGAAGACTTATTATAACCGATAACTAGTTTTCTTTTCATGCATTCATTAAAGTTTGTCCACAGAGGAGCACAATGCATAGTGCAGCAATATGATTTGAATAATCTAATTTTGATATTTAATGAACAATTCTTAAATTTTCGTAGAAGCGTGTTTGTTCGAGTACATAAAAATAGGTAATGTCTCATCATATCTTCATTATCTGACCGATTGGATTTCAAAATATGACCTAAATAGGTATAACTGTTGACATATGTAAGAGCATTGCCGTAAAGATGTCCAGTGGGAGAAGATGGTAATTTGAAAGAAGTTGGCTGAAAGACCATGCATTCTGATTTGTTTGTATTAGAGATGATATCCTTCTCAGATGTGTATTTTTCACATATCTTTAATAATTGCCTTAACCTCGTGATAGAAGGACTTATCAATGACATATCATCACCAAAACTAAAATTGTTAAGAAACAACACATCTGGTAGCAGATGTATCCCCCCGTAACACTGCCCCAGCTATATATAATAACAAAGGAGAAAGAATACCCCCTACCTCACCCAATTGGTTACATGGAAAGCGCTGTATATTACACTTCCCCATCGTACATAATACAATTATTTGTTATACCAATTAACTAAAATATGAACTTTGTAGACAGGTATTTTAATATCAATCAACTTTTTAAAGAGTGACCAATGATTGACCCTAACAAATGCCTTACTAACATCAAAGAAGCATGCAAACACTGGCTGCCATGTTCAATATAATAGCTGACAGTTTCCTTAATGGCATATAAGCATAAATCAGTTGACTGCTGCTTTTTAAAGCCAAACTGATTATCGGAGATTGTGACTTCACATCTTTACAGTATGATGCATTCAAATATTTTGTAAATAATAGTCGTAAGAGATATATGTCTATAGTTATTTTTGTCCGCCAGGTTACCAATTTTGCTTTTCAGTAGCTGTGTAATTATAAATTTTGTGAAACAGCTTGTACAAAATTATGCACAAACATACAATTAAATAAAATCATCAATAGCACATGAAGTCTAGTATCTGAAAATTTAAAATGTTCCACAAATACAAAATCTGATCTTGGACATTTACCCTCTTTTTGTCTTGTTATTGCCCTTTGGATCTCAGATAATGTAATTACCTCAGTACGAGCAGAAGGGGTATTCAATGCTGAAATCACATGCTTTTTATTCGATTCATTTTTTACACTATTGAGTAAGTCTTCAAAATGATATTTCCACATATTGCATATATCATTCTGACCTTGAATCTGTCTATGATATTGTATTACTGGGACGTATTGAATATGAATCTGTATGTTACACGGTATGAATAGGAGGTATTGAATATGAATCGGTATATGATATTGTATGAATGGGATGTATTGAATAAGAATCTGTATGTCATATTGCATGAATAAGATGTATTGAATATGAATCTGTATGTTATACGGTATGAACGGGATGTATTGAATATGAATATGTATGTTATATGGTATGAATAGGATGCATTGGATATGAATCTGTGTGCAATATTGTATTAATGGGATGTATTGAATATAAACAGATATGTTATACTTTATGAATGGGATGCATTGAATATGAATCTGTATGTTATACTGCATGAATATGAAGCACTAAATATGAATCTGTATGTTATACTGTATGAATTGTATGTATTGAATATGAATATGTATGTCATACTGTATGAATGGTATGTATTGAATATGAATCTGCATGTTATACTGTATGAATGGGATGCATTTAATATGAATCTGCATGTTATACTGTATGAATGGGATGCACTGAATATAAATCTGTATGTTATACTGTTTGAATGGTATGTGTTGAATATGAATCTGTATCAATCCTGGAATCATTTGGATAAAGCTGATAAAGTCGGCAAGGAATGCTAGAGGACATTAAAAATGTTTGCTTGGAATAAATGAAGGGATTAATAAACTTATCCAATAAAACTCCCAGTACCTACAATTTAGAATAAATGAAGGAATTTATAAGCTTATCCGATAAAACTTCCAGTACCTATACTTTAGAAGAAAACGAATATAAAATTATTTCAATGTGCGCTAAATGGCTGACCAGTAAAGCAATCATTCACGTTGGTTTTAAGGAAAGTTTTATGCATCATAAATATCATTTTTGGTGGGTAACTGTTTCCAATCCTAGTGTTACTGAAAGACTCACAACGGGTGGTGTATATTATACCCCAGACAATGGGTTCTAGACTACAGAATAAATGTGGGGCTTTAAGGATAGAATATAAGGAACACAGTCACACAGTTAATAAAAACTTAAATTGGTTGGAATACCAGTCTTATAAAGTAAGCTAAAGCTCCTTAAATTCTTGACTTATTTGCCACACCACGATACTTGGGGGTTGGTTTAGTGTTATGCATGCTCGTTCATCCAACTCACACACACACACACACACACACACACACACACACACACACACATATATATATATGGTAAGAAAGTTTGTATTATGTGATTTTACTATGGTACCCTAAAAAAGTCTATCAGTGTTTATGCTGTATCATTGTAAAACATCAGCTGTATATTCTGAAATAAATATTCATTAGAGGCTGTCATTCACTCTATCTCGGAAAACAAATGTTCAGTAGAGGCTGTCATTCACTCTATCTCGGAAAACAAATCTTCAGTAGAGGCTGTCATTCACTCTGTCTCGGAAAACAAATCTTCAGTAGCGGCTTTCTCACGCCAGCAATTTGCAGATATCGACTAAATCTGGATTGGGATTTAAGTTGCGCACTGAAATTTTTTTTGACGAAGCAAAGCATCACTGGAAACAAAATTAGGCTTTGTGATTCTTCGAATCACGAGGGTCGTGCGTGTTCCAAGGATACAAAAGTGAGGCCGAGGATTATAAAGTCATGACCTTTAATGTACAAAGTAAACGTCTCCCAGAATAGGGATCATTATTTTTGCGCCCGCTCTCACAGGCTGGTCAAGAATTGGTATAATGCCGACTTAGATTTCTGTCTTTCTTTTTACCATGTAAGATGAACGTTATTGGGTTTAGTTAGAGATTAGCATTGGTGTCTGATGCATTGCGAAATAACATACTTATAAATTATTTCACCTACCTCTAACGAACTTGTAACATGTTGTTATTATACAATGTGAATTTTTAAATATAGTGCGTCTCGGACTGTTTAAATTGATTTAGAATTTATGTTAATTTATAATATTAAGTTTGGGTTTTGTAGAAATACTTTGCTACGAAAATCATGCTACATAATAATGTATTTAGAAACAAAGTACCTTTAAAATTACAGGAAACAATATTTTAGTTTGTAGAATAACGATTTGAAAAAAATACATTGATTAAAAATAACTTAGGTACTAGTTTAATTCTTAAGCTTTTGTGCAATATTGGCAATTGATTCTGCTTTTAATTCCAAAATACAGAAATTATAAACTTGTATGAAGTTGGTTAGCTCTAATATAACATTTTTGTTATATCTTGTTAATCATTTGTGTGTAATGTTTCTTCTATATCTAGTGTATTTTTGTTTAATTTTAATAAAGAATTGCTGTCTCACTGACTTAGATTCCTTACTTTTACCTGTTCTATCACAGTACTTCTTCGTTAATACTAGCGATGTAACATGTATATCGCAAGAGTGACAACACTCGCTAAAAGGAGACCTCTCTCTCTCTCTCTCTCTCAGACCGAGAATCGTTCCAGCAATAAATTGGGAAATGATGAAAGAACTCTATGCCAATAACTTACCGTCACAAAATTTAAAATTAAAATTGACCATTAACATATTCTGATTCCCGACAATAGGTGGATATCTGTCTTGAAATATGATTTAAGGCACAAACTTCGTTTCCTTTGGAAATGCATCGGATACCTCCTGTATTTTATATACATTTGTCCAATCAACTATTTTCTCTCTTTGTATTGGTATTACTTGTATGCATATTTTTATCACCTTAGGTAGAAATTTTCATATAAACTTGAAAATTTTATTGTCAATAGTCTTTGGTCAATTTTCGTTTCTTTAGCTATCTTATTTTATGCCAGCTTTTGATCAGTTGCGTTCCTCCTGACTGAAACCTTAACCGTATTTTATGTTTATTCGAGCTTATATCCCTACCGTTCATGCTATCGTGAATCGGATGGTTTTAATTCAATCTCTGGACTGTCATTTAAATGTTAAATTTGTATGGCTCATGTAAATTGACTAGGCATTCAGAAAAATCTATTGGGGAACTTTATTATCAAAAGTACCACTTTTACTAGCTTGTAATCAGAGACCAGCTGCAAACAACAATCTGCCGTCGCTTAATATGCCAGAATATCTGGGTTTGTATTCTTTGTTGGACTTATTACTCCTGACAAAGAAAGTATAGACATAGATCTGCTGTGCATAATGGAACGGCAGATCTGAATTTTGTGTAGCTTGCTGTTGGACTCTAACTATCATGTATCACGGTATCAATTGTTTTTCCATATACCTTAATGCTAATGTTTTGTAAAATTAATATACTTTTGATCCTACCAACTCCGTTGAATTTAAGAGAGATAACTCTGCTGGAACTGGACATGGGTAAGAGTTATCTAGTCACAACAGACACTTTCAGCCATGTGTACCACATTTTTAAAAAATGATAAAAAATACAAAATATGATCTAGATATGATTTAACATAATCTCACATGTTGCCAAGAGGCACATTTTTATTTATTTATTTATAAGCCTAACAGAAAGTACAACTCTTACATAATGCACCAATCACAGCTAGTGTTGTTCTTTATTTCTGAATGCAATGTTCTTACACCTTAAGGTCCGCCCACCTTGACTTGCGCAACTGGTACCGTTATACCATCAGCGAATAAAATGGCGGTACGTTTACATGTTTTACTCATTAGATACTTTAGTTCTTACGAAACACGATGTTACATCAGTGGGAACTTTCCTCTCTTCCTAGGCATCGTACATCGTGATTCAGAAATTAGGGCTTGATTCATAAAACAGTCTGAAGCTGAAGTTATGTGCGTCACATTTGTGTGGTATTACGTCAACTGAATGCTAATGTAGTTGAATTCAATTAATAGTTAGTAATTAAGATATATGATTGGAGGCTTGAAAATGCAATGTGCGTGCGCACATACACGTACGCACACAATTCAGACAGTATTTGTGAGTATGCATCAGAGCCCAAAGTCGATAAATACTTTGCCTTAAGTCATCTTGCAATATAACGAAGGTGAAGTAGATTTTCTTAAATTGCGGCTTAATACAAAGGGAGCTAACCCATAATTAACTGTTAGAACAAAATATGTTGGTGCATCCGTCATAGCAAAGGTTAGCACCAAATTTATTTAAATTTAGTATTTTGTAAGTTTTGCCATGGTTGTGTATCAGATCCTTCCAAATCTAGCTACAAAATTGTCTTATCGTATGTGATCCCTTAGAAGCTGAGGATGCTAATTGATTTATTCTTTTCTTTAATACAAGATCATACTACTTTGATTGCTGCCCTTATCTAAAAAGTGCAAAATAATCCACATCATCATTTGAGGAAACCTTTTCAAAAAGTAGACAAATATTAAATGACGTTTTCTGAGAATTTCATCAACAGAACTTGATCACATTTGGCAGAATGCATCCTGGCATATAGTGCCTTTATATGTTTACAAACAATTTCGTTATGACGCCAAATATGGCGGCCATTAGCAGAAGAAGAAAAACTTCTAAACAACTTCTCAAATTGCATTCAACGGGATTTGACTAAATTTTTACAACAGAATCCACTCATGAAGGCTTTCTTTGTGCAACTGATGACGATTCAAGTTTTCTTTGTACAAGTTATGACGATTCACGCTTTCTTTGTACAAATGATGCCGATTCAAGCTTTCTTTATACAAATGATGACGACCCACACTTTCATTGTACAAATGATGACGATCCACACTTTCTTTGTACAAATGATGACGATCCATGCTCTAATAGAACCGATGTTGCTAAAAAGGAAAAGAGTTTGTCCAGATTTGACAAAAACCACCAGGACATGATGAACTTTAAGAAGTTTTCAAATAATACTGACATGCCATACAATATGGTTGTTATTTAAAAACATCAACAAAAAATTTAATGCTATTTTTTAAAAGCTAAATGAAATAAGGCAGTAGGATGTCCATGTTCAACAGTAATGTATCATGACAGTACAGGCGTATCCAGCTGATTAAGATTTACAATGAATTACGACCACTGGCACTAAAAATAGAACACGGCTTTGTTTGTCTTTTTTAATTATTGCTTTTTCTGACACCTTTTTAAACGAATTGTCATAAATGTTTCATAGATTTGACATATATTTTGCATAAAGTATTCTTCAATTGAACGTTTTCAAATGTATACACATGCTGCACTTCCGCCATGACATATTTTTACCGTCACTAGAACTTGAAACATCTCTAAAAGACTTCTTCTCAAGAAAGAATATGACCAGCCTTGTCAGAAAGCATCCAGCATAAAGGCCCTACATTATCTGACAAATGATGCTGAGGTGAAATATAATTAAAACATCAAAAGTAATTATTTGTTATAATATATACAACCCCCATCATAAGAACAATATTAAGAACAAAACATTGTACTACAGGGCTCACACCAGAATGCATACTGGTATGTTATGTTCATTTGTCAGAATACGGGTTAAAAAAAAAGATTCCAAAAATGTGGGAATGTGGAAAACTACTGAAATGTAACTGTGGCTTGAATTAGATTGATTAAAATTGGCGAAATAGGATGAAAACAGTCTTCGACTTTGCTGATTGTGTAAAATTTGCCGCCACGATCGTTGTAATTGCATTATATATCATCTACAAACATATGATGAATACGTTATTATCGTTTGTACTCAGTTATTAGTGTAGTTTAACTGCATGCGTTTTAGGCCCAGTTCTGCCGTCGCATAATGCGCTGACAGATCTGTGTCTATGTAGCTTATTAGTAGTAATACAAAAAGCAATCAACATAGAACCTGAACTTCATACATGATTTCTACTAAGAACCTCTATAAACAGCATAGACCACCCCCCATTTTTAGAACTTTTTGAGTATAAAAAAAATCAAAAAAAAAAAAAAAATAATAATAAAAAAATTAATCGCAAGAAACACCAGGCAAAAGCAACAAGAAACCAGCGATGCAAAGCAAGCAAGACCGTTCCCGAGCTCTCCTTCCCACTAATGACAGCCAATCATTCAACTGTAAGGGACCTTTATGGGCCCACAGATTGAGGCCAAACTATCAGGGTTCCTTGAATCCATAAAAGCCTGGGGGAGGTGGCACCATTCCCTTCCCTAGGAACAACTAGCAGGCTGCGGTGTAGTCAGAAAAAAGTGGCACATGCACAATTGTGCGCAAGCCACTGTAATTAAACTCAGCAACAACAACCTGATCTTCCGGAGTATTAGGCGACGTCAACACATATTCTATGGTATTTGATGTTGGATTGGACTTATACGATAACCTAACAAATTAAAAGTTATATTAAATATATTTTGCTGATTTATTCAGTATCTGCACAATGCTTATTTACTTCTCTCTGTTCTTCTGCTTTACTTCATTTTATCTTTAAACACAATAATTATACGGATTTAGTACCAATTGCTGAATATTCTGGGCAATATACATTAAATATGTTAAGGTACAATTAAATAGTTGGCACGACACTGTGATGTTGCAGAATTAATCATTTATCAATCAATACAGCCAGAAAACAACCTGGATACCTGTCTACCTACCTACATAACTAGTTTACATTCATGTACATATGGGAACTTATTTCCCGACCTCAACCATGTCTTCATCTAAGCGTAAACTCACCCCTCTTATCTTCTAACCGATAAGTAACGTATCCCTAAAATTCTGAAATGGCTTGAACCTTACTTCAGACTTTGATTTCTTGGCAAACTTCTATTGAATTTGGTGAAGAGGCAAGTGTTAGTAAACTCAGCGATATCAATTCCACTTGGGGCTCATGTTCTGCAACGGTTTCATTTCCGCTGGTAACCTTAAGGCATTGTACTAGATGGCATGTTTAAGAAAAGAGGTAGAAGCCCACACTAATCAAAGACGATTTCCCAGCTGTTGTTTGGGAGTCCAGATGTTATCGCATGCAGTATAGGTCCATCATAAAGATTTGATGCGTGCTGTTAGAATATCATCCAATAACAAAGATGATGTAATTCCTGTATCTACTTATTCATTACGACCATCCGAGGGTGACCGTGGGAAAACGTTTTCTTACAGTCCACGAAAAACAGAAGGGAGTTTCAATTAGGAATGGTGTGTTGATATATTGTCCACTAGAAGAGGACATGCCAGTCAGCTGCTTAACAGGCAGATAAAACCAGACGTTGTTCTCAGAGCAATACAACTTTTATTAGCTCATCATATACATAGTTCACATTCCATCATAGGCTAGTAACAGACATCAGTCATGTGACTACACTGGGAAACTAAATGAATCTACTATGCTCTGTTCCAAATTATGCTACATTAACTTGATTCAACATCCCCTTTTCTTTAAAGAACTAGTTATCTCTATTTTATTAAATGATTATTTCTAATACTTGGGATATGCTCGACATATAGTGTATCTTGAAAGCTAAACTTTAAATATTTGCTGTATGAACCTATTATCACATTATCAGTTCATATTCACTAACCAAAACAATCTAAAATTCACTGACTAGGGTCTTTATGTTAAGAGTTAATAATTCACTTGTAGTCTTTCAGATATGCAGGCTCCTTGATGTTTCTCTTGGGCATTACTCTTGGGGCAGTCGTTGTCGTTCTATCCGAATTTGGCAATACGTTATCTTTAACATTCTCTGAAGGTGACATTTCGTAGCTGTTTGATTCACTTGTCGTTGCAGTTATTTGATCCTTGTGGCTATTCGTCGGTATATCAGTCTTCTCGGGTTCACGTAAAAGTGAAGTCTCCCGGATGAATATCTTAATCTTTGTGGGTCGTTTGTGCACACGATTCCGTCTATACATTCCTTCATCCTTACTTTCAACTATGTACGACTTGAAGGTGAACCTCAGCCTTTTCTATATTTTACAAAGTTTCCATATTTTTCGTTCCTTGTGTTCAAAGTATACGGACTCTGATACTCAGTGGTGGTAAGGTTCGAGATCTCTTATCATACCACTTCTTTATAGAGCGTTTTGGAGCTGATCAGTAGTTAATTATTGGTTCCTTATTCAGATCACTTGTTGATGGGTTCATTGATCGGGTATTTCTTCCGAAAAACATTTGAATCGGACTAAGTCCAGTATCCTGACGCGGAGTGTTTCTAAGTTTTAACAAGACTTCATTTTAATCTTTACCATCTTAATGACTTTAACAACAGATTCAGCCTTTCAGTTTGCATTCTGATGATTTGGGGATGACGTTCTGTGGTTAATGCCACATTTTCGAATGAACTGTGCAAACTCGTTTCCTGTAAACTGAGGTCCATTATCTGATATAATTTTGGTGAGAATTCCAAATATTGAGAATTGTTTCTTCAGTACGGTTACAACTTTACATCTTGCCATACTAAAGTAGTCCACTTCTATAAAATTTGAAAAATAGTCGATCACAACAAGATACTGTATATCCTTGATTTCAAACAGATCCATGCGTACCTTATTCCAAGGTCTGTCTCCATCACTGTGCTGTATAAACGACTCTTTTTGGTTTCTGGGTTTGCATTCCTCACATGCTTCACATGATTCAACCATTTGTTTAATTTCTCCTGCCATTCCAAGCCAACCTATCTTTCCTCTAGCTCACCTCATCATGCTATTGTAGCCTAAATGAGCACCGTGAAGACAATTCTTCATATCCTTTCTGAATGATTTGGGAATTAAAATTGCCTCTCCTTTGACGATTATTCCATCTTGAACGCTTATCCCGCATATCAAAATATGGTAACGCTGAGTATGGCACTTTGTCTCTAGCTTCATGCCAGCCTTCAGTAATGAGTTCCATAAGTAACTGCATATCAGCGTCATCCAAAGTTGCTTTCTTGACTTCTTGCAGTCTCGCATCTGGGAATATGTCGAATATAACCTTCAAGAGCCTTCGTCGTTCAGTTTCTATGTCGAGAGTTTCTAGATAAGCTCGGCTTAAAGCATCAGCAGTTCCTTTCTCAAAATCTAAATTCGATGTAATATCGAAACAGTTTCATCATTATATCTTGTAATCGTTTTGTGGCTTTGCTCAAAGGCTTCTTTAGTACTGCAGGTAACGGTTTGTGATCATTTCGTATCATGCCTTTTCTTCCATATGTGTATTGGTCAAAACGTTCTAAACCATAAAGCATCGAAAGAGCTTCCTTTTCAACTTGTGCCAACTTTGTTTTGGATGGTTTTAGTGCCCTCGACACAAATTCAACTGGTCTACCATCATAAATTAAGACAGCACCCAGTCCATTCTTGCTACTATCTACTTGTAGTAGGACATCTTTGTTTACTTCAAAATATGCCAGCACTGGTCAACCTTTTCTAAATTCTCTGGAAAGCAGCTTCGCATTCGTCAGACCAATTCCAGACAGAATCTTTACGTGTGAGTTGACGAAACAGTTCCAGTTCATTTGCAAAGTCTGGAAGACATTTCGCTATATACTGCATCGAGCCTCTTCACGGCAGAAATATATGTTGGTGTGGGCATTTCATGTATGGCCTTGACCTTTCTATTATCTGCTTTGACTCCCTCACTAGTTCTTTTGTGACCATGAAAAATGGTTTCAATCAATCCTACTTCTTTCTTGTCATCATTTAACATGATATTCCGTTACAAGTTTTGCAATTTTCTCTCGTTGTGTAGTTTCGCTTACTGTTTAGTACTCTCACATCCAGCAACAATTATATCATCCGATATTGTGAAAATAACATACAAATCTCTGAGTGCATCAGTGAGTTTTGTTTGAAATATGTCGGTCGAGACATTTAGTCCAAATGGCAACCTCGCCCATCTGTAACGACCGAAAGGTGTAATCACTGTAGTTAGTTCACTTGATTTATGATTAAGTCTCACATACCAGTATGCCTCACGAACATCAAGCTTGCTGAAGACTTTTGCATTTGTAAGTTTCGGTAACATGTCCTCAAGTGTCGGAAGCTTCGCGTGTTTTCTCATGAGCGCAGTATTTAGTGGCTGTGGTTCTGTGCAAATACGCAAATATCCATTGTGCTTTCGTACAACAACCATCTAACTAACCCATTTAGTCTGTTCGGTAACAGGTATTAGAATGTCTCTTTCGACAAGTTTATATATTTCTCTCTTCACTTCTTCTTGAAGTGAGAGTGGCAACTCTCTGCACGGCAATGCTTTCCTGAGCTCAGTTAGGTGGCTGTTGAAAGGTTCTTGGTACGGGACATTCCAAAACCTATGTGACTCCAGGACCTCATTTTTTCTGGGGTTACGATATGCTTCAAGTTTTTCAAGTACCTTGCCGAGTTTGTTTTTGTCGCCATCTGCATCCCATAACAATGGATCGTAAATATCCAAAATATGCAGTCCTGCACAATGCACAATTAGGTCCATTTGTACCTCATCCTCTGTAAAGTTGCTCCACTTGCAGTTAGGTAAATCTACACTTGTATTTTCCAATGCTTAACGTTTTCCGAGACGTTCCCATCGGTTACATTTAATATTGGCGGTAGGCGGAATGTGCTAAGGAGACCGTCTGCCATGTTATCGTTAGTTTTCCTGCCACTGGACCTGTATGTCCTACGTGACACTGTGATAAAGGATACAGAATGCTTAACTACTAAAAACAGTTTACCTCTAAAACTGCATAATCATCGACGCATCCTTAATTGGCCACCGCTGCCACCATGTTGACATATTGTCCACTAGAAGGGGACATACCAGTCAGCTGCTTAACAGGCAGATAAAACCAGACTTTGTTCTCAGAGCAATACAGCTTGTATTATGTCATCATATACATAATACACATTCTATCATAGGCTAGTAACATACATCAGTCTAGCTGCGATGTCGTAGCCTCAACTTGATTTGTTGTGTATGAGGCTACGAACTGATCCCATGTCATGTAATGGAGCACAAAAAAAAAAATCATCGCTAAAGTCAGAAAAACAAACAGTGTAGAAATCAACTAAATAAGTAAAAACATGTTGTGAATGAAGTTTGGCTTATTTTGAATGTATTAACCCTTTACACGATAAAATAAATTGGCATGGTTGCTCTAACCTTATTCTGTCCGCCATGACAGATAACGCGAGACTCTCGCCGTGACCCCTTTTCTACGTAAGGCTTGCCAGACCATATTTTGGATATTCTACGCTATGTTATTACCAATCAAGTGCGAATAATCGCTTCTTAGTGATAATTTCAAAGTTGCCGATAAACCGTATTTACTTTTAATGCGCAAAATTTCTGACCCAAACGGCGCCAGATTTTTACAACGATTTTCTTACATTTCCAAATAAGGCGTCAATGTCCTTATATGGCACACAAACAAACGAGGCTGAGAACGGAAGCAATCATTATTTGAATTAATTTGGCGGACGATCTAAACGAAAATATCGGCTAAGAAAGGTAAACGAGATTTTACAACTATTTCTACAATGATTTTCGATACGTCCGGTATTAAATAAGATGACTACTCAATTTATTGTATTATATGCAAGGAATATGTTTAAAGTGTTATTATTAGGCTAAAAGAACGCCGGGTGTGAATCACACCCGTATTGCTCCATTAACACGTATATGCTCACGTTAGTACCCTGTCCACGAGGTACAGGTAAGGGTACTAATGTTAGTACTAACATCAGTCATGTGACTACACTTGGAAACTGAATGGATCTACTGTGCTCTGTCTCAACTTATGCTACATTAATTTTATTCAAAACGTTGATGTATAGTCTTATTTTTGCTGCAACTACAGGCTACCTAATTACAGTACCCGGATGGAGCGTCACAATAGCAACAAGACTTTACTTCTTATCTTCTATTATTTTGACTTTAATGATACTTGCTATTTCAAAAGTTACTTATTCTGGATGGATTGAGTATATCATCCATGACTGATACAGTCTGGATTTCTTTACGGTTCCATCTCATTTACATAAAATCTTCACTTTCCTACGTTAAGATCTGAGAGCAACCGATTTGGAGTCATATTCTAGTGACCAATATTATTACCATAATCGCTAAAAAAAATCAGCGAGTCAGATGAAGTCTTATATCTTCGAGTTTGGGAGACTGAGCAGTATGACTGAAGAACATCATGGAGTACTTAACTATCTGATTCACTTTCATATTTTTAAAGCTTTATTGCTATTGTCTAATTCAAAGTTCACCAGAACATGGTCCCTAAGCGGTCGCTGTCAGACCGATAGCGTGGAAATTTGATTTTAATGATATTGTTTGATAGTTATCCATGTTCAAAGCCACGTTTCGGTCATTTAAGACACATTTCCCTATTGAAACGTTATAGGAAGGGCTCAGCAAGATACATAATTCGTTGTTCCAATCAGTCAGCCTGATCTTAACACCAGGGTTGGTCCGTTTCAATCAGGGATTTTACGATCTATTAACATTCTCAAACAGACAGTCTTTTGTAACTATATAGGCACACGTTTTAGTTTAAAAATAGATATGACAAAGGAATAGAGGATATGATAAAATTGCGAACAAAACTCCGTGACATATATTTAGAATTAAGAGCACTTTTCATGAGAGACAACTCTGCATAGACTTGGTTCTTTTTCAGGATTTTGATGACATCACAAAGTATGAGTGGTCATTTGAACGATACATTCAAGACTCTTTATATAGGTATGTTGATCACTTTTATTTTGTTGATCGGTGATAGGAATTCACGTTTGTTTTGAAATTCCAATTGTTAAATTCATGGTTTGAGTTTTTTCTCGTTAATTGTTGTTGATAGTTCCATGTTAGGAACTTTATAATTTTCCTTATCTTATTGTTTATAATGGTGTCAGATTTGTTAATATTTAAATTGCGTTTATAAAAAAAACATCTTGTAAACGCAGTTGCATTTGGTGTCTTCCCTAATCCAATCCAACCCGGCTTCATCCTGTGACATACATCAACATCTTTGATAGCATATTTTAGTTGCAGGACTAGCATTCCCATTACTGTCAACTTTACGTTGATACCGTTTAGTGATCTTACTTTTAAATGTTTCGTTTTGTTAATAAGATTTTTAAAAAAATGCCTCAAATATATTATAGGGACCAGTCGGCTGACTGAAATCAGGAACAAGAATATATGTGTTCGAATTGAAAATGTCATTATAATTCTTTTAGCGACTGTTACAATTGGTGGGTCGTTGTATTTGTTAGGTCCATTCAATTTGTTTTAACATATGATGATGTTATTTTGTTGTTGCCCATGTCCAACGCGCCAGACATAGTATCTCTCGGGAACTTAACAAAATAGTTTTTGACGAATCTTGCCAGTCGTCGCTGGCCAACGTTGCATTGTCAAGGTGCGTGTTGTATATCAACTTGCCGCCCATGTCTATGCTACTGGTCATAGAGCAAAAGATAATTCTATTTGAAGACATTCATGTGAACAGCAGCGAGATGAATAAGACCCGATCTTACTTCCCGTTGTCATGAAACTGAAAACGTATCGCCGTTTACTTAGCTCAAGGCATTTATAATGTTGATCGATTTATCACAAGAAACACATGATGTTTTATCTTATTTCCCGGACTTGATAACGTTGACGTATGTAACATTGTAAACCAACAATGTGGAAATGTGTCATAAGAAATTTTTCGTACTTTATTAACAGGCCACCGCAGACAAAATTGTTTTTCTTATTCGACCAGCATATGCGAAGAAAACGTTTCGTTGTTGTAAAGACCGGTACATATAAATTGTACCAATTTTATCGAACGAATTAAAATAACCTGGATAAATCAAAAATTGATTTGCAAAGAATTTAAACAGAAAGTCGAGCAAGAGCATGAAGGACAATTTTGAGCGGCAGGAGAAACCGCCAAAATCTTTAGATCAGTTACGGAAGCTGTTTAGGGCAAACAGTTTGATACATCTGCGCTAACACCAGACTAACTAAATAAACATAACATTAAAAGAAAATGGGTTGCTCGGTTTGATTTAGGAACAACAAGAAACTGGCTCACAACAAATTGCAGATTATTGGTAATCCAATACCACGACAAGAAGCAATAATACAAGAATTTCAACGATAACAAAAATAACTACTGATCAAGCTCGCGAACACAAACAAGTAGTAAATAAGCAAACACTATTATGAAAAATATCTTTTTAATGCAATATCTAAAGATGAATACGACTTGTTTGATAGAAAATATGTAGTAAGCTTAAACGAAATGGAAATCAAAGAATTGTCCAACGTTGATAAAGCCAAAATGTATTACCTTTATAGAAGGACTATAAAAAAGCCAAAAAGAAATAGCAAATATAAACTCGGCAAAATGAAACAAGGAAGCTGAATTTTTTTAAACATTTATCCTGAGAGGGTATCATCGCTGACACATATGCTTAAGTTTTCCTTAAAATTATTATTATTGAAGAAGATACAAAAATATAATCTGACAATTTTTGTCTTGAAATAATGGAAAATTATATTCCACAAGATCTTGATAAAATAAGTTGTTTTACACATGAATCTCAAAGAATTTCAGCTGCTATAAATAAGTACAGAAGAAAAGTAAAAACTCTTACATAAACAGTTGATGGTCTACGGATATTTTCGTCAGCGGAAGAAATGGTTATTCGACTAATGATTTTGATATCGTCAAAAGAAACCGGTAACGTTAGTACTGAAAACGTGAACGAGATCGTAGATATACTTGATCATATTCGATTAAACAGATCACTGACAACTGCTGAATACCAGACCCTTCCTTAAGATCTGATTCACCACCCTTCCTTAAGATCTGATTCACCAATGACATTTGTTCATTGCTAATTTTACCGTGCGGTGAAAAGATAAAATGATATTAACAATGCTTTGACTTGATTCTACCCAGTCAATCGCTGACAGCACAAACTATTCAGTCAAGTATAATCCGCCGATCGTACCTTATCAAACACCTCAATACGACATTGGCGTTGCATTCAATGGTCAACTTGATCTCAGCAATGAAATTTTTTACCTATTACCTGCACCTACGGTCAGTCAAATTACACGTTTTATCCCCGACATATATTGTCTGGCGGTAATAATAATATGAACAAGCAAATGCAAAATTACAGACGAAGGATCGTAAGATGTTTCTTCGAAAATATATTTTCTAAGACTGTTGAGCATTTTCCAGATATTGCAAATAACGTTGCACCAACTGCAATTGATGCGTCCAAAGCCTTTGCGACCGGTGCTGAATGGGCGGCTTGACTGTGGCGTTCTAGACGTTTATCCACCGACTACATATATAACATGTTAGTTAAAATTATATTGACTTTCCTGAAGAATCTGACGCTGATGACACAGCAGCCAATTCGATTACATTGAGTACCTTGATGAAAACTCGAATGAACCAAATAAAACTGAAGTTCGCGCGTTCGCTCG
Organism: Sinohyriopsis cumingii; assembly: GCA_028554795.2. NCBI lineage: Eukaryota > Metazoa > Mollusca > Bivalvia > Unionida > Unionidae > Sinohyriopsis > Sinohyriopsis cumingii. The sequence continues at coordinate 36,876,074 of CM068837.1, forward strand.
TTTAACACACGAGATGAAGATGTGTTTCTGTTACCACACAATTCCGTACTTAAAGTATGTGACCAAATCTGAAATGCAGCTGGTGGTGCTATAGCAGCTGACGCTGAAGTGGCGTTGGTAAAAAATGTCTGGAACTTGTTCAGAAGCGCACGATATCAATTTGTGAATCAAACCGTAGAAGATATCTTAATGTACTTGCCTGTTACAAGTACAATTCTTTACATTATCTCGTTCAGCGAAGATTATTCAGGACCCATAACCACGAGGTTTAAAGATACTGGAACTGGAACTGCTTTGCAAATGAAAGTAAACTTGGCGATGATGCTGCATAATCTGTTCGAAACGGACTTATTTTGACACCAGGTGGAGTTAATGCGGCAGCACAAAATATTGTATCAGCCTGTACACCAGAAGTAGTGTCATTGTATAATTGTGTAGCAGAACTCTAAACAAAAAGATCTTTAACACCTGATAACCAAGATCACTAACATATAGGTTTAATATTTTCCGCAGTTTGTATCGGAACACAATAACACAAAACACGGATCTATCAAAATGTAACCAGCTGATACAACTGACAATCAGTTGTTGGCTAAGGATAACATGTAACGCAGACATAAGTTTAAGATCGATGATCGAGTTCTAATTTTCCTAACAAAAATGACATTCAAAAAGAGTTTACTAAAAATGGACGAAGAAGTATTTATTGTTGATAAGACTCTAACATTGTCTGTCACATAATAAAAAAAAGATTTAGCAAATGAACCAGTAGTCGGTAGTTTTTACGAAAAAGAGATACAAAAGACTGAACAAGATGTTTTCGTTACCGAATGAATCATCAGTAAACAAGATAAGCGAAGTCATGAAAATAGGCGCGCAACATGCGACAATTTCAACAATTGCATACCGGCATCAAGTATTGAATTATAAAGAATTGTGGTGAGTAAACTCATTATACTGTACATTTATTCGTATTCCTGAAAAAACATATTTGCATTTGATTGGTTCGCAAAGAGGTATCATATAAAAATTTTGATCTGTTGTTAGATTAATTAGCTTTAGAATCTTAGCAAAGATAAAATCGAATTTGATGTTTGTTTCGTCCTGGGTTGATGTTTATCAAAGGTTTAATCATTTACCAAAGTACATGATGCTCAGCAACATACAAATCAAACTCCTTTATATTTTTGGCAAGGTGATACTTAACGTCGTATCTACCAGTTGACGATCTTCCATAAAACATTTCTGATTCTAATTCATCTTCAGAGTCAATTTCTTGTGGTTTGGATAAAAGTAAATAAGAATCAAGATCAAATTCTTCCGAAATTTATGTATGATCGATTGTTTGATCAACATTATAATCAGTATCTTGTCATGTACTGGTGATGCGATTTATCAAATCCATATTCTAATAACCGTTTGTCTAAAATGTAAAATTAGTGATTCCATCTCATGAACGAGCCACGATAATAAACTCGAAGAAGCTGTTAGGTAATGTTTTGCAACAGGAGCCGATGATACGGTATCTGTTTACCTGGTTCTCGCAAAAGGCGGCAATGATAAGGTGCTCTTTCGGCTGCAGAAAAAGGAGGTACAAAAAAATATAGTTGCTTATGTAACATACGACAAAGAAGCTGTCATGCTCAATGCTCAGGCGTGTATCAGTGTATGTGAATTAAGAAGACTCATACCATACATCTAGTTATATCGAAAAGTTACTCAGACACATACGCGTCTGGAAAAAGTTGTTTTTGTTGCTTCATCAGCAGTAAATGTGACTAGATTTGAGTCAATACCGAAATATTTCGCAGCGGCAGAAATCGATTGGAATATTATTACTTCACTAGTGACGATGTTCGTTGTAATCACATGACTAGAAGGATTTTTTACCTTATCCATCACCACGTATTGTATTTTTTTTCTTCTGATGTTACAAGATCTAGATTTTTTAGTAGGGTAGGGGGTGGTTTATATGGGTTTGTCGGTGAATTTTTTTACCTATCCTGGGAAAATTAGGGTCTTTGCGTCAGAAACCCCAGAATCATCTACTTCTGAAAGAACCGTATTTTACCAAAGGCATATTTGTCATGACAACCATATTTAACTAAAGTCATACTGAGGTAAGAATCATTTCTAATCAAAGGCATGTTTGTCAAGAGTGCCATACCTAAACAAAGGCATTCTTACCAAGAAAAACGTATTCAGCCAAAGGGATGCTTTTCGAGACGCATAATTAACCAAAGGCATGCTTCTCAAGGGAATCAATTTTATCCAAAGGCATATTTTATGACGCAAATGAATATTTAATCAATGGCATGCCGATGCAAAGAAGCATATCTGACCAAATTTATGTTAATAGAGAACACGATATTTAACGAGCTTTATGATTATCAAGAGAGCCATATTTAAACAACTGCTGGTTTATCAAGAGATTTACCTTTACCCAAAAGGCATGTTTATGGCTAGAACCATATTTAATTAACCTAAGGCATATTTATGGCTAGAACCATATTTAATTAACCTAAGGCATATTTATGGCTAGAACCATATTTATTTAACCGAAGACATGTTTATGGCTAGAACCATATTTAATTAACCAAAGACATGTTTATGACTTGAACCAAATTTAATTAACCCAAACATGTTTATGACTAGAACCATATGTAATTCACCAAAAGAATGTTTATGGCTAGAACCATATTTCATTAACCAAAGACATGTTTATGGCTAGAACCATATTTAATTAACCAAAGACATGTTTATGGCTAGAACCGTATTTAATTAACCAAAGACATGTTTATGACTAGAACCATATTTAATTAACCAAAGACATGTTTATGACTAGAAACAAAGACATGTTTATGGCTATAACCATATTTAATTAACCACAGACATGTTTATGGTTAGAACCATATTTAATTAACCAAAGACATGTTTATGGCTAGAGCCATATTTAATTAACCAAAGACATGTTTATGGCTAGAGCCATATTTGATTAACCAAATACATGTTTATGGCTAGAACCATACGTAAATAAAGGCATGCTATTCAAGAGAACCATATTTAACCAAAGACACAGGTTGATACAGAGAAATACATTTAACCAAGGGGCCCCGAGTGGCCGAGAGGTCTAAAGCGCTCACCGTTCCGGATCACTGCCATCTCACCTCTGTCTGCGTGGGTTCGAGTCCAAGTATCGGCTAGCGTGGGTACGTGGGAAAGCCTGTTAGTAGCTTCTCGTGGGTCGGTGGTTCTTCCCTGGGTTTTCCAGGGTTCTTCCTTCACCAGTTATACTGGTCGCCATGTATAGCCTATCTTGTGCTGAATATGGCGTTAAACCCTAGAACAACAACAATAACAACAACATTTAACCAAAAGGCACGCTTATGAAGAGAACCAAATTTATTCAAAGGGCTGTTACTGACGAAAGCCATGTACAAATGTCACACTTAAGAAAAGAAGCATATTCACGCTGGCATGTTTATGAAGAGAATCATAATTAAGCTAAGGCATATTAACAAAAATAAAATTATACTTAACCAAATACTTTCTCTTCAATTATAGTGTATGTTCATATATTTAATGTGTATATACACGGTACATAGTTTCAGGTATTTAGCAGCAATGAAAACAGTCGTAACATCATCTCTTTCTCACCCGATATAAATCTATGAGTTGATACAATGCATTTTCTTTTTGACGTTTGGATGAGAGAGACGTTGATATTTAATTACATTCTAATTATCTCGCTGTTAAGACGGCAAAGACTGTCCTACTGCTAAATCTACCAACATCACAACTTCTGTCCATGATGCAACCTGGACATGTCACACTCGACAACGGTAGAACAATAGCGATTCACTTTGCACGGTTGTTTTTGTGGCGTCATTCGTACTAAAGTCATGGAAACCGCCAAATTGTGAATGGCAAAGGGCAAATATTTTGACATGTACATTTAAATTTAAATATCTAGCTAACAGCTCATGGCATCCAGTAGACTGTCTGAATTATCACAGTCTATTATGTAGATGTAAGTGATACTGGTGTCTGGGGTCTACCTTTAATTTATGACTTGTATTTTATTATGCAGCTTGACATCACCTGAAACTAAAACTACACTAGGTGTAGGGTTACAGCAGGTGTATATATATATTTTCTGCTTCAACAAATACCAGAGGTTTTCGGGTCACTTGACACAATACCAACCACACCTGATTTTGTATACATCATAGTACGTTATATTTCATTTATTTTCAAAGGTTATACACTTACCAAAACAGTTATACAATTTCTAAATTGTAATAATGCCGTTTATATTTGACAACGTCTGCCAGTTATAATGGAAAAACACACTTACAATAAACCCTTTGAGTTAATTGAAAATTATGTTAATCCGTTAAAGACGTATACTTGTTGTTGCAGATGACTTTCTTCATAGAGAAATAGAATGTAAATTGGTTCATACCATTGCATAAAAATGAAGTGATGACAATTTATTTCACATCTTATAAATTATATAATAACTTCGATTTGGGGATATTTGTGATACCATTTGTGATTTCATATTCATTAATTTTTGTCGAATATAAATTGTTAAAGGAAACATACCAAACTGTACAAAAGTGATATGACTTTTTAATTATTAATGCCAAACTGTACAGAAATGGTGTGACGTTCCTTTAATTTATGTACAACTGTATAGAAAATATGTGTAGGTCTATTAATGTAATTTGGGTGGGAGTTTAAAGCGATTGGTAAGCATATACTAAATTGTACAGTATATATGGGGGAATTTCAAGGAGGGAAGAACCATTAACCTTCAGGAAGCTAATAGCGGCCAGAGGTGAGCTGTGTGTGTGATCTTTAAAGGCATACTCTCAGACTACACATCACATTGTCCCCACCCCACCTCACCTCACGAACTTAAACCAAACAAAAGCATTTACCCGAAACAAAATTAGTCACAACCCCACCCCCCCGGAAAAATAAAGAAAAATAAGCAAAATGACACCCCCGAAAGACAACAAAGAAGAATAAGTAAGAAAACAAATATTCCCATTCGGTCTATCACAAATATTTCCCATTCAGTCCATCACAAAACCAAATTTCACATTTGAAAAACCCTTCCAATGGTAACTAAAATACAAGTAAGCAATCGCGGAGAATAAATACCATGCTGTAGATTTGATGAGTGTTGGATACCAAGTGCAAACTCGGCGTATGGTCGTCTCGTTTATCCTTAAATGAGGAGTTAGACATAGGTTCCGAAAGTTTTAGACACTGGGTAAATCTAGTCCCCGATTATACTAATGTGTTGGTGCATCCGATTGGGCTTTTAACCACTCCTAAGGCCATATTTCTGACCAGATTTTAAGAACAGGTTTATATGATGAGATCTCGTATTCAATCGACGACGAACAGACTGATGCCCCCCCCCCCCCAAGCCAAAGAAAGTAAAGTGTTTATGTCTTTATATATCCCCCCGAAGGTGTGTTTTATGTGTTATTTTTATACAAAGAATTTTGAATTTTGAAGAAAAAAAATTATTTCTAGAAATATTTGGTTGGGGTAGTTCTAACATGTCCCTAGTGTTTATATAGGGTTGTTCATCCGAGAAGGTTTCTATCACCTGCTCGGAATTCCTTCCCTAGTTTTCATACTTGACATTTGCTAGGGGTCACCTATGTCCCGTGTGTGCTATGTGTGTGTGCTATATGGTATGAATGCTATATATGTTTCCATGTTGGGACAGCAAATTGTTGTCAAATTATAACCCAGTTGTCTTATCTTTTCCTACTGAGTATTGTTATCAATGAAAGGTTTATAAAATATTATTCAATTTTCTATATAAATCTGTTAATTTATGAGATTTTTTTTTTCCATCTCAGGTTTAAATCTAAGATCATTTGTTGTTAAAGAGCCTCTCCTATCTGTTACGTCACACACCCAATTAAACTAATTCCCTAGTATAAGATTTTCCATGCTATATTTCACTATATTTTTTGATAATTTCTGTAAAAATGTTTGCTTTTGATATTTATTTGCCGGAAAGTACACGGTAACTAGATAAATATCTCCAACTACTAAAGTCTCCCTTTGAAGAAATTTCTCTCCTCTTTCATTTCCCATTTACATCCTATTTTTTTATAATTATTACTGCTACCCCCCCCCCGTCTTGCATCTTTCCCTATGTAATTATTTAGAATTAATATTCCGTCTATTTTGTCTTCACAGGGTTTTGCTAGTTCATTAGAGAATCCATTATGTGATTCCTGTATAAACAGTATGTTATAATTTGTTAATTTCCTTAAGTTTAATATGTTTTCCTTATTATTCCCATTATTATTTATAGACAAAACACTGAAGTGTTTTCCCTCCATTTTTGGCTATTATCCAGGTTGCCTCTTTTGGTTGCATTACTTGTGATTAGAGAAATAGTGTTAGATTGTGATAATTAGTGAGTTATTTTTGATCATTTTTAAATATTTGGGAGTGGGGAAACTGGGTCTCCCTCCCCCATGAGATATTGTCCGTCTTTGTCTTGGAGTTTTCAGTCTTAGTTGTTGGGTCCGTCATATTACCAGTGTCCATTTTGGTCTCAGTGTCTGTTTCCAGATGTGTCCCCGTGGTATGTCTCGTCTCGTCTGTCATACTGTCAAATTCAGTGTCGGGTTCGAAACTCTCCTTGTCATTTCCGTCTTCATTGTGATCTTCCTTGTTTCCCTCATCGCTTTCGGTCTCCGTTACTTCTTGTTCTTTCAGCTTTTTTTTTACATTGTTTTTCCCATCATTCTTTCTTTGTGGTGAGTCATCATGTACCTCCTCAAAACTTTCTTCCTGTGATGTAGGTGATGGAAACTTCGCTTTCCTTTTCTTTATCCTTTTGTATGGTACGGGTGTAGAACGCGCTAAGGGGGGGGGGGGGAGCGGCAATCCTAACATGTTAGTCCTTCCCCTTGTTCCTCTTCTCTCTCCTTTTCTTGTAGCGATTAACCTTCCTCCTGTAATGGGAAGAATCTGTCTGCCATACGTATCCCCTCCTTAAGTGGTGTTTTCATTATTCTCGTTTTATTAGGGCTAAGAAACTTATTCCGCTGGGCTTCTTTTGTCGCCTCTTCATTTATCTCTTCTTCTCTTCTATCGTCTGCGGTATTTCTATTTCTATTTTCGGAATGTCGTTCGTCCCTTCTGTTCTAACTTGTAGTGTCAGATTTATATCTCTCTCATCGTTGGTGGTTCCTGGTTGTTTGGCGCTGCTTTGTTCGCATATGTCGCCACGGCTGGTCCTGTTTGTTTGGCTACCTGTATAATTGTGCAGTCTTTCGGAGCGTGCCCTGTCTGAGTGCAGATAGGACACTTTTCTATCGTTTTCACTAACCCGATACCAGGTCTTTAGGCGAAAGCCCATTACATAAAAGAAAACAGGTAGTTTTCTTGCCTCCTATCTTGGCATTAGCAAAATCCTGACTCCAGATTTGATGGGCCCAAAACACCACACTGGCCATTTTATGTGTTTTGACTTGGGCCTGGAATTTGTTTTCAACTTTCTTTACTATCTCTCTTGTTTCTATTTCTAAAGGCAGACCTACTACATGTACTTCAATTAATTTGGGTTCAATTTGCCTCGTGAAGGCAGGGTGGTGGTGGCTCCCTCACTTGGGCTATCACTCCTTTGACCTCTATGGCCTTTACTTCTGTCAGTTCGGTTTCGTGCTGACGGGGGTATAGGCAATACTTGTTATACCCCGTGTTCTGCAGGCCTTCAATCCTCCTGATATCTATTATGGGGTTAAGGACTGCAAAGATTTCTCCCTGTCGGGGTACTGTAGGTGACGATCCAAAATCCAATATCTGGCATCCCTGGGGGTGGTGTGCTGTAAGTTGTCCATCTTGTACTTGTATCTTGAAGTATGAACTTAATCTTGCACCATTGGGCTGGTTTGGTATATTCTTTTGTGCGGTTTCCATGTTAATCCTATAATCTTAACTAATTTCACTTGGTTGGTCGCACACCACGATATGTAGTGTATCTGTATTTTCGGTCGTCTGTCTCTTTTGGAAAGCGGTCAAGTACACTATACATGTATAAATTGTGATAGCTAATTGCAATAAATTTGTTATTCAATCCACTTTATCACTTTATCAAAGGGTCTGAGACCAAAATGAACAAAAATGCAAATGAACTAAACCACTGATGTAGAAAAAAGGAAAAATAGAAAAATGAAGAAAAAAATTAAATAAATAAAGACAAAAGGCAAATGTAACAGTGAAAAGGCTCTTATACTTGAGTGCGATACTTTTCCACAATTTTCTAGGTCCAACTTTGCTTTGTACGCGCCATTGCCGACGATACAACAACAGACTGTACTTCTCAAGAAGGAGTTTCAGATTATCATTTTACGAAAATGCGAACAAAGTTATATCGCATGTGGTTGGATGAAAATGTTACCACTTTGGAACTAAATATTTATCCGATTCTGAGATAGTTGGAATAAGCGATTTAAATAATCCGGATGTAAAACAGATTTTGTAATAAGTAGGACCTGAACATAATAATGAAATTGAGCACAATTCTCAAACTGTATCCACTTTTTTCATTTTAATTTAATTATATGTCTTCTGTAATTAAAAGGAAGCAACGGAAGTGTGTTGAAAATTGCTTGTTTGTGGTTTACACAGTTCTATGCTTAGCAAGAGGTATGCATTTCAGATTTGATAAAAGTTTAAGAATGTTATATGCTTACATGTTTTTAAAGTAATTTGTAAAGCGTTGCACAAAAATATAACTTTGGGACTAAAAGGAATAATTTGAAATTTACAGAAAATTATCAAATAGAAATCTTGTAAGAGAAAATGAGCAAATGCAATTTAGCCTTAACTGGGCAGTGTTGTAAATAGGAATAAATGTAAATTTCAGTAACTAGATAAGTTTTAACAGGTGAAGACATTTTAAACAAATCATAAAATACTTTCTGAAGATGATATGAAGGAGCAAGAAATGATGAATCATTATATACATCTTAAGTCTTCACTGAGCAAAGTTTGAATTTGTAGTCTTCTGTTATTTATAGACTTCCTTTCCTGTCATTGTAAGAGTTTCAAATAAAGGAACAATTGCGTAATGAATGAATATCCAGTTCATATTGCATTATAAAAACAATATCACTGATGTTATTAAATGCGAGGTAATACCAAATGCAACTATAAATCAGACGAAGTGTATAGTGCCATCTGAATTAATCTAGTACTCGATGACTTGATTTTATTGTCGATCCGAGTTCTATAGCGGAAAACATCTGCCAGTGGCCTTACAGAGTAAATCAAAAGATCTATCATTTACTTTTATGTTAGCAGGTATGGAAGAGATGCACAGACGACGCATTTAGAACATTTAGCGACGTTTTTGATCGTGACTGTTTTAGAAACGATTCAAATGTAGATCGATTGTTTTGTGACCATGGCCATCTATTGTCGTTAGCTAGGAAACATAGTGTACATTAATGGCCAAATGACCTCCATCAATGGAAGTCTAACTTAACTTCACAACGTTGTCAACCTTGTCAAAAATGTGTTATTTAAAACAAATGTATTATTTGATATTGTATGAATTGTGATATTATGTGTTGATTAATTGCGAGGTGAATAAAAATGTTATCTTTTGAAACGTGTTGTTGGTTTTTTTTAATATTTTATATCACTATCTATGCTTTTTGATTTCTCTCTATCCCGCACCATAAAATGAATCGTAGCGTAAATATCCTAAACATTGTAGGGATGTTTTCTATCGCGTACGCTCATGAGCAACATAAACCAAGGCGGTCTCCAGTCTGACCATCCATAGTTGCCTCGTGAAGATATGAAGATGTGTTCAAGACTAACAAAGCTGAACGAAGACCACGTGGATTTACTTCGTGTCAGGCAAAACCCGATACCCAGGCGTGAAGAAATAGAGAATGTCAGGATGTTAAAAGTGGCCCAAAGCAAAAGAGAAGAGGTCTATAAAGACGAAATCATGAATGAACAAGAAGAATTGACCGAGAAGTACAAACTTCTGAAACAGCAGAGAGAGAGAGAGAGAGAGAGAGAGAGAGAGAGAGGGAGAGAGAGAGAGAGAGAGAGAGAGAGAGAGAGAGAGAGAGAGAGAGAGGGGGAGAGAGAGAGATCAACATAAGGAGAAGCAACAACAGTCGCATGAACCAGAAAAATGTTTTATGGACTGTCGAGTGGACATGAAAGAGTTATCTTTCTCCTTCAAAAGAAGCAGTCCCTGTCCTGTTGGAAATCCTGCAGTCAGAAGTGTGTGCAATCTTAGATCATAAAAGATTGCCATCACCCCTTAGACAAAATAGTCATTTTAATGGCTAACACAACAGACTAGAAAAGAAATTGCCAAAATATTTGTCTGTCTTTGTGTTTGTCTGTAGGTGATAAAATAGAAGTGTGCATACAAACACTTCGTTTCCCTAGCTTGTAAGATAGTATAACCGTGTGTTTGTAAATAATGGTATAGAAATCTGCCGATAAATATTTTGTTTCAATAACTTGTACTATAGTGTGCTTTTTGGAAGTATGAACTGTAATAAAGTGTGTTTGCAGGTAAAATGTGAACGTGAGATAATTTTTTAGGTCCGCGCGTTTACTGTTATTGATATTGATGTGGTGAGTTCTAATTTTAGTGTATCGGGATGTTTTGTGTAACGAGATGTTTTCGTTCACGTCCGAGCTTCAGGGATATAAAGAGGTGCGTTCGTCTCTATTTCACTCGTTAACTACAAAATATATGAGCAGAAAAAGCAAATTACTGGAACTTCAGATGCACCTGGTATATGCCAAGACGAGCTAACCATGAAGCTATACAAGAAAGTGTCAATATTAAAGAGGAATAGAAGAGAAAAGAACAAAGAGAAGAAAGAAAGGATCTTCCATCAGTGTGAGGTCAAATCTGCGGTGAACACCAGCGCCGCATCAGCGATAGGTACCACAGCCACTACCTATGTCTGTCTGTCTGTCTTTCTCTCTGTCTCTCTCTCTCTCAAACCTCTGTAGACCGTCTTTTATATATAGGTCTTATGATCTTAAGCAGCAGAGAGGGTGAACAGACCATAGAATTCCGACAAAACAAATAAAACAAACAAATAAATCATCTCGTAGAAAGGTCCAGATTTTACAAATGAACTTTCCTTGAGATGTTTATTTTTGCAATGACCGATTGTACTAATAAAACCTCAGTTCGAAATAGTAGCTGAAAAAATAAAGTACTCTACGTGTTTATTTATTTCTTGTTTATTTTTTTGACGACCAACGTTGGTAGGTACCCTCTCTGCTGCTCCTCTTTTGCTGATATTAATTAAATTATTATGTTATAATAAAATGATACATCCAGAATCTCATACTGCAAGAACAGCACGAGAACGATTAGAAACAATTAAAAAATTTCTTCCTGTCAGAGACTCATTTAGAAAAAATCTGCAAGCGCAGCAAGAAGCAAAAGTTGAGTTTGAAGAAGACACAAAAAAACTGTTTAAGCCCGTCACTGCGGCTACTGAACAAGTTACAACTGTCATCAAAGAAGATCTTCTTCCGGTATCAAAAAAAATAGCAAGAAGAACTAAACAGGCAAGGGAGATTTTACGAGACCTTCCAACTGGCATAGCCGCAGCTCAACCTCCATCTGTTGATGAGGAAATACTTGAAGGCATTGAAGAACTTCGTACTGGAGTCGCCGATGTGAGAAAAAAACTTGCATCTAAATCCAAACCAGCAGGAGAAAACGTAGAATTAATTGCAAAATTTAACGAAGGAGTTGTTGAGGAAATTAGAAAAACTGAAAGAGAGAGATTACCTGAAGCAATATTAAATAGTATATCTAATAAATCTAGTATTTTAAAACCCCGTTATGAAAAAACAAATGATGATAATTTCATTAAATGGATATATCGCGTATATTACAACAAAAAACAAGCTAGAGGTCCAGAATTTGAAAGACTTAAAGAAGAAGTAAAAAGACTTTATAGAGAGAGATGGGAACAACTAGAACAAGGAGAGTCCTCCCAGTATCAGCTTCCTCCACCTCTGCAACAAATAGAACAACAACAACAATCTTCTTCGCCACAGCAAAGGTTGATGTCGGAAATTAAAAAGGCTAAAGAGTCACTTAAATCACCCCCCTCGAAGAAAATTTCTGCACCGAAAATGACATTTACACCGACAGGTTCACCACATGGATTTCGAGAAGGTGACTCACCCCCGGCCACCACTGAAGTACTTACTCCGGTAATGCAACCACCAGTATTTAAAACACCTCAAGATGAACCTAAAACAGGACGTGGTTTATGTCCTGATAATATTATCAATGACGTGTCACGGTTAGAAGTCCTCATAGGAGGAAAACGAGCTGGAAATAATTCACCAGAAATAACCAATGAAGCAGCTGATATTTGTCGGCGACTGTTTCAAGGTGGTATCATGGATATCGGCGTTTACCGAGAACTTATTGATGAGCTCGTTGATGACTAGTTGTTAGATAAATGGTAAATAAAATAAGATGATTGTGCATGATAATCATCGTAAACCCACACAGGTTAGAGCGGTAAACTCACGATTACCAATCTATAGTGTTATTTACGGAAATGGACTTGGTGATGTCATTCGGGGATTATTCACGAGGATAGCTCCAAAGGTAGCACCTGTTGCAAAACAATTATCGATGAAGGCTATTGATATTGTTCGTGATAAAGCTCCTGGTGCAATTGTCAATGTTGCTGGTAAGGCGTTCTCGGCGATCAAGGAAAGACTAGCACGATTATTGCGACGAAAACAACAACCACCGGTGAAACTGGCAAGTACTGAGGTGATGCCTGCAGATGTCAGTAAAATAATAAATCAGGCTGCAAATCAAAAACTAGCGGCGATATCTGAAGAAGCAGAAAAAAATATAACATCAAATTTAATAGCAGGAAGTGGTCTTCGTCGACGATGATCATCATTTGGAAAAATGGTAACTATAATAAAAATGTTCAGGCGCGAATCAGACCCAGCATTTGATATGGAGGCACCTGTCCTTAAGTACGAGTCAGTACGTGATTATCAGTTTTATTCTTATGACGCAAGACAACCAAATCATCAGGGGAGAATCGAATTACAGGTTCATGATACAAGTAGATATTTCTTGCCCGCTGAGGCGTTTATTGAAGTAGAAGGTAGACTTGTAACGAATGTTGTAGCTAATACGCCATATGCTGCTAATTTGCGTGTTGGTTTTGTCAACAACGGGATCATGGCGTTGTTTGATAGCGCCACATGCATGATTGATGGAAAAAATATTGAATCAGTTCAGAAGGATGTCGACGTTGCTACAACAATAATTGGTCTGGCGAGATATTCTGACGACTTTACAAGATCAGCTGGTCCAACAATGATGTTTGCTAAGGATATCACCGACAACGCTGATCATATCAGGTATTCTAAAATACGGACACCTCGAGATACTGCATCTGATCCACAACCGGTTGCTGATGGTCCTGAATACGCAGCCAGACCAGCTGCTGCTTTTGATATTGTAAAAGGTGATAGCACGACTTTCAACTTAGGATTTGCAACACGCCAAGCAGCGCTGTCAGGAGATAATAGAAATTTTTCGTGTGCAATTCCATTATCTCACATCTTTGGATTCTGCAGAAATGTTAGAAAAGTCATCTTTGGAGCTAAACACACAATTGTGCTCGTAAGAAAAGGTGATGATAATGATGCAATCTGGCGAGGTGCTGGTGTTGCTGATGCTGGTAAAGTAAATATATCAAAACTTTCATTGTGGATGCCAGTAATGACTCCATCTATTACTGAGGAACAAAAATTACTATCTTTTATGGATCAAGGCGGTAAATCATTGCTATCATGGTTAACAGTAACCACAGATGCTGCTCAAAGCAATATTAATGGTTTATTTACATGGCATATAGCATCACAACAGGGTGTTTCTGCACCACGACATATTTTTATTGCACTACAAGATAATGCTCGGACGAATAATCAACAACGTTCACATATGATATTTGACAACCTTGGAGTTAATGAAGTTTCCTTACGGATAAATGGACATCAAGAACCAGCCGAGGATATACAACTAAATTTTGTTCAAAATCATGTAGCGCGCGCGTATCATCGTTTAATGTCATTCATGGGACGTGATCAAAATATAGATACAGGTTTGCAAATATCACAACTAGATTTTACAGGTTTATATCCGATTTATTATTTTTCACTAGAACATCTTGATTTATCCAAACAATCTGTTGTTGATATACACTTTCGAGCTCATGTTACTAACCCTCCTCCTGATATACCCGGTCCACCAGTTGTTCCCGGCTTCTACAGAGCGATCGCGGTCATACTTAGCGACAAGGCCATGTTACTTGAAGGTGGCAGTGGTCGAATGAGGATCGTTGATGCACCGGTGGAAAATCTTTAATCGTGTTATTTAGAAAAATATATTTTATATAAAAATGTCGTATAGTCATGTTAATGTTACTCTGACCCCGGGTCAGGTAAAAAAGCTTCAATCAAAAACCGCCAACAAATGCGGAACTAAAATATCACTAAAACGAGATCATATTAGTGGTGGTCCAAACAAATTATCGCTGACAAATAATCAGATTAAACATTTCAATAAAGCCCTAGAATCAAAAACTGGAGTTCAGTTCCATCTCTCCCCGAGCGCCATCAAAGACATGGTTAAAACGGGTGGTATATTTCCACTACTTGCGGCCATTCCGGCATTAATAGCTGCAGCTGCTCCAGCCGTAGCAAAAGCGGCCGCGTTAGGTGCTGTTGGAACAGCCGCTGGAATGGCACTAAAGAAAGCAGCAGGAAAGGGATACAAAAAAAGGGACGCGGTCTAAGATTACCGGGATCTCGTTGGGGGAGAGGCCTAAGGCTTCCAGGGTCATTTCGTTAGACGTTCCATCATCAAATTTTGATTTACTTGATGCTGCTAAAAAATTAAAAATATTCGCCTTTAGAGGTGTTTTTATGCGAGATCAATTACCGAAACAACCAAACAAACTTGAAACAGGTATTATTAATCTTGACAAACGTTCCGGACCCGGTACTCATTGGGTATCATACGCGGTTGACCCGCGCGGAATTGTTTATTTTGATTCGTACGGGTTAGCTCCACCTGTTGAATTTATCAAGTATGTCGCACCACTCCACGCAACAACTAGAGGTTCCAAAGTTTGGTATTCAACGCTACCCACACAAACAATGACAGATCCGCCAATATGCGGCCGTGAAGTAATTAATGTACTCGACGCTATATCAAAATCATCCAGGCCGCCACATAAAGTCGTGCACGATTATACAAGCAACCGATTTGTTGCGCGTAAAGCATTTTAAACAACGGATCTTATTATAATGGTTGATATTTACGGAAGATCTTCTACTAGTAAGAAAATAAAATCCGACGTTGATCTGTCAAAGTATGCGACTAAAGATGACCTCGCTGATATTATGAACCTTGCTGGAGTTGACCCAGATGAAGTTATTATTTTTCAAGATCGATATGGTAAACTAAAACCAGCAATATCAAATGGAATGATATAGTCCGGCGAGTACTTGGTGCAGTTACGGATAATATTCCCGTGTTTACTGATAGCGGCAAAATCAGAGATTCAAGTATGTCACTTAAAACCATCAGAGATGAAATTGCAAAAAGTGTTGCTAATCGCGTGAGAAACACCGGTGACACAATGATGGGTGAACTTAGCATGAACGGGAACAAAATAGTAGTTTTAAAAGATCCAACATCTGACGAAGACGCAGCAACAAAAAAATACGTCGATGTCAACTATGGCACCGTAGACGGTAAATTATCCACGTTACGGGCTGAGTATGACGTTCACGCAGGAGCTTTTGGAAGATTTCGAAGAAATTTTCAAAAAATCGATGATACCATAGATAAATTCTTCGGTACTCCACGCGCCATTGACATGAAACTCGTTGATATCAAAAGTAACCTAGACACGATCAAACAAACACAGCAAGACGTCGTAGCGGGAATTCCTGAGATTGTCAGTAAAACCAATTTGATTAAAATTCCAGCTGCAATAACTCCCGGGCATATTACAAACATCGTATGCACGGTATCATCGGGATTTGCAACATGGTCGCAGCAAAATAATACTATCAAATATACCGCAACAGTCACTGGCGTGTACAGGTTGTCTGTGTTTAGTGCTGCAAAATTTGAAATATTTACAACGTTTCCATGGCGTCACTCCACCGACAGGTTTTCCGGGGTTGTATCTGTTGTATTAAATAGCGGAACCGAAGAAATATTTATTCTGGAAGCAGATGATAAGAAATTAACCGCAACATCCTTCTGGTGGTGTTTGGAATTTGTAGCTGAAACACCTCAATTGGTTACGGCATAAAAATATATATGGACGGTGCACAATACAGATACAATCAAGCACGTGAATGGCAGGCTGCGCTAAAAGATCAAGTTGATGAATATACAGTAAAAGTAAAAAAATATCGACGACGATTGGTTATCGTTGATGTGATTGTTTATTCAGTATCCGCTGTTGTTGCTGGAACCGGTGTAATATTATCAGCGTTGACAACGATGGCACCAGTAGCTGTAACTATTTGTATTTCAGCAGCAACAACTATTGCAGGTGTGCTTGGTATCATCACAAAAAAAATATGTACTTGTACGAACGAAAAATTATCCGATTACAAAATAAAATTACATACAGCGACGGTAGCATACTCGAAATTATCCTCGTTGTTATCAGCGAGTCTCAGTGATGGAATTATATCTGATTTCGAATTTTCAATGATAACCAAAATATACGATGAAGGTATTAAAGATACAAGTATCAATAATGACAGAATTACTCCAGCAGATCGTGACCAACACAACTCCGCCAAAGATAACGATGATCTCGGTAAGTTCAACTAATCCTGAATTTAGTGTTAATTTTCCTACTGCAATTCCAGTAAAATAAATAGCACTAGCACAATTACGAGTATATTACAGCTGGCCAAATATCAGATCAAAATCATTTAATGGTACACCAGCAAATAATTCGCTCGTATTTACTAACAAGAACAAACCCGATGGAACACCTGACTGGGTTGTTGTTGGTATACCAACCGGCAGTTACCAGATTGAAGAGATCAGTGAGGAATTTGCGCGTAGAATAAAATCAATAACGGGAAAAGAATCAAAAATATCAATAAACGTTCATGAGCCGACGTTGTCCTCGACGGTTGAAATAAACTCGCCTGATTATGCCGTTGATATTTATCAATCCACGATAAGATCCGTACTAGGTTGGCCTGAAATAACCGATAACACCGATACCACCAGAACCGAAAAAGTCTGATTATGTCACGGATAGACAATCATATCATGAAATTAATCCATCATACGGGGAACAACTACGTATTATAAAAAATAAATCAATGTTTCACGATTTTGCCTTCTTCGGTGAAATTGAGGCATGGTTTTTTAAAAATCCGGGAGAAACAGGACATTTTAGGGGTTTTTATCGAGAAACGATTATTGAATATTTTCAGGAAATCAATCAAGAGTGTAAAAAACAACTAGATCAACTAAATCAATATTTTAACGAACATATTTTTGACAGATCAGCGTCATCGCGTGAAAAAATCATCACGCGTGTGGAAATATTAAATCAGCTTATATCAGATATGGAATATATTAATAACCGAATAGTTCAGGCGACGGTTAGTCTTTTAAAATCACCTGAAAATCCTGATGTATATAAATGGTTAGAAAAATATAAATTAACAGAAGCCGATGTACCGAATTATAAATTTCCCGGGTATAGTGTAACCGAGTTAAGAAAATCTATCAATGATGTCATTGATGAGTTTTTTCCTAAAATACTCGATGCATGGAGAAAATTAATTCCACCTCCAACTGTTCTTAGACATGATAATGATCCACATGGCGGCGGAAGACACGTATCCCCGCGGATCGTTAATATAACATCGACGGTCGCGGTCAATCTGGTTTGTGACGTAATCGATGGCAGCTATCAAATAGATCTCGGAAGATCAAATCAAGCTCAACAAGGATACATCCTGTACACGTTCACACCACAAGTTCCCCCTGGAAATTTAATCGTGCAAGAACCAACTAATCCCGTGTATTTACGGTGTCACAATAATATGTTAACGCGAATCAATTTTAAACTCACAGACCACCTTAATCGCTTAATTGACATACGTGAAGAAGAGGTTGTAATAAATCTGTATGTAAAGTCGTAAAGACTTCCGTCGTAAGGACTTCCGTCGTAAGGATTTCTGTCTAAGGACTTCCGTCGTAAGGATTTCTGTCTAAGGACTTTTGTCGTAGATCTTCAGAATCAAATTCGATCAACTTAAAAAAATATTTTATTATTACTGGCTCAAATTTGTGTTTGGTACAAATTAATCGGCCCAGGCAACTAAGAAAGCTAGTCGATGAAAGTAAAATTAAAATTTCTATCACAAAAAAAAATAATATTTATTAATTTTCCTGATTTTTACTGAAATTGTACAAATTACTTGATTTTGACTACCAACTACCCCCTCAGAAACATAAAAATGCACGAACTACTTGATTTTGACTACCAACTACCCCCTCAGAAACATAAAAATGCACGAACTACTTGATTTTGACTACCAACTACCCCCTCAGAAATAAGAAAGTTCTAACCTTGTCAAATTGTTCCTAACAAATTTTATTTATTATAAATTAATTTTATTTATTAATAATATTATTTTTACTGAGATTTTTATTTTTTTTTTTTACTAAAATACAACGAAATTGCTCAATTTTCCTGATTTTGACTACCAACTACCCCGTGAGAAATCAAGTAGTTCGTGCATTTTTCTTTGATTTTGACTACCAACTACCCCGTCAGAATCAAGTAATTCGTGCATTTTTCTTGATTTTAGTAAAAAAAAATAAATTAATTCAGTAAATAAATAAATTAATTCAGAAATAAATAATTTGTAAAATTAAGAAATTTGTACAATTTTATGCTTTTGATGGGGTAAATGGTAGTCAAAATTAAGAAATTTGTACAATTTTATGTTTTTGATGGGGTAAATGGTAGTCAAAATTAAGAAATTTGTACAATTTTATGCTTTTGATGGGGTAAATGGTAGTCAAAATTAAGAAATTTGTACAAATTTGTTAAATTTCAGTAAAAAAAAACAAATTACTAACCCATCAAATTCAGAAATAATATTTTTGATCAAAGATCTCAGTCATCTTCAAAATTACTACTTTGGATCGTTTCACCAGTAACGGGGTTACTCTCTGACATAATTTTTCTTAATAGTCTTATGCGAGTACTAATCGTTTTCTTTGCCTCATACTCGTGGGATAATAACGACTTAATTCTTTCTACGGCGGTAGAAAGAGGAACGAACTCCTTCACATGATCATCTTCTACGGTAGCTAGCGACTGAAACATTGCCGATTGAATCCGTTTCATGAGCCTGTATTCAGATGATAGTGTGTGTGTCCCCATGGTTTTACGTTCTTGTAAAATCTCAAAGTCAGAAACTATTTTTTCAGGATTAAGTTCATCAGATATATTAATTCCATCTTTTTTTAATTTTTTAATAGCGACAATTACATCATTGATATTTTCATGGTTCATTATGTAATATATAAATCTTTAAAATAAAAAAAAATATCCCTAGAACACCTATCGAGTGTTTAGCGAGTTCGTCGGGATGTTTCAGGGACAGCACAACATATACAATGAATGAAGAGCTCCTATCGAGTGTATTAGCGAGCTCAGATTATGAATGAAGAGCCCCTATCGAGTGTATTAGCGAGCTCAGATTATGCATGGACGGCATAAACATATAACTTAACTAAGGAAATGGATATATACAATGAAATGGTTATATACAATGAATGAAGAGCCCCTATCGAGTGTATTAGCGAGCTCAGATTATGCATGGACGGCATAAACATATAACTTAACTAAGGAAATGGATATATACAATGAATGAAGAGCCCCTATCGAGTGTATTAGCGAGCTCAGATTATGAATGAAACGGTACAAACATATAACTTAACTAAGGACAGAGTACAAACATATACGCTCAGCAAAATCACACCCACAATAATTAATCCAGTGGGTGATACGAAAATATGTATCAACCACAAGTCAATATTGTGGTTGTGAATTTGCTGAGCGGGGGGGGGGGGGTTTTGCGGTTCCCCCCACTATTATAAAAATCGCAATTAAGCGCACCACCGACAAATTGTCAGCCATGGGGATTCGATCGTGGACCGCGAGCGCCACAGTCCAATACCATACTGATCGAGCTATCAAACATTGTTACGAACATATGTTTCGGAAGTTAATATATAGCTAAGGAACCAATATTTACACTAAACAGCGGTTTCTGAATCATAACAGTTTCTGTATTTAACAGTTTCTGTATTTGTAGCGGTTTCTGGATAATAACAGTTTCTGTATTTATAACAGTTTCTGAATAATAGTTTCTGTATTTATAACAGTTTCTGAATAATAGTTTCTGTATTTATAACAGTTTCTGAATAATAGTTTCTGTATTTGTAGCTGGTTTCCTAAGCAGACCGAAAATCAATAATACAGTGGCATTAATGCACAACTGCAGGTCGATTACAATGAGCAACGGTTTCTGTTTACACACAGCTTCCTACGGATCAATAACATTATCATGTGTTGTATAATGGGGAAATATTTAAAAAACATAAATAATACTTCTACGAGTAATTAGTTACGATGTAATCAGTTACGATGTAATTAGTTAAACTGACTAATTACGATCATAAAAAACCAACCATCTACGAAGAAAACTATATATTACAAAGTAATCTCCCCTTATGTAATCAAAAATTCAGTAGTGTATGGAGGACCTACTGTGACATAAATTAAAAAATTAATTCAATGTTGTGATGATAGTTAATAATGTGGTGATGATAGTTAATAATGTGGTGATGATAGTTATTGATACTTAAAGATAATTTTCTGTTTATATTTTTTCGATAAAGCTGTTTTATATATATTTTCTGCCACTCTTTGTACTGATTGCGGGTGAATATCAAAATATTTCGCCGCTGAATGCATTGAACGAAATATATTTTCTTTGCCAGTTTCTGTGTTTGTGGAATTTACCGCCCTCTTTCCGATTGTCTTACATCTTCCTGTATTACCACATGCAGAGTTCACGCCTTGCGTGACAATACGAAGGTTGGATAAATTATTGTTTTGAGGATTTCCATCAATATGATCAATAACAAGACCGTCTTTGATCAAACCCTTGTGACACTCGTACGTAAATCTATGACATAGATAATGTTTCTTTTCCCCCCCGCATGTGAACATTAGATAACCAGCATTAGTAATATAACCAACTTGTTTCTTCAACTTGCAGTGTCTGATGATACCATTAATATTTGATTCATAGTTTGTTATGACAGGATGTGGGACAAATATATTTTGCTCCATTATAATAATATTATATGTTTAAATCATTGTTTGTCTGAAATCTTGATATATAATCCCTCACGGATTTTATAGCGTTTTCACCGCTATTATTTTTTTTGTCATAATATCTTTTAAGTTCTCTGAACCGTTTCCCGCCACACTTTCCACATAATTCTGTCTTTCCTCGCACTCCAATACCACACCGTAGACATGGCATTGGTCCTAGACTTCCTCGTCGTATGTTTTGTGAGTGCATCCAACAAAATTCCTTTCTACAGGATTTGTTGCATCGATTTACTGAGCCGATCATCAACCATCTGCATTGGGACATTGTATATATATATATATATATATATATATATATATATATATATATATATATATATATATATATATATATATATATATATATATATATATATATATATATAATTTTCTTTATTTAAATATTTGTTTTAATTATATGAACGAGTTTGAGAGATTATCCCAAACTAGGCCTGTTAAGTATAAATTCAACCTTGACAGATTATCTTCTGACTTGCCAGTACGAGATCTGGTTGATCCGAAAAATAAAAGTTTGATCTCGAAAATTCACGACGCCAAGAAAGAATTTTACACGGATGGTGCATCTCATACATGGTCAACGTTCAAGATTATACGCAACACTGTCACGGACGCCACAATGAACGACAAGCGAGCGGCAACTATCATTAACTACATCGCTGAATACGAGGGCAATCAAAAATATTTCTTCAGAGTAAAATTTATTGTATTAACAGAAACAGATAGTTGGATTATCCGTGACAAATATGATCCTGTCCTTGGTAATAATAAAACTATCATATTAAGTAAAAATTCCAGACCGGGTCTATTGACTGGTATTGATAAACCGTATTATGAACGAGCATATCCTGTAACAGCAGTTATTTATGGAATCTATGAGATAAATAAAAAACCCAACGTTGATAAACTAGCGCCGATGAAATTTTCAAGGTTAAATTGTGTAGCCGAACGAGTAATAGAACACTTTACAAACGCGATGCGTGGAAATGGATTAACTGATTTAAGGCGTGAAAAAATAAACTCGTGGGCTGATTCAGTTAAGGATACCGGTGCTACAATAAAAGATGTTGCTGGGTTAGGAAAAATATTAAAATTTCCAATAACCGTGGCGACAATAACGGGAGAAGTACTGTACCAGTCGAAATATAAATCGAAAGGAGCTCCAATAAATATTATCGATCATAACGCGCACGCATGGACTAACGCGGTAACAATATTTCCACGTGATCGAACTGTTAGATTTTACCCCACAGATATGAGTATGTTTGATTTTATCAACGAAATAAGTAAAACCGATCCTGTATCGGTATGGTTATTCAAAAGTAATGAGGAGGGTGAATTTGATCAGTTTGTCAAACCGAACGGTGAAATATATCGAACAGAATCCCTCCATGACGAGATGAAAAATCTTGCGACGTTTTTACAGTGCAAGCACGCGGAAAATGCTGACAAATTACTAACTAATTGTTTTACCGTTCCATCTGTTGCGGCTCATTTCGCCAGAGAACGAAATTCATGGAAACCAACACGATTTGATTTACTCGAGGACGTACGCGCAAGTTGCGTCGAATATGGACGTGGCGGATTATGGAATACCAAATACAATTACAATGATGTTATTTCGGTTGATATGGTTGCATGTTATCCAGGAAGTTTTCTGGGATACGGAGATTGTTCTGTGTACTTTGAAAGATTTGGTCACCCTACAAACGAGATGACGCGAGTGGCAATTAATGGACCATTACCTGATTTTGATCTGACTGGATTCGCCTGTATTGAGTCGTTCGAGTTTAACGAAAATCTTCACAAGATTTGTTATGTTTGGTTTGGCAGACATTTTTGTGAAAAACGTTGGGCACCTATAGTTTTGTTGCGATATATGCTAGATTGTATGATACTGACATCTTGGTGGTCAGTGAGGCAATTATATCATATCATGCACAGACCAAAGTTTGGTTGCCCATGTCAGATTCTGAAGTTATCAGCGAGTTTAAGGATATTTCCGAAGATGATATTCCTAATAAACTCAAAACCGCAAAAGATCTCGGTAGAAAAATTATAGGTAAATTTACTCAAGGTGGTGCATATGATTATAAAAGACATCACGCACGATTAATTTTAGATGATGCCGAGTACGATTTTATAATCGCTGATACAACGGCGAAAAATATATTTGTAAATCGAGAAAGTGTTTATTTATCCGACGGAACAAAATTAGGTACGATCGTTAGTTACATAAATGACGTATCCCCGCAATATACTCATCTAAGATCTTCCATGTTGGCTTATGTTTCTATAAATTTATTATCGATGATTAATAGATTTCCTGAGACCGCAGTCAGAGTCGCAACGGACTCGTTTTATATTTCAAGTAAATATTTAGAACCTGTTATGAAATTTACAAGTAATGATGAACGATGGGGTTCGTGGAGAATAAAAAAGGAACTATTACACAATTATACAGAATCAGCAGATGTTCCAATGAGAGATTTTTATCGTGAGGGTAATAAAATATCAGAAATGTCGAAGGCACCATCGTTAAGTGATCCAATAACTAGATATAAGACAGTATATCTCAATGGACCTGGTGGATGCGGCAAAACAACTCGAACGATTAATGTTTTTAGAAATTCAGATATAATCGTGCTGACACCCACACATAGACTTGCACGTGAGATGAAACAGCGGCAAGTACAATCGTGTACGTATCATAGTTTCTTCCGATGGCGCGGGGATACATGGACTCCTGAACGGATGGGAGAAAAATATATACCTAAAATAATTATTTGGGATGAGATATGCACGGTCTCATTGGATACATTAAAAATGTTTCTTGATTGGTTGTTGACGAAAAATACCGCCATAATAATGTGTGGCGATCATGGTCAACCACCGCCTTTTGTTGGACCATCTCCACATGATTGGTTAAAAAATTTCGTTGATTATTACGAAGAAATAGATGATGATCATAGAGCTCTTGATGCAAATTTGAAGGAGTTTAAAAAATTAATCAGATTACAATCAAACAAAATTCAGTGTGAAATAATACGTGGAGTGATCTCAGAGACATCAATGAGTGATTTTTTGAACTCATGGAGACCCACCGATTTGATCGTAGCAAGTAGAAAAATAATCAGAGACGCTTTACAGCAGCAGTTATTTCAACTACATAAAGAACAATATTCAGAACTACCCGTACCGTTGTGTTATAGACCATCAGATACACGAAAACAGAATATTAATGTTGATATTCCAGGACAGACAGAGTCAAGGAAACAGATTCTCGTATTAAATGATATTGTCGCCGTTGATATCAGTGTAGTCGAAGATGCATTACGCGCTGACAAATCTCCATGGGTGTTGGGATACGCTATGACGATCCACTCGTCACAGGGATTAACTATTTCTGATACACGAGTCTGGATTGTAGACGATCGCATCGAGTGGTCAAATTTAGTTTATTTGGCGGTATCGAGGGTCAGAAATATATCTCAATTACGTAGAATCATAATTCCTGAAATCGTTGATAAATTTAACATCATCGATGATGATATAATAAGAAAAAAATTAATCGGATACAAACAATCTGACAAAAAAAATAAACGCGACTTTGATCTTGATGTTGAATTTATTATTGAGTTAAAACAGCAGCAGAACAATCATTGCGCATGTTGTAATTGTATAATGTTATGGCGGTATTCGAGTAATGATTCAAGACAATTTACCGTAGATAGAAAAGATAATAGTCGCGGTCATACACGAGAAAATACCATGTTAACCTGTCTTGAGTGTAATCGACGTCGGGGTGCAGGCACCCTGGCGCTAGCGCCTTGAGTGCTGGCACTAGTGCTAGTTAAGTGATCGAAATCACCGAAGTGATCGCGGCGGTAGTTGTGTATCCGCGGGAATTATTTGTAGTTGTTCACGTGTAAATCCACGTTGAGGAGCGGCCGAATCTAATCTGTAGATTGCAGGTCTGGAAACGCCTACATTTCTTCCAGTGGATCTTGTCACGGTAGATATTTTGTGTGTGGTAACACTCCAAAAAGGATCAGTTGCTCTCGCCTTACCACCTTCAAGTTCACCAGGCTCATATAAATATCTGACTGTGACATCACCTAATATTTTTTGTTTTCCAGCATCTTTCCGTTGTGTTGGTATATTTTTTTTTGTGACCGCGCTAATGGGTTTCATGTTGGTTGTTCGTGTGATCTCATTATTTAATGCAGCTATCACGTTTGGTAATCTTGCAACCCATTCGCGAGATCTTTTATCCTGAATAAATTCCCTCGCGTATTGATATCCAAATAACCGCTCAGCAAGTGTTCGATTAAATCGCTCAACAATTGCTTGATCACGGTGAATTGCAGTATGACCTCGTCGTATTTTGGTATTATGTTGTTTCATCAGCGATGATACTGGACCAAGAAATTCCTTACCAGGATCAACCTGTAGTAGCTGTGGCCATCGTAGACCACCTTGTGGTCCACCACCTCGTTGATAAATTCGTTCAAACGCATTGGCTACTTCAGATGATGTTTTCGCCGATAGCGGCTCTGCTTCTTTATATCTACTTGCAACATCAACTACGGTTAGCGCGTATTTGTACGTTTTTCCACGCACAGTATCATGCGGTAAAAACAGAATATCAGCTTGATGAACTTCATTAGGAACACTGACTTCGAAATACGCGTACTGAATTTGTTTAGGACGTGGTAGATAAATTTGCCATATTGCTTGTTTAGATAACCACGTTTTAGCAGTAGAATGTTTAACCGATGCTGCATCAGCGAGTTTACCAATTGCTGCTTTGCCTCTCCAGTATCCTCTCGGCGAATAATAAATTGATTCCATTATTAATTACCAGCCCCAATCGCTAATTTACCTTTCATCGAGGATCTTACTAACCAATTAGCTAATGATTCTCTAATATTTTTATTTTTTATAGAATTTAATGAATGAATTAATTTTACATCTGCAATATGCCTATCTTGTAGATTTTTACTTTTATAAGCTACATCATGAGCATGACAAGCTCGATCAATAGCATTTATTGGTTCCTCGCCTGGTTTTGGTTGATCTTGATTATCGAGCCTGATATCGAGTCGAATACCAGGACCGCAATAATTATATCCTGGTAGATGTTTTTCTCCGCTGTATTTAGCCCATGGAGCACCTGGAAACTTTGACATCAAATTAGCAATATCACCACCGCGCTTATTAGGTAAAAATGAAAATTTCTTTCTACCGCATACAGAACATTTTCCACCGTACGCTATTTTTTTGTTTTTTGTTGTAACCGTAGCTAAATCAGTAGTTGGAGTTTTAACTTTACAGCGTAAACAATATAAATTCATGCTATAATAATATATGGATATAACTGATTTCTCAGCAACTCGGCAGCGAGAGAAAGTTAAGCATCATCCTGCGCTACCGAATTCCATCAGAATGATTATCATAGGACCATCTGGATCGGGTAAGACGCAATTATTACTTAATCTGATAATGAGATGGTTGAAATGGGATAAATTATATTTAGTAGCACCATCCGTTGATGATCAACGATGTTATGATGTACTTAAAGATTTCAATGAAAACGCGCGATTACTGGATGAAGATAATGATGTTATAGAGTTTATAACCGATATTGATGAAGCACCATCCGTAGATTCTATAGACGGATTTATTAATAATTTAGTTGTATACGACGATGTGATGCTAGATAAACAATCAAATCCAGCCAGAATATTTTCCCGAGGGAGACATAAAAATACAGACGTGATCTATGTTACTCAACGATATACACAAATACCAAAAGTGATCAGAGACAACTGCAACATTTTAGTTGTGTTTAATGGCGTAGACACACACACGTTGCGAAATATTCATCAAACTTGGTGTGGTGGTGACATGGATATAATTAAATTCAAAAATTTCTTCTCACGAGCGCAAGCTACCCCGCATGGATTTATAACAATAAATTTACATGATCCAAGAACAAGATATCGTGTGGGTATTGATAAAATATTTGGGTAACAGGGGTGATGATAAAATTAAATTGAATTAAACAGATATCATTAATATAATGAACAACTGTGCGTGGCTGCGTCAAGGAACAACAGATAAATGCAACAAAAGGTGCCGTGGAGAATATTGCAAGAAACATAATTATCTTATAAAGAAAAACCCTCATGCTGGTCCACGAAGATGTGTTGGATGTAACAACGGCGTTAGAGGATTATATCAGATTTGCAAAAATTGCGGTGGAGATCGATATCGAAGTTTGATGAACTATTACAGAAAAAGAAAGAACATAAATCCAAAAATAGAAAAACCACCATCAGAACTTGAATATTACTTGAAACATAGAACAAATTCCGAAGATTCAGATGAAGATGAAACAGATGAGGAGAAAGGACAGCGAGAACGAGTTGAAAAATATTCATCAAACTTGGTATGGTGGTAAATTAATAGCAGCAGAGAGGGTACCTACCAACGTTGGTCGTCAAAAAAATAAACAAGAAATAAATAAACACGTAGAGTACTTTATTTTTTCAGCTACTATTTCGAACTGAGGTTTTATTAGTACAATCGGTCATTGCAAAAATAAACATCTCAAGGAAAGTTCATTTGTAAAATCTGGACCTTTCTACGAGATGATTTATTTGTTTGTTTTATTTGTTTTGTCGGAATTCTATGGTCTGTTCACCCTCTCTGCTGCTTCTTATGAGCAGGTCTGAAATTTATATTACTTGCCAACTTGTTAGACAGACACGCATGCATGCAGATCCATAATGGCCATTCGTTTTCCGGTTCATGACATTTCTACATCAACTGGAGCAATCGAAATAACGCAGAAAAAATATAAACTTTAATCAATTAGGGTCACAATATGATAGATGAGGAATACTACGGATGGACATACAAAATTTATAAACAATATATCTTTTTAAAAAATGCGCCCCCTGAAATCAGCGCCCTAGGCGGCTGCCTAGTTTGCCTATATGGTAGCCCCTGTATATATATATATATATATATATATATATATATATATATATATATATATATATATATATATATTTGCTTAGTATGTACGGTACGTATAGTATGGACGAGATGTATACATTTTTCATTAAAAGAAAACGAGGCTTGCCGACTTTCCGTTTAATGAGAACTATATACGAGTGGTGTATCATTGATACAGCATACATACTGCACATATATTGTATTTATATCACATATAAATACATATATCTGCCTGTGAACAGAGCTTAGATGTACTGCCGGCAGCTGTGTATTGATCAAGTGAATGAACTCCTTACATTCCCGAGTGTGTCCGCCCTACACACACTTGGAGATCGCTCCGATGGCCTAGGGGTTAGAACGTCCGCCTCGGATGCGGATGGTCGTGGTACTGACAGCTGCCTCGCTTGGCGCTCAGAATTAAGAGAACAGTGTTAGGATAATGTGACTGGGTGTGACATCATGCTACATGTCTGCGGGATGATGCTACAGTGCTATACATCACTATAAACTGTTACACTGTAGACATCGTAACGATATGACTGAAAAAGTGTTAAAGCTACGTAAAAAAATCTAAAATCACACACACACACACACACAGACACACGCACACACACACACACACACACACACTTGGTTAGCCGATTCATTTAAACGCTAAGCCATTTACCTACCGGGTCATGGAAAATAATGTGGAATAGAAACTAAGCGAAACGACGAACAAAAAAGAGGTAATTAAAATATTTAAATCATTATTCTGCTTTAATAACAGTACCACCGACAATAAACTCTCACTCTTTCTCTCTGTGGTCGGTTTGACTCTCTCTTTCTCTTTTCTCTCTCTTTCTCTCTCTCTCTCTCTCTCTCTCTCTCTCTCTCTCTCTCTCTCTGTGAGTCGTTCTTGTTACAATATAAGACTCACCGTTCTCGTTCTGTACGGCCGGATTATCTGATATAACTATCATTCTCCCCTTTTCTCCTCTTCGTCTGTCTCGTTTATTAAGAATAAAACCGTCGAAGATCCAACAACGTAAACAAAGATGAGATAATTATCGGAAAACGTAAGATTGTCATAAGAAAAGACAACCACCGAAGAGAACCAAGGAAACAGATTTGCTGTCACATCACATGTGCAGCTGTCATGTTCATTTCAATCTAGAAACTGTTTTAGAAACTGCTGTTGCTTTAAATAATATATTGTAAATGGCATGTAATCGAATTAATAAAAAGCATGTCATCTAAAGTTAATGAGACTTATGTATGTTTTACAGAGAGTTTAAATTATTTTCTAATATAGAAACATTGCCAAGCGTAAGTTTTCTTTTCTTCCTTTTGTCAAGAATTTCTAACGCGGGTTCGTAATCAATGTTGTGGCACGTCCTTTGACCAAAATATTTTGTTACCTTCAATTGTTTGATTTAGGTATGTTAGTGATATTTGTTATCATGCAAACAAAATGATTCATGTTTAGAATTTAGGAGCAGGAAGGTCAGCAAGATATGTATGTGTCGTTCTAGACCTAATCACAAGTGCCAAAAAAAAACCACCACAGATTCAGAGTACTTACCACCGATCACGTGTAAAACATCGGGTGGCATGTAATGAGAGAATTTTTGTCAGTATTTATTTTCATTGGCATCCTTACATTTGTCATCATTTTCGAAACAGAAAACTTGGGAAGACAAAATTTAATTTAACACTCATTTTTTTTTAAAACGTAGACCTTAATATGAATTTTCCCAATATTATACTCTTATTTAAATTTAACCACTAGTTTTAATAACACTTAAGAAGTTATATTTGCATAAAAATACCTTATATTTATGTAACCTGAATGTTTGCATATTTCTGCCATTGAATATTCTGATCTGTTGCTACGTATCAAATAATAGCACTGATTTATCTATAGTTGTAAATAGCATACCGCTTATAGATGATCAGAGTAAGCTTTAGGCAGGATGGAGGATGCCACGTATTTTTCTATGTACTGAATTGTTTGTTCGACTGAACTCTAATACTTGATATGTGCACCTATTTAATATGTGTTAATTCATCCCGATGTTATTTGGCTATTTGCAATCGTTAAAGTTTGCTCGCAGATTTCCTTAAAATCACATAGCTATTTGGAATTTTCTAAATTTTATAAGATTTACCTCAAAAGAACTTTTCTGCTTCTGATTTATCTTCATCTGCTTTAGGTTGGTGAAAGAGAAATTTCATGCCCAACTAAGTTATTCATTTTATCATAGTAAATACCATTTGTATATGCTAGTATTAAAATTAAAGACATTCGATTTGTACAGTTATTTATCATTATGTCTGTCTGTCTCTGTTTGTCTTTCTCTCTCTCTAACCTCTGTATGACGGCATGTATATATAGGTCTTATGATCTTATGAGCAGGTCTGAAATTTATTTTACTTGCCAACCAGTTAGACAGACATGCATGTATCATTATGTATGTCGGTCTGTCTGTCTCTGTCTCAGATGCACATCTATAATGACCGTTCGTTTTCCGGTTCGGGACATTTCTACATCAAATGAAGCTATCGAAAGAACTCATATGTAGAAAAAATCTAACCTTTATTCAATTAGGGTCACATTATGACAGATGATGAATACTACTAATGGACATACATGAAGCAAGATTAATTATCCCATGTTTACAGGGGACAGGTTGTGTAAATATAAACGTCTTCTATGCTCATAACATTTGAAGTAACTATAACACCATCAATATATATATATATATATATATATATATATATATATATATATATATATATATATATATATATATACAAAGTATATATGGGATGTATAATATGTACGAGAGGATTACATTTTTCATTAAAGAAAACGAGGCTTACTTTGTTTACTTTTAACGAGAAATGTATACAACGAGTGGTATATCATTGATACAGCATTCATAATGTATATATATATATATATATATATATATATATATATATATATATATATATATATATATATAATTTATATCACGTACAAATACATATATTTGCCCTTTGATCAGAGTTACGATTTACTGCCGGCAGCTGTGTTTTGACCAAATGAATGTACTCCTTACATTCCCGAGTGTGTCCGCTACTATGGTCAAGGGTTCAATCCCCGGCCAATTCATATCAGAGATTTACAATAATGGTACTAACAGCTGCTTCGTTTGGCGCTTAGCATTAAGAGAATAGTGTTAGGACTTGGTGGGACATCACGCAACATGTCTGCGGCATGATGCCCCAGTGCTAGGCATCACTCAAAATGTTACACTGCAGACATCGTAGCGATATGACTGAGATATTAATAAAAATACAAACCACACACACACACATTTCATTATAGTAAATAACACTTGTATATGGTATTATTGAAAATATAGACATTCGATAATAACTGTTATTTATCATTGTGTCTGTATGTCTCTCTTTGTCTCTCTGTCTCTAACGTTTGTAGGCCGACAAGTAAGTATATATATATATATATATATATATATATATATATATATATATATATATATATATATATATATATATCTTATGAGCAGGTCTGAAATTTATTTTGCTTGCCAAACTGTTAGACAGACATGCATGTATCATTATGTATGTTGGTCTCTATTTCTCTGTTTCAGTTGCACATCTATAATGGTCTTGCGTTTTCCGGTTTGGGACCTTTCTACATCAACTGGAGCTATCGAAAGAATTGATATGTAGAAAAAATCTAACCTTCATTCAATTAGGGTCACATTATGACAGATGAGGAATACTACTGATGGACATACATGTAGCAAGATAAATTAATTATCGTAATTAGATTCATGTTTACAGGGGTCAGGTTGTGTAAATAGAAACGTCTTCTATGTTCATAGCTTTTAAAGTAACCATAACACCATCAATATATATATTTACATTCCCGAGTGTTTACGCTACTAAATGTAATTATATGCCTTTTGTGGAAATTCACAATCACCTTAAGCTGATTGTTTTTTTTTAGTTTCTTCTTTGATCCATATTAATTAAATCAATATAATACACACATATGATTAATACGTGAATGATGGTTTTAAAAATAAAAGTAGCGCACTACAAACACTTGGAGACCGCTCCGGTGGCCTACTGGTTACAACGTCCGCCTCGGATGCGGAAGGTCGTGGGTTCGATCCCCGGCCGAATCGTATCAAATATTTACAAAAATGGTACTAACTGCTGCCTCGCTTGGCGTTCAGCATTAAGAGTTTAGCGTTAGGATACTGTGACTGGGTGGGACATCATGCCATATGTCTGCGGCATGATGCCCCAGTGCTAGGCATCACTGTAAAGTGTTACACTGCATTCATCATAGCGTTATGACTGAAAAATTGTTAAAGCGTCGTTAAGAATACACACACACACACACACACACACACACTTGGTGTGATATGCCATTCACTTAATTTCTAAGCCATTCACCTTCCGGCTCATGGAAATTAATGTGGAATAGAAACTAAGCGAACTGACGAATAAACTAGAGATAATTAAAATATTTTAATGTATTTACAGATTGTCTAACTTATTATTCTGCTTTAGTAACAGTACCACCTAGCATAAAACTTTCTATCTCTCTTCTCTCTTTCTCTGGTCGGTTTGACTCTCTCTCTCTCTATGGTCGGTTTGACTTTAAACGTTTATGTTTGTCTCTCTGTCTGTCGGTCTGAATCTATCACTCTATGGTCGGTTTGACTCTGTCTGGTCGGTTTGTCTCACTTTCTGGTCGGCTTGACTCGCTCTCTCTCTCCCGCATCATCTGATATAACTATCATGCTCTTCTTTTCTCCTCTTCGTCTGTCTCTTTTATTACAACTAATACCGTCGATGATACAACAACGTAAACAAAGTGAGATAATTAACAGAAAACGTGAGATTTTCATATGAAAAGACAACCACCAGAGAGAACCAAGGAAACATATTTGCTGTCACATCACATGTGCAACTTTGATGTTCATTTCAGTCTAGCAACTGTTTTAGAAACTTTTGTTGCTTGAAATGATTCATTGTAAATGGTATTTAATATAATTACTGACAATTATGTCTTTTACAGAGAGTGTAAATTATTTTCTAATATAGAAACATTGCCAAGCGTAAGTTTTCTTTTCTACATTTTGTCAAGAATTTCTAATGCGGGTTCGTAATCAATAATGTGGCACGTGCTTTGACCAAAATATTTTGTTACCTTTAATTGTTTCATTCAGATATCATATTGTTATTGGTTATGATGCACACAAAATGATTCATGTTTAGAATTTAGGAGCAAGACGGTCAGCAAGATATGTATGTGTTGTTGTAGACCTCATCACAAGTGACAAAACACTACAGATTCAGGACGTATCACCCATCACGTGCAAAACATCGGGTGATATGTAATGAGAAACCCCTTTTCATCAGTATTTATTTTCATTGGCATCCTTACATTTGTCATAGTCCTCCAAACATAAACTTGGGAAGACAAAATTGATGGCAACACACATTTTCTTAAAATTAGACCTTAATATGAGTTATCCCAATATTATACTGTTATTTAAATTTAGCAACTAGTTTTAATAACAGATAAGGAGTTATATTTGCTCAAAAATACCTTATATTTATGCAACCCTGAATTTGTGCATATTTCTGCCATTTGAATATTCTGATCTGTTGCTACGTACTAAATAATAGTACTGATTTATCGATAGCTGTAAATATCATACTGCTTATAGATGATCAGAGTAAACTTTAGGCAGGATGGAAGATGCCACGTATTTTGCTATGTACTAAATTGTTTGTTCGACTGAACTCTGATACTTGATATTTGTACCTATTTAATATTTAGTAATTCATCTCGTTATTACATGATTATTTGTAATCGTTAAAGTTTGCTCGCAGATTTCCTTAAAATTCACATAGCTATTTGGAATTATCTAAATTTTACAAGATTTACCTCAATTGGACTTGTCTGCTTCTGATTTATCTTCATCTGCTTTAGGTTGGTGAAAGAGAAATTTCATGCCCAACTCAGTTATTCATTTTGTTATAGCAAATACCATTTGTATATGGTAGTATGAAAAAAAATCGACAATCGATAAGTACTGTTATTTATCATTATGTCTGTCTGTCTCTGTCTGTCTCTGTTTGTCTGTCCCTCTCTCAAACCTCTGTAGGCCGACATGTGTATATAGGTCTTATGATCTTATGAGCAGGTCTCAAATTTATATTACTTGCCAACCTGTTAAACAGACACGCATGCATGCAGATCCGTAACGGCCATACATTTTCCGGTTCAGGGCATTTCTACATCAACTGGAGCAATCGAAAGAACGCAGAAAAAATAGAACTATATATATATATATATATATATATATATATATATATATATATATATATATATATATACATAGTATGTACGAGATGTATATATTTTTTGTTAAAGAAATCTATGCTTATTTAGTTTTCTTTTAATGAGAAATGTATAAAATGAGTGGTATATCATTGATACAGCATACATACTATAAATAAATTTTATTTATATAAGGTACAAATACATATATTTGCCCTTTAAAGAGAGTTAAGATTTACTGCCGGCAGCTGTGTATTGACCAGGTGAATGAACTCCTTACATTCCCGAGTGTGTCCGCTCCAAATGTAGTTCTATACTTTTTGTGGGTAATCATAATCACCTTAAGTTGATTGTTTTCTTTTTGTTAGCTTTTTTCTTTACTCACATTAATTAAATCAATATGATATACACATGATTTATGACTGAATGATGGTTTTAAAAATAAAAGTAACGCACTACAAACGCTTGGAGACTGCTCCGGTGGCCTAGTTTTTAGAACGTCCGCCTCGGATACGGAAGGTCGTTGGTTCAATCCCCGACTGAGTCATGTCAAAGATTTACAATAATGGAACTAACAGCTGCCTCGTTTGGCGCTCAGCTTTAAGCGGTTAGTGTTAGGATAACGTGACTTGGTGGGACATCACGCAACATGTCTGCCGCACGATGCCCCAGTGCTAGGCATCACTCTAAAGTGTTACACTGCAGACATCGTAGCGATTATGACTGAACTCTTGTTAAAGCTACGTTAAACATACAAACCAAACAAAAACAAAACATTTTATTATAGTAAATACCACTTGTATATGGTATTATTGAAACTATAGACATCCGATAAGTAGTTATTTATCATTATGTTTGTCCATCTCTCTCTCTAACCTCTGTAGGTCGACATGTATATATAGGTCTTATGATCTTATGAGCAGGTCTGAAATTTATTTTACTTGCCAACCTGTTGGACAGACATGCATGCATCATTATGTATGTCGGTCTGTCTGTCTGTCTGTCTCTGTCTCAGATGCACATCTATAATGGTATTGCGTTTACGTTTCGGGACCTTTGTATATCAACTGGAGCAATCGAAATAACTGTATGTAGAAAAAATCTAACCTTTATTCAGTTAGGGTCACATTATGATAGATGAGGAATACTACTGATGGACACACATGTAGCAAGATTAATTAATTACCCCAATTAGATTCATGTTTACAGGGGTTAGGTTGTGTAAATATATATGTATGCATGTATTCATAGTATGTACGAGATGTATAGTATGTACGAGATTTTCGGATTCACAACATAACACTGGATTTAGTTGACATAAGAAAGCACAGTGTTAATTATGACAAATACAAATAAATTAATTTAGCGAGTACAAAGAGAAGGGGTGAATGGTTCACAGCGATTTGACAATGAAACGATGGATATAGATTACTCACTAAACGATGTAAAAGTTTACTCATGTAGTGAAATGCATTCACCCAGGTTGCGAAATTATGGTAATAAAAAAGAGGGACAGATAAACAACATATCTTTACCGTCCCGAAAGATACATAGGGTTTTACGAACCCCAAAATTAACCCACGGTTAAAAATTACATGTACGGAGATACACTCCGTCATCAGTACACGTACACGTTGTTTTAATTCCACGGCTGCTACAGATAAACTTCACAGCTGCTGCAGACTCCGAACACTCCGAACACTTCGAGACACTGGGAACACTCCGAACATTATACTCTCTGGACACTTGATACTGGACATTAGATCTTCCGGGCACTACGGACATTCGACAGCTGAAAATATATCCAATACCGTGCACTATACATGACACGGGTATAATAACGTAATGACGTTATTCACGGTAAGTTATATAGATTACATTATCAGCACAATAATTACAGGTTAAATATTAAACCTAACACTGCTCGATAAGAATCCTACTATATTAAACAGTTCTTGAAACAAATGTAGTTTACATTACTAATATAAAGTCCTTGTTATGATGCAAACAAGACTATTCACTATTTCGAAATACCATACACTATATATATATATATATATATATATATATATATATATATATATATATATATATATATATATATCACCATCGGGTATCACTGTACACAAAAAACGAAACCCGTGTACATGTATTCAATAAATAATAGAGTTAAATTCCATGACAATACCTCCCCTCTATACAAAAGTGGTACACTTTTAGAAAAATCACGGAATGTGGACATAAACATTTGTTAAAACTTCCAATCTGAATACTGAACGAAAATAATCTGCTAATTACACCCTACTTAAAAATTCAGCACCCACATTTTCCGATCCTCGAATCGGCTCGATCCGGAAGCTATACGGTTGAAAAGACAACGCTCAACGCACCAAACTAGCATTGGCGATCTTTGCTTTGTTCAAGTATAAGAGCGGCTGATGGTCCGTTTCTAAGGTAAAGCCCCTAACAAAAGGTACGGAAGGAACTTGCCTATCCCCCATATTAAGGCAAGTCACTTCTTCTCAATGACGGAGTAGTTTTGCTCCCTAAGGGGAAATTGACTACTTGCATAAGCAATGGGCTATTTAATTTCCTCTTACTCCTGTACAAAACAGCTCCAAGACCCGTATCGGACACATCAGTCCTCAGCACAAACCTTTTGTTCAATTCTGGGAACTTTAAGATTGGTGCACATACCAGTTTCTGTTTGAAGCTTTAAATGTTTTTCCCTGGCATACACGACAGCGAACTTTATTTCGGTTGCCCTTTCCTAGGCAAGTCTGTTAATGTGCTGGCGAAAGCCGCAAAATTGGGAACATATTTCCTATAAAACCCAATTAAACCTAGGAAAGATCTTACTTGGTTTTTAGTTTCTGGTCTAGGTGCATCTCTGATTGCTCATATTTTACCTGGGTGAGGTTTAACTGGCCTAGTCCTCTTACAAGATGTCTCAAACATTCTAGACTAAAATACCCTATACTACATTTGGTGGGCTTAGCTGTAAGATTTTTGCGGTGTGAAGTCTATCGAATAGATCCCGTAATACCTAATTATGTTCATCCCATTGATGTGCATAAATAAAGATATCATCTAAAAAAACTGTCGACGTTTTCCGTACCGTTTAACAATTTGCGCATGAGACGAACGCACGACGCACCGGCGTTGACTAAACCGAAAGGCATAAATTGATAAAGACCTTTGGGAGTCGCGAATACCGTTAACTCGCAACATTATCAGCGATTGGTATCTTCCAATATCATTTGGTAAGGTCTAATTTGGAAATGTATTTATGACCTGCCAACTTTGAAAATAGACTTTCCATGTATGGCATTGGTTCTGCGTCGAATAATGTGATTTTGTTCAATTGCTCGTCGCATCTTTCTTTCTGACTAACACAACGGGGAACGAGTACAGGGAACTGGAAGGTTCGATCACTTCCTGGTTTAACATTTTAACCACTTCTTTGTTGAATGTCCCCTTTAATTCTAATCGGCTCAGAAGTATTCAACTTGATCTCGTAATGAATCAATCCAGTACGGCCCTGTGTGTCCGTAAACACGTCAGGGCAATGGGACAAAACCTCCAAGATCTGTGTACGTGGACCCACTGGTAAATCCTGGCATACATGGATCTGGTCAATACCTTCTTTCCCTAAATCAAATGGGTATTCAAAGGGCATTTCTGTACTGGAGACGAATTCAGATTCGTCACACGATCTATCCTCTATCACCCTTATGCATACCACATTCAATACTCCTTTATCAATTTTTTGTCTAGATCATTCTACGTACAGTTTAAGCATATTGGAGTGAAATATCTTGGACTTGCCCTCTATGTCAATTATACAGTCCATTTCGCCTTTCACCTGTTTGACTTCGTATGGCCCTTTCCATTCGATAAGCATCTTGTTTTTTATTCGTTGGGAGAAGCACCAACACTTGGTTGCCTACATAAAACGTTTTACTCCGTGTTCCTCGGTTGTAGTACTAGATTTCGCGAGTTCGCCTTGCGCCATTCGACACGTACTCTCTAATCTTTTGCGTAAATCTACCACGTATTGGTAAGTAGTCTTAACTTCTTCGTCCTCGACTTCGTCTGACCACAGTTCGCGTAGAATGCGCATAGGACCACGAACTGTCCTACCGTACAATAGTTCAAAAGGTCAGACGCCTAGCTTTCATGAGGAACCTCACGATACGCGAATATAATTTCGTTCAGATACCTTTCCAAATCCTTAGGTCTTTCCACACACATGCAACGCAACATTTGCTTCAGCGTCCCGTTCAATTTCTCGACCAAACCATCGCACATCGGGTGGTATGGTGTCGTGCGCAACTGTTTAAGGGACATCAGCCTACTAATTTCTGATATGAGATCTGAGATGAATTGCGCTTCACAGCCTGTAGAAACCTCTTCGGGCACTCCGATCATGCTGGATATATCTACGAGCGCCTCGGCTACACGTTCGGTTTCAATCGATGGCAAAGCTGTAGCTTCGGGATATCTGGTAGCGTAATCTAACAGCCTCAAGATGTACAGGTTTTTTCTATATGTAAATGGAAATATAGGTCCCACAATGTCAACGGAAACTACTAGAAACGGGGTATCTATCAAGGGCATCTGACCTAACGGTATTCTAGTTACTGTGCCCTTAGAAACAATTTCCTGGCAAACATCGCACGAGCGACAGAAGTTCTTAACGTCGCTATTGACACCAGGCCAATACAATTCTCTTAATACCCTATCTGTTTTCTTCATACCTAAATGACCCGCCATATTCGACTCGTGCGCCACCTTGAGTACATGCGACCTAAATTTCTGGGGAACTAGTTGCAAGAACTTCTTCTCAAGTGAAGAGTATTTCTCTTTACACGAAACCTTTTCGAGTAAGAAATTTAGAGGAACCCACGTTGTTACACTTCCTCACGGTACTTGATAATACTTTCTCCGCAGTTGCACGTAGAGACGCGTAACGTTTTTGCTCATTCTGGAATTCTTCACGCAAGATATCAGTAACGGCTTCCGTTACTTTTAATTTACGTAAAGGTTTGCACTGCTTGGATGATCGGCAATCGGCAATCGGAAGTCTCACATGGTCGGGAGTCGAGATCCTGGTACATTACCAATCGTAGGTTCATATATTGGGTTGGCTATGCACAGAACTTCTACGGTTCAGGTCAAGAAAGGTGTCTCGATATCTATCCTTGCGACAGGAAGGCGGCCAATTGTCTGGTCTGGTGGCATACAATGCGATTTAAACCTAAGCTATTGATTATCGCAGAACAGGCTCCGTTTCACGACTACAGTAGTTCATCCTGTATGTCGTAAAACAGTCACTTCCTATCCGTTGACAGTGTCATTTGCCGTCAGTACCCATGCCTAGGGGAAAATACACGTGCCGATCGATTTTATCGCATCGCGACCGATTTCTGCACGCATCACTGGCTCGTACAACGCTTACTGCATAGCTTGGTGCGAAACATCAATTTTTCCATCTACCGACCGTCTACCTTCAATGGCTACCGCAACGCTCTTGATTGGTCCCTTACTATTTGGACAATTGGGGACGATATGACCCAACTCTTTCCAGGTACCAGATGTTTCTGATCCTTGACCCGATTCCCACCTTTGTCGTCTCGCGTGATGACGTTCTGTGAACCTCCCCGAGCTTCAGCGAATAAATCCGCCTGTATGGCCATGTCATATATATTCGTGAAGGACTTTTCCCTTAATGAACAAATATAACTCCTTGCCACAAATTGCCAATAGCTGGTCTCGAATCAAGAAATCGATATAAGACCATCAAATGTCTTAACGACTTTACCACATTCCACCCATCGCTGAAAGTTATTGCTCATCCTACTGACGAACGGGGTGAATGTCTCGCTTTCTCGGGGTTGATATACTTAAACTTCTTGCGAAACCCTTGCTCGGTTATCTTGTATTTCTTCAGAAGTGCAACGGAAGATAATTCAGCGAATCGGATACGGATAAACGCGAATACATATCTAACGCTTTAACCTTCAACAACGCGCTAAGATGAAGCGACAAATCCTTTTTCTTCCATTTGTTCTACCGTGGCGTACATTTCGAACCTGTTTAGATAACTATCCATGTTATCTTTATCGGCTTCAAATGGGGGAAATTTGGACCTCTCATTTTAACATGTCCCCCTCCTTTTTAGTTCACAATAGCTCAGAATGTCCTTGATACTCCCTCTGCCTATTTCCATCTTCCATCTCCAAAGTTTCTAACCTTACTCGTTTTTCCCTTTCTAACTTCCGATCTTCTACTTCTGTAAGAAGTTCTATCTTCACCCGCTCTGCTTGGATTTCTAACTATATTCTCCCTCTCGGCCTGTTTTCCTAATTCTATCTTCCCTTTCTCTAATTCTATCTTCTCCCTCTCTGTTTTCCTTTCCGATTCTATCCTTTTCTTTTCGTCCTGTTTTTCTAATTCTATCTTCTCCCTTTCAAAAGCCCGTTTCTTTTCCTCTGCCTCACTTTCTATATCTAGTTTTTCCCTTTCTGCTTGTTTTTCTAATCATATCTTCTTCCTCTCAAATTCGCTCTCCTTTAACATTTGATCCCTTTTCCTAGCCTTTTCATCACGAACAAAATTTCTAATGAACTCTCCTTTATAGCCAAAATGTTTCTCCAGTTCTACAAGTACTATCATTGACGACATTTCAAAAGTTTTGTGTGACCAAGTTAAAGTGCAGTATTATGCAAAATGAGCAATTTTCACAACAAACCATAGTTTCCTTATCGAAAGGCAACTTAAACATGAAACATATGCAAAAATAAAGTAATGTTATGTGCCTATCCTGCTTTTTCGATGTTCCGAATCAGAGTAATTGTTCGTTCCATGTCATTTCCGGTATGACGTGTTGTTTTGTTGTTTTTTGGAGTTGTTCTTCGTTAATAGTTAGAAAAACTTCTTTAGAAGAACTAGTAGTCACTATCGTTTGTCCTGCCATGCCGGTCCTGGTTTAGCGGGAGAAAACTTTTTCGTGCGTTATTTCCTTCGATCCCTGCGCAAGTCCTTGAAGTAGACTGCCGGCTGAAAAGACTTATCCGTATTGTAAAGAAATTTACGTACGGTGAGGTGTTTATACACATAGTCTGTGCATTGTATGCATTCGGTTCGTTCCATCGAGAGCACTTCGCAACGTGCGGCATGGGATGAACCGAACTCACTATTTTGAAATACCATACAATATACATAACTCACCCTCTGGTAACGTTGTGCACAAAAAACAAAACCCGAGTACATGTAATCAATAATGTTAATGTTGTTGTGGGGTTTAACGCCAATTTTCAGCACACGATATATACATGGCGGCCAGTATTAATTGTGGAGGAAGAACCCGGGAAAACCCCGGAAAGAACCACCGACCCAAGAGAAGCTACTGGCATGCTTTCTCACATACCTACATTGGCTGAATCCGAGACTCGAACCCACGCAGACAGAGGTGAGATGGCAGTGGTCCGTAACGGAGAGCGCTTTAGACCACTCTGCCACTCGGCGCCCCTGTAATCAATAAATAAAAGAGTTTAATTTATATCACATACAAATACATATATTTGCCATTTGAACAGAGTTAAGATTTACTGCAGGTAGCTGTGTATTGACAAAGTGAATGAACTCCTTACATTCCCGAGTGTGTCCGATTCAAATGTAGTTCTATGCTTTTTGTGGTTATTCATAATCACCTTAAGTTGATTGGTTTCTTTTTTTAAGTTTCTTTTGTTATTCACTTCAATTAAATCAATATAGTAAACACTTATGATTTAGACGTGAATGATGGTTTTGAAAATAAAAGTACTACAAACACTTGGAGAACGTTCCGGTGGCCAGGTGGTTAGAACGTCCGCCTCGGATGCGAAAGATCGTAGGTTCGATCCTCGGCCTAGTCATACCAGAGACTTACAAAAATGGTACTAAGAGCTACCTCGCTTGGCGCTCAGCTTTAGGAGGTTAGTGTTAGGATAATAAGACTGCGTGCGGCATGATGCCCCAGTGCTAGACATCAGTATAAACTGTTTCACTGCAGGCATCGCAGCGATATGACTGAAAAATTGTTTAAGCTACGTTAAAAATCCAAATCACACACACACACACAGACACACACACACACACACACTTGGTTAGCTAAGCCATTCATTTAAACGCTAAGCCATGCACCTACCGGCTCATGGAAATTAATGTGGAATGGAACCTATTAATATATTTACAGTTGATCTGTCATTATTCTGCTTTAGTAACAGTATAATTGAACATCTCTCTCTCTCTCTCTCTGAGGCCTAATTGTCCTTGTTGTAATATAAGAACCACCGTTCTCGTTTTGTACAGGCGGATCATCTGATATAACTATCATTCTCGTCTTTTCTTTTCTTCGTCTGTGTCTTTTATTACCAATAAAACCGTCGGAGATCCAACAACGTAAACAAAGTGAGATAATTAACAGAAAACATCAGATTTTGATAAGAAAAGACAACCACCGAAGAGAACCAAACCAAGGAAAACAGATTTGATGTCACGTCACATGTGCAACATTAATGTTTATTTCAATCATTTCAATTGTTGTTTTAAATGATAGATTGTAAATGGTATGTAATATAACTAATAAAACGTATGTCATCTAAAGTTAATGAGACTTATGTATGTTTTACAGAGAGTTTAAATTATTTTCTAATATAGAAACATTGCCAAGCGTAAGTTTTCTTTTCTCCATTTTGTCAATAATTTCTAATGCGGGTTCGTAATCAATAATGCTGCACGTGCATTGTCCAAAATATTTTGATTTCTTTAATTGTTTCATTCAGGTATCATAGTGATATTGGCTATGCTACAAGCAAAATGATTCATGTTTAGAATTTAGGAGCAAGAAGGGCAGCAAGATATGCATGTGTTATTGTAGACCTAATCACAAGTGCCAAAACAGTACGGATTCAGCACTTACCACTGACCACGTGCAAAAACATAGGGATCAGGTGGCATATAATGAGAGAAATGTTTTATCAGTATTTTTTTTTCGTAGGAATCCTCACATCATCGTTCTCCAAACAGAAACTTGGGAAGACAAAATTGATGGTATCACGCATTTTCTTAAAATTATACCTTAATGTGTATTATCCCAATATTATACTCTTATCTAAATTTAACCACTAGTCTTAATAACAGATAAGGAGTTACATTTGCTTACAAATTACTTATATTTATGGAACCTGAATTTGAGCATATTTTGTGCCATTTGAATATTCTGATCTGTTGATGTGTATTAATTAATTGCACTGATTTATCGATAGCAGTAACTAGCATACCGTTTATCAGATCAGAGTTAACTTTGTAAATACCACTTGTATATGGTAGTATTAAAAATATAGACATTCGATAAATACTGTTATTTATCATTATGTCTGTCTGTCTCTGTCTTTATGTCATTCTCTCTCTCAAACGTCTGCAGGCCGACATGTATATATATATATATATATATATATATATATATATATATATATATATATATATATATATATATATGTGTGTGTTTTATGATCTTATGAGCAGGTCTGAAATTTATTTTACTTGCCAACCTGTTAGACAGACATGCATGTATCATTATGTATGTCGGTCTGTCTGTCTCTGTTTCAGATGCACATCTATAACGGTCTTGCTTTTTCCGGTTCGGCACATTTCTACATCAACTGGAGCAGTCGAAAGAAACCATC
The DNA here is from genome assembly GCA_028554795.2 of Sinohyriopsis cumingii. Lineage (NCBI taxonomy): Eukaryota > Metazoa > Mollusca > Bivalvia > Unionida > Unionidae > Sinohyriopsis > Sinohyriopsis cumingii. The sequence goes on from CM068837.1 coordinate 36,920,764, forward strand.
TGTAGAAAAAATCTAATCTTTGATCAATTAGGGTCACATTATGACAGATGATGAATACTACTGATGGACATACATGTAGCAAGATTAATTAATTATCGCAATTAGATTCATGTTTACAGGGGTCAGGTTGTGTATACATTTCTCATTTAAGAAAACGAGACTATATCATTGATACAGCATACATACTGTACATATATTTTATTTATAGCACATACAAATACATATATCTGCCCTTTGAACAGAGTTAAGATGTACTGTCAGCAGCTGTGTATTGACCAAGAGATTGAACTCCTTTTATTCTCGAGTGTGTCCGCTACTAAATGTAGTTTTATGCCTTCTGTGGCTATTCACAATCACCTTAACTTGATTGTTTTTTGTTGCTGTTGTATTCACATTAATTAAATCAATATAATACACACATATAATTTATACGTGAATGATGGTTTTACAAATAAAAGTAGCGCACCAAAAAGACTTGAAGACCGCCCCGGTGGCCTAGTAGTTAGAACGTCTGCCTCGGATGCGGAAGGTCGTAGGTTCGATCCCCGGCCGAGTCAAATCAAAGATTTACAAAAATGGTACTAACAGCTGCCTCGTTTGCAGCTCAGCATTAAGAGGTTAGTATTAGGATGATGTGACTGGGTGGGTCATCACTGTAAAGTGTTACACTGCAGACATCGCAGATATATGACTGAAACATTGTTAAAGCTACGTTAAAAACATAAATAACACACACACACACACACACACACACACACACACACTTGGTTTGCTACGTCATTCATTCAATTTCTAAGCCATTCACCTACCGGCTCATGGAAATTAATGTGGAATAGAAACTAAGCGAAATGACGGACAAGCAAGAGGTAATTAAAATATGTTAACAAGTCATTATTCTGCTTTAGTAACAGTACCACCGACCATAAACTGTCTCTCTCTCTGCTCGGTTTGACTCTGTCTCTATGGTCGGTTTGACTTTAAAACTTTATGTTTGTCTGTCTGTCTTTCTCTCTGGTCGGTTTGGCTCTCTCTCTCTCTCTGAGCGGTTTGACTCTCTCTCTCTCTCTCTCTCTGAGTCCTAATCGTTCTTGTTGTAATATAAGACTCACCGTTCTCGTTCTGTACGGGGGGATCATCTTCATTTCTCCTCTTTGTCTGACTCTTTTATTACCTATAATACCGCCGAAGATCAAACAACGTAAACAAAGTGAGATAATTAACAGAAAACATCAGATTTTCATAAGAAAAGACAACCACCGAAGACAGCCAAGGAAACAGATTTGCTGTCGCATCACATGTGCAACTTTAATGTTCATTTCAATGGAGCAACTGTTGTAGGAACTGATGCTGTTTTAAATGATATATTGTAAATGGTACGGAAATGAAATAATAAAAATAATGCGGATTCGTAATCAATAATGTGGCACGTGCTTTGTCCAAAATATTGTGTTACCTTTAATTGTTTCATTCAGGTATCATAGTGACGTTGGTTATGATGCGAAACAAAATGATTCATGTTTAGAATTTAGGACCATGATGATCAGCAAGATATGTATGTGTTGTTGTAGACCTCATCACAAGTGACAAAACACTACATATTCAGGACGTATCACCCATCACGTTTTAAAACCAGTATTTATTTTCATTGTCATTCTTACATTTGTCATCATTCACCAAACAGAAACTTGGGAAGACAACATTGAAGGTAACACGCACTTTCTAAAATTTAGACCGTAATATGAATTATCCCAATATTATAGTGTTATTTAAATTTAACCACTAATAATAACACTTAAGGAGTTATATTTGCATAGAAATACCTTATGTTTATGTAACCTCAATTTTCTCATATTTTCTGCCATTTGAATATTCTGATCTGTTGCTACGTATCAAATAATAGCACTGATTTATCTATAGTTGTAAATGTCATACCGCTTATAGATGATCAGAGTTAGGTTTAGGCAGGATGGAGGATGCCACGTATTTTTCTATGTACCAAACCGTTTGTTCAACTGAACTCTAATACTTGATATTTGCACCTATTTAATATGTGTTAATTCATCCCGCTGTTATTTGGCTATTTGTAATCGTTAAAGTTTGCTCGCAGATTTCCTTAAAATCACATAGCTATTTGGAATTTTCTAAATTTTATAAGATTTACCTCAATTGGACTTGTCTGCTTCTGATTTATCTTCATCTGCTTTAGGTTGCTCAAAGAGAAATTTCATGCCCAACTCAGTTATCATTTTATTATAGCACCTACCGCTTGCATATGGTATTTTTAACAAGAAAGAGATTCGATCTTTCTGTCTGTTTTTCTGTCTCTCTCTCAAATGTCTGTAGTCCGACATATATACAGGTCTTATAATCCTATGAGCAGGTCTTAAGTTTATATTACTTGCCAACATGTTAGACAGACACGCATGCATGCAGATCCACAATGGCCGTGCATTTTCCGGTTCGGGATATTTCTACATCGACTGGAGGAATCGAAAGAACCCAGGAAAAATCTAACCTTTAATCAATTAGGGTCGTATTATGACATATAAGGAATACTACTGATGGACATACATGTAGCAAGATTAATTAATTATCCCAATTAGATTCATGTTTACATCGGTCAGGTTGTGTAAATATGAACGTTTTCTATGCTCATATCATTTGAAATAACTATATATATATATATATATATATATATATATATATATATATATATATATATATATATATATATATATATAGTACGTTGGGGATGTATAGCATGTGTGAGATGTATAACTTTTTTATTAAAAGAAAACGAGGCTTGCCGAGTTTCCATTTAATAACAAATGTATACAACGAGTGGTATATTTTTGATACAGCATACGTACAGTACATATATTTTACTTATATTACATACAAATACATATACTTGCCCTTTCAACAGAGATAATTTTTACTAGAGGCAGCTTTCTATTGACCAAGTGAATGAATTCTTTACATTACCGAGTGTGTCCGCTACTAAATGTAGTTGTATGCCTATTGTGGGTATTGACAATCATCTTTGCATATTGATAAGTTGAATGTTTTCTTTTTTTAGTTTCGTTTTTATTCACATTAATTAAATCAAAATAATACACATTTATGATTTATAAGTGAATGATTGTTTTAAGAATAAAAGTAGCGCACTACAAATAGGCCTACTTGGCGACCGTTCCGGTGGCCTAGTGGTTAGAACGTCCGAGTCGGATGCAGAAGATCGTGGGTTCGATCCCCGGCCGAATCATACCAAAGATTTACACAAATGATAATAACAGCTGCCTCTTTTGGCGCTCAGCATTAAAAACTTACTGTTAGGACTGGTCGGCCTGGTGTCAGGATAATGAGACTGGGTGGGACATCATGCTACATGTCTGCGGCATGATGCCTCAGTGCTAGACATCACTATAAACTGTTACACTGCAGACATCGCAGCGATATGACTGAAAAAGTGTTAAAGCTACGTTAAAAATCCAAATCACACACACACACACACACACACACACACACACACACACACACATTTGGTTTGCTACGCCATTCATTTAAACGCTAAGCCATTCACCTACCGACGCATGAAAACTATTGAGGTAAATAATCTTAGCGAAATGACGAATCAACAGGAGGTAATTCAAACATTGGAATATATTTACAGTTGATCTAAGTCATAATTCTGCTTTAGTAACTGCCACCATCGACCATAAACTCTCTCTCTCTCTCTTTCTCTCTCTCGCTGTCCCTGTCTGTCTGTATGTCTGTCTATTTGTCTCTCCCTCTCATCGTTGGGTCGGTTCGACTTATCTTTTAACATCATTCATAAGTCCAGAGATATGATGGGATGACAAACAAAACTCCTGTACGTTCGTCATTTCATCGATTTTAGCCAGTATCTTGCTACAATGAGAGAGAGAGAGAGAGAGAGAGAGAGAGAGAGAGAGAATAAATAGTAATCGATGTTTAGAACATTATAGCATGTTTAAGAAAAAACAATTAAAAAAACCCCAAAAACATAATACATCAGAATGTGTACCATGTAACCGAGGAACTTATTGTATAATGTCGACATGGTTGCAACTTTGTATTATTGATAAACACTGTATATAAATCACAAGGCTAGTGGAGACGTATGGTTACGACGAACCATATTCTTGTAGGTCACTTGGTGTAATTTGTATTTTAAGGTTTAAATCAAACCCAAATTATTTTTCTCTCTCACTCTACATTTGGCGTAGTTTGTCCATTATGCATGAGATGGGAGTATGAACCTAAATCAGGAAAGGACTGTGGTGAAAATGTGTACTATATTAAACTCATTTAGAAAAGGATGATTATTAATACATTTTAATGCTATTTTCATACGTCACTATTGTGGAAATTCATCACTGATCTCGAATAAACTGCAGACGGTCGCTAGTATATATATACATGCGTATTATTGCGCCATTGGCGGATCACAATTTGATATACCAATATTATTGGTATATCAAATTGCTTAATGACAACGTTAAAACCATGTTATTATTAATATATATATATATATATATATATATATATATATATATATATATATATATATATATATATAGAGAGAGAGAGAGAGAGAGAGAGAGAGAGAGAGATGGATTGATTGATAGTTGAATACCAAGACATTCATAATAATTCAGATGAAATGTCTTACACTTAATTTTTTTATTACCGTTTAAATGCACCATGAAGCTGTTCTTTGGGACTAGATTTGACCGTAAATACGTGGATGCATTTAATCAGATACCTTATTTCATTATTCTGGGAATTAATGAGGGGCGCAGCTTTGTTGTCGTAAATGTAGTTCTCATTGCTTTTGGGGTCCTCGATAACCAAATGGTTTAAAGCTCCCTCCTTTACCGATCACTGCCATCCCACCTCTATCCCCGTGGGTCAATCTGGGTATGTGAGATGGCTGCCAGTAGCTTCCCGTAGATCGGTGGTTCCTACCGCGGTTTTCAAGAGTTTTTCCTACATCAGTTATACTGGCCGCCATGTACGACAATGTATGCGCTTAAAAATGGCGTTAAACTCCTAACAACACCGATAACAATTGTTTACTCTCTCAAGTACATATAGGTAAATATAAAGTTAAACAGAACAGCAATGTCACCTTTCACTACATACAGCACACAATGATCACACTCTATGGGTGTTTATCCATCTTCCTAGTCTGTTGTTAATCGATAGTTTTAAGGTCTAAAGTTATGACGTTTAGATATTTTGGTAGATAATATGAATAATCTTGAAACGTTACGTGTGTTTGGAAGAGTTGTCGATGATAACCTTATCAGAAGAGTCTTTATCGCTATTCCAAGTCTAAATAAAAGCAGCAGATGATCTCTTTTCTATGGCTTGTATTAACCGGTGTTTAATAGTGACATTGTTTGTGCCGTATATAAATAAATAAATATATATATGTATATATGAGAATGTTTATCGTTGTAATATGTCCAGCTCTTGAGAGCCAAGGCTCACAAGATCTGCTCAATATTCAACTCGTTTCATAAATTAAATATTAAAATATTAAATCATTACCCATTTGAGATCCCTCTCTCTCTCTCTCTCTCTCTCTCTCTCTCTCTATATATATATATATATATATATATATATATATATATATATATATTCATTCTCATATAGTTTTTTTTACATATTTTATAGCAGTAGTACTGATTTAAGTATAGACTAATTATAGTTTAGACTGTCTCAAATGTTCCCTTCGTTTCCACCAGAAGATTACCTAATTGATATTTTAGTATGTTGCCAAATGTATGAGCTGTAACTCTTAATCAAGTTTTCACTCTTACTGAAGCATGGCCAACATGTAAATAGTGTATTCAGGTACTTGCTGATAATATAAAATGCTATGTAACAAACAACACCATAATGGTTGTGTCGCATTGTAAGTAGCTTATCTCTCACATGCCCTGTAGTTGTATTAATCCTGTTCTTGAATCTCAAAATTAGCCTGATTTTGTTTCGCTTATTTTGTGGTGTATTTGTGTGTATGCCTGTGTGTGCTTCACTTAATTTCAACACTTTTAAAGAGACAAGTTGATTGAGTGCCTTTCTAATGTAGCCTATTCTGCTTGGTCCTATGGTGGGATTCGAACTCTGGTTACGAATCAGAAGACCTTAAGAAATGAAACAAAGAGATAATCCCAAACTGAGTATTAAACTATGTACCCAGATACTTGGGTCATAAAATACAGCTGTGAACGCATATCGATTGCTAGCATTTGTATTATTTTGAGGGAAAAAAACAACAACCTGCAACCTGTTGTTGTACTTTGTACAAATTTTTTACCCATTGAAAGAAAATAAAATAATAATAATACCACAAGCAAGCGATAATAAGTGTGTGTGTGTGTGTATATATATATATATATATATATATATATATATATATATATATATATATACATACATACATACATCTGTATGTTAGGGATGTAATTTTATAGGTAAATATATGTGTTGTGTTAAATAAAACATTGTAATTTAATGTGTTGTGATGGGCACGTTCCATTCATGTAAAAAAGTATATGTGTTGTGTTAAAAAGACAAAGACATTGTAATTGAATGTGTTGGGGTGGGCACGTTCCATTCATGTAAAATAGTATATGTGTTGTGTGGTCTAAGGTTGACATTGCCCGGGGTGGGAGTGGGTGACAAGCGCCCCAATCCTCCAAAATGCCCCATATGGCCTGCGTCTCTTACTGCCTCTGTCAACTAAAATCCAGCTCCTGGCCTTCGCGAGTGGCTTAGATTTGAAGCCCGGCATACCATGTTTTCTACTAACAGGAGAAGGGGAGAAGGCGGCCCACTGGCGCCTTAAAACCAGTTGTTTCCGGTGGATGGGACTCGTAAACCTTGGATGGTAGCTCATCTAGGAGATGGAAAACTCCGATTCCAAACCTCTGCTGCCTTGTGGCTATACCCACTCATGGGAAAGGCTAAGGGAGTAAACCCCGACAGAAAATCCGGAGATGGAGTCCCTAAGGCGGTATGACATTGACTTCAACGTCATTCCGGCAACTCCTGCGACGCCGTTGGTGCCAAGCTGTATCGGCATTCGTCGTTCCCTTGGGCACACCAGCTGCGTGGAGAGGGGGGATCTGCTGCATGGGCAACAGCTGATTCTCCATACCACCCTGCCCAGGCTTCATAGCTCCACTGGAGAGGACACTCCAGCGTCGTCGTACGGCGTCGGCACAACACGAGAAGTAGCAGTTTACCGGTTCTAAGTCAAAGCTCGATTGGCGTAGAGCTTGGCGCCAGGGGTTACTTCTGACGGTGGGAGAGATCATCAGGTCTCACTGGACAGCTACCGCCCGCCTCAAGCTGGGCAGCCCCCAGTCAGTAAGGTGCTGCCCGCCATGGCCTGCCTGCTTCACTGGGTGCGTGGAGCTTAGAGAACCATCTCGACAAGTGGGCCACAAAACTCTGCACCAGGAAAGACTAAAAGAAGAAATAAAAAGACTCCAACTCTTCGTTTTGCAACCTGGAACATCAGGACCATGTGTCCTGGATTGACCACTGACCTACAGCAGATCGACGATGCACGGAAGACTGCCGTCATTGACAGAGAACTCTCCCGACTGAACATCGACATTGGCTGCCTCCAGGAGACCCGACTGGCTGACAGCGGCACCATCAGGGAAGCCAATTACACCTTCTTTTGGCAGGGGAAGCCCTTGGATGAACCTAGGCAGCATGGTGTAGGCTTTGCCGTCAAGAACACGCTAATCACCTTCATTGAACCTCCATCATCAGGTACTGAGAGAATCCTTGCCCTCCGGCTGTCAACATCCTTAGGCCCGGTCAACATCTTCAGTGTGTACGCCCCAACCCTCTACTCCACCTACGAGGAGAAAGACAAGTTTTATGAGGCTCTGGATCAGGCAATATCCAGTATCCCCAACAATGAAAGCCTTTACTTACTAGGAGACTTCAATGCTAGAGTGGGAGCTGACCATGAGGCCTGGTCCACCTGTCTCGGCTTTTACGGAAGGGGCAAGATCAACGAGAATGGTCAGCGACTGCTGGAGATGTGCTGCTCCCACAGCCTATGTGTGACAAACACTTTCTTCAAATGCAAGGAGATCCACCAGGTGTCGTGGAGACACCCACGTTCACGCCACTGGCCTACCAGCTAGACCTCGTCATCACCAGGCGTGCAGAACTGGCCAGTGTCCTCCTTACCCGCAGCTACCACAGTGCCGACTGTGACACGGACCATTCCCTCGTGGCCAGCAAGGTGCGAATATTACCCAAGAAGCTGCACCAGGCCAAGAAGAAGGGTCACCCACGTATCAACACCTGCTGTGCAAGCAACCCAGAGAAAACACAGCAGTTCATCAGCAAACTGAAGGAAGCCCTCACCAAAGTGACACCTGATGACACCATTGATTCCAAGTGGTCCCATATCCGTGACTCTGTGTACAATTCAGCCATCACAGCTTACGGGAAGAGGGAGCGAAAGAATGTCGACTGGTATGAGGCAAACTGGGAGGAGATGGAGCCCGTGACTGAGGCAAAAAGGAAAGCCCTCCTGGCATACAAGGCTGCACCTAGCCCCAGAACACTACAGGCCCTCAGGATTGCAAGGAATAACGCCCAGAAGACCGCCCGCCGCTGTGCCAACACCTACTGGCTGAACCTTTGCAACAGTATACAGACAGCTGCTGACACCGGGGATACAAGAGGAATGTATGAGGGTATCAAAAAGGCGACAGGCCCCCCCAGCTACAAGACCGCCCCCCTCAAGTCCAAGACGGGCGAAGTCATCACAGACCAGGGGAAACAACTGCAACGATGGGTTGAGCACTATCTCGAGCTATATGCAACCCAAAACAATGTCACTGGAACTGCCCTGGACGCCATTCCAGACCTGCCTGTCATGGAGGAGCTAGACACACAGCCCACCCTGGAAGAGCTCGGAAAAGCCATCGATTGCCTTGCCTGTGGGAAGGCTCCTGGAAGCGACGTCATTCCGCCTGAAGTCCTCAAGAGCGGAAAACCAGCAGTGCTCCAGCCCCTACACACACTCCTCTGCCTTTGCTGGGAACAGGGATACATCCCACAGGACATGCGTGACGCCAACATCGTCACTTTGTACAAAAACAAAGGAGACCGTAGCGACTGCAACAACTATCGGGGCATCTCCCTCCTCAGCATCGTCGGAAAGGCCTTCGCCCGTGTTGCCTTGGCAGGTTTGCAGATCCTAGCCTCCCGCATCTACCCAGAATCCCAGTGTGGATTTCGAGCCGGCAGGTCAACTGTAGACATGATCTTCTCACTACGTCAGCTGCAGGAGAAGTGTCGCGAGCAGCGGATGCCCCTCTACATTGCCTTCATAGACCTGACGAAGGCGTTTGACATGGTTAGTCGGAGTGGACTCTTCAGACTCCTGCAGAAGATCGGCTGCCCCCCACGTCTGCTTGCTGTCATTATGTCGTTCCACGAGAACATGCACAGCACAGTGTGCTTCAATGGCTCAACATCTGAAGCATTCCCAGTCATTAGCGGAGTCAAACAAGGCTGTGTCCTTGCACCGACGCTCTTTGCCATCTTCTTCTCCATGCTTCTCCAGTACGCATTCAAGGACTGCAGCGAGGGAGTGTACATCCATACCAGGGCTGACGGCAAGCTGTTCAACATCGCCCGTCTCCGTGCTAAGACTAAGGGCACAGAGGTACTCATCCGTGAATTGCTCTTTGCCGACGATGCAGCCTTGACATCACACACGGAAGATGGACTTCAGCAGCTGGTATGCTGCCTCTCCCATGCATGTAAGGAATTTGGACTGACCATCAGTTTGAAGAAAACAAATGTCATGGCACAGGGCACAGACTCCCCTCCCTCTGTCTCCATCGATGGGTACAATTTGGAAGTTGTCGAGAACTTCACATACCTCGGGTCTAACATCTCCAGCTCACTCTCCATTGATTCTGAGGTGGGCGGCAGGATTGCCAAGGCAGCAGCAGTGATGGCCAGACTTAACCAGAGGGTCTGGAACAACCCCAACCTCACAGAGAAGACCAAACTGCGTGTCTACCAAACGTGCGTGCTCAGCTCACTTCTCTACAGCAGTGAAACATGGACCACCTATGCAAGACACGAGAGGAAACTCAACAGCTTCCACCTGAGATGTCTGCGGCGCATTCTGCACATCCAGTGGCAGGACAAAGTACCCAACACAGAGGTTCTAGAACGCGCCAACATGAACAGCATGTTCTCCATACTCAGCGAGAGGCGCCTTCGCTGGTTCGGCCGTGTCAAGAGAATGGACCCAGGTCGCATTCCCAAGCACCTCTTATATGGGGAGTTAGCAGAAGGTGCACGACCAACTGGACGACCACATCTGCGCTACAAAGATGTTTGCAAGAAGGATATGAAGACAGCAAACATCAATGTCAACGACTGGGAGAGCTGTGCAAACAACCGTTCCAGCTGGCGTCTAGCTGTCAGGCAGGGAGTTCAAAACGCAGAGGAAAAGAGAAGAATAAAGCAAGCTGAAAAGAGAGCTAAAAAGAAGGATAAGCAAAAGCGTACTTTGGAGCTATGCCATCGTCTCTCGTAGACGGACGGATGCCAAGATATGTGTTGTGTTAAAAAGACAAAATCATTGTAATTTAATGTGTTGGGATGTGCACGTTTGTTTTCCTTCGTATGCTTATATTAAAAACATGATGTTAATAAAGTGGTGATCTTCTTAAGATTCTGTTTATTTAACACTTTAAAAACTTGATAAATATCTTTTTAGTCTGACATCATTGGAATATTGCTTTTGCATCCTAAAATAATGTGATATTTATCCTTTATTACATTAGAATTAATATTATTAACTTTTTGAATATTATTTGATGGCGATTATACCCAATGAGCAAGCATTGCGACCATACTCAAACAGCAGGCCATGTCCTAAAATATATTTTCATACGAGTTTATTAAACTTCAACTGAATGGATTTATATGACAATTATTCATACACAACCCACCCATGAAATATTCTTATAAACATTGTGCTGAAGAAAAAGAAATTTCACATATCTTCTACACACAGATCTATGAATCTGCTCTAAGCTTATATAAATTATGTGTTCATTAGCAGTGATTTAGTTTAGTTCAACACAATTCGCAACAAGTTTACGTAACTGTTTATCAAGCAACGTCTACCTATATGTGTTTGACACCTCAATCATGGCACATGCGAGTGTCTTTCAAAATAATATTTGCTAGAATATAGAACTTGTACTTCTTATAAATTTTCAATGTTTTGTTTAGTAACAATGGAAACCAGCCAGTTTAACACACATACATTTTGGATTCTTTGCATACATCAAGAACGTATTTATTATTTTCAGGTTGTTGATGTTAGATTTGACATTTTTAGTAGAGGTAGTTGGAAAATAAGATGATGTAGTTTATGATATACCTTTGAGTTTTGCTTTAACATCCCCCTCTTGAAAAATTAATGGGGACATTTGTTTTGAGACCATTATTTTATCCGACATTAACTTAGGCAAAATGTATCAAACGTTAAAACGTAAAAATATAATTATAACACAGATGGCTTCAAATTAGTACAGATCAATTTAAATAGCAACGTAACAACAATAATGTTGGTCTGGTTGAGAGGTATTTAAAGAAGACCACTGACAGAATCTAGTTAGCATTCATTGTGGGGGTAGTACAGAAAAAAGTTCGACCTACGCAAGATTTATGTTTCAAGTAGCCTTCTTGAAGGTGCCCATCATCCAAACTTTCTCACATCCTCCACACATCCTTGATTTGTGGAGAGGTACACGATACAAAAGCCGCTATGCAGCTGAAATTGCAATTTTCCACTACATGAATAACATACTAAAAAGGGAATGCACAATGGCATTCAATAATTGGATCATCAGACTGAGAATGTATGTAGTATTGCATTGGGAGAATAAAAAAAATTGTAGAGCTTACTTTTAAATAACCCTTTTATTTATTCCTTCATTTGAAACTAAGCTTTACAGATTCATTTTACGTACCGTGCGTTTTTTAACCCTTGACCTTTATGACGTTTTTCTTTGCTTTTGTACAATCCAGTGTGTTCTCTCCTTACTGTCAAATCACCGGGTTAATCTGAACATCCTCGGCCTTTTCCTTTAAGTAAAGAAGGAACGTTCTAATGTAGTTCGGCGGCGAAGGAAGACAGTATCGGTAGACTGAAAAAAAAATCTTAAGTTTGTATTTATCCCGTTACACTGGCCAGCACTACATTCAGTGTAACTGCCGTCAAAAAATTTATTTCCATTTTGATTGACCATGGTAATTTTTATTTAATTTTTAATCATATTCTGATACATATTCATTGTATTATTGCAAACTTCATTGTTTTGGTCAGCTAAATTGAAATACGTTAACAAGACAAGTTATAAACTTAAAATTCATGAAACCTTTCCTGCATTATACTAGCAGACGTCCCTCAAAGTTAATGGTTGAAACAATAGTTTGTGGTGTTAATAAAAAAGAATTACAAAATATTAACCGTTTTGCTCAAAAGGTTCCAATACTTTTATTTTCAGTTTCCAATATCTACAGGTCACATCCATTCTTTCAAAAGATGTCTTCCAATAGATCCCCAACTTTGTGTGAAAGAGTTCTGAGGAAAATACAGGCAAAGACAATAAGTGAAGATGAATTTGGGAAAGCCAAATCATTCCGCCTGTTCAGTATTTCTAGACCTCACATGCGAGGATTCCATGCCTCTTGGATGGGTTACTTTATTGCTTTTACATCATGGTTTAGCATTCAGCCTCTAATTCCTACAATAACAAAAGATCTTGGCCTTTCGAAGGTGGAGATTGCACGCTCTGGAATTGGAAGCATAGCAGCGACAATCTTTGCACGAATAGGTGTCGGTCCGCTGTGTGACAAATTTGGTCCAAGACGAGCAATGTCAGCAATTCTGATACTGGGATCAATCCCATTAGCTTTATCAGGTCTTATCCGCGATGGAATAGGACTACTGATTGTTCGTCTCCTCATCGGGATCCTTGGGGCAACATTCATACCATGCCAGGTTTGGACCTCGGCCCTGTTTAACGTAAAGATCATTGGGACGGCAAACGCTGTTGTTGGTGGTTGGGGTAACCTTGGTGGTGGTTTCACATTTCTGCTGATGCCAGCTCTGTTTGAATTGGTCAAGATATGCGGAGCGGATGAATATCTGGCTTGGAAAATTGCTCTTGTTATTCCAGCAGCACTTGCTCTCGGATTCGGTAAGTTTTCAAGGTAGTATCACGTCTAAAGGTCCAAGGTAACTTGAGCTCTATAGCCTCATTCCTGTTATAATTTTGCTTGTTTATAACATTGCTGCTTTCGATACTTTCGGTTTCGCTAGTACCATTGTTACTATTATTTCTGACACAATATTGTTATAAGTCAACAAGCAGGGAAAAAGATAATTAAATAACCTTTTCCTGTCAAGGGATGGGTGTTTTCTCTTCAAACATGCGGCGTAGCTGCAAGTCAGATTTGCATTTGGAAAATGCCAGATGACCTGATAGCTTTGTTTTTGTATGCCCTCCCCTATAAAAAAAAAACCCAACCAAAAACGAATAAATAACAACATTCCCCAAACAAACTTGAACATCTAATTTTTAAGAGAAAGAACTTTAATTTTAATCTTGTAAAATATAATATAGATGTACTTTTGTACTGTGTTTGAAGGGGCAATCTCGTAATTACAAGGCTGTGATGTATTCTCCAAATGTCTAAATCATCATAGTTACAAAAACAATATCAGCCTTGTAGTGTCCGGATGAGAATTTAATCAGCATGCCTACTGGATGGGGATTTGATGATTGTGACTATAACATTTTATCACCGTAGTGGCCAGACTTGAATTTAATCATTGTGACCGTAAAATATCACTCAGCCATCCAGTGACCTGATGGGGATTTCTTCATCATGACTATAAAACATCAGGCTGTAGTGACCCGATGTAGATTTACTCATCATGCTTATACTTTAGCAGGCCTTTAGTGGCCGGATGATGAGGAATTAGTAATTCTGGCTATAACATTTCAATTAGCCCTGTAGTAGCCGGATGGGGATTTAATCGTTATGGCTATAAATTAGCCCTGAAGTGCCCTGATGGGGATTTACTCGTTATGGCTGTACATCAGCCCTGAAGTGCCCTGATGTGGATTTAATCGTTATAGCTATAAATGAGCCCTAAAGTGAACTGATGGGGATTTACTTGTTATGGCTATAAATCAGCCCTGAAGTGCCCTGATGGGGATTTACTCGTTATGGCTATACATCAGCCCTGAAGTACCCTGATGTGGATTTAATCGTTATAGCTATAAATGAGTCCTAAAGTGCCCTGATGGGGATTTACTTGTTATGGCTATAAATCAGCCCTGAAGTGCCCTGATGGGGATTTACTTGTTATGGCTATACATTAAGCCTGAAGTGCCCTGATGGGGATTTAATCGTTATGGATATAAATTAAGCCTGAAGTACCCTGATGGGGATTTAATCGTTTTGGCTATTAATTAGCCTTAAAGTGCCCTGATGGGGATTTAATTGTTATGTATATATCAGCCCTGAAGTGCTTCGATGGGGATTAAATCGTTATGGCTGTAAATCAGCCCTGAAGTGCCCTGATGGGGATTTAATTGTTATGGCTATATCAGCCCTGAAGTGATTCGGATTTAATCATTATGGCTGTAAAATATTAACCCCATAGTGGTCGGAAGGGAACACTATTCATTAAGGCGTTAAAATAGCATCTCTGTAGTGGTCAGAAGGGTGCATACTTTGTGTTAAAATTAATATATGAAATAATGACAAAATGTACTAATCACCTCAATATCTACACTTCTAGGCATACAAATCATTTGGACGACAGACGATTGTCCCCAAGGACACTGGTCAGAACGCAAAATCCCGGAGGGAACACTTGTCAGTACTTCGGACTTCAGTAATGGTCATGTAGAAAACCATGATGTAAAGGATACCAAAGGAGATAAAAAGAATGAGGAAGACAGAGAATTGGAAAGAATGATCGTTGATGTGGGAAGGAATCCAACCCCTGACTCTAGTAAATTTGCTTTCAGCTTTACATTTCAGATCTGAAAATCTTATTAAATGATTTTTCTATGCTACCATAGTTTTATATACATGTTGACGTAAGATAAAAATATAACATCTACTTTGTTTTAGTAGATATTCTGAAATATTTCACGAGTAAAGTGGAAATAATATATTGTCAGGCATAGCGAAGATACAAGGTATCAATGCAAACTATTGCCACTTCACTCGAGAAAGATATCTTTATATCTACTCAGAAAATGTATGTTTTTAAATTTATTGTATACTTCTAAAAGCAAAAGCCGTCCATTTGCATGGATTATCTCCATTCTACGCCAATGCGATTATCAGCTGTATTACTACCGCTGTTTATATCTATATTGTTTGCTTAACTTTTTCCACGATTGTAAATTGTACGTTAAGATAATGGTCATTTATAAACAGCATGTTTACAAGGCTAACGTTTGTCCATGATTGTAGATTATAAATAGGTTTTTCTTGAGATTAGAATGTTCTAGAAGCTATCCTGTTCATATTTTGATGGGATTTTCCATTAGGATGACTCAGGTCTTGGTCTAGTGGAGAGTCTATATATATATGGAACTTGGTAAACGAATGATTGACTCCTGATTTTACCATGAGTCTGTGGAATCCATGAGTAAGACTTCACAGTTTTATTCAAATGCAAGTCAATATATATTAATCATTTATATCATCCGTTGGAATTACTATGCTATCATCGAATTAGATTAAACATTATATTGAATTATTGTGAAATTGTTCAAAGACATCCTGGATTTCATCATTGTGGTACATCAGGACATTCAATACCATTCCAATTCATTCGAAACTGTATATACATTCGGACTTGAGATAAAGCATTTATGATTATTTGGTATTTCATTTTCAATACTGGTATTTCAGGTATACGATATGGTAGGAGTGACATATCCAAGCAACAGGTCTTGTAGTTCTATCACAGACAGTTTCCATGATTCATATAGAACGTTAACTATAAAATACGTAATACTTGAAATCTACTTCATGTTGTTTTAGCACGTTTATAGATGTTTCTTGAAACCTCATTGACCAACCGCCCCGGTGGCCCAGTGGTTAGAGCGTCCGCCTCAGATGCGAGCGGTCCTAAGTTGGATCCCCGGCCAAGTCATACCAAAGACTTACAACAATGGTACGAAAAGCTGCCTCGCTTGGCGTTCAGCATTAAGAGGTTAGTGTTAGGACTGGTCGGCCTGCTGTCATGATAATGTGAATGGGTGGAACATCATGCTACATGTCTGCGGTATGACTCCCCAGTGCTAGACATCACTATAAACTGGCACATTGCAGACATCGGAGTGATAGTACTGAAAAATTGTTAAAGCTATGTTTAAAAAAATCACATCACATCACACATCATATTACACCACCAATAGAAGAAGACTGATTTAGGCCTGACTATGGCAATACAGGTTTCTGAATAACGTACATAAAGGCAGACACACGCTTGGTAAGAAACATTTCTAAGCCCAGAATTGTTTTATAACAGTTTCTAACCTATATCGTACTTATCGCGGTTGCAGCTTGCTACTGCAATGTATGATAACTTCTTAATTATTGATCGGTATATTTGGCTCCACTAGGACATACATTAAAAAAACTCCATTGTTCTGTTCAAAAAACATTACACATAGGATTTGTTTTTTCTTTCAGGTGCTGATGAGAGCTGTTGCAGAAATGGTTGTGCTAAAGATAACTGTTGGTTGTATTTTACAGTGTTTATTTTATTTGTTCAATATGGACTTTGCTTTGGAGTTGAAATCGCTGTGAATACTGTCATGAACTTGTATTTCTTGTATCGCTTCAAAGTAGAAAATTGTACAACCACCTCTGAAGGACACGTTCCTCTATTAAACTGGACTAATATCACCACAATGCCCCAGACTTTTCCAGACACCAATGACTGCAGTATTCTCACACAGAACACTGCAAGTCTCATTGCGTCCATGTTTGGACTAATGAACCTGTTTGCACGAGCTTTAGGTGGAGTGTTTTCCGACCTACTACGTAAATTTTTTGCCATACCTGGGCGCTTGCTGGCTCACTTTGTATGCCTCGCAGTTGAAGGTGTAATGTTGATTGTCTTCAGTCAGATGACAACAATACCTTTCGCTATTCTGGTCATGATTGCCTTTAGTCTCTTCGTCCAAATGTCTGAAGGAACTACTTTTGCGCTCGTTCCATATCTTCATCCTCGTTATGTTGGCATTATATCAGGGTTGATAGGTGGGGGCGGAAATGCGGGCGCCATAATATGGAACACAATTTGGGTAGATATGGTAGATTCAGACCCAAGCCGATGGTTTTGGACCCTGGGGATTTGTGTTCTAAGTGGTAGTTTTCTGACTTTGTTAATACCCATTCAAAACAAGCGAATATGGGGTTTACGTTGCCGAAATCAACAAATATAAATTTCACTTCTTCTTCCGTAGAAGCAGTTGGTGGAACGCTTCAAAGAACCGGTGCTGTATATTATATTCCGACACAAGAAAGTTTCCTACATATTCTAAGGGAAACTGAAAAAGAAAAGAAAACAATTAAATGTAATAAAGTATTTTAATGTAATTGATGATGATTGTTTTACGTTAATGCTGATGGATAGGTTAATCAAGGTCCCAACATGATGTTTATTGAGGTCAACACCATGGCCTTTGAAAAACTCGTGATATTCAGGCGGTTTAGAACTATCACTCGCATTGAAAATTGTAGTCATTTCGTTATAATGCAAATATTTCTCCAAACATACATTAGTCGTTGTGCTTTTGAAGTTATCAAATAGTGTACTGAATTTCATCTTAAATGTGGAAACAATATGAAAGAACTACACGAATACTGCATTTGATACTAGTGGATGTTGTCTATTTAATTTGTCTTGTGTCAGGTAATGGTTGATTGATATTTCTTTCAATGCGTGTCCTTCTGCTTATCACTTTATTGTCTTTTGGAATAGGTTATACTTGGTAAGCGATAATGGAAGAACAAAAAAATGTGAAGTAAAAAACAATTCGAAAAGTGGGACTGGAGCCAAACATATGATTCCGAACCCATGTAGATTTATCGATCGGAGTAGAACAACGTTTTAATTCTAGAAAACACTTTTAATATGCTACATTAGCAGAACGTACAGTAGAAGGGCATATATGTTCTTTATGCAAAATTGTATGTTTTGCGTGTGTGTGTGTGTGTGTGTGTGTTTGTGTGTGTCTCTGTGTGAAATTTGGACTTTTAACTTTGCTTTGAAAGTATTTTCAGTGATATTGTTTCGCCGTCTACATAGTAGCAGCTTATAATGGTGTCATGCTCTGGGGGATTATTTTGACACCGACCAGTACCACCACTTACCAGCGAAGCAGCTGCTAGTACCATTTTTGCAGAACTAAAAACTAAACTAGACAAAGTTATATTTCGTCCGTTTTAATACCTCCTACAGAAAATTTGAAAGGTTCAAAACATCAACTCTGATTATTCTTAGAGTACGAAGAACCGAGCGCACATCCCACCCCTGCTCTGCAACGTCAACAGGCAACACATTCGATCCTGAATCAAACACAAAATGTGTTCACTATGCTACATTTCGTTGACTGGCTCCAGTGCACTTTACCTATCTGACTCTGTGCGTTAACACCACCTAGAAATGTACGCTCCGACACTCGTATTCTTATTGTTCCGCTGTTTGAAGGGAGTCTTGTGGATAACGTTCTCTAGCGTACCAAGGACAAGATTTGTGGAACGAACAGCACAATGACCATATACACTAGGACGCTATCATAGCATTCAAAAGGGTTCTCAAAACTCACATATTCGACTAAAGAACAGATTTAATAATATTAACATCCTTAATTATTGTCAGCATGTTTTAGCATTGTAATTTCGATGTATATATTTGCATGTGTTATCTAATGTACAAAAGCTCTTATAGCTTCTAAACATTAGGTGCTGTACTAAGTCCATATTATTACTATTTTTATTATTATTATTATTATTATTATTATTATGGTGGCTGTTGTGGATGTAAGATGCATGCGTATTATATTGGGAAACATTTTTGCCGACACGAAGACGGAGGAGTCCTGATTATATGCTGCAACAATACTAAATGTAAACAAGATTCTTTCTTGAAGCACGTTACCAACAGCTAATTTCGGGAGTGACTTATCAATATGTATTTGATTCGAATTTTGAGGAACAGTATATGTTGCCGTTATTGAGGGTTTAATTATATTTATAAAATTGACGTGTCTTCTTAAAACATCATTCTTGTTCGTTCGTAGTTTATTTCTCATTTCCAAGTCTTTACATCTCTCTCTCTCTCTCTCTCTCTCTCTCTCTCTCTCTCCACCAACACACCCAACTATTCACCCATCCGTACATTATTATCTTGGTATCCCCCATCTACCTCATTGTTATTTATTAATTTGTTATTACTATTGGGTATCTTCTAGGTATTGATTATCCTGGTTAGCCTTTTTTTCTTTTCTTTTCAAGGCACATGTATTTTTGAGGCACCGAAAGAAATAATTAATTTATAAAAGGGTTACGGTTACTAAAGCGTGTATTTTCCCCTTACTAAAGTGTGTATTTTCCCCTGAGGCGAATGCTGAAGGCAGGGTTCCAGCCCGCGCACTGGATTGAGCATACCCTATCGGGCAGTAGACCTGGGCCATTCCCCCATCTCCCCCACCTGTTTATGATGTCATGTGTTCAAGTTAATTTTGTATAGTGATCACCTGACAACATGACATCATTGTTTTTGTTATGTAGTCTGTAATTTTGATTAAAAAGGCTAAAATCAGAGCCACGGACACCATTGGAGGCACTTAATATTTATTGGTACGTTTCACTATTTTCAATAGGGATGATATTTACAAAAGCAACATTTTATCGAAAAAACTGGAAGTACCTAGGAATTTTAGGTATATTATATTAGGTATGTTAGTTAAATATAGAGATAGGACGGATTCATGGAAAGAGATGAAAATAAAAGGAATACATGGATAATGGAAGATGTTGCTTCAAATCTGAGAAGTAAGGTAGAAGATAACTATGTAATCAACTAGGATACAACATGGGGGCATTGGGCCAACATCAATTCCTTAAAGATACAAAGTTTAATTTTCAAGTATATGCACAATGCATGGTTAACGGGGGAAGTGGTCCTGAGAAGACGATTGATAAGGCTAATACCGAAATGCCCTATGTGCAAGCAGTCAATTTTCGCAAAATACCATGCCACAGCCCAATGTGACATAAGAAAGCCGGATTAAACTAATAATGGAAATATGTAAGGTAGACGTTGTTCGTACTGATCAGTGATCACCGAGCACCATATAAAGCTAATCTTACAATAGAGACAGGTTTGAACTTGTAATTAGAGCTAATGAGCTGATATAAGAGGCGACGGCAGCAGTACACAAAATCTCACTAGTCGAGTCAACAATGTTTAAGATGCAGGACCGATTGTATATGTCATTTATCGCAGAAATAGACTAAATCTCACTAGTCCAGTCAAAGCTAAGATCGTATATCATCGTGTGTGTCATTCACATAATCTAATTTTGTATTGCTGTATTTGCGTAGTGTTTAGCAGTAAATCAACACATGAAAGGATTTACAGTACAAAGACAATTGGAATAAAGTGCATTCCCCTAAGACACACAACAGCAACCGACACAGGCTGGTCTGGGAAATATTTGAATACGATTACCACTGAACCACAGTGGTTCCATAGTAAAGATAAAACCAGGCAGAACACTTCAAAGGGATAGGTGAGTAAAAGCAATCGCAACGTAAATATCCGTAAAGGTCAAGAAATTAAATAAACTTTAGCAACATATCTGCCCACAAAAGTCTGTATCAAAAGTCTATATCAAAACTAATCAGATGCACTGGATACCTCGTAAGTGTCAAGGCCAAAAATTTACTTTGTTAAGCACAGACATATGATCTAAAATCACATGTAATTGCAAATTCTCAAAAGCAAAATACCTAAGAACTAAGTCTTTTTCGAGAAGCGTTTGGTAAATAACCACAACTTCATTCGTTTGTTCGTGTTTTTTTTCTCTCTCTCTTTTCGGCCAAGAGTCAGTCAGAGAAGGAAAACGAATGTTAGGGAACAAAGATGGCGATCTCCTGTCCACATCTTGATTAAATTTATATACAATAACTAAAATGTGATGGTACCCATGTCGACCAACATGTATCTGTCGAAACAAGGTTAACAGTCTGTGACATTTTTGTCATAATAAAATGACAGCAGTACTACTGAAATAGCCAAACCGGACTACCAATATTCAAGTTAAAATGTATCCCTGGCTGTGAAATTGTAATGCACAGTCCTGAACGGACATGAATATAACCGTATATACGAACGGTTTCCAAATATAAACTCAGCGTGTAGCTCATGGCAAGCTTCACAGATCCATGTTTACAAAAGCGACATGGTGCATATTTAATTATTAATAGTTATGTTCTTTCATAAGTAAACTGTGGTTTCTAATAGAGTAGACCGAACCTATTTCTGAGCAAGAGAAATATTGATGGAAAGTATTCCTATGTGAAGTAAAGAGCAAGGATCAAAAGCAGTAACTCAGAAAAAAATGAATCGTGATTGCACAAACGATTATCAAAGGTTTCCCCTTCTGTTTTACTCACGAAAACCAGAACGGACCGATATATCCCCTACATCCTTGTTATATATTTTTGCATGATGGATTTAATACCGCATCAACACTATAAAGTCTTTGTAGTGCTGATGAAAAGAAGAGTTATACAAATGTAAATATAAAATAATGTAGAAGACTTGAGTGGATAGACCCTTCCGAATTACTGTGACCTCATGTGACCTCATGTTGAGTACTACAGAAAAACATATAAAGTAATTATTTTATGCATTGTCAAATTTCAAAATGTTATATTCCTTAAAGTTTAATAACTGTGACTTTGCCTCTTTTGCTTGATGTGCTAATATTTCTGGGAGAGAAGTGGTAGCTTGAGTTAGTTATCCAAGTGTCGAGGGTTCGATTACCGCCCATGACATCTGGAGTCGGTTATCTCGGCATGTCTTTGAGAAAGAAACTTAGCCCACATTTCCTCTGCATGATATAAACAGCATTATATAGAAAGCGCCTTAAAAATATCCAAAGCATTTAAATCAGTAGATCTGGATTTCATAATTGATTCTGTCCGCCGATATTTATACCCAACAATATCATGATATGCGTATAAAGACAACAAAATACCAAAGACACAAGAAATAATTCAAATGCTCATGACGAGACCGTCCATTATAAAAAAAAACAATAAAAAGACACACTCCCCCTAAAAGACAACCCAACAATAGAAACCATGAAGATGGATGCCCACTTAAAAAGTGAACCCATATTCAGATCATATTTGCTTTCGGCCAAAGGGGAGCCAGAAATATAAACTATGGTTAACAGTGTCCAGTTTTTATATCACTCATTAAAATATTTAAATATTTACTTTTAGTTTGATTGTTCTGATGAAAAAAATATTGTGACAGAAGTGACCAGAAAGTGGAAGGTGATTTTTGAGAGAAAAAAATCCAATGTCATTACAGATTAGTTAGATTATAAATATATACATTTATATAAGGGTCACTTGTTCTTTTGGGCAACTACAAATTCGAGCTTGGTATCCCTAGCTTAAATATACATTTTAAAAATATAATCTTAATAAATATAAGATAAGTAAGTATAAGCAACAATGATGAATACATTATTACAGGACAGGAAACACGATCGGACACATTTAACATCTAACAATTTAATTGGTTGGTAGGATTCGCGCATTGCTTGCGAAACAAATCGAATATTATTTTTGGAAGATATTTTAATTACATAATTTTGAGCCATTTCATTTCATGCTGATAATTATTTGTGCTGTCCTTGTTTACAGATGGTTGTGGTCAGAAGCAGGAGCACAGCCAGCTTTAGAAGATAGTGTTGGAGTTGGAGGATTTGGTTATCCTGCAGGTTACCATGGTGATGTTAGATCTTGTGCCCAACTTTAATTATGTTTTAGAACAGTTAAATTCTCACTCAGCTATAGCAGCGGGGTGGTGGGTGGGGGTGGCGAACAGACCAAGGCTGTTTTCGAAAATAAAGGCTTCTACGAAAACTTCGTTCGAAGAAGGGGCTGATTCCATAAATAAACGCTTCTACAAGATATTAATTTTGATCCTACAACGTATGGAACTAATGCTAGGTCGGTTTCCCCTGCTGCTGTAGTATTTTTTTTTTTAAATATTCTCTCGAGACCTATTCGATATCGTGTTCGAGGATCATGTAAATTTATCGTTACAAATCCATGTGGTGTTACTTGAGCGCGGCTGAAAAAGTTTCTAAATTTATTTATATCCATGTCACCGCTGCACCAAGTTTGATGAATATTTCTTAGTGTATGCGTATCCACGCCATTAAAGACCGCTAAAATATTGCAGTTATCTCTAATTACTTTTGGTATTTGTGTATATCGTTGAGTCACATAAATAACTTCGGTATTTTTATGACGTCCTCTGGAAAATATTCTGGCTGGATTCGCTTGTTTATCCAACATTACATCGTCGTAAGACAACTAAATTATTAATTGATCCGTCAGTTGAATCAACTGAAGGAGCTTCTTCAATATCTGTTATAAAATCGATAATATTATCGACGTCACTTATCAGCGACGCGTTTTCGTTAAAATCTTTTAATACCTGATAGCATCGCTGATCATCAACAGATGGTGCAACCATATATAATTTATCCCATTTCAACCATCTCATTATCAAATTTAACAGCAACTGCGTTTTCCTACTACTAGATGGACCTATTATTATCATTCTAATATAATTTGGTAACACAGCATTATGTTTAACAGGTTCATGTTTTTTTTTTGTGGCTGAAAAATCAATTACATTCATATATAATTATATCATGGATTTATATTGTGTGAAATGTAAAACTCGTACGCCAACAAAAGATTTAACTACTGTTGTTACACGCAACAATAGATCGGCCGTTACCGGTATATGTGTAAAATATGGTACAAAAAATTTAGATTTACTTCATCGGGTCAGAAACCAGTCAAAGTAAAAGTAATTAAAAAAAAAAGAAAATCTACTGCGGTGACATCACAACAAAGTTAGCGTCAATACCGGGATTTTTTTGGTCTAAATATCGTGGAGAAAAACATCTACCAGGACAAATCTGTCAAAGAAAAATTAGCTAGTTGGATAATTAATACTGCGATGAAAAGTAAATTTGCACTAGGTGCTGGTAATTAAATATTATGGAAGCAATTTATTATTCTCTTGCTGGATTTTGGAAAGGTAACCCAGCTATAAAAAAACTCGCCAAAGCTGCTCGAATAAAACCTGCTACGGCTGCTGCGTGGTTATCTAAACAAGCTATTTGGCAAATATATTTACCACCACCTAAACGAATAGAATACGCTCATTTTGATGTTAGTATTCCTAATGAAGTTCATCAGGCTGATATAATGTTTTTACCACACGATATTGTCAATAGTAACACATACAAGTACGTGTTAACTATAGTTGATATCGCAAGTAGATACAAAGAAGCGGAGCCGTTAATAACTAAGACAGCCACCGAGGTCGCTAACGTATTTGAAAAATTTATCAACGAGGACCATTGACATGGCCGATCTTATTTCAGATTGATCCTGGAAGAGATTTTCTTGGTACTGTATCTTTTTTGATGAAAAAGAATAATGTGAAAATAAGACGTGGAAAAGTTAATATTCATAACGATCAGGCAATTGTTGAGCGATTTAATCGAATACTTGCTGAACGACTACTTGGATATCAGTACGCAATGCAATTTATTCAAAATAAAAGATCTCATGATTGGGTCGCGAGATTACCAGGTGTTGTAGCAGCAATACATAATGAACCAACACGAGCAATATCAATGAAACCAGCAATTGCTATTACAAAAAAAAAATATTGCAATAAAAAGACGTGATTTTTCAACTCGACCAGAGTTGGGTGATGTTATTGTACGATATTTATATAAACCTGGTGAGGCTGAGGGCGGCAGAAAAAGAGCAACAGATTCTATTTGGAGTACAACAACGCATAAAATATTAACTGTGACAAGATCATCAGGTAGACCAGCGAATTATACACTTGATTCACTTGCTCCTCAGCGCGGTTTTACTCGTGAGCAACTATAAGTAATTCCAGCTGATACTCAATTACCACCTCAATCACTTAGATAATCAAGTCCACGCCTGTTACATTCTAAACACGTTTAGGTAACATTTTCTCGCGTATGACCTAATTTATTATTTTTTTCTGTCAACGGTAAACTGTATTGAATCATTTTTCTGATATTTCCATGTCATAGTACAATTACAACCTGAACAATGATTATTTTGTTGTTGTCAAAGCAATATTATAAAATCTACATCTAGGTCGAATTCGTAATTATTTTTTTTTATCAAATTGTTTGCAACCAAATAATTTTTTCTTTATCATATAATCGTCGGTTTAATTTTCTGTTGCTGTATTTAAAACGACACGTCCTAGTTGAGATATTTTTCTAACCCTAGATACGGCTAAATAAACTAAATTAGACCACTCGACGCGATCATCAACAATCCAAACACGATATTTTGTCGTCGAGTATCTGCTGGTCTATAACATAACGGTACTGGCATCAATGGGATTTTTTTTATGTAACTGAAATAATTCTTGTTGAAGTAAATCAAGGACTATTTTTCTACTAGCAACTATTAAAACACTTGGCGTCCACGCTGATAAAAAGTCTTTCATTAATGTTTCTGGAATTATTTCACGCATCACAACACACTGAGTTTTGTTAGATCGTAATCGAATTACTTTTTTAAATTCACTTAGTTTTTCATCAAGAGATCTATAATCGGTATTAACTTCTTCATAATAATCAACAAAATTCTTCAACCACTCATGAGGAGATTCTCCATCAATAGGCGATGGGTTGACCGTGATCACCGCACATTATTATTGCAGTATTTCTAGTTGATAACCAATCAAGAAACATTTTTAGTGTATCCGTTGACACAGTACAAATTTCATCCCAGATAATATTTTGATTTATATATTTTTCACCCATTCGTGAAGAATTCCATGTACCACCGCTGTATTTGAAAAAACTATGATATGTACATGAATTAACGCCGCTCTGCTTCATTTCTCTCGCTTACCGATGTGTTGGCGTTGGCGTTTTCACAACGACGTCAGAGTTTTTAAATAATTCTATAATTCTTGTTGTTTTTCCTGATCCCCCTGGTCCGTTTACGTAAACGATTTTATACCTCGCGATGGGATCATACACAGACGGTGCTGATGAAATTTCTAAAATACTATCGGAATAAAATTTATCTTCAGTTGATACGTCGGCCTGTTCGCAGTAATTAAGAATATGTTCATCTTTTATTCTCCATGTTCCCTATGAGCCGTCACCGGTTAATTTTTCTAACGTCGACAAATGTTTTCTATCTATGTAGAATAAATCAGTTGCTACTCTGACTCCGTCGCTGGGAAATCTGTTTATCATCGACAATAAATTTATACTCGTATACGCGAGCATTGATGATCTTAAATGAGTATTCTGTGGTGATTCTCCTTCAAGATAACTAACCACGGTACCTAATTTTGTTCCGTCTGATAAATAAATATTTTCTCGATTACAAATTTCACCTTTCTCAGTGGTATCAGCGATTATAAAATCTAATTCGGCTTCATCCATGATTAATCTACAATGATGGCGTTGATGATCGTTATTGCCGCCCTGAGTAAATTTACCAATTATTTTTCTTCCAAGATCTTTTGCGTTGTCCTGTTTCGATGGCAACCAAACCGCGATTTGTTTTTTATATGAAATAATTGCTTCACTGACCATCAACGACGTTAACATCGCAGAATCTAACATATATCGCAGCAGCACTATTGGAGCCCATCGTTGTTCCGAAAAAATTTTACCAAACCAAACATAACAGATTTTATGTAAATTATCAGCGAATTTAAACGAAACAACACGAGCAAAACTCGTCAAAGGAAAATCTGGCAGCGGACCATTAATTGCCACACGAGTCATCTCGTCGGTGGGATGACCAAATTGTGCAAAATATTTAGCGCACTCACCTAATCCTAAAAAACTTCCTGGATAACATGCAATCATGTCAAACGATATCATATCAAAAAAATTGTATTCGGTATTCCATAATCCGCCGTGACCATACTCGATACAACTTTGTTGTATATCTATAAGAAACTCTTTTCGTGTTGGTTTCCATGAATTTTTTTCTCTTGCTGCGTGAGCAACAACAGATGGAACAGTAAAACAGATAACAAGTAATTGTTCATTTTCTGAATATTCTTCTGCTATTTCTTTCATTGTATTATGTAGTGATTCACTTCTATACATGTCGCCGTTAGGTCGTAAAAACTGATCGTATTTTTCATGACTGGAAAATAACCAAACAGTTACAGGATCGGATTTACTTATTTTATAAATAAATTCAAACATTCCTCTAGAACTTGCAGCAGATTTTTCTGCCGCAGATTTTTCTGCCGAATAAAATTTATGGATACGATTTCGTGGAAAAATAGTTACCGAGCTGATCCATGCATGAGAATTATGATCAATAATTACAATAGGTGCTCCTTTAGATTTATACGCGGATGAATATAAAATTTCTCCTGATAATGTTTTTACCGTCATAGGAAATTTTAATTTTGTCGATAACTCAGCAACATCATTTACTGATGCACCATCAACAACTAATTTTGCCCAATTATTTATTTTTTCTCGTCGTAAATCTGTTAAACCGTTTCCACGTTTTGCATTTGTAAAATGTTCTATTACTCGCTCAGCCACACAATTTATTTTCACTGACATTTTCATTTTAGTGAGATTTTCAACGATGGTTTATTTAATCGATACATTCCATAAACAACAGCAGTAATTGGATACGCCCGAGTATAATACGGTTTATCAATACCAGTTAGCAAGCCAGGTCGAGAGTTGCTGCTTACAGTAACAGATTTTTTTCCACCAATCACAGGATCACGTTTATCACGAGTAATCCATATGTCATTGTCGTTGCAAACGATAAATTTTATCCAAAATATAAATTTATCATCACCAAGCGAACTAATTATTTTTTTTAGCTCGTATATCATTCATAGTATTATCAATACCAGTTGTTTTCCACGTCGACCACACATGAGCTGCTCCGTCGTCGTAAAATTCTTTTTTTTTGCACGATTTACTTCAGGTAGATCATATTCTGCGTCATCAAGATCAAATAAATTCATATTATATTTTAGACAAATATCTAAATAAATAATGAACTGATGCAAATGGTTGATGGTTGGTTCATTTACTTGCTGCAATAAATCGTGTCGAAGCGAATTTTGTGGAATACACTCAGCTTATATCCGACGAGGTTGCATTTGACCAACTAGATGTATACAATGTGATATTGGAGTTCGAAGAAAAACTAGAATATGTACACGCTGCGGTGGAAAACGCTATCGAGAATTAAAAAGACACTACGATAAAAAGTCACCTGATAGTGATATCGCTATTAAGCGCGAAGAAGATTATTTAAATAGGTTTTCAGACATACTTTGATTTAGAGATATAATAATTACTATATGAATACAATGTTCAAGAAGCATCCAATCATCAATAAATACGAAGCATCATGTGATGGTGTTGTCAGACATTGTAAATCAAAACAACCTGTTGGAAATATTAAAAAATTTGGTTCTCTGAGATTTACCGTTAAAAGTGATAAACATTATTTTAATCACAGATTTATTTACGAGTGTTTTCATGGACCAATCAAGGATGGTCCAGTAATTGATCATATTGATGGAAACAAACTTAATAATAAATTATCTAACCTTCAGGCAATCACACCAAGTGGAAATTTATCACGTGGAAATGTTGGTGGATATAAATTTTCTAAATCAGTTTAATCGATAAATCTGAGCACCAACGAAGAGATAGGATTTTTGTCGATGTCAGCTGCTGGTAAATATTTGGTATCATTTCGGCTTCAGTACGATATGCTGTAGAGGAATAATTAATTCAACATTTTCATATCGTTTTGGAGACTGGATCTCATTTAGTTATACTCCGATACAATTTTAAAATCAGATGATTTCAAAATTATTTGGTTATATTTTTTTACTTTTAGAAATATAAATAAATATATAATAAACGAAGAAAACATTAACGACATAATTAAATCCATTGTTGTATTAAAATCAAAGAAATACCAATATCAAATGAACTAAACACTGACAAGATCATCGAAGATTTTGAAACACTAATGCGAAATAAACAAGAAGGTCGATACATGTTGTCGTCCGAGTACAGAGTTATAAAGAAAATTCAATCAGCGATGTATTGGTCACTGGCTGACATCGATGAAACATAAATAAAAGAGTTTACTCCGTTGGCGTGCGCAGTTGAAAAGATCCGATCAACGCTGTATGATGAATACGAGTCTAAAAAAAATAATAAGTACTCGTGCTCGACAAATAAGAAAATTGACAGATAATGAAAAACAGTATTAAAAAACATAATTTTAATAAAAAAAAAACAAAAAATATTATTTATATAAATAAATTTATTCTTTTAGTGAAAAACCTGAAAATTTATTGCTTTTGACTAGTAGTTTGCCTGTCTGAAATCATTTTATTTAACAATGTCACGATTTTGACTAATAATTTACCCGTCTGAAATCATTTAATTTAACAATTTACTTGAAATTAGTATTCAAAATTTTAAAAAATATTTTTATTTTGTAAAAAGTTTGTCAGGTTTTTATCTATTTTTTTGGTTGTTTTTCTCAGGTATACAACTACGATCGAACCAGTCAATTTATACTAAGTGTTTCTCCACGCAGATCAAGCAGATTTCCAGACTGATCTGTCAGTGAAAAATGTACTCTTGATAATAAATTATTATGACATCTTAGATAAACCGGATTAATTGGTTCCCGCACGATTAAAAATCCTGGTGCTACATCTTGCGATGAAAACGTATAAAGAACAAATCCATGCCTGGCTCGATCTGACAATGACGCATCCGCGCTGTAACTGTTTTCAACGATATCACAATTGAGATTAACCGCGCCGACGTTGGTTATATTTACCATTTCTGGCGAAATATGCCTGCCTCCGCCAAATGGATCATTATCGCGCATCAAAATAGCTGCTGATGGTAATCTTTTTCTCCATGCGGCGTGTAATTCAAGAAATAATTCATCAACGGTGTCAGTGACAGATTTTTTGAACTCATCTACGTTATAACCGATATGTTTATAATTACGTAATATTTCCTCTGTTAGCGAGTATTTATCTAAAGATTTTTGCTTCGCGTCGGTTTAATCTCTTTTTACTACAGCTATTAGTCGATCATTAATAGTATAATGTCAGCCGCGATTTGATTTAATATTTCTACACGTTCAATAATTTTATAACATGAACTTGATACATCAAAAATACATTCACGAAAATAATTTTTTAACTGATTTAGCTGTTTTTTTGTTCCTGATTAATTTCTTTGAAAAACTCAATAACATAATCTGTATAAAAAATATACCTTCTCCTCCTATAAATGTTCCATCAGCTTCATATCTTGTAGAAGAATAAAAACTCCACATTATCTGATCTTTTTCTCTGACAACAAAATCAGCTCTTATTATTGGTGTAAAAAACTTACTTCTTTTTTCTTCATATATTGTATTAATATTATGACGTGATTTTTTTGTCTGTAATATAATCCTATTTTTTAGGTTCTGGTGGTGCTGGCGGCGTTGGCGGCTGAACCTCCGGCCAACCCAGTACGGTTCTTATTGAACTCGCATAAATATCTTCAATGTAATTTGAAATGACCTTGATGACCGAGGTTGATGTTGGTTCATGCACAGATATTTTTATTCCAGGTTCTTTATCTCCGATTATATTTTTTATTCTCAGTGTTAATTCGTCATTGATCTGATCAATCTGATAAGTACCTGTTGGTAATCCAACTACGGTCCAGTCCGGAATCTCTTGACCATCGGCATTAGTTTCATATGTATTAGCAAAAACAAAGGAATTATTCGATTGTAACCCACCAAATGATTTAGATCTGACATTTGGCCAGCTGTAGTAGTGCGATTTCATTAATATAAACAGCAGTTGGAAAAATAATACTAAATTCCGGTTTACTCGAACTCGCCGATATCATTGTTGTTTTTTGTGGAATCGTATTTGTCGCGATCTGCTGAAGTAATTCCGTCATTATTATTATCTGTTACTTTAATCCTTTCGTAAATTTTCATCATTGTAACGAATTCAGCGTCAAATATCATACCGTCATTAAGACTCTAAGACAGCAACGAAGATAATTTCGAATACGCCGCTGTTGCTGTTTGTAATTTAGCCACATAATCTTTTTTTGCGATCATATTAAGAACACCTGCGATCGTTGCAGTGCTGGAAACGCATATAGTTACTGTTACCGGCGCCATCATCGCCATCGCGGATAATATTATTCCAGCACCAGCAACAGCCGCTGAAACAGAGTAAACAACAACATCAATGATAACCAATCATCGTTGATATTTTTTTATTTTTATATTGTATGTATCAATGATGGTTTTCAACGATGACTGCCACGCACGCGCCTGATTATATCTGTACTTGGAATCGCTCATTATTAATTTTGTATCCAGTTAAATGATGTGGGTATTTCAGTGATAAATTCCATACACCACCATACCGGTACTGATGCTGGTGGTACAAATTTATCTTTATCTTTTTCAGCAACAAAAGGTTCTAGCGTAAAAGTTTCTTCGACGTCTTTATTCATTAAAATAGTTAAAGAACCTAGAAATTTGTCGGTGGGATGTGGCCAGTCATATTTTTTAATTATTATTCTGAATCTCGTTGAGGAAAAAATATTTAATCTGTACACGCTACACTCCATTAACTGCTGCAGTGTATTTAAAATTGTTATTTCTTAGCATCCACGTTAATGATCCTATCGACGTCGTAAATATCATATTATTAACATGTGATGGTGTTACCGTCGGTGGAACCTTAATAAAATCTGTTTTATTTATAATACCAGGAAGTAATAAAATAGTTCCTTCAAATGTATCAACAGTGGTCCTAATATTAGGAAGATTTTTATTAATATTATCAATATCTTCATTATATGTTATTGCACCAATTTTTTGGTGTATCAAAGCATTTAAAATTTCAATATCTTTGCTGGCTTTTTAATAACTTCGTCTGCTTTTTTAATAGTTTCAACTATCTTTTTAATATCTTCTTGAATAGTATTAAAACTACCTACGTGAGTGTCGTATACATTTCGTCTGATTATATCAGCTAGTTTAATATTACTCGTTTGTAATTTTCCGTGTTGATCCTGTAAAATAACAACCTCATCAGGATCTACTCCTGATATCGCTAAAAGATTATTAAGGTCGTCTTTTGTTGCGTATTTAGATAAATCAACATCAACAGGAAATTTTTTTAGCATACGTGATAACAGAGTTCTTCCATAAATGTCAACCATTATAATAATGATTGATTTAATTTATCAAATGTGTACTCGTGGACGGTTTTATGATAAGGTTTATCTGACTTAGATATTGCTGCAAGAGCATTTATTGCCTCGCGGCCGCATATTGCAGGGTCAGTTAATGTCTGCGTTGGTAACGTTGAATACCATGTTGGAGTATTTAATTGTGCCACATAATTTAAAAATTCACGAGGTGTCGCTAACCCATACGGGTCAGCGTAAACAATTTCACGCGTGTTAATAGCGTAAGCTACCCAGTGTGTGCCTGGTCCGACGCTATCATCGAGATTTATGATTCCTGTTTCATATCGGTTTGGACTTGCTGGTAGCTGATCTCTCATAAACACTCCTCGAAAGAATTTTATTTTTAACTTTTTAGCGGCGTTAATCAAATCGAAATTTGACATCAGTGAAACACTCTGTGTTTCTAAATTTTTCCGTACCATATTGGTGTTCCTGGCAGTCGAAGGCCTTTTCCGTACCATGGAGGTGTTCCTGGTAGTCGAAGTCCATGTCCTTTTTTTTGGTCGTATTTTCCACCTAATATTGTTTTCGCAGCCATCCCAGATGCTGTTCCAACAGCACCTAACGCAGCAGCTTTTGCCACGGCGGGTGCAACCGCGGCTAATAGCGCTGGTAACGCCGCTAACAACGGAAAAAACCACCTATTTTAACCATATCTTTGATAGCACTCGGAGACAAATCAATTTGAACTCCAACATTGATCGATTTGGCTTTGTTAAAATGTTTTTGTTGTGTTTTAGTTATTGAAAGCTTATTAGGTCCGCCTTGAATCTGACTACTTTTCAATGTTAATTTTACCCCACAGATTTTTGCGTTATTTGATTGAAGTTTTTTTTGTCTGACCCGGAGTCAGAGTCACACTAGCGTGTTCGTATGGCATTATTTATAAATAACACGATTGATTTAAATTACATTTTTTCCACAGGAGCATCAACGATTCTCATTCGGCCACTAACTCCTTCAAGAAGCATGGTTTTATCGCCGAGTATAACAGCAATTGCTGTAAAATCAGCATGACCAGGATTTTCTATTTTAGCTCTAAAATGTATATCAACAACATATTGTTTTAATAAATCAAGATGTTCCAGTGAAAAATAATAGATCGGATACAAATTTGTAAAATCTAACTGCGATATTTGTAAACCTGTATCAATATTTTGATCTCGCCCTGGAAAACTTAATAATCGATGATATGCACGTGCTACTGAATTACTTTCAAAATCCAGCGAGATCTCTTCAGATGGTTCTTGATTTCCATTTATTCGCAATGATACCTCGCTGGCCCCATATTTATCAAATACCATATGACTAAATATCTGATTATTTCCTGTTGTTTTTTAAATTCTTTGAAGAGCGATAAAGATATGTCTTGGTGCAGAAGCACCTTGCTGTGATGCTATATGCCAAATAAAATAATTATTTGCTGTGGAACTAGTACTATCTGTTGCTGTTGTCAACCATGAAATTATTGATTTATCACCTTGATCCATAAAAGATATTAGTTTTTGTTCTTCAGCAAGTGACGGAGTCATTACTGGCATCCACAATGATAACTTAGATAATACAACTTTACCATCAAGAACACCAGCGACATCTTTTCTCCAAATAGCATCGTTGCTGTTAGCTTTTCGATGAAGAACAATTGTGTGTTTAGCCCCCAAAATTACTTTTCTAAAATCTCTGCAAAATCCAAAAATATGTGATAACGGAATAGCACATGAAAAATTTCTGCAATCGCCTTTTAACATGCTTCTACGTGTAGCAAATCCTAGATTAAATTCAGGATTAGTATTTATGATCATATTTTAAACTTCAACAGCAACGGGACGAGCAGCACGATTTACTGGGTGTCTTATAATATATTGTTCATAATATATTGTTCATGATCAGCGGATTCAAAATTATCTTTAGCAAACATCATACTGGGTCCAGCCGATCTAGTAAAATCATCTGAGTATCTTACTAGGCCTATAATTGTTGTGGCAACATCGACTTTATTGTTAATTGATTCGATTTCTTTTCCATCAACCATGTACGCGGCGCCATGAAATAATGGCATAATACCGCTGTTGACAAATCCAACTTTAGTATTTAGTGGATATGTTGGATGAGCTGGATCAGTTGTTATAAGCTCACCTACAACCTCGATAAACGCCTCACACGGAAGAAAATATCTGGTTGTATCATGTACTTGTAATTCAATTCGTCCATCTGCATCAGGAGTTTTTGCATCATATTAATCATACTGATAATCGCGTATTGAATCATCTTTGCTTACTGGTTCATCTATATCGAAAGCAGCATTAGATATTCGCGATAACATTTTATTATAAAGATTATCTTCTAAAACGAAGACCACTTCCTGAAATCATGCTAGTATTTACTATTTCATTTCCCTGATTTATCAGCGACGCTAATATTTGGTTTGCTGCGTTATTTATTACTTTGCTGACGTCACCGGGCATCGTAGTGGTACTCGGTAATTTTACGGCGGGTTGTTTTCGTCGTACTAATTTTAATATTCTATCTTTGACGGTACTGAATGCTTTTGCTGGCAGCGCTACCAATAGCAGCGGCGGCTTTATCACAAATAAAATTCATCGCTTTCATTGATAATTGTTTAGCAATAGGACCGGCTTTAGGAGCTATTCGCGTAATAAAACCTTTAACGGTTTCACCCAATCCATTCCCGTACGTGAATTTACACATAGGTAACCGCGAGTTTACCACGCGAGCCTGAACAGATCTACGATAACTTTTGTGTACGATCATTTTATTTAATTATTTATCTTTAACTAGTCGCTGTCAACAAGCTCATCAATGAGATCACGATATATAGTGACGTCAATAATATTACCCTGAAATAATCTTGGACAGATATCAGTTGCTTCGTTTATTATTTCCGGTGAGTTATTTCCAGCTCGTTTTCCTCCAATAAGAACCTCTAACCGAGATACATCGTTGAGAACGTTATCAGGACGGATATAATTATAACCGATACCGGTAGGTTCAGGAGATTTTGGTGTGGGTAAACTTCTTCGTGTATATAATCCAGGTCTTTTTTGTTTTTCTTTCTCTACTTTATCATAAAATTCTTTTAAACCTAGGTCACTAAAATCAAAAGCAGGTTTTGATTTAGAAATAAAATGTATGATTGGAATCCACATATTTTCAATTATCTTGTCAAGATTCTCTTTTTATACATAAAATTCTTTATTTTTATAATTATGCGCAGCAATTACAATCGCTTTTGCTTCGTTTTTAAAATCATTGATAGCACTTTGTTTAAACATATCACGATAATCTTCTAACATTTTTGAATAAGTGTCTGATTTTGGTTCAACAGAACCTGGTTCAATAGGGCCTGATTTCACTGGTCCCGGATCTAATTCTGGTTCTTTTGGAGTTTTATCATCTGTCTTTTCAATTTCTTCTAATAATATTTGTTGGTCTGCTTTTGTTTTACCAATTTTTTTCTTCTTCTTTTTTTCTTTCTTTTTCTATCTTTTTTTCTTCTCTTTCTGTTCTTTTTCTTTCTTTTTCTGTTTCTCTTGTTTCCTTTTCTTCTTCTGTTTCTTGTCTTTCAAACTCTTCTGCTAATAATATCCCTTAGATTAAATTCACGATAAATAGGACCATTATTATCTATACGTGTAATATTTCGTTTTGCTTTATATAATAACTTTTTCCATTCATCACGAGTTTTAATTTTTGGAAAATTTTCGGTTTTTAAAAAAATTCTCTTCCTTTAAAACTCGAACGAGCAAAAGCACCAAATTCTCTTATATCTTGAATATTTTCAAGGGGACGTTTATTTATTATTTGTTCGGCTTCATCAGTAAATGTTTCCATAGCCAAATTTACTTTAGGTTGATATTCAGGTTCAAGTTCATCATCATCAGGTACTTCTTCAAATTCAGTGTCACCTGCAGGTTTAGGTTTAAATCTAGGTCTAGATTTAGGTTTAGGTTTAAATCTAGGTCTAGATTTAGGTTTAGGTTTAAATCTAGGTCTAGATTTAGGTTTAGGTTTAAATCTAGGTCTAGATTTAGGTTTAGGTTTAAATCTAGGTCTAGATGCAGGTTTAGGTTTAAATCTGGGTCTAGATTTAGGTTTAGGTTTAAATCTAGGTCTAGATTTAGGTTTAGGTTTAAATCTGGGTCTAGATTTAGGTTTAGGTTTAAATCTAGGTCTAGATGCAGGAACAGGTGCAGGTGCAGGAACAGGTGCAGGAACAGGTTGAGGTCGAGTTTGTTCTTCAATTTTTTTAAACACTGGAAGAATACCTCGTTTTCTTTCTTCGGGATTTTTTCAGTGGTTGTAATTACTGGTTTAAATAATAACTCAGTTGATTCAGCAAAACCTTCGTTTGCATCTTCAATTGCGCTTAATTTTCGTTTAAATGATTCTCTCACTGGAAGATATTTTTTTATTGCTTCTAATCGTTCTCGTGCTATTCTGGTTCTGTGTGCTTCTCCAACATCCATAATTAGTGATATATTATTAATTTCAATTTATAATGAATACATTTTTTTCTTCATAATTGCAAGAATATTTTAACAAAAAAAGAAATACTACAGCAGCGGGGGGGGGGGGGACCGACCTAACATTAGCTGCATATGTTGTAGGATCAAAATTAATATCTTGTAGAAGCGTTTATTTATGGAATCAGCCCCTTCTTCGAACGAAATTTTCGTAGAAGCCTTTATTTTGGAAAATAGCATTCGTGTGTGTGCCCCCCCCCCCCCCGCGCTGCTCTGCTATTGCTGTGTCTATGAAAGCATGGTGAGACATAGGTATAACTTTTCTGGAGGTTACATATACAGTGGAGTAAGTGTTAAGGTTTTTTTTTTTCTCCAAGCCATACATTATATCCAGTTATGTAGATGACCTGTATGATTCTTATACACATGGATTGATTGGTGGATGGGTGTAACCATGTCATCATGATCTGCAGAACTCTTATATGCATGCATAGATTGTCTGATGGGTGTAACCATGATCTGTAGTTGTTGTTGTTGCTGTTGTTGTAGGGTTTAAAGCCAGTTTTCAGCACAAGATAGGATATGCATGGCGGCCAGTATTAATTGTGGAGGTCGAACCCGGTAAAACAAACCCTAGAAAAACCACCAACCCGTGCAAAGCTTCTAGCATGATTTCTTACGTACCCACACTGCTCGAGCCTGAGAATCGAACCCACGCAGACAGAGGTGAGATGGGAGTGATCCATAACGGCGAGCGCTTTAGACTTGGGGCTCCTGCCATGATCTGTAGAACTCTTATGTGCATATATAGGTAGGTTGATGGGTGTAACCATGACACCATGAACTGCAGAACTCAATTATTATATGCATGGATTGATTGGTTGATCTATATAACTGTCAAGTTGGTTGATGGGTGTTCAGTTGCATATTGTTACATGAAAGTATATTTAGTACCGAGATGATTCCAATAATCTGCCTTGTCAAGAGACACCGTGACAACGAACCACTGTTGGTCACGGCACCTTTCATTGCCAGAGTCCACTGACTGTGAGTTCGGTATGCAAACCACAAAGCCATTTCACATTCTACTCTTGTTTGTAATCTATAAAGTTTGGCAAAGGATATATGTTGTACATATATATTTCACTATTGTCAGTGTCAACATCGGCACAAACAAACATATTTACATATGTACTGCCACAATGCATCTTTACAATTTTAGTGGGGGCCACAAGTGGCCGAGCGGTCTAAAACGCTCACCGTTCCTGATCATTGCCATCTCACCTCTGTCTGCGTGAGTTCGAGTCCAAGGCTCGGCTAGCGTGGGTACGTGGGAAAGCCTGCCAGTAGCTTCTCGTAAGTCGGTGGTTCTTCCCTGGGTTTTCCAGGGTTCTTCTTCTACCATTTATACTGGCTGCCATTTATAGCCTATCTTGTGCTGGAAAATTGCGTTAAACCCTAGAACATCAACAACAGCAGCAATAACCATTTTAGTGTATGCATCAGAGCAAGTAAACATATATAAATATATGTACTGCCTCACTACATTTTTACCGTTCTTATTTCCTTGGTCCTATAAAACAAGTTAGATTGAATGTTAAAGCTAGTATTCGTTAGAGAGGGTGTGCAAAGGCTAATAATATTAATTTTGCACATACATGTAAATTGCTGTTCCTGATTAAATTATGTGCTTCTTTCATGACCACATAGTTATTTTGCACTCTATATAAATACTTTTATATTAGGTATAATATAACTTGGTGAAGGGATAGACCTTGATCAATAGAACATCTTCATCACAAAACTGGTCGCTGCGACTCGTATTTTATGCTTTACAGTGTTTGCTTAAGTAGTAAAAATTAATTTCTGAGTTACTGTTCATTCTAGAATCACCGAACAAGATTATTGTATTCAGTCAAAGAAGGCCACTGTATCCTACATTTGTTCATTACAAATATAGGTTGAGCATTTGTTCATTACATTCTTGTTTCCTACAAAGTCTATAATCGTATTGATTACATTCTTGTTTCCTACAAAGTCTATAATCGTATTGATTACAGTCTTGTTTCCTACAAGTCTATAATCGTATTGATTACATTCTTGTTTCCTACAAAGTCTATAATCGTATTGATTAAATTCTTGTTTCCTACAAAGTCTATAATCGTATTGATTACATTCTTGTTTCTTACAAAGTCTATAATCGTATTGATTAAATTCTTGTTTCCTAAGTTCGCAATCATATTGATATATTCTTGTTTCCTATAAAAATCATTATCATTTTGATTACAGTCTTTTTCCTACAAAGTCCATAATCGTATCGATTACATTCTTGTTTCCTATAAAAATCATAATCATTTTGATTACAGTTTGTTTCCTACAAAGTCCATACTCATTTTGATTAGTCTTTTTCCTACAAAGTCCATACTCATTTTGATTAGTCTTTTTCCTACAAAATTCATACTCTTATTGATTACATTCTTGTTTTTTTTACAGATTCAATTATCATATTGATTACATTATTTTTACCCAATTAGTCCATACTCAAGTTTATTTCATTCTTGTTTCATAAGAAGTCCATATTCATATTGGTAACAAGATACATAAGCTTTTTCACTGATACTTGGTATAATGTATATATTTATATACAGAAAAGTTGTTCAGTAGCATTAGCACATCAGCAAAAGGTACCGGACTTGTTACAAGTAATAGAAAGTAATATAGAAAGGGAAATAAACCTTTTACAAATGACAGAATGTTAGTCTAAAAATAATCATTGTACTTTTTTCAGGTAATGGTGGCAATTAGCACAAGAAAAATGATGTATTCCACATTAATGAGGCCATTGAGTGATAAAGTGATAGAAGGGTTCTTCAGGTATTTAAATCCAAAATAAATTCCATACAGCACAATACATGGTTAAACAAATTAGTTTGCAGGGTATACAAAAATTCGTTTCTTTTCTTTTAAATTTATCACACCGAAACAAACTTAGAAGACAAATCACATGTTCCAAGTTGCACTTTGATCCTTGCTGATATTAATTAAATCTCTTTCCTTGTAATACTCGTTTTTAATCACAACTGTTATAGAGAAGTGATCAATATGACATATAAAATACAGGTCATTTTATTAGACACTATTTTTCTTAGAACCAAATAAATTGGTATTTGGATG
The DNA here is from genome assembly GCA_028554795.2 of Sinohyriopsis cumingii. Taxonomy (NCBI): domain Eukaryota; kingdom Metazoa; phylum Mollusca; class Bivalvia; order Unionida; family Unionidae; genus Sinohyriopsis; species Sinohyriopsis cumingii. The sequence continues at coordinate 36,961,238 of CM068837.1, forward strand.
TGAACTATGGATTATTACAGCTTCCATTAAAAGTTAAGTTCTTTTTTGGCTTATATTTTGATTCCTGGTTGCATCATGACCAGTACTACAGTCATCATTGAAAACACAAATTTACGCTCACTAATTCAGCTTGCACACATGATTCAAACTCCAAATCATGCTTGCTTTCTGTATTTTAGGGGCCTTTCCACTCGAAGAGTGTCATCAGCACCTTAAAGGAGGCTCAACTTCCAAAAATAGAAACAACATGGACATGGGATGGGAGAGATGGAGAGGTAAACTGTTTTCAGCCAGTTGGAAATTCTTCTTCTTCTTCTTCTTCTTCTTCTTATTTCTATCACTATTAAGTCATCGATTGGGGAGTTCACATTGAATAGACGGTGCCATATAGTTATCACTTTTGCGTAATGATGTGAGTCAGTGAAAGTAATGATTGTTAAGAACAGTCCAATAACCAGCCATTTGATTGTGATTTTCAATACTAATTATGAAAGTTTAAATAAAATTTTCGAAAATATTGTTCTGCACAATTAATTGTAACGTTCACAACCATATACCAATTTTAGGTTCATACGTTTATTGTTTGTCGATTGTAGTATCAGTAATAAGAATTTTTTGCAAGATAACTTGATAAAAGCGATACTTCTCTGAACTTTTCGATATAATATAGTTTCATAATGTGGAAAAATGAATGATCGTTTTCCATGAAAAATGTAGAAAACATCTTAAAATAGATTAATATTGACTGTTAGTGAGTTTTTACACCTTAATACATTAGTACTGCATGCCTAAGGTGTTTATTCCACAATTGCTATTGGGTCGGCATTGGGATATGATATAAGGTTTTGTTGATATCTGTCCTGCGAAACTCACTAGCAACATTACATATAAAAGAATTTGAAGACAGACAGATGCAATTTGGTAGGAATGTTTTTTTAATGTATATTTGAAAACCTAATTATTCTTCATCACGTCAATGTAATTTGTTTTCTTTTTAAATACATTTTTCCACTTTCTGACGTACATTGTTTGTTAAAGAAAATAAACAGGATATTAAAAAGAAGAAAAGCAATATATTCAGCATCTTAGTTAATGTGATTATCAAAATTTGTGTTTCTTTGTTCTGGTATGTAAATGCGCAGATATGCTATTGGTCAGACAAGTATTATATGTTACTCAAGTTATTGGTCAGACAAGTGTTATATTGTATTTATGTTATTGGACAGACAAGTGTTATATTTTATTTATGGTATTAGTCAGACAGGTGTTATATTTTGCTATATTGTGTTTAAGTTATTGATCAAACGAGGCTTATGTTGTATTTATATTATTAGACAGACAAATGTTGTATCGTATTTATGCATGTCTTGTGTACAAACATTGTGACGATTCCTAAAGTTTGCTTTTGAATTGAAAATGTAACAACATCACGTTTTGATTTGGTTACCTATTAATGCAGTATTTATGGAGGAATGGTTGCTCGATTGGTACAGTATCGGACTTATAACTCATTTAATACTCTCCCAGACCACCCTGGGTCTACTACCTTGGTATGTCCTCGGGAAACGTTCATAGCTCTCCTTTTCATGGCATGTTGTAGAGAACAATTTGCTAAAACTGCCATTAAAACCAAAAAATCAACAATCAACATTATTCTGTCGAAGGGGTATACAGCTTTATCCTTCCCGCTCAATAACTGGTTTTTAGGAATTTATAGATTTGAATGAAATTTCGTACGAGGGTTGTTATTAAGATGATCTGAATCAGGTTAAAAATTAAAAACGTTTTCTTCAAAATTTAAAAAAAGTTATTTCGCTTTACTTCAAAGTTTGTCCTAGCTTAATGATTTCAGTTTCTGCCCAATACCTTTGAAATACTTCGTTTGATTTAAAGAAAGCTTGATATAGGAAGACATGCCGGGAAGGCATTGGGTAAATTAATTTTAACTTACATGAAAATGTTAGTCTTAGACATGTGTCCCAACATCACAAATTCCATTTGGACATGATAACTTATAAATAACTTATGTATTGAAGTTTTTACATTTGGTCTTAAATTTTGCACTAACACAATGAAAACTAAGTTTATAATTTAGGTAGATCTGGTACATATTTATTGTCATGCTTGAATTGGAAATTTGACCTAGCATCTTGAACTGAAATGTCTTGACACATGTCTAGATCATTAAATAGGCTTCTATTGCATTTTATTGAATGTTATATTTCTGGATCATTAAATAGGCTTCTAGTAATTTTATTGAACGTTATATTTCTAGATCAGTAAAGGGCTTCTATGAAATTTTATTTAATGTTATATTTCTGGATCAGTAAATAGACTTCTATTACATTTATTGATCAGTATATAGACTTTTATTACATGCCTAAATCAGTAGATATGCTTCTATTACATTTTATTGAATGTTAATTTTCTAGGTAAGTAATTAGGCTTCTGTCCCATTACTATATCAGTTGATATGCTTGTATTACATTTCTTGATCTATAGACAGGCTACTATTACATTTCTAGGTCAGCAGGTAGGCTGCTATTACATTTGTATGTCAGCAGGTAGGCTTTTATTACATTTCTAGATTAACAAATATCCTTTTTTACATTTAACTGAATGTTATGTTTGTAGATCAGTATAGAGGTTTCTATTACATTTTATAGAATAATAAAGTCTCAATTTTTTGCTCTCTATTTTCTAGGTTCCAGTTGATAAAGAGATCGATCTGAGTGATGTGGTTTTAGATGATTTCAAAGATGAATCGTGATTACAGTCAATGTAGTAATTCACTTACTGACATGTGGAATGTTCATTATCAGTTTTGTACATGTGTTAATGTGCATATTGCAAAAACGTACGTCAGAATGGAATATATTAAATAGGAAACTGTGTGTTTTTATATAAATAGAAATTCGATATAAAGTATGTTCTGATCAGTATTTTATACGGTATAAATGGTATATGAATCTGTATGTCATACCCCTTTTATTGGACCTATTGAATACCAATATGTATATCATACATGTGATGTATTGAATATGCATTTGTATGTTATATTGTATCAGTGGTATGTATAGAACATGAATCTGTATATCATATGGTATAAATGAGATGTATTCAATATGAATCTGTATGTTATGCGGTATGAATGGGATGTATGGAATATGAATCTGTATGTTATACTGTATCAATGGTATGTATTGAATATGAATATGTATATCATATTGTACAAATGAGATGTATTGAATATGAATCTGTATATTATATTGTATGAATGGGATGTATCGAATATGAATATGTATGTTATATGGTATGAATTGTATGCATTGAATATGAATCTGTATATCATATTGAATACACGGGATGTATTGAATATGAATATATATGTTATATTGTATGAATGGGATGTATTGAATATGAATCTGTATGTTATACTGTATGAATGGTGTGTATTGAATATGAATATGTATGTTGTATTGTATGAATTGGATTTATTAACTATGAATATGTAAGTGATACGGTATGAACGGGATGTATTGAATATGATAAGTTAAGATAAACATAGTGGCCGAGTGGTCTAAAGCGCTCTTCGTTACGGATCACTGCCATCTCACCTCTGTCTGCGGCGGTTCGAGTCTAAGATTCAGCCAATGTGGGCATGTGAGAAAGCCTGCCAGTAGCTTCTCGTGGGTCGGTGGTTCTTTCCGGGGTTTTCCGGGTTCTTCCTCCACCATTAATACTGGCCGCCATGTATAGCCTATCGTGCTGAAAAATGGCGTTAAACCCCACAACAACAACAACAACAACAAGATAAACATTATTCCTTTTTTTAGACTACATAGTCCGTACAATTATATTAAAGTATGCAGATACATTTACACGATTAACTGTGCCCTGCATATTTAAGAAGTAAATTAGGTGGCACATTTAAAAAGTAATTTGTTCCATCTGCTAATAAATTGAGAATTCAAATGAATGTCATAGTTCCAAAGATTTTTAAATGTACAGTTCTTACTACTAGATACTTTTTTGTCATCATTGAGAAAACATACTTTCTCATTACTTCATCAAAACTGAGTACATTATAATTTACATGCATGTTTGAGGCACTGTTCTATCTAGGAAGACCAAATATAAAACGAAGACTATTATTATAACCAATAACTAGTTTTCTTTTCATACATTCACTGAAGTTTGTCCACATAGGAGAACAATGCATAGGGCAGCAATGTGATTTGGATAATGTAATTTTGATAATTAATGAACAATTCTTAAATTTTGGTAGAAGCGTGTTTGTTCGAGTACATAACAATAGGTAATGTCTCATCATATCTTCATTATCTGACCAAATATGACCTAAATAAGTACAACTGTGTTGACATATGTAAGAACATTGCCGTTAAGATGTCCAGTGGGAGAAGATGGTAATTTGAAAGAAGTTGGCTGAAAGACCATGCATTCTGATTTGTTTGTATTAGAGATGATATCCTTCTCAGATGTGTATTGTTCACATACCTTTAATACTTGCCTTAACCTCGTGATAGAAGGACGTATGAATGACAAGGAGAAAGAATACCCCGTACCTCACCCCCATTCGTTACATGGAAAGCGCTGGACATTACACTTCCCCATCGCACATAATACAAATGTTTGTTATAACAATTAACTAAAATATGAAATATATAGACAGGTATTTTAATATCAATCAACTTTTTAAAGAGTGATCAATGATTGACCCTAACAAATGCCTTACTAACATCAAAGAAGCATGCAAACACTGGCTGCCATGTTCAGTATAATAGCTGACAGTTTCCCAAAGGCATATAGGCATAAATCAGTTGATTGCTGCTTTTTAGAGCCACACTGATTATCAGAGATTGAGACTTACAGTATGATACATTCAAATATTTTGTAAATAATAATCGTAAAAGCTATATGTCTGTAGTAATATTTGTCCGCCAGGTTACCAATTTTGCTTTTCAGTAGCTGTGTAATTATAAATTTTGTGAAACCGTTTAGTAAAACGTTATGCACAAACATACAATTAAATAAAATCATCAATAGCGCATGAAGTCTAGTATCTGAAAATTTAAAATGTTCAACAAATACTAAATCTGATTTTGGACATTTACCCTCTTTTTCTCTTGTTATTGCACTTTGGATCTCAGATAATGCAATTACCTCAATACGAGCAGAAGGGGTATTCAATACTGAAATCACACGCCTTTTATTCGATTCATTTTTAACACTATTCAGTAAGACTTCAAATTTATTTCTCCACATACTGCATATATTATTCTGACCTTGAATCTGTCTATGATATTGTATTAATGGGACGTATTGAATATGAATATGTATGTTACACGGTACGAATAAGAGGTATTGAATATGAATCGGTATATGATATTGTATGAATGGGATGTATTGAATAAGAATCTATGTCATATTGCATGAATAGAATGTATTGAATATGAATCTGTATATTATACGGTATGAACGGGATGTATTGAATATGAATATGTATGTTATATGGTATGAATTGGATTCATTGAATATGAATCTGTGTGCAATAATGTATTAATGGGATGTATTGAATATTAACAGGTATGTAATACTGTATGAATGGGATGCATTGAATAGGAATCTGTATGTTATACGGTATGAATGTGATGTATTGAATATGAATCTGTATGTTATACTGTATGTATTGAATATGAATATGTATGTTATATGGTATGAATGGTATGCATTGAATATAAATCTGTATATCATATTGAATACATCGGATGTATTGAATATGAATATATATGTTATATTGTATGATTGGGATGCATTAATATGAATCTGTAGGTTATACTGTATGAATTTTATGTATTGAAAGGAATCTGTATGTTATACGGTAATAATGGTATGTAGTGAATATGAATCTGTATGTTATACTGGTTGAATGGGATGCACTGAATATAAATCTGTATGTTATACTGTATGAATGGTATGCATTGAATATGAATCTGTATAAATCCTGGAATCATTTGGATAAAGCTGATAAAGTCGGCAAGGAATGCTAGAGGACATTAATAATGTTTGGAATAAATGAAGGAATTTATAAAATTTATCCGATAAAACTTCAAGTACATATACTTTAGAAGAAAACGAATATAAGATTATTTCAATGTGCGCTAAATAACTGACCAGTAAAACAATCATTCACTTTGGTCGTAAGGCAAGTTTTATGTATCATAAATGTCACTTTTGGTGGGTAACTGTTTACAATCCTAGTGTTACTGAAAGACTCACAACGGGTGGTGTATATTATACCTCAGACAATGGGTTCTAGACTACAGAATAAATGTGGGGCTTTAATGATAGAATATAAGGAACACAGTCACGCAGTTAATAAAAACTTAAATTGGTTGGAATACCAGTCTTATAAAGTAAGCTAAAGCTCCTTTAATTCTTGATTTATTTGCCACACCACGATACTTGGGGGTTGGGGGTTGGTTTAGTGTTATGCATGCTCGTTCATCCAACTCTCTCTCTCTCTCTCACACACACACACACACACACACACACACACACACACACATATATATATATATATATATATATATATATATATATATATATATATATATATATATATATATATATATGGTAAGAATGTTTGTATTATGTGATTTTACTATGGTACCCTAAAAAAGTCTATCAGTGTTTATGGGGCCCCGAGTGGCCGAGTGGTCTAAAGCGCTCACCGTTACAGATCACTGCCATCTCACCTCTGTCTGCGCGAGTTCGAATCTCAGCCTCGGCTAACGTTGGTACGTGAGAAAGCCTGCCAGTAGCTCCTCGTGGGTCGGTGGTTCTTCCCGGGGTTTTCCAGGTTTCTTCCTCCACCAGTTATACTGGCCGCCATGTATAGCCTATCTTGTGCTGAAAAATGGCGTTAAACCCTACAACAACAACAACAACATCAGTGTTTATGCTGTATCATTGTAAAACATCAGCTGTATATTCTGAAATAAATATTCATTAGAGGCTGTCTTGCACTCTATCTCGGAAAACAAATCTTCAGTAGAGGCTGTCATTCACTCTATCTCGGAAAACAAATCTTCAGTAGAGGCTGTCATTCACTCTGTCTCGGAAAACAAATCTTCAGTAGAGGCTTTCTCACGCCGGCAATTTGCAGATATCGACTAAATCTGGATTGGGATTTAAGTTGCGCACTGAAATTTTTTTTGACGAAGCAAAGCATCACTGGAAACAGAATTAGGCTTCGTGATTCTTCGAATCATGACGGCCGTGTGTGTTCCAAGGATACAAAAGTGAGGCCGAGGACTATGAAGTCATGACCTTTAATGTACAAAGTAAACGTCTCCCAGAATAGGGATCATTATTTTTGCGCCCGCTCTCACAGCCTGGTCAAGAATTGGTATAATGCCGACTTAGATTTCTGTCTTTCTTTTTACCATGTAAAATGAACGTTATTGGTTTTAGTTAGAGATTAGCATTGGTGTCTGATAGATTGCGAAATAACATACTTATAAATTATTTCACCTACCTCTAACGAACTTGTAACATGTTGTTATTATACAATGTGAATTTTTAAATATAGTGCGTCTCGGATTGTTTGAATGTATTTAGAATTTATGTTAATTTATAATATTAAGTTTGGTTTTTGTAGAAATTCTTTGCTACGAACTTCATGCTACATAATAATTTATTTAGAAACAAAGTACCTTTAAATTTACTGGAAACAATATTTTAGTTTGTAGAATAACCATTTTAAAAAAATACATTGATTAAAAATAACTTAGGTACTAGTTTAATTCTTAAGCTTTTGTGCATTATTGGCAATTGATTCTGCTTTTAATTAAAAAATACAGAAATTATAAAATTGTGTGAAGTTGGTTAGCTCTAATATAACGTTTTTATTATACCTAGTTAATCATTTGTGTGTAACGTTTCTTCTATATCTAGTGTATTTTTGTTTAATTTTAATAAAGAATTGCTGTCCCACTGACTTAGATTCCTAACTTTTTCCCTGTTCTATCACAGTACTTCTTCGTTAATATTAGCGATGTAACATCTACATCGCAAGAGTGACACCACTCGCTAAAAGGAGGCCAGAATGATCTCTCTCTCTCTCTCTCTCTCTCAGACCGAGAGTCGTTCCATCAATAAATTGGGAAATGATGAAAGAACTCTATGCCCAATAAACTTACCGTCACAAAATTAAAAATTAAAATTAACCATTAACATATTCTCTTTCCTGACAATAGGTGGATATCTGTCTTGAAATATGATTTAAGGCACAAACTTCGTTTCCTTTGGGAATGCATCTAATACCTCCTGTATATTAGATACATTTGTCCAATCAACTATTTTCTCTCTTTGCATTGGTATTACTTGTATGCACATGCACGGGCATGTGAACATATTTTTATCACCTTAGGTAGAAATCTTCATATAAACTTGAAAATTTTATTGTCAATAATCTTAGGTCAATTTCCGTTTCTTTAGCTATCTTATTTTATGCCAGCTTTTGATCATTTGCGTTCCTCCTGACTGAAACCTTAACCGTATTTTATGTTTATTGGAGCTTATATCCCTACCGTTCATGCTATCGTGAATCGGATGGTTTTAATTCAATCTCTGGACTGTCATTTAAATGTTAAATTTGTATGGCTCGCATAAATTGACTAGGTATTGAGAAAAATCTATTGGGAAACTTTGTTATCAAAAGTACCACTTTTACTAGCTTGTAATTAGAGACCAGCTGCAAACAACATATACTCTGATCTGCCGTCGCTTACTATGCCAGCATATCTGGGTTTGTATTCTTTGTTCGACTTATAACTCCTGACAAAGAAAGTATAGACATAGCTATAATGGAACGGCAGATCTGAGTTTTGTGTAGCTTGCAGTTGGACTCTACCTATCAGGTATCACGGTATCAATTGTTTTTCAATATACCTCAATGCTAATGTTTTGTGAAATAAATATACTTTTTATCCTACCTCAGCATGCATGTCACGCACTGTCATAGAGAACAATGCTAGATTGTCAATTTGACAAGGACAAAACCAGGAACTCCATTGAATTTAAGAGAGATAACTCTGCTGGAACTAGACAGGTGTAAGAGTTATCTAGTCACAACAGACACGGTTTCAGCCATGTGTACCACATTTTAAAAAAATCAGAAAAAATACAAAATATGATCTAGATATGAATTAACATAATTTCACATGTTGCCAAGAGGCACAACTTTGTTTTTATAAGCATAAGAGAAAGTACAACTCTTATATAATGCACCAATCACAGCTAGTGTTGCTCTTTATTTCTGAATGCAATGTTTTTACACCTTAAGCTCCGCCCACCTTGACTTGCGCAATTGGTACCGTTATACCATCAGCGAGTAAAATGGCGGTACGTTTACATGTTTTAACCATTCGATACTTTAGTTCTTACGAAACATAATGTTACAGCAGTGGGATATTTTCTCTCTTCTAAGGCATCGTACATCATGATTCAGAAATTAGGGCTTGATTCATCAAACAGTTTGAAGGCGAGATTATCTGCGTCATATTTGTGTGGTATTACGTCAAGTGAATGCTAATGTAGTTTAATTCAATTAATAGTTAGTAATTTAGTCATATGATTAGAGGCTTGAAAATGCGATGCACGTGCGCACACACACGTACGCACACAATTCGAACAGTATTTTTGAGTATGCATCAGAGCCCAAATTCGATAAATACTTTGCCTTAAGTCATGTTGCAATGTAACGAAGCTGAAGTAGATTTTCTCAAATTACGGCAAAATACAAAGGGAGATAACCTAGAATTTGCTGTCTGGTTTCAGTACAAAATATGTTTGTTCATCCGTCATAGCAAAGGTTAGTACCGAATTTATTTAAATTTAATATTTTGTGAGTTTTGCCATGGTTGTGTATCAGATCATTCCACATCTGGCTACAAAATTGTTTTGTCGTATGTGATCCCTGAGAAGCTGAGGATGCTAATTGATTTATTCTTTTCTTTTATACAAGATCATACTACTTTGATTGCTGCCCTTATCTAAAAAGGTGCAAAAGAATCCACATCATCATTGAAGTAAACCTTTTCTAAAAGTAGACAAATATTGAAATGACGTTTTCTGAGAATTCCATCAACAGAACTTGATCATATTTGGCAGAATGCATCCTGGCACATAGTGCCTTTATATGTTTACAAACAATTTCGATACGTCGCCAAATATGGCGGCCATTACCAGAAAAAGATGACGATCCACGCTTTCTTTGTACAAAGGACGATTCACGCTTTCTTTGTACAAATGATGACGATCCACGCTTTCTTTTGTATAAATGATGACTATTGACGCTTTTTTGTACAGATGATGATGATTCACGCTTTCTTTGTACAAATGACGATTCACGCTTTCTTTATACAAATGATGACGATCCACGCTTTCTTTGTACAAATGATGACGATCCATGCTCTAATAGAACCGATGTTGCTAACAAGGAAAATAGTTTGTCCAGATTTGACAATAACCACCAGGACATGATGAACTTTAAGAAGTTTGCAAATAATACTGACATGCCATACAATATGGTTGTTATATAAAAACATCATCAAAAAATTAAATGCTATTTTTTTTGTAAAAACCAAATGAAATAACCCAGTAGGATGTCCATGTTCAACAGTAATGTATCATGACACTACAGGCTTTATCCAACTGATTAACATTTACAATGAATTACGACCACAAGCACTAAAAATAGAACACGGCTTTGTTTGTGTTTTTTTAAATTGCTTTTTCTGACACCTTTTTAAACGAATTGTCATAAATGTTTCATAGATTTGAAATATATTTTGCATAAAGTATTCTTCAATTGAACGTTTTCAAATTTGTACACATGCTGCACTTCCGCCATGACATATTTTCACCGTCTTTAGAACTTGAAACATCTCTAAACGACTTCTTCTCAAGAAAGAAAATGACCAACCTTGTCAGAAAGCATCCCGCATAAAGGTCCCACATTATCTGGCAAATGATGCTGAGATGAAATATAATTAAAACATCAAAAGTAATTATTTTTATAATATATACAACCCGCATCATAGGAACAATATTAAGAACAAACCATTCTACTACAGGGCTCACACCACAATGCATAGTGGTATGTTATGTCCATTTGTCAGAATACTGGTAAAAAAAAAGGATTCCAAAAATGTGGGAATGTGGAAAACTAATGAAATGCAACAATGGCTTGAATTAGATTGATTAATATTGGCGAAATAGGATGAAAACAGTCTTTGACTTTGGTGATTGTGTAAATTTTGCCACCAAGATCGTTGTAATTGTATTATATATCATCTACAAACAAATGATGCATCCGTTATTATCATTTGTACTCATTTATTAGTGTAGTTTAACTGCAGACGTTTTATGCCCAGTTCTGCCGCCGCATAACGCGCTGACAGATCTGTGTCTATGTAGTTTATTAGGAGTAATACGTAAAGCAATCAACATATAACCTGATCTTCCGGAGCATTAGGCGACGTCAACACAGATTATATGGTAATTGAGGTTGGATTGGACATATATGATAACGTAACAATTTAAAAGTTATGTGAACCATATTTTGCTGATTTATTCAGTATCTGCACAATACTTATTTACTTCTTTCTGTTCTTCTGCTTTACTTCATGTTCTCTTTAAACACAATAATTATACGGATTTAGTACCAATTGCTGAATATTCTGGGCATTAAACATTAAACCCGTTGAGATAATGTACAATGAAATAATTAGGCACGGCACTGTGATGTTGAAGCATTAATCATTTATCAATTTATGCAGCCAGACATAACTAGTTTACATTAATCTACATACTGGAAACTATTTCCCGACCTCAACCATGTCTTCCTCTAAGCGTAAACCCACCCCTCTTATCTTCTAGCGGAGAAGTAACTTATCCCTAAAATTCTGAACTTACTTGAACCCTACTTCAGACTTTGATTTCTTGGCAAACTTCTATTGCATTTGGCGTAGAGGCAAGTGTTAGTAAAGTCAGCGATATCAGTTCCACTTCGGCTCATGTTTTGCAACGGTTTCATTTCAGCTGGTAACCTTAAAGGAGACTAGAAATCAAAATTTTCCTTCTACGTATGTAATTCTCTACAGATTTTAATTCGACTGTCATGTTTATAAATTAAATATAGTAAGCGGGTAGTGATTTTATTGCATGGAAGATACCACGATTCCGTAAATTGCCGAGTTTTTCCGAGTTTTAATGAGACGACAGATCACGTGGTACCGTGACGCAATACTAGCCAGTCCTCGAATATAAACATTGGCGAGCGAGGCAGACGGAAGGAGACCACATTTGGGTTGCACATTCAAAACTTGAATCTGCAGTCTGATATAATAGTTTATGTACTATATTGGTCAGTGCTAAAAGAAATTTTTTAGGCACAGGCCCCGGGCTGGTGACTTAAACAAACTCAAGCCCTGACTGAAATTCCACAAGCCCGGACAGTTCATACCTGTCAACTCTCAAGCCGGGAGAAAAACCTCCCGATTTTGGGGGTATTTCCTCATCTACATCCCGATCTCGTAATATCTCTAAATTTTTCGCAGCGAAGTCCCGATTATTACATTATGTCTGTCAATTTTCATTTGTCAGAAGAAAAAAAAACCCAACCCAAAACCATTTATAAATAGATATAACGTATGCAATCCACAGTCTAAACTGCCACACTGCAGACATCGTAGTGATATTACTGAGAAATTGTTAAAGCTACGTTAAAAATTCAAATCACACGCACACACATCTAAATCCGGTACTGGACGAAATAATTAATATCACACAACAGTTTTTTTCTTTTTGTCTTCTTCAGTAAATAGAATGTGAAAATTAAACATTATTCAAGTAAATTTCAGATGTTTTTAAACAATTACAACAGTACTATAGTAAAAAAAAAATTAAAAGAATAAAATTGTCACCAATTAGCTAAATGAATGATCACTGTGAAATTTTCTCTGCAAACAAAATCGCATCTCCATTTCCGCCAAAGAAACTCGGCCAGTTAACACCTGACATTCCTCTACCGTATATGTAAAGTTTAATTACCATGATTAAATTACAAGGAATAAAACAAAATATACCATGCAGTATATGTGGCCCTAAAGAACTAATTCTGAATAAATATTTTGTTCAGCAAACAGTGTTACATGCATTAAGACTTAAACCTGAAGTCCATGGCATCGTAAGTAACAACAAAATAGGCATTGTTTATTTGGCAATCAATTGCTGGTGCTTACACATACACACACTATCGAACATGGTTTCTTTGAAGTGTGTCCGAAGGGCAGTCCTTTTCACAAGATCAATGCAAGGATAAGGAGTATGTTCATTAGTCACACCGGCTTTATTGTTTGCGTACTTAAATCAAAACTTTATTATTTTTTTTTTTTTTTTTTTTTTGCAATTTAGCCAGAGCTGACCAGAATATGCAAAATGGGCTTGTCCTGGGGAAATAATAAGGCGTATCACATGGAGAAAAGGTACGTCCCATGGACGCTCCCACATTGGGGCAAGGGGTTGGGGGTTTGATCAATAGTCGCCCCCCCCCCAGTTTCTATTGTCAGCTATTTAATGTGAAACTTTGACCTCTTTTCTTTTAATCGCTGCTATTTAAACTGCCCAAGGAATAGTTTTATATCAGTTCCAATCATTACAGATTACCGTTTATACATACTACATGTATACAATGATTTTTTAAAAAAATTTTTAATTTTTATAAGATTACTGAAAATTGTGTTTTCTCGAAACACGACAGGTTTAGAATATTATTTTTGGCAAAGCCTCCATTTGATTAAAATCAAATGTAAATTTCACCTTGGACAGTAGTGATTTGATTTAGATTGTGCCGTGGTATGTAAGGCATTTATGTCAGCATCTTGAAAATACATTTACTAATTTCACCAGCGCGATCAAAGTTTCCTCATGCAAACAATTTTTGTTTCGACAAGCCTGACGGGCACCTCACATTGAATACAGGATGGGCCGGAACTAAAACCAGAGGGGCCCAGGGTGTCGGGCTATCAGATTTATTTTTAGCACTGCTGGTGTAGATAAAATATATGTGAATTGATTGTTGCATTTTGTGGTCACTTAGTCGGCCTTCTGCCTATTTTCGTAACTCGCACGTTTAACACTTTTCCCAGGATTTAAAATATTCAACGTTATGTCTGGAACAGCGCCAACTTTTAGTCTAGGCCTAGCATTTGCGTATCCTTGAGCTGCCATTTTTTCAGAATCCCTCTCGTAACAGTCCTTTGAGAAATGTAACGAGCACATAGTGCTGTATGGTGTTGCTCTGAAATCGACTCGTTTGTAATAATGCATCCATTCTTTCATTTTGCCTTTATCTTTCGGAAATGAAAAAAAAAATGTTGTCCACTGGCTTTTCTTAATGTTCTATTACACTCGTAAGCAACGCAAAACGGTATTGTCTTTTACTCTGGCAACTCCCACTTGGGCTGCTGGAGTCGCTACTATGTCGTCACATCCCGAAAGTAGCCGAATAGGCGCGGAAATTGTGCATACGAGGTCACGGAAATTCAGCTCCTAGAAGATAGGCCAGTATTTAAATATTGGCATTACAGTCGCAGATGATACTTCAGAATAAGGTTTACTGCTATAGTACTTTTATTATTATTCAATATTTCCATTGGTTTCTGGTCTCCTTTAAGGTATTGTACTAGATTACATGTTTAAGAAAAGAGGTAGAAGCAGTGGCGTCGCTAGGGGGGTGCGGGGGGTGCGGACCGCACCGGGTGACACCATCTCAGAGGGGTGACACCAAAATGAAAAATTGCAAATTTTACAGAGCACACACTGCTCGGTCTAGTCGGATTTCATAAGCGGATAACCGATCATAGTTAAATACATGACTAACAGGCACAGGGTGCCACCAATTTGTTTTTGTTCTTGTCATTTTTATACTGTGGACTTATTTTAAGAAGAAGAAATCCATGGTGGAAGTCTGGAGGGGTGACACCATGAGTTTACCGCACTGGGTGACACCAACCCTAGCGACGCCGCTGGGTAGAAGCCCAGATTAATCAAAGACGATTCCCCAGCTGTTGTTTGGGAGTCCAGATGTTATCGCATGCAGTATAGGTCCATCATAAAGAAGCTGATTCATGCTGTTAGAATATCATCCAATAACACAGATGCTGTAATTCCTGTATCTATTTATTCATTACGACCATCCGAGGGTGACCGTGGGAAAACGTTTTCTTACAGTCCACGAAAAACAGAAGGGAGTTTCAATTAGGTATGGTGTGTTGATATATTGTCCACTAGAAGGGGACATACCAGTTAGCTGCTTAACAGGCAGATAAAACCAGACGTTGTTCTCAGATCAATACAACTTTTATTAGGTCATCATATATATACTACACATTCCATCATAGGCTAGTAACAGACATCAGTCATGTGACTACACTGGGAAACTGAATGAATCTCTTATGCTCTGTTTCAAATTATGCTACATTAATTGTATTCAACATCCCCTTTTCTTTAAAGAACTAGTTACCTCTATTTTATTAAATGATTAATACTGATACTTAGGATATGCTAGACATATAGTGTATATTGAAAGCTAAACTTTAAATATTTGCTGTATGAATCTATTATCACATTATCAGTTCATATTCACTAACCAAAACAATGTAAAATTCACTGACTAGGGTGTATATGTTAAGAGTTAATAATTCACTTGTAGTCTTTCCGAAATGCAGACTCCCTGATGTTTCTCTTGGGCCTTACTCTTGGTGCAGTCGTTGTCGTTGTATATGAATTTGGCAGTACATCATCGTTAACATTCTCTGAAGGTGACATTACGGAGCTGTTTGATTCACTTGGTGTTGCAGTTATTTTATCTTTTGTAGCTATTCGTCGGTACATCAGTGTTCGCGGGTTCACGTAAAAGTGAAGTCTCTCGGATGAATATTTTTATCTTTGTGGGTAGTATGTGCACAGAATTCCGTCTATACGTTCCTTCATCCTGACTTTCAACGATGTACGACCGTTCACTCAGTCTTTCCTATATTTTACCAAGTTTTCATTTTTTCCTTCCTTGTGTTCAATGTATACCGACTCTCTGATACTCAGTGGTGGTAAGGTTCGAGATCTCTTATCAAATCACTTCTTTATCGAGAGTTTTCGCACTGATCAGTAGTTAATTATTGGTTCATCACTTGTTGATGGGATCATTATTGGTTTCTGGCTTTGCATTCCTCACATGCTTCACATGATTCAACCATTTGTTTAATTTCTCCTACCATTCCAGGCCAACATATCTTTCCTCTAGCCTATATGAAAATGTGAAGACGATTCTTCATATACTTTCTCAATGTTTGGGAATTATAATTGCCTCTCCTTTGACAATTATTCCAGCTTATCCCGCATATCAAAATATGGTAACGCTGAGTATGGCACTTTGTCTCTAGCTTCATGCCAGCCTTCAGTAACGAGTTCCATAAGTAACTGCATATCAGCTTCTTCCAAAGTTGCTTTCTTGACTTTTTGCAGTCTTGCATCTGGGACGTTGTTGAACATAACGTTCAGGATCCTTGGTCGTTCAGTTTCTATGTCAAGAGTTTCTAGATAAGCTCGGCTTAAAGCATCAGCGTCAACAAGATTTATTCCTTTCACAAATCAACATTCGATGTCATATCGAAACAGTTTCATCATTATATCTTGTAATCGTTTTGGCACTTTGCTCAAAGGCTTCTTTAGTACTGCTGCTAACGGTTTGTGATCATTTTGTATCATGACATTTCTTCCATATGTGTATTGGTCAAAACGTTCTAAAACATAAAGCATCGAAAGAGCTTTCTTGTCAATTTGTGCCCATTTTCTTTCGGACGGTTTCAGTGCCCTCGACACAAATTCAACTGGTCTACCATCATAAATTAAGACAGCACCCAGTCCATTCTTGCTACTATCTACTTGTAGTAGGACATCTTTGTTTACGTAAAATTATGTCAGCACTGGTGCTTCGGTCAGCCTTTTCTAAATTCTCTGGAAAGCAGCTTCGCATTCTTCAGACCAATTCCAGACAGAATCTTTACGTGTGAGTTGACGAATCGGTTCCAATTCGTTTGCAAAGTCTGGAAGAAATTTCGCCATATACTGCACCGTGCCTCTTCACGTCAGAAATATCTGTTGGTGTGGGCATTTGATGTATGGCCTTGAACTTTCCATTGTCTGCTTTGACTCCCTCACTAGTTATTTTGTGACCATGAATCAATCCTACTCCTTCCTTATTATCATTTAACATGATATTCCGTTCGATGCATCGCTTTTACAAGTTTTGCAATTTTCTCTCGTTGTATAGTTTCGCGTATTGTTTAGTACTCTCACATCCAGCAACAATTATATCATCCGATATTGTGAAAGCCACATCCAAATCTGTTAGTGCTTCAGTGAGTTTTCTTTGAAATATGTCGCTTGAGACCTTTAGTCCAAATGGCAACCTCGTCCATCTGTAACGACCGAAAGGTGTAATCACTGTAGTTAGTTCACTTGATTTCTGATTAAGTCTGACATACCAGTATGCCTCACGAACATCAAGCTTAATGAAGACTTTTGCATTAGCAAGTTTTGGTGACACGTACTCAAATGTTGGAAGTTTCGCGTGTTCTGTCATGAGCGCAGTATTTAGTGGCTGTGGTTCTATGCAAATACGCAAATGTCCATTCTGTTTTCGTACAACAGCCATCTAACTAAACCACTTAGTCGGTTTGGTAACAGGTATTAGAATGTCTCTTTCGACAAGTTTATCTATTTCTCTCTTCACGTCTTCTTGAAGTGACAGTGGCAACTCTCTGCACGCAATGTTTTCGCTGAAATTTCGTTGTCGACTGTAAGAGTTGCTTCCCCTAGATAACAGAGTTTCATACTGTTATCAATAATCAATCCCATTTGCTGAATAGTTTTTGATCCTTGGAGATTCATGTAGCCATTTGGTACAACAACTAGAGTAGCAGTAGTTTTTTCCCCATTGCTGGGGTTAATAATTTTCTGATCAGCTTCTCCAAGTGGTTTCATATGTGACTTATGCCACATTTTTAATGTTAGTGTTGTCGGCCTGACTTGTTCTTTACGAACATACTTCTTGCAGATAGTGTTGATGTCGGCACCGCTATCTAACTGGAAACGCACTTCACAATTGTTGACATTTATTAATGCACAGATTCTACATTTCTGACTGGTTTATATGGTATTAAGCCAATTTTCATCATCTGTTTGTTTTGTCGTGCGTTGTACTAGCACTAATTAAATGGAATTTCTTGCATTTTACCTTGAAATCATTCCTTCCTTCGCACACATCGCATATCTTTCCCCATGCTGGACACTTGTCTTTCTTAAACTCGTGTTTGCGTCCGCAGAAGTCACATTTTTTAAGTGAAACGCTATCTTTACCCTGCACTGGTGAGGACAGTTTATTTCCTATTTTTCCCATCCCAGGTTGACTGTTAATATCTCTTTTCATTTGGATTCGAGTTATTTTGTTTACAGTCTGACTGCTAGAGCTGGCTTCCATCAGTTCTTTTATATGTTTATTTGACTACTCAAATGCACGACACATTTGTATGATTTTATCCAGGTTTAACTTGTCTTCTCTGAGTAAGAATTTCTGAAGTTTTCCCGTAACTGTGAAAATTATTTTATCTCTGAACATTCTATCCTTTTCGCTGAAATTACATGACGACGCTCACGTCCTGAGCTCAGTTAGGAAGCTGTCAAAAGGTTGTTGGTACCGTACATTCCAGAACCTATGTGATTCCAGGACCTCATTTTTTCTGGGGTTACGATATGCCTTAAGTTTTTCAAGTTCCGTGCCGAGTTTGTTTTTGTCGCCATCTGCATCCCATACAAATGGATCGTAAATATCCACAATATGCAGTACTGCACAATGCACAATTATGTCCGTTTGTACCTCATCCTCTGTATAAGTTGCTCCACTTGCAGTTAGGTAGATCTGCACTTGTCTTTTCCAATGCTTAACGTTTTCCGAAACGTTCCCATCGGTTACATTTAATATTGGCGGTAGGCGGAATGTGCTTAGGAGACCGTCTGCCATGTTATCGTTAGTTTTCCTGCCACTGAACCTGTATGTCCTACGTGACATTGTGATAAAGGATACAGAATGCCTAACTTCTAAATTCAGTTTACCCCTAAAACTGCATAATCATCGATGCGTCCTTAATTGGCCACCGCTGCCACCATGTTGACATATTGTCCACTAGAAGGGGACATACCAGTCAGCTGCTTAACAGGCAGATAAAACCAGACTTTGTTCTCAGAGCAATACAATTTTTATTATGTCATCGTACACATACTACACATTCCATCATAGGCTAGTAACATACATCAGTCATGTGGCTACACTGGGAAATTGAATGAATCTACTATGCTTATAAACCTTTCTTCGATGAAACAAGGAAGATAGTCTTTTGGAAAATTAGACTGATATAGTGAGATCATGAATTTCTCACCTATTTTATATTTCTGCGTTTCATTGACAGAAGTTGTAGGATAGAAAAATGGGTAACCTATAATTTGTTAAAATAACAATTATTTCAGCATTCTGGCTTTAAAAGTTCGAATAAACATTTAAAAAAAATTATTTTCATCACTGAGGTGTTTATTTGTTATTTTTATTTGTACTGATCAATAGGAAAGACTCTGGCTTATATATTTAATATGTCATTAAAGCTGATATTTAAAATTGGAATAATCTATAAAATTGACGACAACATTCTAATTACGCCAGTATGTATCATCACACTTTCAGCGGACTGCAACAAAGAAGAGTTACCGGATGAGTCTTCATGGTGCTGTCTGACCTGTTACACACACACACACACACACGAATGAGCGAGCGTAGCCAGACCAATTCTTATCTGACTTGATGTGTCTTTAACATTTTATACATAACGCAACGAGTTTGGCAGCTGTTCTACACAAACATGTTTTGTTTAATATTATATTGACGTGTCATTCATTCGACAGGTTTCAAGATGTTTTAACCATACTTCTTACTATATTGATATTTATAAAATGCACGCCGGTTCGACACCTAGCAAATATGAATATTATTCTATACATGAAAGTACTCGTTTCTGTATATGTAAATAAACTGGGTTTGAGTTATAAAGAAAACCAAATTAACCTAAAGCATGCTTCTCATGTGAGCAATACTGAACCAAAGACATGCTGATCAACGGAGCCATATTTAAATAATGCCACGATTATCAAGAAATCCATATTAACCAAACACATGTATATGACGAAAACATATTTAACCAAATGCATTCTTATCAAGAGAACCCAATTCAAACAAAGCATGCTTGAGATAAGAACCATCTTTAGAATATGTACTAGAATGAAGTGAAACTGACAATTTAAGCAAATCCACATTCTTCTTCTCTAATACAATACAAAATGAAAATCTATGAGACACTTACATTCTAGTCAATTAAATGCCAATTATCAGAAATGTCCTATCACATGTTCAACGTGTTGAACGCTCTTCATCTATTTCAATACTCCTGAATGTCCTGATGTAACACGATGTAATCCTAAATATTGAACGAGTTCATAAAATTCAAAAGTAGTGTATATAAATCTAAAAAGTCACTGAACGCTTAAGTAATTCCAAGGAAATCTTACATAGATAATTCCTCATTAATGATATCTGAACACAAATACAAACTCTGATCTTTCATTTCCACAACCCAATAGAGCCGGAATTAATTGTATGTTTTGATAATTTTACTCGCTTTGAGTCTGCAATCTTGAGAAGTTCATCATGAATATGTTTTACTTGATCTCGCTCAGATGACTTTCCACCATGCGCTCTTGCTTTTATCAGTTTAGATCTGTTGATCAAAAGTGTATTTCTTTACTGAGCGCAATCAGCGCATTTTTAACAGCTTTTAAACATTATATTGTTCTTCACGACAGTCATCCGGATGACAGTACTTGCTAGTTACATCAAAATCTTCGATAGCATCTTTTAGTTGCAGGACTGGCATTCCCATTACCCGAACACATTTGTCTTCGTTTTCTGTCAACTTTACGTTGACACCGTTTAGTGATTCTACTTTTAAATGTTTCGTTTTGTTAATATCATTTAAAAAACTGCCTCAAATATATTATAAGGACCAATCGGCCGACTAAAATCAGCATCACAAATATATTTGTTCGAATTGAAAATGTTATCATAATTTATTTAGCGACTGTTACAATTGGTGGATAGCTGTGTTTGTTAGGTCCATTCAGTTTGCTTTAACAAATGCTGATGTTATCTTGTTGTTGCCCATGTCCAACGCGCCAGACATAGTATCTCTTGGCAACTTAACAAAATAGTTTTTGACGAATCTGACCAGTCGTCGTTGGCCAGCGTTGCATTGTCAAGGTGTGTGTTGTATATCAACTTGCCGCCCATGTCTATGCTACTGGTCATAGAGCAAAAGATAATTCTATTTGAAGACATTCATGTGAACAGCAGCGAGATGAATAAGACCCGATCTTACTTCCCGTTGTCATGAAACTGAAAACGTATCGCCGTTTACTTAGCTCAAGGCATTTATAATGTTGATCGATTTATCACAAGAAACTCCTGAAGTTTTATCTTATTTCCCGGACTTGATAACGTTGACGTATGTAACATTGTAAACCAACAATGTGGATATGAGTCATAAGAAAATTGTATCCTACTTTATTATCAGGCTACCGCAGACAAAATTGTTTTTCTTATTCGACCAGCTTATCTGAAGAAAAGGTTTCGTTGTTGCATCGACCGGTACATATAAATTGTACCAATTTTATCGGACAAATTAAAATAACATGGATAAATCAAAAATTGATTTGCAAAGAATTTAAACAGAAAGTCGAGCAAGAGCATGAAGGACAATTTTGAGCGGCAGAAGAAACCGCCAAAATCTTTAGATCAGTTACGGAAGCTGTTTAGGGCAAACAATTTGATACATCTGCGCTAACACCAGACCAACTAAATAAACATAACATTAAAAGAAAATGGGTTGATCGGTTTGATTTAGGAACAACAATAAACTGGCTCACAACAAATTGCAGATTATTGGTAATCCAATACCACGACAAGAAGCAATAATACAAGAATTTCAACGATAACAAAAATAACTACCGACCAAGCTTGCCAACACAAGCAAGGAGTAAATAATCAAACATTATTATGAAAAATATCTTTTTAATGCAATATCTAAAGATGAATACGACTTGTTTGATAGACAATACGTAGTAAGCTTAAAAGAAATGCGAGAAATCAAAGAATTGTCCAACGCTGATAAAGCCAAAATTTATTACCTTTATTGGAGGACTATAAAAAAGCCAAAAAGAAATAGCAAATATAAACTCGGCAAAATAAAAAAAGGACGCTCAAATCTTTTAAAATTTATCCTGAGAGGGTATCATCGCTGACACATATGCTGAAGTTTTCCTTAAAATTATTGTTGTTGAAGAAGATACAAAAAATATAATCTGACAAAGAATTTTTCAAATATTGGAAAATTAAATCCCGCAAGATCTTGATAAAATAAGTTATTTTAGACATGAATCTAAAAAAATTTCAGATGCTATAAAAAAATACAGAAGAAAAGTAAAAACTCTTACATAAACAGTTAAGGGTCTACGAATATTTTCGTCAGCGGGAGAAATGATTGTTCGACTAATGCTTTTGATATCGTCAAAAGAAACCGGTAACGTTAGTATTGAAAACGTGAACGAGATCGTAGATATATACTCGATTATCTTCGATTAAACAGATCACTAACAACTGCCGAATACCAGATCATTCCTCAAGATCTGATTCACCAATGAGCTTTGTTCATTGCTAATTTTATGGTGGGGTGAAAAAATAAAATGATACCAACAATGCTTTTACTTAATTCTTCCCAATCAACCGCGGACAGCACAAACTATTCAGTCCAGTATAATCTCCGATCGTACTTTATCCAACACCTCAATACGAAATCGGCGTTGCATTCAATGGCCATCTTGATCTCAGCAATGAAATAGTTTACCTATTACCTGCACCTACGGTGAGTCAACTTACACATTTTATCCCAGACATATATTGTCTGGCGGTAATAATAATATGAACAAGCAAATACAAAATTACAGACGAAGGATCGTAAGATGTTTCTTTGAAAATATATTTTCTAAGACTGTTGAGCATTTTCCATTGCAAATAACGTTGCACCAACTGCAATTGATGCGTCCAAAGCCTTTGCGACCGGCGCTTGATTTGGCAGCTTGACTTTGTGGGGTTCTAGAATTTTATCCAGCGACTACAGACACAACATGTTAGTTAAAATTATATTGACTTTCCTGAAGAATTTGACGCTGGTGACACAGCAGCCGAATTCGATTACATTGAGTACCTTGATGAAAACTCTAATGAACCAAATAAAACTGAAGTTCGCACGTTCGCTCGTTTAACACACGAGATGAAGATGTGTTTCTGTTACCACACAATGCCGTACTTGAAGTATGTGACCAAATCTGAAATGCAGCTGGTGGTGCTATAGCAGCTGACGCTGAAGTGGTGTTGGTCAAAAATGGCTGATGCTTGTTCAGAAGCGCGCGATATCAATGTGTGAATCAAACCGTAGAAGATATCTCAATGTACTTGCCTGTTGCAAGTACAATTCTTTACATTTTCTCGTTCAGCGAAGATTATTCGGGATTGACGGCCACACATATGACGAGGTTTAAAAATATTGGAACTGGAACTGCATTGCAAATGAAATTAAACCCGGAGATGATGCTGCATAAGCTGTTGGAAACGGACTTATTTTGACACCAGGTGGAGTTAATGCGGCAGCACAACATATTGTATCAGCGCATACACCAGATGTAGTGTCGTTGTTTAATTGTGTAGCAGCACTCTAAACAAAAAGATCTTTAACACCTGACAACCAAAATCACTAACATATACGTTTAATATTTTTTGCAGTTTGTATCAGAACACAATAACACAAAACACGGATCTATCAAAATGTAACCAGCTGATGCAACTGAGAATCAGTTGTTGGCTAAGGATAACAATTATCGCAGACATAAGTTTAAGATCGGTGATCGAGTTCTAATTTTCCTAACAAAAATGACATTCAAAAAGGGTTTACTAAAAATGGACGAAGAAGTATTTGTTGTTGATAAGATTCTAACATTTTCTGTCACATAATAACAAAAAGATTTAGCAAATGAACCAGTAGTCGGTAGTTTTTACGAAAAAGAGCTACAAAAGACTGAACAAGATGTTTTTGTTATCGAATGAGTCATCAAGAAACAAGATAAGCGAAGTCCAGAAAAATGGACAATTTCAACAGTTGTATACCTTCATCAAGTATTGAATTATAAAAAACTGTGGTGAGTAAACTCACTATACATTTGTTCGTATTTCTGAAAAACATATTTGCATCTGATTGGTTTGCAAAGAGGTATCAGATAAGATTTTCGATCTGTTGTCAGATTCATCAAGTTTAGAATCTTAACAAAGATAAAATCGAATTTGATGTTTTTTTTGGTCGTCCTGGATTATTGATGTTTATCAAAGGTTTAATCATTTGCCAAAGTACCTGATGCTCAGCAACAGAAAAATCAAACTCCTTTATATTTTTGGCAAGGTGATACTTCACGTCATATTTACCACTTGACGATCTTCCATAAAACATTTCTGATTCATCTTCGTCCTCAGAGTCAATTTCTTGTGGGTTGGATAAACGTAAATAAGAATCAAGATCAAATTCTTCAGTAATTTATGTATGATCGATTGTTTTATCAACATTATAATCAATATCTTGTTATGTACTGATGATGCGATTTATCAAATCCATATTCTAATAACCGTTTGTCTAAAATGTAAAATTAGTGATTCCATCTCATGAACGAGCCACGATAATAAACTCGAAGAAGCTGTTAGGCAATTTTTTGCAACAGGAGCCGATGATACGGTATCTGTTTACCTGGTACTCGCAAAAGGCGGCAATGATAAGGTGCTTCTTTCGGCTGCAGAAAAAGGAGCTACAAGAAAATATAGTTGCTTATGTAACATACGACAAAGAAGCTGTCATGCTGTATGCCCAGGCGTGTATCAGTGTATGTGAATTAGGAAGAACCATAAAAGACATCTAGTTATATCGAAAAGTTACTCAAACAAATGTTGTTTTTGTTACTTCATCAGCAGTAAATGTGACTAGATTTGAGTTAATACCGAAATATTTCGCAGCGGCAGAAATCGATTGGAATAATATTACTTCACTAGTGACGACGTTCGTTGTAATCACATGACTAGAAGGATTTTTTACCTTATCCATCACCAAGTATTGTATTTTTTCTTCTTCTGATGTTACAAGATCTATATTTTTTAGTAGGGTAGGGGGTGGTTTATATTGGTTTGTCGGTGAATTTTTGTACCTATCCTGGGAAAATTAGGGTCTTTGCGTCAGAAACCCCAGAATCATCTACTTCTGAAAGAACCATATTTTACCAAAGGCATATTTGTCATGACAACCATATTTAAGTAAAGTCATACTGAGGTAAGAATCATTTCTAATCAAAGGCATGTTTGTCAAGAGTGCCATACCTAAACAAAGGCATTCTTACCAAGAAAAACGTATTTAGCCAAAGGGATGCTTTTCGAGACGCATAATTAACCAAAGGCATGCTTCTCAAGGGAATCAATTTTATCCAAAGGCATATTTTATGACGCAAATAAATATTTAATCAATGGCATGCCGATGCAAAGAAGCATATCTGACCAAATTTATGTTAATAGAGAACACGATATTTAACGAGCTTTATGATTATCAAGAGAGCCAACTTTTAAACAACTGCTGGTTTATCAAGAGATTTACCTTTACCCAAAAGGCATGTTTATGGCTAGAACCATATTTAATTAACCTAAGGCATATTTATGGCTAGAACCATATTTAATTAACCTAAGGCATATTTATGGCTAGAACCATATTTATTTAACCGAAGACATGTTTATGGCTAGAACCATATTTAATTAACCAAAGACATGTTTATGACTTGAACCAAATTTAATTAACCCAAACATGTTTATGACTAGAACCATATGTAACTCACCAAAAGAATGTTTATGGCTAGAACCATATTTCATTAACCAAAGACATGTTTATGGCTAGAACCATATTTAATTAACCAAAGACATGTTTATGGCTAGAACCATATTTAATTAAACAACGACATGTTTATGGCTAGAACCATATTTAATTAACCAAAGACATGTTTATGGCTAGAACCATATGTAATTAAAGGCATGCTATTCAAGAGAACCATATTTAACCAAAGACACAGGTTGATACAGAGAAATACATGTAAACAAGGGGCCCTGAGTGGCCGAGTGGTCTAAAGCGCTCACCGTTTCGGATCACTGCCATCTCACCTCTGTCTGCGTGGGTTCGAGTCCAAGTATCGGCTAGCGTGGGTACGTGGGAAAAACTGTCAGTAGCTTCTCGTGGGTCAGTGGTTCTTCCCTGGGTTTTCCAGGGTTCTTCCTCCACCAGTTTATTCTGCAGCTTGACTTCACCTGGAACTAAAATTACACTAGGTATAGAGTTACAGCAGGTGTATATATCTATGTTCTGCTTCAACAAATACCTCTGTGAATATGGCTTTAAACCCTTGAACAACAACAACAACATTTAACCAAAAGGCACGCTTATGAAGAGAACCAAATTTATTCAAAGGGCTGTTACTGACGAAAGCCATGTACAAATGTCACACTTAAGAAAAGAAGCATATTTAAGCTGGCATGTTTATGAAGAGAATCATAATTAACCTAAGGCATATTAACAAAAATAAAACTGTATTTAACCAAAGGCTTTCTCTTCAATTATAGGGTATGTTCATATATTTAATGTGTATATACACGGTACATAGTTTCACGTATTTAGCAGTAATGAGCACGGTCGGAATATCATCCCTTTCTCTCACTCCCGATGTAATTCTATGAGTTGATACAATACATTTGATTTTTGACGTTTAGATGAGGGAGACGTTGATATTTAATAACATTCTAATTATCTCGCTGTTAAGATGGCAACGACTGTCCTACTGCTAAATCTACCAACATTACAACTTCTGTCCATGATGCAACCAGGACATGTCACACTTGACAACGGTAGAACAATAGTGATTCACTTTGCAGGGTTCTTTTTGTGGCGTCACTCGTACTAGAGTCAAGGAAACCGCCAAATTGTGAATGGCAAAGGGCAACTCTTTTGACGTGTACATTTAAATTTAAATATCTCGCTAACAGCCCATTGCATCCAGTACACATATGACGATACTGCATGAATGATCACAGTATATTATGTAGATGTAAGTGATACTGGTGTCTCGGGTCTACCTTTAATTTATGACTTGTATTTTATTCTGCAGCTTGACTTCACCTGGAACTAAAATTGCACTAG
The DNA here is from genome assembly GCA_028554795.2 of Sinohyriopsis cumingii. Classification (NCBI taxonomy): domain Eukaryota; kingdom Metazoa; phylum Mollusca; class Bivalvia; order Unionida; family Unionidae; genus Sinohyriopsis; species Sinohyriopsis cumingii. Next base: position 36,988,807 of record CM068837.1, read on the forward strand.
GTGTAGAGTTACAGCAGGTGTATATATCTATTTTCTGCTTCAACAAATACCTCTGTGGTACAACAGAGGTTTTCGGGGCACTTGACACAATACCAGTAATACCTGATTTTGTATACATCATAGTGCGTTATATTTCATTTATTTTCAAAGGTTATACACTTACCAAAACAGTTATAAAATGTCTAAATTGTAATAATGCAGTTTATTTTTGACAACGTCTGCCAGTTATAATGGAAAAACACACTTACAATGAACCCTTTGAGTTAATTGAAAATTATGTTAATCCGTTAAAGACGTATACTTGTTGTTGCAGATGACTTTCTTCATAGAGAAATAGAATGTAAATTGGTTCATACCATTGCATAAAAATGAAGTGATGACAATTTATTTCACATCTTATAAATTATACAATAACTTAGATTTGGGGATATTTGTGATACCATTTGTGATTTCATATTCATTAATTTTTGTCGAATATAAATTGTTAAAGGAAACATACCAAACTGTTCAAAAGTGATATGAATTTTTATTAAGTCATGCCAAACTGTACAGAAATGGTGTGACGTTCTATTAATTATGTACAACTGTATAGAAAAGATATGTCGGTCTATTAATGTAATTTGAAGTGACTTTTACAATTGTATTTATCTTTATTATTTTTTTGGGTGGGGAGTTTAACGCCATTGGTAAGTATATAATAAATTGTACATGTTGGCCAGTATATTTGGTGGAACTTCAAGGAGGGAAGAACCATTAGCCTACAGAAAGCTAATGGCGGCCAGAGGTGAGCTGTGTGTGTGATCTTTAAAGGCATTCTCTCAGACCACACATCCTATTGTCCCCACCCCAACCTCACGAACTTAAACCAAACAAAAGCATTTACCCGAAACAAAATTACTCACAAACCCCCACCCCAGAAAAATAAAGAAAAACAAAATGATATCCCTAAAAGACAACAAAAGAAGAATAAATAAGAGAACAAATATTTCCCATTCGGTCTATCACAAATATTTCCCTTTCAGTCTATCATAAAAACAAATTTCACATTTGAAAAACCCTTCCAATGGTAACTAAAATACAAGTAAGCAATGGTCGTCTCGTTTATCCTTAAATGAGGAGTTAGACATAGGTTCCGAAAGTTTTAGAGACTGAGTAATTCTAGACCCCGATTATAATAATGTGTTGGTGCATCCGATTGGGCTTTTAACTAATCCTAAGGCCATATTTCTGACCAGATTTTAACAAAACTTGGAAACAGGTTTATATGATGAGATCTCGTATTCAATCGACGACGAACATATTTGACTTTTTTTTTTTTTGGGGGGGGGGGAGAACCAGACAGAGGCCCCCCCACCTAGAGAAGGAAAGTAAAGTGTTTATGTCTTTATGTATCCCCCGAAGCTGTGTTGTATGTGTTATTTTTATTTAAAACATTTTGAATTAAAAAAAATTATTTTTAGAAATATTTGGTTGGGGTATTCCTAATAAGTCCTTTGTGTTTCTATAGGGTTGTTCATCCGAGAAGGTTTCTACCACCTGCTCGGAATTCCTTCCCTAGTTTTCATAGTTGACCTTTGCTAGGGGTCACCGATGTCCCGTGTGTGCTATGTGTGTGTGTGTGCTATATGGTATGAATGCTATATATGTTTCCATGTCGGGACAGCAAATTGTTATCAAATTAAACCCAGTTGTCTTATCTTTTCCTATTGAGTATTGTTCTCAATGGAAGGTTTATAAATATAAAATTTTGGCGAGTCAGCGGTGTGCTTCTATAAAATTAAAACCTTAGTGATTTATGTGAATGCTATATACGTGTCGCTCTCGCATAATATATCATGAGATTATAACGGTGGTCGAGGTAAGGTCCGAACTTTGTTTAATTATTTTGTATTTCTCCCACCTCGAGCAGGTTATCATTTATTTATTTAGTTGCCAAAGTTTCCGGATTTTTTTTTTACTCCTCTAGAGTGTGGTTTAGGATGCAGAGGAAAGTTCTTTAGAAATGGAGTTTAGAAGTTGTATTGTGTCTATGTGAGTGTGTGTGTTTGTATGTGTTAGAAATTTTCTATATGGAGTGTTTTCCAGTCTCTTCCATGGGCCTGTTCACTTCGCGTGGCACCTTGTGATATAGCCCCATGGCGTCATCGATAGTACTTGCTCGATATAGTTGCATGTCCTTCCCTCTCAATTACCCAGATTTATGAATGGATTGCTTAGCCTTAGCAGAGAGTCTTTTCCGTTTAGTCACGTCCAATTTTGATTACCTGTCCACATGCTGTCATAGTATCAATTATGTAATTAGTAATCGGATATAATGTTATTTTTTGTTGAAGTTTCCGTCTAAGTATAAAATGTTGTGTATCTTGTATGTTTCTTTACTTTTAATTTCGTTGATTACTTTTTGTCGTTTAGTCTTCCTGTCCTCACAGTAAATCATAGTATGGATTTTACTAAAAGTTGATTTTTTACACAGTGGGCATTTCGGCGGTACTCTGACCATATGCCGCCTCACTGCGACCTCTCCTGTCAACCATGCATTATGCATGTATTTCAAGCAGAGGCTTTGTATCCTAAGTGAGCCTAATTTGACCCAGTTCCCCCACGCTCTTTTCCAATTTTCATGTATGTTTTATATTTCTACCTTACTGTTAGTTTTGTTGGTGATTTCTTCCCTTATCCACGTATAAGTTATTTTCCTTTCTTGGTCCCATAGTTCCTTTCTATCCCTAAACTTAACTAAAATTTCCTAATTTTCGCGGTGTTTCTAATAGTCTACTTAATTTGTGGTTTTGATAAATGTCCTTTCTATGCCTCATTGAGAGGCCGAACCAATGTATATAAAGACCTTCCCACAGTATGTCAGGGTTTGTTTTTAAAATTTTAAATCTATTAATAATATTTGTATGTTTAACAAGCAATGGGCTAGGAAATGCTACCCCCCCCCCTTGCTTTATAAATTATTTCTTTTTTTATATAGTGAGTTTTAAAATCCCATATGTAATTATCTTCAAAATATCTTTTTTAAAATCTAGAGATTTTATAATATAATTTATATTGGCGTACATGTACGTCTTGGACAGTTGGGCCCGTTCCATAAGACATAGTGGCGTAAGCTCCCAGATGTTCACATTTTTCATTTATTTTTCTTTTTATTTGATTACAGTTTTCCTTTTCTTCATTTTGGCCAAAGTATATCCCTAAAGCTTTGACCTTTTTCTTGATTTGCTGTGGGGGTAATCCAGAGTGATTTCCCCTCCAGTTCCATATTTTTAGAATCTCTGTTTTTTCATGGTTTATTCGGGATCGTGAAGCCTTACCAAAGTTTTCAAATTCCTTTATAAGGTGTTTGAAGGAATTGGAATCCCTAATGAGGTTTGTGCAATCATCTGCATGTTGAGGCATTTTTACTTCTTCTCTTATATTTGAAACTGTGATGCCCTCAATCTGTTTATTTAGTTGTATTTTTATACTTAGAATTTCTATTGCTATTACGTATAGTAGCATAGATAGAGGGGCAGCGTTGTCTCACCGATCTTTGGATTTTAAATGCTCCTGTACCGGCGCCATTTATCTGTACACTTGAAGTTATTCCGTTGTACAGGAGTTTGGTCCATTTTTGGAAGTTAGTTCCAAATCCAATTTTTCAAAAAATATTGTTTATAGTTATGCTGTAATCTGTCGAAGGCTTTTTCCTGGTCGAGAGGTACCATAGCACCTCTCTAAACAGAAATGTTTATAAAATCTATAATTGTTTTAATACTTAGAATATTGTTTTGAATATCTTTCCCTTTAGCTCCACATGTTTGATTTATATTAACGATTTTATCCATGCCTTTTTGTTTTACACGTTCTGCCAATATCTTACTTAAAATTTTATAGTCTGTATTAAGGAGGGAGATGGGCCTCCAATTTTTTTAGGTCTTCCCTATCCCCCTTCCCTTTGTATATTAAAATAATTATTCCCTCCCTCATGCTGCTAGTCATCTTGTCATTTTTTAATAGTATATTATTGTACAACCATTCTAGTATAGGCGACAACTCGCTACAGAATTTAAAATAAAATTCTGCAGTGAGTCCATCTCTACCTGGCGATTTCCCTGTTGCTAGATTTTTAGTGACATTTGTTATTTCATTTATCGAGATGAAATCATCATCACATAAGTCTTTATGTTCTGATGATATCATCTCGGATTCTATTTCTTTTAAATAGTCATCAATCACATTATCTTCTATTACTTGAGATTGATACAATCCACTATAATACTCCTTTATATAATTTAGAATTTCTCCTTTGTCTGAATTTTTTTATTCTCCCCTAATTTTAGACTATCTAAAGTTCCCCCCCCCCAAACTCTTCTCTTTTATATAAGCCTTCTGGTTTTTTTAATATATATTTGTGTAAATTTGCCCGCTTTAATTTCATTTTTTTTCTTCATCTTCGAATATTTTATCTAATTTCTTTTTTTAAAATTTCCTCTATTTTTGCGGTAAAAAATTGGTTTTAAGTAGATCTAAAATTATTTCTTTTTCCGTTTTAATTCTGTATGATCTCATTTTTGAATAGATTAGTGCTTTTAAAAAAAATTCTTTAAATTATCCCATTCTTTTATGATGTCACTATTTCCTTTATTTATAAATTTTGTTATTTCATCTTTATTTTCTGTATTGAATTCTGATTGTTCTAGGATTTTACAGTTAAGCTTCCATTACCCTTTACCCCATCTATTTTTAAATTTTATTTCTAAATCTATAAATATTAGTTTGTGGTCAGATATCTTAAAAGCTATAATCCCGGCATCTCTCTCTATATTTTTATCAAAATTGGTTCCAAAAATTGGTATCAAGTCTACTTCCTTCTCCTATTTTGTATTCATACGTAAATTATTTTCTCAGCATATTCAATTTTCTATATAAATCTGTTAGTTTATGAGATTTAAAAAAAAAATTCCATCTCAGGTTTTAATCTAAGATCATTTGTTGTTAAAGGGCCCCTCATATCTATTGAATCACCCACCCAATTAAAATCACCCCCAGTATAAGATTTTCAGTGCTACATTATCTTTATATATTTTGATAATTTCTCTAACAATTGTTGCTTTTGATATTTATTTGCCGGAAAGTACACGTTAACTAGATGAATATCTCCAACTACTATGTGTAAAAGTCTCCCTTTAAAGAAATTTCCCTCCTCTTTCCTTTCCCATTTACATCCTATTTTATTTTAATTATTACTGCTACCCACCTCTTGTATCTTTCCATATGTAATTATTTAGAAATAATATTCCGTCCATTTTTTCTTCACAGAGTTTTGTTAGTTCTTTAGAGAATCCATTATGTGATTCCTGTATAAATAGTATGTCATAATTTGTTAATTTCCTTAAGTTTAATATTTTTTCCTTATTAATCCCATTAATATTTATAGACGAAACACGGAAGTCCCTTTCCCTCCATTTTTGCCATTTATTCAGGTTGTCGCTTTTGGTTGCATTACTTCTGATTAGAGAAATAGTGCTAGAATGTGATAATCAGTAAGTTATTTTAGATATTTTTCAATATTTGGGAGTGGGGAAACTGGGTCTCCCCCCCCCCCCGAGGTATTATCCGTCGGTGTCTTGGAGTTTTCAGCATTAGTTGTTGGTTCCGTCATATTACCAGTCTCCCCCCCCCCCCCCCGAGGTATTGTCCGTCGGTGTCTTGGAGTTTTCAGTATTAGTTGTTGGGTCCGTCATATTACCAGTGTCCATTTCTGTCTCCGTGTCTGTTTCCAAATGTGTCCCCGTGGTATGATTCGTCTCGTCTGTCATACTGTCAAATTCAGTGTCGGGTTCGAAACTCTCATTGTCATTTCCGTCTTCACTTTCATCTTCCGTGTTTCCCTCATCACTTTCGGTCTCCGTTTCTTCTTGTTCTTTCCGCTTTTTTCATTGTTTTTCCATCATTCTTTGTGGTGTTTCATCATGTACCTCCTCAAAAGTTTCTTCCTGTGATGTAGGTGATGGAAACTTCGCTTTCTTTTTTTAAATCTTTTTATATGGTAGGGGTGTAGAACGCGTTAAGGAGGGCCAATCCTGACATGTTAGTCCTTTCCCCTTCTTTCTCTTCTCTCTCCTCTTCTTGTAGCGATTCCCCTTCCTTCTGTAATGGTGAGAATCTGTTTGCCATACGTATCCCATCCTTAAATGGTGTTTTCATTATACCCGTTTTATTAGGGCTCAGAAACTTCTCCCGCTGGGCTTCTTTTGTCGCCTCTTCATTTGCCTCTTCTATTGTCTGCGATATTTCTATTTCTATTTCCGGAATTTCGTTCGTCCCTTCTGTTCTAACTTGTAGTATCAGATTTTCGATCTCTCTCATCGTTGGTGGTACCTGGTTGTTTGGCGCCGCTTTGCTCGCATATGTCGCCACGGCTGGTGCTATTTGTTTGGCTACCTGTATATTTGTGCAGTCTTTCGGAGCGTGCCCTGTCTGAGTGCATATATGACACTTTCTATCGTTTTCACTATCCCGGTACTAGGTCTTTAGGCGAAAGCCCATTACATAAAATAAAACAGGTAGTTTTCTTGTCTCCTCTCTTGGCATTAGCAAAATCCTGACTCCAGATTTGATGGGCCCAAAACCCCACACTGTGGCCATTTTATACGTTTTGACTTGGGCCTGGAATTTGCTTTCAAATTTCTTTACTATCTCTGTTGTTTCTGTTGCTAATGGCAGACCTACTACATGTACTTCAATTAATTTGGGTTCAATTTGCCTCGTTAAGGTGGTGGTGGTGGTTGGGGGGGGGGGGTCCCTCACTTGGGCTATCACTCCTTTGACTTCTGTGGCCCCTACTTCTAGCAGCTTGGTGTCGTGCTGACGGGGGTATAGGCAATACTTGTTATACCACGCGTTCTGCAGGCCTTCAGTCCTCTCGATATCTATTATGGTGTTAAGGACTGCAAGGATTTCTCCCTGTCGGGGTACTGTAGGTGACGATCCAAAATCCAATATTTGGCATCCCTGGGGGTGGTGTGCTATACGTTGTCCATCTTGTACTTTTGTTTTGAAGTATGAACTTAATCTTGCACCACTGGGCTGGTTTGGTATACTCTCTTGTGCGGCTTCCATGCTAGTCCTATAATCGGAACTAATTTCACTTGGTTGGTCGCACACCACGATATGTAGTGTATCTGTATTTTCGGTCGTCTGTCTCGTTTGGAAAGCGGTCAAGTACACTATACATGTATAAATTGTGATAGCAAATTGCAATAAATTTGTTATACAATCCACTTTATCACTTTATTAAAGGGTCTGACACCAAAATGAACAAATATGCAAATAAACTAAACTACTGATGTAGAAAAAAGAAGAAAGAGAAAAATGAAAAATAAGGAAAAAAATAAAGACAAAATGCAAATGTAAATGAAAAGGCTCTTATACTTGATTGAAATACTTTTCCACAATTTTCTAGGTCCAACTTTGCTTTGGACGCGCCATTGCCGACGATATAACAACAGACTGTACTTCTCAAGAAGGAGTTTCAGATTATCATTTCACGAACTTCTCATTTTACGAACATGCGAGCAAAGTTTTATCGCACGTGGTTGGATAAATATTTTACCACTTTGGAACTAAATATTTATCCGATTTTGAGATAGTGGGAACAAGCGATTTAAGTAATCCGGATGTACAACAGATTTTGTAATGAGTAGGATCTGAGCATAATAATGAAATTGAGCGCAATGCTCAAACTGTATCCATTTTCTTCATTTAAATTATATGTCTTCTGTAATTAAACGGAAGTAACGGAAGTTTTTTGAAAATTGCTTGTTTGTGGTTTACACAGTTCTTTGCTTAGCAAGAGGTATGCATTTCAGATTTGATAAAAGTTTAAGAATGTTATATGCTTAGATGTTTTTAAAGTAATGTGTAAAACGTTGCTCAATAATATAACTTTGGGACTAAAAGGAATAATTTGAAATTTACAGAAAATTATCAAATAGAAATCTTGTAAGAGAAAATGAGCAAATGCAATTTAGCCTTAACTGGACAGTGTTGTAAATAGGAATAAATGTAAATTTCAGTAACTAGATAAGTTTTAATAGGTGAAGACATTTTAAACAAATCATAAAATACTTTCTGAAGATGATATGAAGGAGCAAGAAATGATGAATCATTATTCGGCTTAAGTCTTCACTGAGCAAAATTTGAATTTGTAGTCTGCTGTTATTTATGGACTTCTTTTCCTGTCATTGTAACAGTTTCAAATAAAGGAAAAATTGCATAATGAATGAATATCCTGTTCATATTGCATTAGAAAAACAATATCATAGATTTTATTAAATGCGAGGTAATACCAAACGCAACTATAAATCTAGCGAAGTGTCTAGTCCCATCTGAATTAATATAATACTCGATTACTTGATTTTAGTGTCGATCCGAGTTCTATAGCGGAAGATATCTGCCAGTGGCCTTACAGAGAAAATCAAAAGATCTATCATTGACTTTTATTTTAGCAGGTATGGAGTACAGAACGATTTTCCATTTTATACTTTAGCGTTTATATCTTTTCATATTTCGTTTGCAATAGAAAATCGATTATTTCATTTTACTCTGCCGTTTCTGTAGGCATTGAATTATATATATTTCTTCATTAAATCCCACTTCCATTTCAAGTTCAATTTTCTAACGTTTTAAACAATGGAATGTAGAAGTCTTATGGGAATAGTATGATATGTCAAAAATACAAGATTATATCCCAGTTGACGATGCCGTATGTCAACAGAGGAGCTGCAAAGGAAAGTCTGAAAACTTGTGATGAAGTAATAGGAATACTATTTAATTAAGAACAACACAGAACATTCTCAGAATTCTTATTGTATTAAAACATGCAAAACATGTATACACTTGGAGCAACATTTCATAGTCTCTTCCGATAATATATTTGATATCATGATCACCCAAATCATTGAGGCGACAGTTCAACACCTAGTTCAGAAGAGATAAAAGCTAGCTGATTTAGTTTGGATTGAGATAATTATTGAGGCGACAGTTCAACACCCAGTTCAGAAGAGATAAAAGCTAGCTGAATTAGTTTGGGTTTAGATAACTATTGAGGCGACAGTTCAACACCTAGTTCAGAAGAGATAAAAGCTAGCTGATTTAGTTTGGGTTGAGATAATTATTGAGGCGACAGTTCAACACCTAGTTTCAGAAGAGATAAAAGCTAGCTGATTTAGTTTGGGTTGAGATAATTATTCAGGCGACAGTTCAACACCTAGTTACGAAGAGATAAAAGCCAGCTGATTTAGTTTGGGTTGAGATAATTATTGAGGCGACAGTGCAACACCTAGTTACGAAGAGATAAAAGCTAGCTGATTTAGTTTGGGTTGAGATAATTATTGAGGCGACAGTTCAACACCTAGTTCAGAAGAGATAAAAGCTAGCTGATTTAGTTTGGGTTGAGATAATTAGTTTGCTGAGGACTGAGGCAAATTGACAAACTCGCCGGACGTCCACAATAGGACAAGAATTTCATAATATATTCAATACACTTAATGTTATAGAAGAAAAGTCTGAGATTCAACTTAACAATTAGACCATAGAGTTTTACCTGATGAAAGAACAAGCGATGGCCAGTGCTACATCGGGAGGCAAATATTATTCGTTCAGTTAGAAAGGTCAAAGATTTTGGGTATTATTTATTTGAGTTTGTCATATAATAGCATCAGTGGGATTGTCATGTATTATATACACAGTTTAGCAAGCTGTTGAACATTCTGTTCCTTCCTATCGGAATCTTGCTTATTGTAACACGTTGTTTGTAATTTACATTTCTGAGCAGAGCTATAAAGAAAATATCTAGCAGAAGGAGAATTTGATAAACTAATAGCAGCTATAGCAACCATTGGTATCAACAACTGTTCGTTTATTTCCATATAACATTGTATTCGGACGTTTTAAAACCATCACGTTCATTTAAACACATAAGTGGAGGAGCTCATTAACACGTTTAATATTAGGACATCGATTATTATAGTCCCATCTTTCCATATAACTTTGCACCATATTGTTTTCGTCGTTAGTCCTCTGTAATTCTTTTCGAACTGTCATACATTACTGATAACCATTTTGAACACTATTTTTAACTGCATCGCTATTAATGGTTGGTTTAATCCAAGTCTGTTCGACATTTGAATTACGTTAAATTGTCGCACTTCCATAACTATGTCACTTGGTAACAAAACGATACAGTCATCATCGGCATCAAAGTTTATCTGTACCTTTTAATAACTTATATATTGTTGAAATTTTGTCATCATGTTACATTGCAGTTGTAACCTCAAAACCCATTAACATTCAAGTGGTGTCTGATACAATGGAATAGACAGTGCAATGTTACTTCTATTTAGAACTTGTGAACCTAAGATACAAATCACATGTAATAGGATACCCTGATTTAGCTTTGCAAAGTCTTCATCTGTGTATCCCTATCTTGAAGACAGAATTAAATCCAGCCAATATATTAGTGTTAATTTTCAAGATGATATATTTATGGAGTTAGTTATTCGGAGCGCTATATCTCAAGACAAATAAGTTCATTTAATTGTATTAACTTATTATTTGAGAGGATTTGTTCATTGAAGTTACAAACTGCTCATAATTTTCAGGAGTACGTAACTGTTTTGGAATTACTGTGATTCACTCAAGGATATTTTGGACTATATCATTGTGATACATCAACACAATCTATTAGATATCATTCTGAGCACCAGAGCACCAACAGAACCTTTAGAACTGTTTAGGATTTCATTCACCATACTGTAAGTTATTCTAATATTTTCACATTGTAATCTAGAGATATAAAGTATTATTCGCATTTTGCAAACCTGGTTGATTTTCTCTCTTTTCTGTTCCATAGTTCAAGAGCATAGTGTCGCAAAAAAGTAATTGGGGCTCATTCGGGACAGGAATGACTTATATTTAAGAAAAGTTGCAATTACGTTTGAAATTTAACTTTACTTTGGTTTGGAGCTTATTCGTCTCTGGTATTTTAATTTCACATGTTTGAGAAATCTTTACTGAAAACATCAAGCTTCGCCCATGTCATCTATAGTGGAGAACTTTATTTAAGATCCTACCCATATGACCTCTCTGCAACGAAGGACTCACTAACGAAGCAAGAGATAAATAATGTTTTGGTTCATTATTTGGTGAAATGCTTATTCTTGATAAAATTCCTTGGGGCTTTATATATAGTCAGTATGTAGTTCGAACAAGAAGTTAAGATGATTGCAGTTTCAAAACCAGACAAAATTAGAGTTAAGAAATCGTCCGCTTCAGAACGAGGTGATGTCATTGCAACTGCAAAATAGAAAGACAGATACAAATACAAAGGGGGGCCCTGAGTGGCCGAGTGGTCTAAAGCGCTCTCCTTTACGGATCACTTCCATCTCACCTCTGTCTGCGTGGGTTCGAGTCTCGGATTCAGCCAATGTGGATATGTGAGAAAGCTTGTCAGTAGCTTCTCGTGGGTCGGTGGTTCTTTCTGGGGTTTTCCCGGGTTCTTCCTCCACCATTAATACTGGCCGCCATGTGCTGAAAAATGGCGTTAAACCCTACAACAACAACAACTACAACAAATACAAAGAAAGAAGAAAGAGAAAAATGTGAATGCACAAAGTAGAACGAAAGAAAGGAAAAAAGAAATGCAAAGGCAGAAAAGGAAATGCCAATGCAATTTAAATTCAAAGAGTTATAAATAACAAGTAGAGCACATTCCTCCCTTTATTTGAAATTTATCATGTGGAAAATAGCAGAATAAATTGATCCATCTTTTTCAGTTTTAAGCACATTATTAGCTGCTTCTCTCCCTCACTAATGATTTCGATGAGTAGATAAATTGAAATTTCATTCTATTCACCGTGGTGTTAAGACGGCAAAGACATACTCCTGCCACTTCATCCATCAACGACACACCTCCTTCCCTGATACACATACAGTCAGAAAACGATCAATAAAAACTTCACACTCGATAACGGTAAAAAATGGTGATTCGTACTTCTGCAGCTTGATTGCACCTGCAGTTTGATTAATAACACTAGGATTACAATTACAATCATTACACTATTTATATTGTCCGCTTCACCAAATATCTAGTATCACAGGTTTTCGGGGCACTTGACACAGTATTATTTGCAAAGATGATACAAGTATCTTTAAATTTGTAAAATAGGTCTAGTGTAATTTATTTCGACTTTGGAGGTCAGCTATAATGGAAAACAACAATTACAGTGAGGTTTTTGAAAGTTGTCTTCATCAATGAAACACATTAACCTGGTTTTGCACATTCCTGCCAGGGAAATTAAATGTAAATTGGTACATGTCTTCTGCGTCAAAATGCAACGATACTGATTCAATTCTGCATACTTTATCACTTTCACCCCCTTTAAAAAATGTAACAAATCAAACAATAATTCATATTTGGGGATATTTTTGATAACATTTGATTAATATTCAAGAGCTTTAATAGCACATAAATTGTTAAGAGAAATAAATACAAATTTACATAAGTGATATTTTTCTAATTAATGCAATTTAAAATGAATTGTGCAATATCATTTAATGTTGTTGGGGGTGGAGCTGGGTTAACACCATTTATCAGCACATAGTAGGCTATGTGAGTTGGCCAGTATATTTGGCTGAGGTTGAACCTGGCAAGAACCACCGACCCACGGGACATAGGTGTGCTATGTGATTGACCTTTAAAGGCATAGCCGCAGACCAAGCGTAAAATTATGCGTGTCAGGTAAGCGGTAGGAGGCCCACATTCGCCTCTTGTTGCTCATTTGCTTCCTTCTCAATATCCCCAGAGTCCAGATAGAAAGTCCATTATGTTATTTGAAATCTTTTTCAACAAAAGGATGAAAATATTTATTATTGAAGTTTTAAGTCAACCAAGACACGCACAAACGAGAGATTTCACGTGCATTTATCTATTAATAAATGTTCATGTAGAATGGGAAAAGTAACTTTAAACTTAAGCAGATATGTTTATTCACATTAATAAAAGATTCATTACCTTGGGATCAAACATTACATTTAAAACACATTTCAATGCAAATGATGACATATGATATGTATATTTTACTTTGCAATATCCACATTCTAATGAATAAGAAAAACCTTTTTATAACCATTTGAAAAATACCCGACGTGTCAACAAGTGAAACTTAAATCACACGACCCATTTAAAGCAAAAATTTATACCTTTCGCAACTGGTAAACAGCTTACAATTGCCGAAAGAAAGAAGTTCAAGTGTTTTTTGTTGTTGTTGTTGTTTGGTTACGTAAAACTGGGTTTTCTCCAATAAATTGGTTAAATCTCTTGTCTTTCTTTATTTCCTTGACCATTTACATTCTAAAATTAAATAATATTCAACAAGCGCTACAGCAGAAATATTTTATTTTTGCAGAAAGTTTTACATAAAATTTACAAGACTAGAAAATAGCTATCTTACGAAGACAAATATCAACGGCAGCATAATAACTTTAATTTGTTTCTACACATAAAATAAGATTACTAACGATCACGTTTTACGCCACTTTTCAGTGTGAAAATTAGTAGCTTGACTGGTTCCGTCAGTGTCCATCAATATTAAATACATGATGATTCATTCTATGATATTTTATTGTTTATATTTAATATAGGATACAGGATAATATTTTATATAATATTCATGCCAGAAGAGAATTTCTTTTACATTTTTACGAAATGAACAACTGGTACATGTCATATTATCTCAGTCACCGTCGGCCGCCACTGGAAACTGTCCATTAAGTCAAAGGTCAGTTTATTTGTAGAATGAATGCATGCACTACACAGTTGAAACTCTCGATTACAGTACTTTAGGACACACACACAGACACACACACACACACACACTAACAACAACAACACCAACTTAATTGCTTGATTAACTTTACTGATGCTGAACATGAAAAAGAACAGTTGCATTTAAATATCAGCACATATAAAGCATGTGTTATATATTTTCAGGAGATACGTGTAGCTACATCTGGCGCTCGATTTACGCCGCGCCTGTGAGGTTACGGCGTAAATCGATATTGGCATAAATTGAAGGTAATTTTTCTCATAGAATGCTTGTAAATTCGGGACTTTTTTGGGCAAATAATGCCTGTAATTTTTCAATTAATGACTAACTGCATACAATTCTGGGTGAAGTACGAGATGCACTTATATGCACGTACGTGACCTACTTTCGAGATACATCACATGACGCCTGAAAAGGCTTAAAAACGAGCACAGTGGCGCAAATTGAGTATTATTTCTTCATTATAAATGGCTTTAAAATGAAGGTGCGTGAAACATGCTGGACTATATAGAGCGTAAACTCTATAGCTTTTTTATATACCTTATTTACTTTATCTCGAGTGAAAATGTAGTCAAATATGTTAGATTTGATGAAAGCGTTTTTCTCGAACGAACAATCTTAGCTGTAACCTATTTATTAATATTACAGAGAGGATCAACCGACATCGAAGCATTCGAGGATCCATAAATGCCTTCGTGCGGTTCATAAATCTAACCTATACAAAAGGTTGGGCGAATCACATGATGGGTACAATTGCTTTGAAAAATTTCAAACTGACTTTTTCCCTAATTTCATATTCTGCAAAAACACATGAAGGCATTTGCGTAATGAATACTTTAAGAAACAAAAAAATTTGATAGGCTTGTTATTTATATCTATATTTTTGTTACTCTTGGCATATGAATTTATCTAACTTCTACAAGTTTTATTCACGGTTGTAATGTATAGAGAATATCTTTTGTTAGATGGGCTTACGTGCGCTAAATCTGCTTAAAGCATAGTATTGCATAGGATCTGTAAATAGGTGTTTACGAATGCGTTCACAATTATTAATGATAGACTTAAATGACGCTTATGGCTATTCAGTGGAAATAGAAAGCGTTCATTATTTGGATTATAATAGCATTCTGAAACTGTCGTAAATTATTCCAAGGAGTTCTGGATAACGCCATCATGACAACGTCACAGTTCTTGGGTTCTTGGAGGACCAGTACAATACCGGTTTCGACATTTATAAGGAACTTTTCATTCATTGAAGACTTTCATATACGTTTATAGGGATTATTTTTTTATTAATTTCATAATACTGTAAGTTCCTCTCACATTTCTAATTTTGATGATTAAATTAATTTTCAAATTTATAATACTTGTTGGTTTTGTTTTTATTTTCTGTTACTTAGTTTGTGACCGTAGAGTCGTAACAAGCTATATCAACATCATCACAGCAAAAATAAGAACATCATTCATGCATCGACTTTACATTGAAAAATATTATCAGCAAGACCGATTTCGTAAGGAATATCGGGAGAAAAGTTTGGTCAGAATTTTAGGAAAGTTAGAGTGGAGTGTTCACATACTGTATTTTCAAGATACTAACTAAAAGTTGTATTTATTTGCAGGATTCATTATTCTGTTAAGCAATGGCAACAGGAATACCCGGTCACAATGGACACCTATTTGTAATGAATATCGGACAGCTAACAAATGTTTAGGGTGAATATCTCTGATCGCATGTTTTTGCCCTTTAACTTTGTCTATGATTGCAGACTGGAAGGGTTAATTTGTAAATAACATATTACGTAGCTAACGTTTGAACATGAATGTAGAATAAACTTAAAAAAGTGAACATGTTTACTTGGATTTGAGTTAAGGACATGGGAAGGTCGTGGTCTACGTGATGTTTGTCAGGTTGATTTACTAGAATTTAAGTATACAGACATGACCGTGATGACAGTTTGGAGTAAGTTTCTATTAAGATGATGGATTTTTTCTTCTTCAGAAACGGTTATTGTGACATAGATCAAGTGGTGGTGCATATTAGGCATGTTAATAATGTAAATCCTTCCTGTTCAACAGAACAAGGCCTTGAAATGTATTGAACTTGAGCAAAATGAATGTCCAGAAGTGTTATATGATACGTATGTACCAAATTCGGACACAGACAAAGCGGCAGTACAAAATGGATTCTTGAAAGAATTTTATATTTGACAATGCATTCACACCCACAAACTCATAGAACAATAATTTAAACAGATTCTCAGAATAGATGCTCAGTAAATTAGAGAACGTGAGGAATGGTGAATATTTATTTTCTCATTTATATACATATATTAAAAATTGGAAAAGAGTAGAGCAACGTCCATCAGAAGTGGAAATAGAGAAACTACATTGATCCGGTTATAATACAAAACAGCGTGAACAAAACGTGTTGGCATGTTAATTTTTCATTGTGCTGGTTGTAACGACTACAAGAATAGATAATACCACTATGACAAAGGTTATTACCGTCACAGGTAAACAGGCATTACAGTCAGAAACACGGCAAATATGTTTTGGATGTGTACAAAAATCAACTTTTTGCAATAAACCTTGACAATTATTAGAACGTATAAGACCGTATTACGAATTAGATAGCTCCATAGGAATGATGAATGAATATGGTTTAGTTCAGGCACAAAATGTGCGTCATCAGCATTATTTAATAGGCACGTACATGGTCTATCGCATAACGAAAATAATTGGAGTTTAAATATGAAAACTACGTATCATTTATCGACCATGTCACATCTGGTTGTGAGAGTGATCTGTCCATTAAGATATTGGTACAATTTTCAAGTAAAAGGGTTAAAATCACATTGAACTATGGTAAATATATATTGCACTTAGTACGAATTTCAGAGTTCAAAGGTTCAAGAAAGCATGAAATGAAAAAGCAATTAAAAAGAATATCAGGATTTTATCTTGCTTGTGATTAACACGTTAATACTTTTCAAAACAACCTTGCCACCGGTAAAAATATTTTGGTCATCACATAACGATTTGAACATAAATAAATGACTTATTCGAATGTATGCAATTCCATAGAACAGTAGTGAATGGGGATGATTCAGGGCAATATGGTTAGTATAAGAAGAAAAAAAACGAGTTTCACCGTTGGGAAAATATCGGAGTTTTAACAATGTGGAGCCATTGGGTTCAGTATGGGAATTTTACATGGTATGACTATCTGGGGCACTAGATAGGAACTGAACATGAATAGGACTGTATAGGGACAAGGGGAAACAAACAGGGGTGACGTCACGGTACTGAACACTGGTAACAATGTTGCCAGTGGCTGACCTGAGTCGGGCGGAACAGAGTGGCAAGGGCTAACCCGAATACGCGTGACTCTAGGGACAAATACATATATACACAAAAAACGTACGCGTGCTAACATATACACACATACACACATATACACACAAAGGTACGCACATACACACACATATATACAAATGTACACTTGTGAAGGGACAGTGTTAGAAAGATAGACCTTTCACACAAACATAGATTTATCAACATAAATCTATCACACAAACAACTATAGAACCAACTAAAAAAAATTTAGGTAAGAGACTAAATCTTTTCGAGGCAATGTAGTGGCTCTAAAAAGGGACTTTGTTAGTTTTGTTGACACCATTCAGTTAACAAAAGGGCATCGCAGAGATGTTCTTCTTTTCCATAAACTTCGTCTGACCTCTGGGCCGTAGATCAAAATTCGCTTCAGATAGCCTTGTCTCTCCACATAGATCCTTCGTTTCCAAAGGGCTGTCTCTGCGATCTAGGTAATTGCCCATGATGATATGACATGCATGGGATAGTCTGGGTTGAACAGCATCGACGATATGAGAACAGAAGATTCTACGTTAGTCAGCATCTTGTGATGAGAATAGGTGAATTGAATGAAGTCAACTGCTGTTATTTATAGAGAAAGAGCGTATTGTAACGGATTGAGTTCTTTCAACAATCCTAACACGCGTTACAAAATTGAGTCACAGTGCAGAGTATGTCTTCCAATCCGAAGAGAGGTACCTGTGATGTCACAGTCCGTATATAGGAACGCTAGCGTTTGTGCACAGTGGATCAATGCGACAGAGTCAGAACATGACAGAAACTACGAAGACGATGAATTGGGGTGTACCGGCTGTAGAGACTAGGAGTGATAGCATCTCAGCGACTACAAAATCAACCACAGTCTTACTTCCAGAAGAGAGCACTATTAATTGTGATTTAGGTGATTTTCTCTCTTCACAAGAATTTGTTTCGGTACTATTACCTTCGTCGCTTTCTCCTTCCTTACCGTACGTCGAGGATTTTAAACCGAGGCAGAAAGAAGAATTGGAAAAATGTTTGCAGCAGCAGAAGGAAGCAGAACAAGACCTTCTCATTCAACAGCAACAGCGGGAAGAAGAAGAGGCAAGAAGAAAACGACAGGACAAAGAAGAAACAGGGAAGAAACAAGATCAAGGAGAGAAGGAGGACAGTGAAAGTCAAACAGTGACGGTACTCTTAGACATTTTGTCAAAATTAAAGCGTGTGAACGAAATGTATCAGACTTCTTTAATACGACCCAAGTTAAAAATACCTCCCCGAGTGAAACACTCCAACCACATTAACACTCCCACCACGCCTGATATACCAAAGCTAGTGATTTATACAAAAAATCATCGACAGCAGGAGGTCCAGAAGTAGGTCTTGGTCGTGTCAAAGGGACAGTTAAAGAGCTTGTATAAAAAAAAATCCAATACCCAACGGTCCTTTTCACGGCCACCCATCTCTCTCGAAAAGAGACTACTCAATGTTTGCCAAAATCAGTTAAAACTCAAAATCTCTTTCTTCCCCATGATTCGTGGAGAACGTGAAAAAGTATTTCGGGACCTAACACGCACTTCCGATTTTGCCCAATGGATCGTAGACCCTAACGAAGAAACGTGGAGCCAAGAGGATAACGAAAGTTACAGATATTGACACCGCTATGCCACGGTGATGGATCACTATTTCTCGGGATACGATGGACAGTTTCTACTGAAATACTATACGGAACAAAGCAACGAACTTCCTAAAGTGACTTTGAAAGGAGCCAAAATCTTTTCCATGAAGTGGGACAAGTGCAGTTTAAAGATTCGATGAGTTACTTGGCCATGCATTTGAGTCGAATGCCTAAAACGTTTGGAATAACAGGCTATTTCCGCACTTTAATGCCAATCAACATGCCGTTCTACCCCATTTGCTTTATGCTCACTACTTCGACCCCGACAACATGTGCACCGAACAACGAGAATATTTCAACGATTGGTACCACATTCACGCTTCTAACCCCTTCGACTTTGAGAAGGAAATGTTAAAGTATTGCCGTTTCGACGTGGACGTTTAACGGTAATGGTGTGGAAAATTTCGAGAATTGTTCATGGAGCGTGGAGGAATCGATCCTTTGAAGAAAAAATACGCACCATTGCCGAAGCGTGTTCCTTAGTGTACCGCAAACGATTCATGCCCGAGAAGACCCTGGCTGTCATCAGCCCTCAAACGACCGATTTAGTCAAACGTCAATTCTCGGTCAAAGTTCTACGCTGGCTACATTACTTGTGTGACATGGAAGACAAATGGATCCAACACGCCCGAAAGGGAGGAGGTAAAAAAAACCCATCGGAACGTATTTTTTGGTCGGCAGGGACTTAGAAAACCCCAAGATCGTGTACGAGTTTAACGGTTACTTATTTCACGGATGTCCCATTTGCTACCCTCAACGGTACAGCAAAAATCATTTTTATTTTCAGCTTACCATGGAAGACTTGTACGAGGCCACTTGTCAGCAACGCTTAAAGTTACAACAACAAGGATATCAAGTGGTGGAAATGTGTGAACACGAATACGACTACCGTTTGAAAACTGACCTCAAATTTAATCGCATCGTGGAAAGTTACAAGTTGGTGGTCCCTCTGAACCCGAGGGTCAGTGTGTATGGAGGACAGACGAATTTCACCTGTTTGCTGTACCACGCCGACGAGGAGAAAGATGAGAAAAATCAAATATCAAAAGTGTGTTCGCTGTACCCTTGCGTGTGCAAATATTGTCACTTTCCCGCAGGACACTCACAATAGCTAACGGAACACATCGACCTGGACATCATTCGACAAAACGAAAGATTGATCAAGTGTAAAGTCTTGCCTCCCACGGCCTTGTAAAATCCCGTTTTACCTCACCACTGCCAAAAAACTGATGTTTCCCTTGTTTCGTACTTGTGCCGAAAGGTACAACCAAGACCAACCTTGTCATCACACCCAGGAAGAACTTGCCTTGACAGGAATGTGGGTCAGCGTGGAATTGTTTAAAGCTCTGGACCTGGGATAATAATTGTTAGAAGTGTACTAAATTTATCACTTTTCCGAGACACGAAAATAGCACACGGGCGACGAGACTCAGAAGGTCATTTTCGCAGACTTCGTAGATTCCTTTTTGAAACTGAAGCAAGAAGTAAGTGGCGATCCTTCCTGGTACCTCACTTCGGAGGACCAAGATAAATGCAAAGAGAAATACTTGGAGTAGGAGGGCGTCACTTTAGACCACATCGAGAAAAACGAACGTTGACGATCATTTGCCAAAGTGATGTTGAATTGCCCATGGGGTAAAATGGCACAACGACAGTGTTTTCCCAAGACGAAATATTTGACAGAACCTTCCCGCTACTTCCAGATGATTCACGTCAAAACAAATATGTGAAACACGTGGACGTCCTTCGTGAAGATTTGATCCTAGTCATTTACGAAGAAGAAGTGGACTTTCTACAGGCAACCGAATTTGAAAATGTCATTATTACAGCTTACTTGATAGCCCATGATCGCTGATAATTGTACGAAGAGTTACATCAGATTGTCTGCTGCATTTTGACACGGACATTGGATCTACATCGATCGCCAGGGTCAGCGAGACCCTGACATCCAAGGAGACCTTTTAGGAACCTGGACAGACGAGCACCCCGACGACAAGAGTCTACGTTTTGCTTGTGGCGGTCCCAAGAGTTACGGCTACTAATACTGGGACTCCAAGGAGAAGTGCACACCGGGTGTAAAGCGAAAGGATTGACTATGGATTATCGCACCAGTCAAGTGGCGAACCTTTGGATATTGGGCCTTGAAGTCTGGAGAGGATCAATATTTTAAAGTGACCACCTACGAATCTCACAAGATTCGTACGTTTACCCACGCACCAAATCGTCAGACGGCATTTAGAAAAAGTGTATCAAGTTGTGTACCAGAAACGAGTTCGATTTGCAATCACTTCACTTTACCTTACGGACACACTGGTAAAAAAATGGTTCTAAGACGATAGTCACCAACAAGAAATATGACTTCGTAACAGCAAGATTCGAGAGAGAGACCCACAGCGAACTCCAGGTTCAAGCAGTACAGTTTTCCTGTCTTGTTGACTGACTATTGTTAAGATGTCAATCACTTGAAAATATTTCAAAAATGGCCCACGGATAGGGAAGGGTTGCCTACTTCAAATGTTTTAGCTCGAACAGGATGTGTCTACATGTGACCTGAGACTGGATTGGGATACGAAGTAAAATGTTTCAGTTATGATCTGAAGTTGCGCATGGGTCGATGTATCTATACAGATTCAGCATTTCTTGAACATACTCGATGGTCTCCTCACTATCCTTATCTTTCTACGGCCTTTCCACCCATTACACTACGGTATATTGATGACGGTACTTTAGAGACGTGGTACTGTTATCCAGGAAGAAAAAAAGGAAGACTTCCAAAACTAGGCATAAAAGAAGAAAGATTTACAATCTCAAGATTTCGTTACGACTAGTATGAAAAGAGAAAACGTGCAATACCGATAATTCAGTGTGACTACCAACACCAAGCTAGAAAGATGAATCCGAACAAACAGACACCATTTAAGTTCGGTGATTCTCAAGTGGAGTGTGATGCTATGCCTTCCGATTGCAGGGATGGTGTACGCTGTGACCTTAGCGATTCAGTACCACATCGTAGGAACTTTGGCATGAGTACTACAATACTTGCCATGGAAAGTGCTGTTGTGCGTGTCAAAAAGCGATGTCACTCGTTACAGTACACCTTACCACTTTAGTGGTTTTTATCCTCAACGTTATAATACTGTACATCCACCACCGTACGGATGTCATCCCTGCCTGAGCAAACTATTTATTGTATTACCACCTCTGCATAAAAATGAACATGTGAAAGAAGAATATTCGTTCACTGTGCGTTTGCCCGAATACTGCGACTTTGAAGGTCGATTCTAAACTTCCAAGGAATGTGGCCTGAATATCTGGGAGGACCTATCCACGAAGAATTAGCAAGAGCTGTATTTATCTATTTGGGCAAAGGTGACAGAGTCAAGTGCATCAGTTGCTGTCTGTCACTTCACGAGTGGGATCAGAAAGACTCTACTTACCTGGAACATGCTCGATGGTCTCCGCAATGTCACTACATACCTTTTGTGCGATTACCTCATTAATCTCTTGATGGATATTTTACAAGGGAACATTCGTTGTTTGCCTGTGGGGTTGAAAGAACGCATAATTTGTCAAAATGCAAGCCAAACGCAAAAAAAAAACAAAAACAATTTCATCCTTTACATCACCGATGTTGTAACCATTGGTAGCTGAATGGTATCAGCGGACTGATTCATTTCAAAGTGTTTCAATGGTCAGAAATTGCCGAATCACGGGAGATTCATCAAGTTTTTGATGCCACTCATTCTACTTTCAAGGTGACGATAGTATACCGAATTCCAACGGAAGAGTTAGCGGATTACCAAAATCTTTTACACGAACTAATCTTGGTTTAAGGGGAAACTTCTGTGCGACGTGTGTTGTGTGAGTTAGTAACTACACCATTTTGGTAAGGTACTGAAATAAAGCGGCTTCTGTTCAAAAAGAACATTTGCTGTTTTCAACAAAAGACGGTATAAAAATTGACTACAATGCCAGACCGTTATCAGTCATGACACAACATATTCTTGGAAGGAAATCAATCACATTATTCAGAGTGTGGAGGATTACCAACAATTATTACGAGAACCGTGTCCTTTGAATTGGGGTAGACGTGTAATATGTCTTTGTGAGTTCCTTTCGGGTATTTCATTTGCAAGCCGATTCCTTGTGGACTCTTTACGACCAGTACCTACCACCAAAAACATGAGGGTATTACCTTTAAATGTGCACGAGAGACACATTCTGTTAAAAGCCTTGCACTTTCATATTGATCATTCTCTACCTCTCAGGTAAAAAGATTCGTCATCTTTTAGATACAGAAAATGTTTACGAAGATATGTGTGTGTAGCTTATGACTTACACCCTCAATGACAAGATGTACGTGACTGGAAAAGTCTTGGTTTCGAGGCCTGGCCAAAAGAAGTGGCAAACGAGACCCTAGATTTGTAATCATAAATTCAAGCGTTCAGTGAAAAATGTAACTTTTACACCTGTGTTAACTGCAGTGCCAGAAGAACCAGACACCGAGGAAAACCACCCCTTTCAGGACAGGGCCGTCATCGACATGGACATCCACGCAAGGCCATTATGGGAGGACCCCTCTGTTAATGTACCAAATCTAGAGACGCTAAGAACGCTACCCAGTGTCCCTTGAACGCCACACCTTGGTCACAAAACATATTGTACAGTTGTTTGTTTATATTCCACTTCAAGCGGTTTGATGTGTATTTTATCAATGTACCTAACCAGTAAAGTCTATCATACCATCAGTTTCAATGCTCATTACCTGGTCTTATTTAAAAGGCATAGACATAAATCGCGAGTGCAAGTCTTAGCCAAACAGTTAGGAACTCCTTGGCTAATTCATGCACACGACGATCCCACTCAAACCATTAACGCCTATTTACTTGCGGATTTTAAAACTCGCGACCTCCGATTATTTGCGATTGTGTACCCAACTGTTTCACCACTGGTGCCAAGACGGAGAGCCTGTTGTGTACACGTCTCCGTTGATTTAAAACTAATCTAACAAACCTCATACAATTTTGGTCTGTCTCACATATCGTCAACATGACGTCCCTTCAGTCTGATCTTCCTCTGAAATTGATTAGTGCTTTGTATAGCATCAGTCTCGAAAAAATCCACAAATACGTGTCGTGTCTTAGAAGTCAGTCTCAAAGAAGTCTTACGATGGTTTACGGTGACAACACGTCAATTACTGAAAGGCATCATTCACATCCCTCATCAAACCAAACGCTTTTTTGAGAAAAACAAAGTAGCCTTGACGCAACTGGCAGACCTTGCATCGATATTCAAACCAAAAAGCAAATCATTTTGAAACCTGGAGGTAGCGGTTTTCTAGGAGGTGTAATCATTCGCTCTCTTTATATGGGATCCCAATGCCCCTAAAGGTCATCCCCAAGACAAAGGCCGCTCTCCTAGCCAAACGGATCAATAAGAATACAATTACGGAATTGACCAAGAAAGATTGCTATGGATGTCAAATCGATCATTCCAGTCAAATTCAACATGATAAATGTCTGATGATGAGTCAAGAAGAAAAAATTGGACGAGTATCTAGAGGACGCTTGGGGTATCATTTCGGAAGAAGCAGTGTTTCATCAGTTGTATAAAGCTTTGCGTGATTGTTCCTCCCCTCTATTGACTGCTCTGGAGATCCATCATATAGAATCTATCTTTCCACAGAGTACGGAGACGAAGCAAAGAGCTGCTTACTTCACAGAGCTTTTCAAGTAAAAAGACAGGATTGTATTAAAGACTTATTATCATCTGTGAAAACAAGAAATAAAAAAATCAAAATGGATACCTAGGAACTATATTACCGTTTGAAAAATAGCTCGCACACCGCTTCTTGCAATCCTGTCGTGTGCGTTAAAGATGAACTTCCTTAGCGCAAACCTAAAGACCATCAAGCTTATGTCATCAACACGGATGACAGTCATCTCCCATGAACCCACTGGGTAGCCAGAGAATGTCAGGATGTTAAAAGTGGCCCAATGCCAAATAGAAGAGGTCTATAAAGACGAAATCAAGAATGAACAAGAAGGATGGACCGAGAAGTACAGACTTCTGAAACAGCAGAGAGAGAGAGAGAGAGAGAGAGAGAGAGGGAGAGAGATCAACAGAAGGAGAAGCAACATCAGTCGCATGAACCAGACAGTGATTTTATGGATGTCGAGTGAACATGAAAGAGTTCTCTTTCTCCTTCAAAAGAAGTAATCCCTGTCTTGTCGGAAATCCTGCAGTCAGAAGTGTGCGCAATCTTAGACGATAGGAGATTGCCACAATCCCTTCAACAAAACAGCCCTTTTAATGGCTAACCCAACAGACAAGAAAAGAAAGAGTAGGCAAATTGCCAAAATATTTGTCTGTCTTTGTGTTTGTCTGTAGGTTAAAAAATAGTAGTGTGCATACAAACACTTCGTTTCCCTAGCTTGTAAGATAGCGTAAATGTGTGTTTGTAAATAATGGGATAGAAGTCTGCCTATAAATATTTCGTTTCCCTAGCTTGTAAGATAGTGTGTTTTTTGTAAGTATGAACTGTAATAAAGTGTGTTTGCAGATAAAAAGTGAACGTGAGTGTTTCTTTTAGGTCCGCGCGTTCTCTGTTATTGATGTTGATGTGGGGATTTGTAATTCATTTTTGGATTATACCACCTCGTATAGCAACTAAGTACTTTAGTACAAGGTAGGAAAATTACTAAGCCTGGGGGCAATCAAAACGCTGTGCTGTTTACAACTCACTAAATATCTTTTACCTTTCTTATACTAAACTCCTTATCTACTCAATTTGCCGCCTATTCTCTTAAACAGTCTCTTGGAACCATAGTAGAATCGACTGGATTGAATCCACACGTGGTAAAAACACGCATATATCATTGTGTGATTTTCAATCACAGAGAACAAACACGTCAAATTACACAACTAACTAACCTCTACCCTTTTCTCATAATAACAATTCTAGCTGTTAGCACCGTTCCCGAAAACAGGTACTAGGAAACATACTAGTACTACGCCTGGTCAGAATCCTCACAAGTTACAAGCACAAGCTAACCGCTGTGAGATTTTCCGATACACGGAACATAACAGCACCTCCTCTCTCCTTTTTTTTCTTCTAACCGCAACTGCTATTAACAATATAATAACTTATACTCAAAACCTTACTCAAAACCCAAACTAGGAATGTCTCAACCAATTACAAACAAACTTAACTTTAAAACTAGAAATCCAGAGAGACAATAGACTTAAAAAGGAAATGAAAACCCACAATACCCCCACCCCTATGACACCAAACTCGCAAATGATCATAGGGAAATTGGATCTCAGTGCAAACTCCAAGCACTTAGAACTCTACGAAATGAAACTCAACTTTTCCTCCACCCCTGAAAGGAATGATCTAACAACACCTCATCTAACCACCCCTGAGAGAAACGAATTAATTCAAATATCAGCAGCCGGTCTAAGTATCAACTCAACCGTAAGTTTTAAAAACTTATTAAATCCATCGGCAAACAAGGAATTAGATGATACAATGCCCATAGGAACCCAAATATCGCCACTCCAAAAACAAGACCAGCCACCCACCCCCAACTCTATGGCCATTGCACAATCCCCGAAAAAAAACAATAGCCACGATAGTAGGAAACACACCGAAAATAGGGACCGACATATATAACAGGGAAAAAACAACAACCAACCCAATACCTCGACACAAACAGGGAGAAACAACTACACCCAAAATGGCGCCCAAAGGGACGACAACTCGACTCCTGCCCCCCCCCCGCCTTCATATCAGTATCAACAAACCCAAATGCCATAATAGTCAGATGCATGGACCATCAAAACCGTTAACTGAGGAACAATTACTCAGCAGCCAAAACAAAACACAAATTAACCCACCCACCACAACCACTAAATCAAACCCTAATGTATGGGATGGTAAGGGTAAAGGGAAGGGACCCATGTACACCAAGAACAAACCTACCCCCCAATAGCTCAAACACCCCCACCCCCAAATACCCCCCCCAAAAAAAAACAATCAAAAATTTCCGTATCACCCCATAGAACACACCCTTTATATCAGAAGCAACTCAAATAAACTACTAAACTTAACCATTAACAGTCTTAGACAGGCCCTCCTTAGGGTTCATCAAATAAACACGAGATACATAATAGTACACTGCAGCACTCGCAGTCAAATGCCAAATTCCTTGAAGTTGAAACAATTAATAACATAGGGTTAAAGTCGAAAGACACAAACATATAGGGATAAAAAACCAAATAACCAAAACACACAATAGCAACCAGACCCCAACAGCTAAAAACAATAACCCCCGAGCAAATAACTTAGCCACCCACCCCCCGCATGAACAACCCCACATTTAAAGCAGTTATCATACTCCCAGGACAAAATAAAGGGATAGATAATGAAACTATCACTGCCAAACTCAGAGACAGTGGTACACCCATAAATAGGGCTTATAAACTTAAAAATCACCTAGGACAGGAAACAAACACAGCGATCCTGGAATCAAACGCCCCACTCTCAACCATGATTAGACTAGGGCACTCTGGGGCACGTCACCGCCTTGAGACCTACATAAACAAACCCAGGTTCTGTAGCAATTGCCAACACTGGGGACACTTCTCTAACAAATGTAGATATGCCAAACTATTCTACAAATGCGGGGGCAATCACAAAGGCGAATGTCGTAGAGCAACACCTAAATGCACTAACTGCAGGGGCCCCCATCTACCGCAATCCCACTAATGCCCCACCATTATAAAGGAACATCAAACTGTAGAAATCATGAATAATAAGCAAATACCGTACCATGCGGCAAAAAAATGAACCCCCAGTATAAAAAATCACCACTATGTTATGACCCCAAACAAATCAGCAACTGAAGCAACCACAACCCAAACACCCAACCAACCAAGGTCAAACAAGGTCAACAAAGGTCAACCAAGATCAAATAAGCAAGACATACATACAATCAAATTTCACAAAAACCCACAACCTCACTCCGAGGAAACATATATTACCAACTCAAAAAACAAACCACTGTCAAACCCGACACTGGAAAAGTTACTCCAAGAGATCAAAACCGATCTTATTAACAACCACCACTCCATCGTGGACAAAATAACACAGATAGTAAGCAAAATCGAATTAACTTTGAAATTAACAACATAACCCACAATACAAACAATCAATAAAGGGGACCACCCCAATAATGAATTATACAACAAACCGCAATATAATAATATGGCAATAGAATGCTAGAGGGCTAACAAGTAATATCAGTGAACTTAAAGCTAAACTACAAAATACAGAACACAAACCAGATATCTGTGTACTAGACACAAAAATAACGAGTCGAACTAAACAAATACCTAAACTCCCAGGTTACGCCCCAGGACAAGGGGGGGGGGGCTTAGCCATATTTATAGCAGATAACATTCCAAATGCAACAACAAGTTCAGTCCCTCATAATTCACACAGGCAAGGGTCACATACAAGTATTAAGCATTTATGACCCAGGGGAAAATCAGACACAACTAATTTAATTACATATAAACAAATAAATGACCACAAACGAGTAGACCAGATCGTCATCTGTAGAGATTTAAATGCCCATAGCGAGCTGTGGGGGTGTGGTGTGTGACGGACAAAACAGGCATATTGATTGAAGAATGGACCGCTGAGTCTAACCTGACCATTTTAAATGACGGCACAAAAACACGCCTCAGCCCAGAAAACGGTCTCATGTCCGCCATCGACCTCACCATTTGCTCGCCTTAAATAACCCAGGTGGCAAACTGGATGGTGGATCAAACAGACACCTTGGGCAGTGAACACTTCCCAGTAATAGTTACCCTGCAGATGACGGTCCAGTACAATTCGCTCAAAAGAACCCCTAGATGGACATACCAAAAAACAGATTGGATGACATTTAAAGAAACTCTTAGCAAAATAGACACCAAAAACCTAGAAAATGACAATACTAACAACTATTATGAAAACTTGATTGACATCATACTAAAGGCGGCCACCACCAATATACCCAAAACTAGCGGTAACCCAAATAAATAAGCTATCCCATGGTGGAATGATGAATGCAAACAAGCCATCACTGATAAGAAAAAAGCCCTCAATAAATTTAAACGCACTAAAAATTCTATTGACTTCACTATATATAAACAAAGTGAGAAAAACCTTAAAAACCTAATTAAACAGGCAAAGGAAACAACTTGGCATGACTACTGCACAAATAGCAATACTACGACTAGTACCAAACAAGTCTGGGATAAGATTAGAACAATTAGAGGGAAGATGACTAACACCACCCCGAAAATAGCTGGAGCCATTACTAATAAAGAAAAAGCTGACCGACTAGCTCAACATTTCTCAGAGATGAGTAGTAACACCAACCATACCCCAGCATTTCAAATACATAGGGACAAAGTAGAAAAAACTCATAAAAATCTATTTAAAGATGTCGGTCCCAAAGTATCTCACCTAAATAAGGACATTACAACTTACAAATGGGACCTAGCATTAAAAACCAAAAATGAAACAAGCCCAGGGGAAGATCAAATAGGTTACACCGTATACAAAAATATCCCAAATAACATCAAACAATCAATTGTTAAATTACTAAACCAAATATGGACCACAGGCAAGCTACCCGATAAATGGAAGCATGCAATAGTAATACCAATACCTAAGCAAGGAAAAGACCCAAATGATATCAGCTCTTACAGATCCATTTCCCTAACAAACAACATTTGTCAGATCATGGAAACCATAGTCACCAACCGACTCAAACACCACCTAGAGAGCAATAATTTAATCTCTGACAATCAATGCGGATTTAGAAACAAAAGATCGACTACGGATCAACTAATACGACTGGAAACCGCAATCAAATTAACGTTCAACTCTAAACGCAAAGCTGATAGGAATTTAATTGCAGTATATATTGACCTCGAAAAGGCATTCGACCTTCTTTGGACAAAAGGCTTATTAGCAAAACTCAGTCAATATGCCATCACAGGTCGAATGTTTAATTTTATTGAGAATTTCCTCGCCGATCGTAAAATAACAACTAGAGTTGGCGACACCTGCTCTGAACTAGACCCTCTTGAAAACGGTACACCACAAGGGAGCGTACTTAGTCGATCCCTTTTCAAGATCATGATTAATGACTTGGACACCAACTTGACATCAAGTCTAATTGAACTTTCACAATTCGCTGATGATAGCGGACTATGGAGAGCAGGAAATCCCTCCAGCCACAAAGTAATTGGCGAAATTCAAACAAGTTTAAGCAATATAGGGAAATGGGCAGATAAATGGGGGTTCAAATTATCCCATGAAAAAACTACAGCATTATTGTTCTCTACCAAACGTAAATCCCAAAATCAGTACCCAAAATGTACCATTCAAAATCAAGAAATTAAATTCGTAAATTTTTAGGAATGTTCTATGACTCTAACCTGAACTGGAGACACCACATTAACGAACTAGTTAAAAGGTGCAATAAAGACCATAACCTCCTTACAAACCTTACAGCAGGGATGGGCAAACTACGGCCCGCGGGCCGCATGCGGCCCGCCAAGGGCTTTCATGCTGTCCGCCAAGGACTTTCATGCGGCCTAGGAACAAGTCATCATTCTCACTGACTCTGTTTATGTTACTCTGTTTATCAAATAAATGTGCTTCTTTTGAAGTTTAAGTTTTCAAATATTAACAACATATTAACAACTGAAAATTAATTATGATGTTATTTAGAAAAACCTTTTGTTTTTTTGCGATTTCAAATATTAATTATTTTACTTAATGAACTATGCGGCCCGCGACAAGGTGTCAATTTGTGCATGCGGCACTTGCACTGGAAAGTTTGCCCACCTCTGCCTTAAAGGAACCAACTGGGGATCCAATCAAGAAACCTTACTGGTCTTATATAAAACATTAATTAGGTTCAAACTAGATTATGAATGCCAAATTTACAACTCGGCACCCCAAAATAACCTCAAGAAATTATATAGCATACAAAGAAAGGCCATAATTATTTGTACTGGAGCACTACCATCCACATCACCAGTGGAGCTTCAAATCCTAACTGGAGAACTGCCGCTCCACCTTAGAAGGCAAGAACTCACCCTCAGATATGCAGCCAGGCTAACAACACACCCCGATACACACCCCACCCGGCTAGCTATAAATAAATGCAACGTACCTTTTAGAACTAAATTAACACAAAACATACCAGCAGAGAAATTAGTTCATCAGCTAGTTGAACAACTTCCTATAGACAACCTTCAAGCAGAAATTACAAATCACTATGACAAAGAGCCATGGATAAATACCAACCCCTCAGTTAACACCCTCATAACAAAACATGGCAATAAAAACGAACAAGAACTCAAACTAAAAACAATCAGTACCGAAGAGATCAACACAAAATATTGCAACTACATTAAGATTTACACTGATGGATCCAAAATAAAAGAACCACCCAGAACAGCAGCAGCTTACGTAATTCCCGAACTTAACATTAAAGTAGGACGAAGATTACCTAACCTCTGCTCTATATACACAGCTGAATTCTGGGCCATTCTTGAAGCTCTCAAATGGATCGAAGAGAACAAATTAGCCCAAGCGGTAATAATAAGTGACTCGCTAAGCGTCATAAATTCAATACTTAATAACAACACCAAATCAAGAGAAAACTATCTTAGGCAAACCAATATATTGTTAAAAAACTAAACAATACTAACTTACAAGTAGAATGTATGTGGATACCATCCCACATTAACATACCAGGTAACGATATGGCAGATATGACAGCTAAACAAAAAATAAACGAAACCATTCACATCAACCTAGATTATAGCATATGTGAACTCTATAGCATATATAAAACCCTCATTGACAATAAATGGCAGGAATTATGGAACACAAACACCCAAGGCAGGAAACTAAAAACCATCATTAAAGAAGTCTGTAGAAATAGGAAACCACCCAAAACAAAAAGCAATGACCAAAAAATCATAAATAGAATACTCACAGGCAAAACCAAGCTGGCTAGCAGCTTCGGACAGTACATAAGACCACAACCACACAACCCTAACTGTTACCACTGCCGGGTCCCAGAAGACTTAGAGCATATTTTTAACAACTGTCACACACTTGAAAAGGAAAGGGCTAAGTTTGAAGTTAAACAAAGTAAGATTAGATCTCCAGCCACTTACCCAAAATTCTTGATGAACACAAACCCCAATATTAACTTAACATTCGAAAATATCATAAGTTTCATACACGAATCTAATCTAATTAAAAAAAAATTAAAAAGTAAATTAAGACCAGTCAAAATGCATCTACAAAATCACTATTTGGGAATTATGACGGCCGACTCGGTCTCGTGGGTTCACAGACTGTCACAACCGTTCATAGCCTGAATAATAAAAACCATCCAAGGCCACAAAAACTTAATAGGAAATTAGGAATCGAATTTGTTTTTAAAAATCACTGTTTGGGAATTATGACGGCCGACTAGGTCTCGTGGGTTCAGAGCGACACAGCCGTTCATAGCCTGAATAATAAAAACCAACCAAGGCCACAAAAACTTAAAATAGGAAATTATGAATTAATTTTAAAAAAAATTATAACAAAAATAAAATTATTTAATTTTTTTTAAAAATCAATTTTTTTTTTTTATTATATATATATTTAACAATTTCGTTTCTCCTATCTTTCTCTTTATTTATCTCTTTTTCTTTATCTCTTAAACAACATCTTAACAAACTCGCATGAAAATTAACACCTCTACGAATCCACTCACTCAACCCCGGTGACAGCCATAAAATGCTTTTAATAAAAGTACCTAGAATTACCGACAGGACCCAAAAGGCTAGATCATATAAGGTGACTACAGAACCCAGACCATCAGGACAGTCCACACTAAGTGGATCAACTTAAACAGATTTAGGAACAAAAGACCCCAATTTATCAATATATAAGGTGGTGTAAACTCCAAACACCATCAGATCCCGCAGCACAAGGCTGCAAAACAAAAACTGACTTAGGAAGTATAACCCCAAATTAACACGCATAAGGTGGTCTAAACCCCAAAGACCATCAGACCCAGCAGCACAAAGCTGCAATACAACAAGCACTGATAGACCACTAAGACTCTAAAATCCAATACCAACCAAGGTGGTCTCAAATACCCAAGACCATCAGGGCCCTGCCACACAAGGTGGCAACATCAAAACCTATGGCTGTCAACCTGGGTATTTATCTTTAACCAACTCTAAACAGCACATAGCTATCCTCAAAATTATGCAGGACTAAACTTTTAGAAACTATACCCTGGAGTCAACAGACGCCAAACTGTGCCATGAACCGCCTCCCGATCCATAAACCTTGCCTCCTCTACCACGACCGGACATCAAACACCACGCGTGCAGTGCACTCCCCTAAATAGCAGTATACACGAGTGCGCGTTGGGTCCAATCCCACTCGTCTCAATCAGCAAAACAATGCAACTTAAGCAATGAGTGCGTGCTGGGTCCAATCCCACTCACCTCGGCCATACATCCAGATCGTTAGGAACTAATTAGTACCTCGATCTGACGGCCTAATTAATAAGTGTTCCATGAACACATAAAAGCCTGGGGGATGTGGGTCTCCTTCCTTCTCCCATGAGTAATTAAATAGCACGCTGTGCGTGCAGAAAACAGTGATACATGCTCCAATTGAGCGAAAATCACTTTAATACAACTAAGTAAGTAAGATTTGTAATTTTTGTATAACGGGATGTTTTTGTTCACGTCCGCGCTTCAGGGATACAAAGCGGTGCGTTCGTCAGTGTTCACTCGTCAACTACCATATGTATCAGCAGAAAAAGCAAATTACTGGAACTTCAGATGCATCTAGAGTATGCCAGGCCACTCCAAGACCAGCTAACCATGAAGGTCATAGAAAAAAGTGCCAGTGTTAAAGAGGAATAGGAGAGAAAAATATAAAAAAGAGAAGAAAGAAAGGATCTTCCCTCAGTGTGAGGTGAAACCTGCGATTAGGACACGAACGCCGCCCCAGCGATAAGTACCACAGCCACTACATCTGTCGGTCTCTGTCTATCTGTCTGTCTCTCTCTCTCAAGCCTCTGTAGGCCGACATGTATATATAGGTCTTATGATCTTATGAGCAGGTCTCAAATTTATATTACTTGCCAACCTGTTAGACAGACACGCATGCATGCAGATCAATAATGGCCGTGCGTTTTCCGGTTCGGGACATTGCTACATCAACTGGAGCAATCGAAAGAACCCATATGTAGAAAAAAAATCTAACCTTTATTTAATTAGAGTCAAATTATGACAGATGAGGAATACTACTGATGGATATACATGTAGCAAGATAAATTAATTATCCCAATTAGATTCATGTTTACAGGGGTCAAGTTGTGTAAATATAAACGTCTTCTATGCTCATAGCATTTGAAGCAACTATAACACCATATATATATATATATATATATATATATACATATACATATACATACATACATACACACACACACACACACACACATATATATATATATATATATATATATATATATATATATATATATATATATATATATATATATATATATATATATATAGTATGTACGGGATGTATAGTATGTACGAGATGCATACATTTTTCATTAAAAGAACATGCGGCTTGCCGAGTTTCATTTTAATGAGAATTGTATACAACGAGTGGTATATCATTGATACAGCATACATACTGTACATATATTTTATTTATATCATATACAAACACATATCTTTGCCCTTTGAACAGAGTTATGATTTACTTGAGGCAGCTGTGTATTGACCAAGTGAATGAACTTACATTCCCAATTGTGTCCGCTACTAAATGTAATTCTATGCCTTTTGTGGGAATTCACAATCACCTTAACTTGATTGTTTTTTTTATATAGTTTCTTCTTTTATTCATATTAATTAAATCAGCATTATACACACTTATGATTTATTCACGAATGCGGTTTTAAAACTAAAAGTCGCGCATTACAAACACTTGGAGACCGCTACGGTGGCCTAGTGGATAGAATGTCCGCCTCGGATGCGGAAGGTCGTGAATTCGATCCCCGGCCGAATCATACCAAACACTTACAGAAGTTGTACTGACAGCTGCCTCGCTTGGCTCTCAGCATTAAGAGGTTAGTGTTAGGATAATGTGACTGGGTGGGACATCATGCTACATGTCTGCGGCATAATGCCCCAGTGCTAGACATCACTATAAACTGTTACACTGCAGACATCGTAGCGATATGACTGAAAAATTGTTAAAGCTACCTTAAAAATACAAATCACACACACACACACACCCACACCCACACACACACACACACTTGGTTACCTACGCGATTGATTTAAACGCTAATCCATTTACCTACCGGGTCATGGAAATTAATGTGGAATAGAAACTAAGCGAAACGATGAACCAAAAAGAGGTAATTAAAATATTTTAATATATTTACAGTTGATCTAAGTCATTATTCTGATTTAGTAACAGTACCACCGACAATAAACTCTCTCTCTCTCTCTCTGGTCGGTTTGACTCTCTCTCTCTCTGTGGTCGGTTTGACTCTCTCTCTCTTTCTCTCTCTCTGAGGCCTAATCGTTCTTGTTGTAATATAAGACTCACCGTTCTCCTTCTGTACTGGCGGATCATCTGATATAACTATCATTTTGTTCTTTTCTCCTCTTCGTCTCTCTTTTATTACCAATAAAACCGTGCAAGATGCAAGAACGTAAACAAAGTGAGATAATTATCAGAAAACGTCAGATTTTCAGAAGAAAAGACAACCACCGAAGAGAACCAAGGAAACAGATTTGCTGTCACATCACATGTGCAACTTTAATGTTCATTTCAATCTAGCAACTGTTTTAGAAACTGTTGTTGCTTTAAATGATACATTGTAAATGGTATGTAATAGAACCAATAAAAAATATGTCATCTAATGTGTATGAGACTTGTGTATGTTTTACAGAAAGTTTAAATTATTTTCTAATATAGAAACATTGCCAAGCGTAAGTTTTCTTTTCTCCATTTTGTCAAGAATTTCTAATGCGGGTTCGTAATCAATAATGTGGCACGCGCTTTGACCAAAAAGCTGTGTTACCTTCAATTGTTTGATTCAGGTATGTTAGTGATATTTGTTATCATGCAAACAAAATGATTCATGTTTAGAATTTAGGAGCAGGAAGGTCAGCAAGATATGTATGTGTTGTTGTAGACCTAATCACAAGTGCCAAAACAATACAGATTCAGCACTTACCACCGATCACGTGCAAAACATCGGGTGGCATGTAACGAGATAAATTTTTATCGGTATTTATTTTCATTGGTATCCTTACATTTGTCATCTTTCTCCAAACAGAAACTTGGGAAGACAAAATTGAAGGTAACACGCATTTTCTTAAAATTAGACCTTAATATGAATTGTCCAAATATTATATTGTTATTTAAATTAAACCACTAGTTTTAATAACAGATAAAAGGAGTTATATTTATGCAATCTGAATTTGTGCATATTTTCTGCCATTTGAATATTTTGATCTGTTGGTACGTACTAAGTAATAGCATTGATTTATCGATAGCTGTAAATAGCATACCGCTTATAGATGATCAGAGTAAACTTTAGGCAGGCTGGGGATGTCACATATTTTTCTATGTACTAAATTGTTTGTTCGACTGAACTCTGATACTTGATATTTGTACCTATTTAACATGTAGTAATTCATCCCGTTGTTACTTGACTATTTGTAACCATTAAAGTTTGCGCGCAGATTTTCCTAAAAATCACATAGCTATTTGGAATTTTCAAAATTTTAGAAGAGTTACCTCAATTGGACTTGTCTGCTTCTGAATTGCCTTCATCTGCTTTAGGTTGGTCAAAGAGAAATTTCATGAACAACTCAGTTATTCATTTTATTATAGTAAATATCACTTGTAATTGGTAGTATTTAAAATATAGACATTCGATAAGTACTGTTATTTATCATTATGTCTATATGTCTGTCTGTCTGTCGCTGTCTGTCTCTGTTTGTTTGTCTGTCTCTCTCGCTAACGTCTGTAGGCCGACATGTATATATATAGGTCTTATGATCTTATGAGCAGGTCTGAAATTTTACTTGCCAACCTGTTAGTCAGATACGCATGCATGCAGATCCATAATGGCCGTGCGTTTTCCGGTTCGGGACATTTCTACATCAACTGGAGCAATCGAAAGAACTCGTATGTAGAAAAAAATCTAACCTTTATTCAACTAGGGCCACATTATGATAGATGAGGAATACTACTGATGGACATACATGTAGCAAGATAAAATAATTATCCCAATTAGATTCATGTTTACAGGGGTCAGGTTGTGTAAATTGAAACGTCTTCTATGCTCATAGCATTTGAAGTAACTAAAACCATCAATATATATATATATATATATATATATATATATATATATATATATATATATATATATATATCTGGTAGTAAACGATGTAAAAATTTTACTCATATAGTAAAATGCATTCACTCAGGTAGCGAAATTATGGTGACAAATAAAGAGGGACAGATATACAACTTATCTTTACAGTCCCGAAAGATACACTGGGTTTTAGAAACCCCAAAATTAGCCCACGTCTAACAAATTACATGTACAGAGATACACTCCGTCATCAGTACATGTACACTTTGTTTCAGTTCCACGGCTGCTACAGTTAAACTTCACAGCTACTACAGACTCCGAACACTCAGGACACTTCGAAACACTCGGAACACTTCGAATATTAGACCCTCCGGACACTCTGGACATTAGACATTAGACACTCCGGACACCCCCGACATTAGACCCACCGGACCCTCCGGACACAAGACATTAGACCCTCTGGGCACTCCGAACATTCGACACTAGACAGCTAAAAGTATATCCAATACCGTGTACTATACATGACACGGGCATAATAACATAATGACGTTATACACGGTAAGTTATATAGATTACATTATCGGCACAATAATTACAAAATGACAGGTTCAAAAATAAACATAGCACTGCTCGATAAGAAT
The DNA here is from genome assembly GCA_028554795.2 of Sinohyriopsis cumingii. Taxonomy (NCBI): domain Eukaryota; kingdom Metazoa; phylum Mollusca; class Bivalvia; order Unionida; family Unionidae; genus Sinohyriopsis; species Sinohyriopsis cumingii. The sequence goes on from CM068837.1 coordinate 37,026,866, forward strand.
CCTACTACATTAAACAGTTCTTCAAAAAATGTAGCTTTACATTACTAATATAAATCCCTTGCTAAGTCGCAAATAAGAATAGAAATAGGTGCATTATACTGCGTAAACCAAAGCTACATAGCAAACATACAAAAATAAACGTGGCAATACAGTGGTTATAACTTATAGACTTGAAATTAATAAATTTACATACCTCTACAGCTGAAGATGTGGAAGTCCTTGAAGCAGACTGCCGGCTGTAAAGACTTATCCGTATTGTAAAGAAATTTACGAACAGTGAGGTATTTATACACATAGTTTGTGCATTGTAGGCATTCGGTTCGTCCCATCGAGAGCGCTTCGCACGTGCGGCATGGGATGAACCGAACTCACTATTTCAAAATACAATATACATAAATCACCGTCGGGTATCGTTGTACACAAAAAACGAGACCCGAGTACATGTAATCCATGAATAAAAGAGTTTAATTCCGTGACATATGGTATGTAATAGATGTATACATTTTTCATTAAAAGAAAACGAGGCTTGTCGAGTTTCCTTTTAATGAGAAATGTATACAACGAGTGGTATATCATTGATACAGCATACATATTGTACATATATTGCATTTATATCACATACAAATACATATATTTGCCCTTTGAACAGAGTTAAGATTTACTTTAGGCAGCTGTGTATTGACCAAGTGAATGAATTCCTTACATTCCCTAGTGTGTCCGCTACTAAATGTAGTTCTATGCTTTTTGTGGGTATTCACAATCACCTGAAGTTGATTGTTTCCTTTTTTTGTTTCTTTTTTTATTCACATTAATTAAATTAAAATAATACATACATATGATTTATACGTGAATGATGGTTTTAAAAATAAAAGTCGCGCACTACAAACACTTGGAGACCACTATGGTGGCCTAGTGGTTAGAACGTCCGCCTCGGATGCGGAAGGTCGTGGGTTCGATCCCCGGCTGAGTCATACCAAAGACGTACAAAAATTGTACTGACAGCTGCCTCACTTGGCTCTCAGCATTAAGAGGTTAGTGTTAGGATAACGTGACTTGGTGGGAAATCATGCTACATGTCTGCGGCATGATGCCCCAGTGCTAGACATCACTATAAACTGTTACACTGCAGACATCGTAGCGATATGACTGAAAAATTTTTAAAGCTACCTTAAAAATACAAATCACACACACACACACACACACACACACACACACTTGGTTTGCTACGCCATTCATTTAATTTCTAAGCCATTAACCTGCCGGCTCATGGAAATTAATGTGGAATAGAAACTAAGCAGAATGACGAATCAAAAAGAAGTAATTAAAATGTTTTAATATATTTACAGTTGATCTGTCATTATTCTGCTTTAGTAACAGTACCACCGACCATAAACTCTCTCTCTCTCTCTCTCTCTCTCTCGTTTTGTCATTCTTTGGTCGGTTTGACTCTCTCTTTATGGTCGGTTTGACTTGAAAACTCTATCTGTCTGTCTGTCTCTGTCTCTATCTGGGGCCTAATTGTTCTTGCTGCAATATAAGAATCACCGTACTCATTCTGTACGGGCGGATCATCTGATATAACTATCATTCTCTTCTTTTCTCTTCTTCGTCTGTGTCTTTTATTACCAATAAAACCGTGGAAGATGCAACAACGTAAACAAAGTGAGATAATTATCAGAAAACGTCAGATTTTCATAAGAAAAGACAACCACCGAAGAGAACCAAGGAAACAGACTTGCTGTCACATCACATGTGCAACTTTAATGTTCATTTCAATCTAGCAACTGTTTTAGAAACTGTTGTTGCTTTAAATGATACATTGTAAATGGTATGTAATAGAACTTATAAAAATTATGTCGTCTGATGTGTATGAGACTTATGTATGTTTTACAGAGAGTTTAAATTATTTTTTAATATAGAAACATTTCCAAGCGTAAGTTTTCTTTTCTCCATTTTGTCAAAAATTTCTAATGCGGGTTCGTAATCAATAATGTGGCACGTGCTTTGACCAAAATATTGTGTTACCTTCAATTGTTTGATTTAGGTATGTTAGTGATATTTGTTATCATGCAAACAAAATGATTCATGTTTAGAATTTAGGAGCAGGAAGGTCAGCAAGATATGTATGCGTTTTTCTAGACCTCATCACAAGTGCCAAAACACTACCGATGCAGTATTTACCACTGATCATGTGCACAACATCAGGTGGCATGTAAGAGAGAAATTTTTTTTATCAGTATTTCTTTTCATTGGCATCCTTACATTTGTCGTCTTTCTCCAAACAGAAACTTGGGAAGACAAAATTTGAAGGTAACACACATTTTCTTAAAATTAGACCTTAATATGAATTGTCCAAATATTATACTGTTATTTAAATTAAAGCACTAGTTTTGATAACAGATAAAAGGAGTTATATTTATGCAATCTGAATTTGTGCATATTTTCTGCCATTTGAATATTCTGATCTGTTGCTACGTATTAAGTAATAACAATGATTTATCTATAGTTGTAAATAGCATACCGCTTATAGATGATCAGAGTAAACTTTAGGCAGGCTGGAGATGTCACGTATTTTTCTATGTACTAAATTGTTTGTTCGACTGAACTCTGATACTTGATATTTGTACCTATTTAACATGTAGTAATTCATCCCGTTGTTACTTGACTATTTGTAACCATTAAAGTTTGCGCGCAGATTTTCCTAAAAATCACATAGCTATTTGGAATTTTCAAAATTTTAGAAGATTTACCTCAATTGGACTTGTCTGCTTCTGAATTGCCTTCATCTGCTTTAGGTTGGTCAAAGAGAAATTTCATGCCCAACTCAGTTATTCATTTTATTATAGTAAATACCACTTGTATATGGTAGTATTTAAAATATAGACATTCGATAAGTACTGTTATTTATCATTATGTCTATATGTCTGTCTGTCGCTGTCTGTCTCTGTTTGTTTGTCTGTCTCTCTCGCTAACGTCTGTAGGCTGACATGTATATATATATAGGTCTTATGATCTTATGAGCAGGTCTGAAATTTATTTTGCTTGCCAACCTGTTAGTCAGATACGCATGCATGCAGATCCATAATGGCCGTGCGTTTTCCGGTTCGGGACATTTCTACATCAACTGGAGCAATCGAAAGAACCCATATGTAGAAAAACAAACTAACCTTTATTCAACTAGGGCCACATTATGATAGATGAGGAATACTACTGATGGACATACATGTAGCAAGATAAAATAATTATCCCAATTAGATTCATGTTTACAGGGGTCAGGTTGTGTAAATTGAAACGTCTTCTATGCTCATAGCATTTGAAGTAACTATAAAATCATCAATATATATATATATATATATATATATATATATATATATATATATATATATATATATATATATATATATATATATATATGTATATATGTACCTGATGTATAGTGTAACAAGATATTATTTGATTTAATTAACATAAGTACAGACTTAATTTTGAAAAATACAAATAAATTAATTTAGTAAATACAAAGACACGGGGTGAATGGTTCACAACGATTTGACAATGAAACGATGGATATAGTTTACTCTGGTAGTAAACGATGTAAAAATTTTACTCATATAGTAAAATGCATTCACTCAGGTAGCGAAATTATGGTGACAAATAAAGAGGGACAGATATACAACTTATCTTTACAGTCCCGAAAGATACACTGGGTTTTAGAAACCCCAAAATTAGCCCACGTCTAACAAATTACATGTACAGAGATACACTCCGTCATCAGTACATGTACACTTTGTTTCAGTTCCACGGCTGCTACAGTTAAACTTCACAGCTACTACAGACTCCGAACACTCAGGACACTTCGAAACACTCGGAACACTCCGAATATTAGACCCTCCGGACACTCTGGACATTAGACATTAGACACTCCGGACACCCCCGACATTAGACCCATCGGACCCTCCGGACACAAGACATTAGACCCTCCGGGCACTCCGAACATTCGACACTGGACAGGTAAAAATATATCCAATGCCGTGTACTATACATGACACGGGCATAATAACATAATGACGTTATACACGGTAAGTTATATAGATTACATTATCAGCACAATAATTACAAAATGACAGGTTCAAAAATAAACATAGCACTGCTCGATAAGAATCCTACTACATTAAACAGTTCTTGAGAAAATGTAGCTTTACATTACTAATATAAATCCCTTGCTAAGTCGCAAATAAGAATAGAAATAGGTGCATTATACTGCGTAAACCAAAGCTACATAGCAAACATACAAAAATAAACGTGGCAATACAGTGGTTATAACTTATAGACTTGAAATTAATAAATTTACATACCTCTACAGCTGAAGATGTGGAAGTCCTTGAAGCAGACTGCCGGCTGTAAAGACTTATCCATATTGTAGAGAAATTTATGAACAGTGAGGTATTTATACACATAGTTTGTGCATTGTAGGCATTCGGTTCATCCCATCGAGAGCACTTCGCACGTGCGGCATGGGATGAACCGAACTCACTATTTCAAAATACAATATACATAAATCACCGTCGGGTATCGTTGTACACAAAAAACGAGACCCGAGTACATGTAATCCATAAATAAAAGAGTTTAATTCCGTGACATATGGTATGTAATAGATGTATACATTTTTCATTAAAAGAAAACGAGGCTTGTCGAGTTTCCTTTTAATGAGAAATGTATACAACGAGTGGTATATCATTGATACAGCATACATATTGTACATATATTGTATTTATATCACATACAAATACATATATTTGCCCTTTGAACAGAGTTAAGATTTACTTTAGGCAGCTGTGTATTGACCAAGTGAATGAATTCCTTACATTCCCTAGTGTGTCCGCTACTAAATGTAGTTCTATGTTTTTTGTGGGTATTCACAATCACCTTAAGTTGATTGTTTCCTTTTTTTTTGTTTCTTTTTTTATTCACATTAATTAAATTAAAATAATACATACATATGATTTATACGTGAATGATGGTTTTAAAAATAAAAGTCGCGCACTACAAACACTTGGAGACCACTATGGTGGCCTAGTGGTTAGAACGTCCGCTTCGGATGCGGAAGGTCGTGGGTTCGATCCCCGGCTGAGTCATACCAAAGACGCACAAAAATTGTACTGACAGCTGCCTAGCTTGGCTCTCAGCATTAAGAGGTTAGTGTTAGGATAACGTGACTTGGTGGGAAATCATGCTACATGTCTGCGGCATGATGCCCCAGTGCTAGACATCACTATAAACTGTTACACTGCAGACATCGTAGCGATATGACTGAAAATTTTTTAAAGCTACCTTAAAAATACAAATCACACACACACACACACACACACACACACACACACACACACTTGGTTTGCTACGCCATTCATTTAATTTCTAAGCCATTAACCTGCCGGCTCATAGAAATTAATGTGGAATAGAAACTAAGCAGAATGACGAATCAAAAAGAGGTAATTAAAATGTTTTAATATATTTACAGTTGATCTGTCATTATTCTGCTTTAGTAACAGTACCACCGACCATAAACTCTCTCTCTCTCTCTCTCTCTCGTTTTGTCATTCTTTGGTCGGTTTGACTCTCTCTTTATGGTCGGTTTGACTTGAAAACTCTATCTGTCTGTCTGTCTCTGTCTCTGTCTGGGGCCTAATTGTTCTTGCTGTAATATAAGAATCACCGTACTCATTCTGTACGGGCGGATCATCTGATATAACTATCATTCTCTTCTTTTCTCTTCTTCGTCTGTATCTTTTATTACCAATAAAACCGTGGAAGATGCAACAACGTAAACAAAGTGAGATAATTATCAGAAAACGTCAGATTTTCATAAGAAAAGACAACCACCGAAGAGAACCAAGGAAACAGACTTGCTGTCACATCACATGTACAACTTTAATGTTCATTTCAATCTAGCAACTGTTTTAGAAACTGTTGTTGCTTTAAATGATACATTGTAAATGGTATGTAATAGAACTTATAAAAATTATATCGTCTGATGTGTATGAGACTTATGTATGTTTTACAGAGAGTTTAAATTATTTTCTAATATAGAAACATTTCCAAGCGCAAGTTTTCTTTTCTCCATTTTGTCAAAAATTTCTAATGCGGGTTCGTAATCAATAATGTGGCACGTGCTTTGACCAAAATATTGTGTTACCTTCAATTGTTTGATTTAGGTATGTTAGTGATATTTGTTATCATGCAAACAAACTGATTCATGTTTAGAATTTAGGAGCAGGAAGGTCAGCAAGATATGTATGTGTTTTTCTAGACCTCATCACAAGTGCCAAAACACTACCGATGCAGTACTTACCACTGATCATGTGCACAACATCAGGTGGCATGTAAGAGAGAAATTTTTTTTATCAGTATTTCTTTTCATTGGCATCCTTACATTTGTCGTCTTTCTCCAAACAGAAACTTGGGAAGACAAAATTTGAAGGTAACACACATTTTCTTAAAATTAGACCTTAATATGAATTGTCCAAATATTATACTGTTATTTAAATTAAACCACTAGTTTTAATAACAGATAAAAGGAGTTATATTTATGCAACCCTGAATTTGTGCATATTTCTGCCATTTGAATATTCTGATTTGTTGCTACGTATTAAATAATAGCACTGATTTATCTATAGTTGTAAATAGCATACTGCTTATAGATGATCAGAGTAAGCTTTAGGCAGGATGGAGATGTCACGTATTTTTCTATGTACTAAATTGTTTGTTCGACTGAACTCTGATACTTGATATTTGTACCTAATTAATATGTAGTAATTCATCCCGTTATTACTTGACTATTTGTAACCGTTAAAGTTTGCGCTCAGATTTTCCTAAAAATCACATAGCTATTTGGAATTTTCAAAATTTTAGAAGATTTACCTCAATTGAACTTGTCTGCTTCTGATTTATCTTCATTTGCTTTAGGTTGGTCAAAGAGAAATTTCATGAACAACTCATTTATTCATTTTATTATAGTAAATGCCACTTGTATATGGTAGTATTAAAGAAAAGACATTCGATAAGTACTGTTATTTATCATTATGTCTGTCTGTCTGTTTCTGTCTGTCTTTGTTTGTCTGTCTCTCTCGCTAACGTCTTGAATCCGGCATGTATATATAGGTCTTATGATCTTATGAGCAGGTCTGAAATTTATTTTACTTGCCAACCTGTTAGACAGACACGCATGCATGCAGATCAATAATGACCATGCGTTTTCCGGTTCGGGAGATTTCTACATCAACTGGAGCAATCGAAAGAACCCAGAAAAAAATATAACCTTTATTCAATTAGGGTCTCATTATAACAGATGAGGAATAGTACTGATGGACATACATGTAGCAAGATAAATTAATTATCCCAATTAGATTCATGTTTACAGGGGTCAGGTTGTGTAAATATAAACGTCTTCTATGCTCATAGCATTTGAAGTAACTATAACACTATATATATATATATATATATATATATATATATATATATGTGTGTGTGTGTGTGTGTGTGTGTGTGTGTGTGTGCATAGTATGCACGGGATGTATAGTATGTACGAGATGTATAACTTTTTCATTAAAAGAAAACGAGGCTTGCCGAGTTTCCTTTTAATGAGAACTGTATACAACGAGTGGTATATCATTGGTACAGCATACATACTGTACGTATATTTTACTTATATCATATACAAATACATATATTTGCCCTTTAAACAGAGTTAAGTTTTACTTACGGCAGCTGTGTATTGACCAAGTGAATGAACTCCTTACATTCCCTAGTGTGTCCGCTACTAAATGTAGTTGTATGCCTATTGTGGGTATTCACAATCACCTTTGCATATTGATAAGTTGATTGTTTTCTTTTCTTAGTTTCTTTTTTTTATTCACATTAATTAAATCAAAATAATATACATTTATGATTTATACGTGAATGATGGTATTAAGAAAAAAGTAGCGCACTACAAACACTTGGGGACCGCTCCTAAGGCCTAGTGGTTAGAACGTCCGCCTCGGATGCAGAAGGTCGTGGGTTCGATCCCCGGCCGAAACATACCAAAGACTTACAAAAATGGTACTAACAGCTGCCTCGTTTGGCGCTCAGCATTATAAGGTTAGTGTTAGGACTGGTCGGCCTGGTGTCAGGATAATGTGTCCGGGTGGGATATCATGCTACATGTCTGCGGCATGATGCCCCAGTGCTATACATCACTATAAACTGCCACACTGCAGACATCGCAGCGATATGACTGAAAAATTGTTAAAGCTACGTTAAAAATCCAAATCACACACACACACACACACACACACGCCATTCATTTAAACGCTAAGCCATTCACCTACCAGCACATGAAAACTACTGAGGTATAGAAACTAAATGAAATGACGAATCAACAAGAGGTAATTAAAACATTTTAATATATTTACAGTTGATATAAGTCATAATTCTGCTTTAGTAACAGTCACCACCGACCATAAACTCTCTCTCTCTCTCTGGTCTGTCTGTCTGTTTGTCTCTCATCCTTGGGTAGGTTCATCTTAATTTTTACCGTCATTTGTAAGTCCAGAGATATCATGGGATGACACAAACGAAAATCTTGTACGTTCGTCATTTTTAGCCAGTATCTTGCTACAATGAGAGAGAGAGAGAGAGAGAGAGAGAGAGAGAGAGAATTAAGAGTAGTCGATGTTTAGAACATTATAGTATGTTTAAGAAAAAACAACAAAAACAAACCATAATACATCAGTATGTGTACCATATAACCGAGGAACTTATTGTATAATGTCGACATGGTTGCAACTTTGTATTATTGACAAACACTGTAGATAAATCACAAGGAAAGTGCACACGTATGGTTATGAATAAATAAATAAATAAATAAATAAATAAATATATATATATATATATATATATATATATATATATATATATATATATATATATATATATATATATATATATTCATTCTCAGGTATATATGAGAATCTATCGTTGAAAAATGTCCAGCTTTCGCGAGCCAAGGCTCACACAAGCTGGACATTATTCAACTCGTTTCATAAATTGAATATTAAAATATTAATCATTACCCATTTGAGATCCCTCCCTCTTTCTCTCCTCTGTCTGTCTGTCTGTCTGTCTGTCTGTCTGTCTCTCTCTCTCTCTCTCTCTCTCTCTCTCTATATATATATATATATATATATATATATATATATTCATTCATTCTCATATCGTCTTTTGCATATTTTGTGGTAGTAGTAGTGATTTAAGTATAGACTGGATTTAGTTCAGACTGTTTCAAATGTTCCCTTCGTTTCCACCAGAAGATTACCTAATTGTTATTTTAGCATGTTGCCAAATGTATGAGTTGTAACCCTTAATCAAGTTTTCACTTTTATTTAAGCATGACCAACATGTAAATAGCGTATTCAGGTATTTACTGGTAATAGAAAACGCTTTATAACAAACAACAACATAATGGGGGAGCCACATTGTAAGTAGCTTGTCTCTCACATGCCCAGTAGTTGTATCAGTCCTGTTCTTGAGTCTCAAATTTAGCCTGATTTTGTTTCGCTTATTTTGTGGTGTGTTTGTGTGTATGCCTGTGTGTGCTTCACTTCATGTCAACACTTTTAAATAGACAAGTTGATTGAGTGCCTTGCTAATGTAGCCTATCCTGCTTTGTCCTATGGTGGGATTAGAACTCCCTTCTGGTTACGAATCAGAACACCTTAAGAAATGAAACAAAGAGATAATCCCAAAGTGAGTCTTAAACGATGTACCCAGATACTTGAGTCATCAAATATCGCTGTGAACAGCATATCGATTGCTAGCATTTGCATTATTTTGAAAAATCAAACCTGTTGTTGTACTTTGTACAACTTTTTTACCCATGGAAAGAAAATAAAATAATAATAATAATACCACACGCAAGCGATAACAAGTGTATATATACATACATCAATAAATCTGTATGTTAGGGATGTAATTGTATCGGTAAATATGTGTGTTGTATTAAATAAAACATTGTAATTTAATGTGCTGGGATGGGCACGTTCCATTCATGTAAAAAAGTATATGTGTTGTGTTAAAAAGACAAAATCATTGCAATTTAATGTGTTGGGATGGGCACGTTTTTTCCCTTCATATGCTTATATGAAAAACACGATGTTGATCAAGTGGTGATCTTCTTAAGGTTCCATTTATTTAACGCTTTCAAAACTTTATAAATATCTTTTTAGTCTGAAATCATTGGAATATTGCTTTTGCATCCTAAAATAATGTGATATTTATCCTTTATTACATTAGAATTAATAATATTAATTTTTTGAATATTTTTTGATGGCGACTATACCCAATGAGCAAGCAATACGACCATACTCAAACAGCAGGCCATGTCCTAAATATATTTTCATACGAGTTTATTAAACTTCAACTGAATGGATTTATATAACAATTATTCATACACAACCCACCCATGAAATATTCTTATAAAACATTGTGCTGAAGAAAAACAAATTTTACATATCTTCTACACACACATTTATGAATCTGCGCTAAGCTTTTATAAATAATTGTTCATTATCAATATTTTAGTTTAGTTCAACACAATTCGTAACTGTTTATCAAGCAACGTGTACCTAAATGTTTTTGACACCTCAATCATGGCACATGTGAGTGTCTTTCAAAATAATATTTGCTAGAATATAGAAGTTGTACTGCTTATATATGTTCAATGTTTTGTTTAGTAACAACGGAAACCAGCCAGTTTAACACATATATTTTGGATTCATTGCATACATTAAGAACGTACTTACACCAGTTCAAATAAACTTTCGCAATGCTAGTATTAAATTGATTTAATGCAATTTTCTTTACATCCGTTAGTGAACCATCGTTTAATATTTCCAGGTTGTTGATGTTAGATTTGACATTTTCAGTAGAGGTAGTTAGAAAATAAGATGGTGCAGTTTATTAAATTCCTTTTATTTTTGCTTTAACAGCTCCCTCTTGGAAAATTAATGCGGACATTCGTGTGGAGAACATAATGTTATCAGACATTAACTTCGGCAAAATTTATCAAATGTAAAAACGTAAAATTATAATTATAACACAGATGACTTCAAATTGGTATAGATAAATTTAAATGGCAATGTAACAAAAATAATTTATGTTGGTCTGGTCGAGAGGTATTTGAAGAAGACAGCTGACAGAATCTAGTTAGCATTCATTCTGGGTGGTAGTACAGAAAACAAATTTTGACATAAAAACGACCTGCGCAAGATTTATGTTTCCAATAGCCTTCTTGAAGGTGCCCATCATCCAAACTTTCTTACATCCTTCACACAACCTTAATTTGTGGAGGGGTACACGATACGAAAGCCTCTGTGCAGCTGAACGTGCAATTTTCCACTACATGAATAACATACTAAAAAACTAATACACAATGTCATTCAATAATTGGATAATAAGACTGAAAATGTATGTAGAGTTGCATGGGGAGAATAAAAAACTTTGTAGAGCGTACTTTGAAATAACCCTCTTATTCATTCCTTCAATTGAAACTAAGCTTTACACATTCATTTTACATACCGTGCGTTTTTGTTTACCCTTGACTTTTGTGACGTTTTTCTTTGCTTTTGTACAATCCAGTGTGCTATCTCCTTACTGTCAAATCACGGGGTTAACCGGAACATCATCGGCCTTTTCCTGTAAGTAAAGAAGGAAAGGTCTAATGTAGTTCGGCGGCGAAGGAAGACAAAGTTACAATCGGAACATCTTCGGCCTTTGCTCTCGTAACATATGTGGTGCGCTCCATCTGAGAAGAATTACCAAACACATCAAACTGATGTACATTCCAAAAATAACTTCATAGGGTTTTTCGCGACCTCACGGAAATGGCATAGCGATGTTCTGATTGACAACCGGATAGTCATCTCTGAGGATTCAGCACATCTAACCGTTAAAAACGTAAGACATATATTATCCTGTTAAATGCCAGCTGCGCCAAGTCGGCACTTGTCCCAAATTACAACATCGAGAAATAAGCTTCCAAATAATAAATGAGCTCAAAATTAATATCGCAGTTTAATGTTATGCGTGTTTGTCCACTATTAATTTATGTATGGGTACTTGGGCTATACTGTCCGATAGTGATAGCTCATATGCTGATTTAATGACCATATGGTCAAGGAGTTGGTTGGTTTCATGTGATTGGCTGTATTTAAATTACGGATACTTATTGCTATTTTGCATGTATTCATGCACGGTTAGACAAGGATATAATGGTTCATTTAACACTTGTTTTGAAAAGAATTGTCCTGATTTTGTCTTTGTAAGATGCAAAATTAAATTATAAGAATTAAACAGTGTATAGTTTTATGTTGACTAAAGTATGAACCGTGTGCGAATTTCGGTTGGTGCAAATTTCATTTAACGTAAACAATCACATGGCCAATCCTTAAATAAAATGTACCAATACTAAATCCAGTCACCACGCAGTTCATTCATTTATGGGTATTTTTTAAAAAGTTATTCAACCTTAGAATGATGATCGCCTTTCATAAATCAGAAAAACTTAATTAGTTTTCACCGTATTTGGTATAAAAACAACCATAAAACCATTGTTCGAAGCGTCGATATAGTTTAACTTATACATACAACAGAAACTGTTCCTCTGAAAAGATTGTCTAAGAAATCTTTGCAAATACTTGTGCATATAAAGGCCTGAAAATATAAAGATCTCTAATAAAATACAATAGCAAACATACATAGACAATATTTCTCCCATAGCCACACATTTGCTTTCAGGTCTACGGTATCATACCTATAAAAAGCCTGTAAAAAGAATAAAGAAAACATTCGGAGATTCGAACATCAATTAAATGATAAATAAAATAACACATTTACTCTCATGTTCTTTTCCTGATTACTATTTCTGTGCCACTGTCATAACTGGAGTACCTAATTGATGACTTCCAGACACCAACCACTAATTTGTATTATATTATGGTGTATCCATCAAAGAATATGTTTATGCAGTAGTAAAGAGTGAGTGGCTCACATTAATGAACTAAATTTGTGAGATCACTTTCAGAGGGCATATATTTTTTTGGGGCTATTTCGCATTCGATATGGACGGTAAAGGTTACATCGAAAACTGCATTCGACGGAGACGCATGCGCTGGTGGCAATCGACCCATAGACGGCAAGTGTCATGTCGCATTTGATTCGGTCGAATGTGGCATAGCACGTACTGTTGTACGGTCTAATGCGAAACAGAGCGTACGGAATCAGATGATAATTAATTTTACTATATATTTTCTATGTTTGTTTCACAGTTTCTCAGTACTGAACTTTGCGTTGTGTCCAAATGATTACAATTCATCTTATTCTAAAGTACCTTCCAAGATGAATTCTGAAGTTCTTGTCATAGGTTATCAAGCATATAAACAAAAACACCGTTCATTATATGCTCATTTTTGTTTTCGTCGACTTTACATTGTCAGAATCATGCAATATTTTACGATATTGCACAACTTCCTTTTGCATTCACGTGCACGACACCTGTGCCCAATAGTATATTAGGAACTACTTTGTAAACAAATCATGTACATTCTTATAGTAGACCGCTTTACGGTTTGGTTGATTAAATTCGTTTCTTAATGAACTAATGCAGATGTTTCGTGGACTGCCACATACCAGCTGCTTTGCAATATTCCGTGTTAGCTTAAGTGATACAATGTTTCGGATTTAGGCTAGCGATAGACGCCAGACAGGTCATACAATTTCTCGGCCCCTACAAATAACATACAAGTGACATGGCATAAACGTGTCTTCTTCAGCTGGTAATAAGAATAGCAAAAAAAAAATATGCTTACAGTTTTACATCCTGAATTTATTCAAAATGTACTTTCTTAGTTCTGCAAATCCGAATTACACGAGCCATGTCATGGGTTCAAAAACTTGATTACACATTTCTAAATTGTAATATAATTTAGACTACATTCTAAGTACAGTTACATCCTCCTTACTGCACTCAAAATGAAAAGAAAATTATATTCCATTGTATCTTTTTGATAATTACAATTGAAAGACTTCATATTTTTCCCACATTATGATTCCAAACATTCAATGACAGAACAGAAACACACTTGCAGATGTCAATACGCTGCTCCCTCGCTGCTGAAATCAGATGTGCTTCATGTAAAATTGACACAGATAAATCCAGTCATTATCACGAAATGTAGCAGAATCGACAAAGATACCAAAATCCATTCATACTGGACTAAATGGAAAAGTTATATAAAAGACGGACAATTATGTCCTTACAAATAACATACAAGTTACAAGGAATATACGGTATTCTTTATCTGGTGATAAGAATGGCAAAATAAAATATACTTACAGTTTTACATCCTGAATTTCCTCAAAATGTTTTTTCTTAATTCTGCAAATCCGAATTACGTGAGCCATGACATAGGTTTTCAATCTGGATTACACATTTCGAAAGTGTGTCGTAATTTCGATAAGTGCAATTGCATCCTCCTTACTGCACTCAAAATGAAATGCACATTAAATTTCTTTTTGAAAATTGCAATTGAAAGACTTCATACTTTCCCACGTTATAATTTCAAACATTCAATGACGGAAACAAAAACACATTTGCAGACGTAAACACGCTTCTCCCGCGCCACTTCAATCCGATGTATTTCATCTATAATTTGCACAGATGAATCCAGTCCAAAATCACAAACCTTCGTCGAATCGAAACACAATACCAAAATATATTCACTCCAGATCAAATGGAAAAATCGTTGCAATGCGCATTCGTTCACAATATGACTGCAAATTTCAATTTTAACTAGACACGCCATTTTCTTTCGAAAGGTATGTCGAGCGCGCGACTAAGTTCAAATTTATCTGGGCGGAGCTATGTGCGATTTAATAATGATGTCATTTTGTAATGTCAAATCTGCGCTTGTGTATTTAGTTTGGAATACGGCATTCATTCATTTACGTTGTTTCTTGTAGTGTATTTTGTTTATATAATTAAACCTTAGGTAGAATTAAAAAATGAGCATATAATAAAAAGGTTACTGCATTTGTATGGGAAAATATGAACTTGTTTTGTCGGAAGGATATACTGCACTCACAAGTTTGTGCAGTATTCATTCCGAAAACTCGTTCCTATTTTCCCATACAATCGCTTTAACCTTTAAACACTGGGTCACAGATTTCACTACCAGAACATCATCAATGCCTCATTACTCGCTGTGCACTGTTGTCAAAATACACACAGACAACCATATCATATTCCTCAAATTCTAAAGAATAAAGAATTACCTTTAAACAGCACCAATACTTCCTAAATAAAACTGTCATATCACCGCCAAGAGGTTAGAAGGCAAATGCTCTAAAAATAAACTGAGACTAAAGTCGTGGATACTTAACCGGAACTCATAATTGTGATCTGATTCCGTACAGTATCGGTCGATTGAAAAAATCTTAAGTTTTATTTCTCCATTCACTACAGCACTACATTCAGTGTAACTGCCGTTCAAAATTTATTTCCATTCTGAATGACCCTGGTAATTTTGATTTAATTTGTAATCATATTCTGATACATATTCATTGTATTATTGAAAGCTTCATTGTTTTGGTCAGCTAAATTTAAATACGTTAACAAAACAAGTTATAAACTTAAAATTCATGAAACCTTTGCTGCATTATACTAGCAAATGTCCCTCAAAGTTAATGACTGAAACAATAGTTTGTGGTGCTAATAAAAAAAATTACAAAACATTAACCGTGTTACTCAAAAAGTTTCAAATACTTTTATTTACAGTTTCCAATATCTACAGGTCACATCCCTTCTTTCAAAAAAGATGTCTTCCAATAGATCCCCAAATTTGTGTGAAAGAGTTCTGAGGAAAATACAGGCAAAGACAATAACTGAAGATGAATTTGGGAAAGCCAAATCATTCCGCCTGTTCAGCATCTCTAGACCTCACATGCGAGGATTCCATGCCTCTTGGATGGGTTTCTTTGTTGCTTTTACATCATGGTTTAGCATTCAGCCTCTAATTCCTACAATAACAAAAGAACTTGGCCTTTCGAGGGTGGAGATTGCACGCTCTGGAATTGCAAGCATCGCAGCGACAATCTTTGCACGAATTGGTGTCGGTCCGCTGTGTGACAAATTTGGTCCAAGACGCACAATGTCAGCAATTCTGATACTGGGATCAATCCCATTAGCTTTATCAGGTCTTATTCGCGATGGAATAGGACTACTGATCGTCCGTCTCCTCATCGGAATCCTTGGGGCAACATTCATACCATGCCAGTTTTGGACCTCGGCCATGTTTAACGTAAAGATCATTGGGACGGCCAACGCTGTTGTCGGCGGTTGGGGTAACCTTGGTGGTGGCTTCACATTTCTGCTCATGCCAGCTCTGTTTGAATTGGTCAAGATATGCGGAGCGGATGAATATCTGGCTTGGAAAATTGCTCTTGTTATTCCAGCAGCACTTACTCTCGGATTCGGTAAGTTTTCAAAATAATATCACGTATAAAGGTCCAAAGGTAACTTGGGCTCTATAGACTCATTCCTCTTATAGGTTTGCTTGTTTATATTTGTTTACTTGTTTCCTGCTGTACTGACCGTTGTAGAATAATGCTTAAGTAAATTACTCTAGTATACAATTACACTTAACTGTCATTTGCATGTTGCAAAATTATTATACAAATGTACTCATGTGAATGCACATGGGCATGTATAATCGATTAAGAATAATATGTCAAGAATTTCATAGTTAATATTACTTCTACTAGAGATACCCGTGTTGCTTTTCCTGAACTACTCCGTCTCGTAATCAAATAACTCCTACTTTACAATCACTCTTCCATTACTAACACTATTTTATAAATTTCCTATCACTACCATCCATTAGCACTGTTGCTTTCGATACTTTATGTTTCGCTAGTATTTCTATTATTTTTGCCACTAATATTGTTATAAGTCAACAAGCAGGGGAAAAGGTCATTTAATAACATATTCCTTTGAAGGGATGGGTGTGTTTTCTTCAAACATGAGGCTCAGCTGCAAGTCTTATTATTGCATTTGAAAAATACCAGATAACTTAATAGCTTTGTTTTTTATGCCCTCACCATAAAACAAACAACCAAAAACGAATAAATAACAATATTCCCCAAACAAACTTGAATATGTTATTTTTAAGAGAAACAGTTTTAATTTAAAAAAAATATTATATAGATGAACTTTTGTACTTTGTTTGAAGGGGCAACCTCGTAATTACAAGGCTGTGATGTATTCTCCAAAGTGACGAGTGTCAGGTCTTAATCATCATGGTTATAAAAAAAATATCAGCCTTCTAGTACCCGGATGAGAATTTGATGAGCAGTGCTACTTGGTGGGGATTTAATCATTGTGACTAAAACGTATAGTAGTGACCAGATTGGAATGTAATCGTTGTGACCGTAAAATATCACTCAGCCATCCAGTGACCGGATGTGGATTTGTTCATCATGGCAATAAAATATCAGGCTGTTGTGGCCCGATGGAGATTCACTCATAATGGCTATAATTTAGCAGGCCTTTAATGGCCGGATGGGTATTTACTCATCATGGCTATACTTTATCAGCCCTTTAGTAACCGGATGATGGGGAATTAATAATTATAGCTATGAAATATCAATTAGCCCTGTAATGGCTGGAGACTGATTTACTAATCAAGGCAATAAAATATCATCCCACTAGTGGGTAGAGGATTTAATGATTATGACTATACAATATCATCACTGTAGTGGACTAATGGGGGTTTAATCGTTATGGCTATAAATCAGCCCTGAAGTGCCCTGATGGAGATTTAATCATTATGGCTATAAATCAGCCCTGACGCTCCCTAATGGGGATTTAATCATTATGGCTATAAATCAGCCCTGAAGTGCCCTGATGAAGATTTAATCATTAGGGCTATAAATCAGCCCTGAAGTGCCCTGATGGGGATTTAATCATTATGGCTGTAAAATATTAGCCCTGTAGTGGTCGGAAGGGAAAATTATTTATTATGGCTTTAAAATATCATCTCTATAGTGGTCACAAGGGTGCATAATTTGTGTTAAAATTAATATTTGAAACAATGACAAAGTGTACTAATTACCTCAGTCTAAACGTTTAGGCATACTAATCATTTGGACAACAGACGACTGTCCCCAAGGACACTGGTCAGAACGCAAATTCCCGGAGGGAACACTTGTCGTGACTGTGGATGATGGTAATGTGGAAGACCGTGATGTAAAGGATACCAAAGAAGATAAAAAGGATGAGGAAAACAGAGAATCGGAAAGAATGATCATTGATGTGGGAAGGAATCCAACCCCTGACTCATGTAAATTTGCTTTCAGCTTTACATCTCAGATTAGAAAATCTTACTAAATGATTTTTCTGTGCTACTGTAGTTTTATATACATATTGGCGTAAGATAAAAATATGATATCTACGTTTTTTGAGTAGATATTCTGAAATATTTCACGAGCAAAGTGGAAATAATATATAAGGTATGTTTTTATATTTATTATATACTTCTAAAAGCAAAAGCCGTCGATTTACATGGATTATCTCCTTTCTACGCCAGTGCGATTATCAGCTGTATTACTACCGCTATTTATATCTATATTGTTTGCTTAACTTTTTCCACGATTGTAAATTGTACGTTAAGATAATGGTCATTTGTGGAATGAATTGCCCACTGAACTTAGACACAAAGACACAGTGATGACATTCAAGAGGGCTCTCGACACTCACTTATTTCGACTGCAAGAACAAACTTAAAGACCTAATAATGTTTCCTACCTTAAATATTCTCAGCATGTTTTTTAATGTTTTCTAATTTCACGGTGTTTGTTTTCGTAATCATATCTTTATATGTTTTTTATCTTATAGGTGTTGTCTAATGTTGTAAAGCGCTTAGAGCTTCTAAAGATTAGGCGCTATACAAAGTCCTCATTGTTATTATCATTATTATTATTATTATTTGTAAACATCATGCACGCAAGTCTAACATTTGTCCATGATTGTAGACTACAAATAGCTTGTTTTTGAGTTTAGAATGTTCTAATAACTATCGTGTTCACGTTTTGATGGGAGTCTCCATTAGGATGACTCATGTCCTGGTCTAGTGGAGAGTCTATCTATGGCACTTGGTAAATAAATGATAGACTCCTGTTTTTACGATGAGTCTTTGGAATCCATTTATAGAGTTCACAGTTTTATTCAGATACAATTCAATAAATATTATTCATTTAAATCATCCTTTGGAATTACTATGCTATCACTGACTTTTAATTAAACATTATATAGAATTATTGTGAACTCGTTCAAAGACATTCTGAATTGCATCATTGTGTACATCAGGACATTCAAGACCATTCAAATTCATTCGAAACTTTATATACTTTCGGACTTGAGATAAGGCATTTATGATTATTTGGTCTTTAATTTTCAATCCTGGTAGTGCCTTTTTAAATTACCACTTTGCATTGTGGAAAAATTGTTTATCGTTTTTCGTAGAGTATTTCAGGTATACGATATGGCATGAGTGACATATCCAAGCAACAGGTCTTGTAGTTCTATCAAATACAGTTTCCATGACTCATATCGAACGTTAATTATAAAATACGTAATACTTGAAATCTACTTCCTGTTGTTTTATCACGTTTATAGGTGTTTCTTAACACCTCATTGACCAACCGCTCGGTGGCCTAGTGGTTAGAGCATCCGCCTCAGATGCGGTAGGTCGTAGGTTCGATCCCTGGCCAAGTCATACCAAGACTTACAACAATGGTACTAAAAGCTGCCTCGCTTGGCGTTCAGCATTAAGAGGCTAGTGTTAGGACTGGTCGGCCTGGTGTCAGGATAATGCGACTGGGTGGGACATCATGCTACATGTCTACATGTCTGCGGCATGATGCCCCAGTGCTAGACATCACTATAAACTGACACATAGCAGACATCGTAGCGATATGACTGAAAACTTGTTAAAGCTACGTTAAAAATCAAAATCACATCACATCACACATCACATTACACCAACAGCAGAAGAAGACTGATTTAGGCCTAACTATGGAAATACAAGTTTCTCAATAACGTACATAAAGGCAGATATTTCATAAATAGATAAAAGTAGTTCCAACAGTGATATAGCCACAATGATGAAGCAAGTGGGATCGTCATGGTGACATACAACGAAACACGCTTGGTAGGTAACATTTCTAGTTTCGCACTTCTCGCGGTTGCTACGGCAATATATGACAACTTCTTAATTATTGATCGGTATATTTGGCTCCACTAGGACATACTTTAAAAAAACTCCATTGATCTGTTCTAAAAACATTACACGGGGATTTTTTTTTCTTTCAGGTGCTGATGACAGGTGTTGTAGAAATGGTTGTGCCAAAGATAATTGTTGGTTGTATTTTACAGTGTTTGTTTTATTTGTTCAATATGGACTTTGCTTTGGGGTTGAAATCGCTGTGAATACTGTCATGAACTTGTATTTCTTGTATCGCTTCAAAGTAGAAAATTGTACAACCACCTCTGAAGGACACGTTCCTCTATTAAATTGGACTAATATCACCGCAACGCCCCAGACTTTTGTAGACACTAATGACTGCAGTATCCTCACACAGAATACTGCAAGTCTCATTGCGTCCATGTTTGGACTAATGAACTTGTTTGCACGAGCTTTAGGTGGAGTGTTTTCCGACCTACTACGTAAATTTTTTGCCATACCCGGGCGCTTGCTGGCTCATTTTGTATGCCTCGCATTTGAAGGTGTAATGTTGATTGTCTTCAGTCAGATGACAACAATACCTTTAGCTATTCTGGTCATGATTGCCTTTAGTCTCTTCGTCCAAATGTCTGAAGGAACTACTTTTGCGCTCGTTCCATATCTTCATCCTCGTTATATTGGTATTATATCAGGGTTGATAGGTGGGGGCGGAAATGCGGGCGCCATAATATGGAACACAATTTGGGTAGATATGGTAGATTCAGACCCAAGCCGATGGTTTTGGACCCTGGGAATTTGTGTTCTAAGTGGTAGTTTTCTGACTTTGCTAATACCCATTCAAAAAAAGCGAATATGGGGTTTACGTTGCCGAAATCAACAAATATAAATTTCACTTCCTCTTCCGTAGAAACACTCGGTAGAACGCTTAAAAAAAAACCGGTGCTGTATATTATATTCCGACACAAGAAAGTTTCCTACATATTCTAAGGGAAACTGAAAAAGAAAAGAAAACAATTAAATGTAATAAAGTATTGTAATGTAATTGATGATGATTGTTTTACGTTAATGCTGATGGATAGGTTAATCAAGGTCACGACATGATGTTTATTGAGGTCAACACCATGGCCTTTGAAAAACTCGTGTTATTCAGCTGGTTTAGAACTATCACTCGCATTGAAAATTGTAGTCATTCCGTTATAATGCAAATATTACTCCACGTTAGATCCAAACACAAATTAGTCCTTCTTCTGAACTTATAAAGTAATGTACTGAATTTCATCTTAAATGTGGAAACAATATGAAAGAAATCCATGAATACTGCATTTAATACTAGTAGCTGTTGACTATTTAATTTGTCTTGGGTCAGGCAATGGTTGATTGATAGTTATTTTTCACTGTGTGTCCTTCTGCTTATCACTTTATTGACTTTCGGATAAAGGTATATTTGGTAGGCGATAATGGAAGAACAAAAAATGTGAGGTAAAAAATAGTTGGAAAAGTGGGACTGGAGCCAAGCATATGATTCCGAACCCATGCAGATTTATCGGTAGGAGTAGAACAACGTTTCAATTCTGGAAAACAATTTTGATCTGCTACAGTAGCAGAAGGTAGAGTAGAAGGGCATGTATGTTCATTGTGCAGCTTATGTGTGTGTGTGTGTGTGTGTGTGTGTGTGTGTGTGATTTGGACTTTTAACTTTGCTTTGAAAATATTTTCAGTGATATTGTTACGACGCCTACAGAGTGGCAGCTTATAATGATGTCATGCTCTGGGGCATTATTTTGACACCGACCAGTCCCACCACTAACCAGCGAAGCAGCTGCTAGTACCATCTTTACAGAACTAAAAACTTAAATAGACAAAGTTATATTTCGTCCGTTTTACTACCTCCTACAGAAAATTTGAAAGGTTAAAAAAACATCAACTCCGATTATTCTTAGAGTACGAAGAACCGAGCGCACATCCGCCCTGCTCTGCAACGTCAACAGGCAACACATTCGATCCTGAATCAAACACAAAATTTGTTCACTATGCTACATTTCGCTGACTGGCTCCAGTGCACTTTACCTATCTGACTCCATGCATTTACACCATCTACAAACGTACGCTCCGACACTCGTATTCTTATTGTTCTGCTGTTAAAATGGAGTCATATGGATAACGTTCTCTAGCGTACCAAGGACAAGGTTTGTGGAACGAATTGCCCAATGACCATAGACACAAGGACACTATGACAGCATTCAAAAGGGTTCTCAAAACTCACCTATTCGACTATAAGAACAGATTTAATAATATTAACATCCTTAATTATTGTCAGCATGTTTTAGCTTTGTAATTTTGATGTATATATTTGTATGTGTTATCTAATGTATAAAATCTCTTATAGCTTCTAAACATTAGGTGCTGTACTAAGTCCATATTATTATTATTATTACATTATTAACCGCTCCGGTGGCGTAGTGGTTAGAGCGTCCGCCTCGGATGCGGGAGGTCGTGGGTTCGATCCCCGGCCGAGTCATACCAAAGACTTACAAGAATGGTACTAACAGCTTGGCTTTCAGCATTAAGAGGTTAGTGTTAGGACTGGTCGGCCTGGTGTCAGGATAATGTGACTGGGTGGGACATCATGCTACATGTCTGAGGCATGATGCCCCAGTGTTAGACATCACTATAAACTGCCACATTGCAGACATCGTAGCGATATGACTGCAAAATTGTTAAAGCTATGTTAAAAATCAAACTCACATCACATCGCTTTATTATTAATATCATTATTATTATGGTGGCTCTTGTAGTTGTTGTGGAGGTGTAAGATGCATGCTTATTATATTGGGAAACATTTTTGCCGACAAGAAGACGGAGGAGTCCTGATTGTATGTTGCAACAATACTAAATGTAAACAAGATTCTTGATGCACGTTATCAACAGCTGATTTCGGGATTGACTTATCAATATATATTTATTTCGAATTTTGAGGAACAGTATATGTTGCCGCAATTGAAAATAACACTTGGGTTTAATTATATTTATAAAATTGATGTGTCTTCTTAAAACATCATTCTTTTCGTACGTAGTTTATTCAGCATTTCCAAGTCTTTACATCTATCTATCTATCTGCCTGTCTGTCTGTCTGTCTCTATCTATCTATCTATCTATCTATCTATCTATCTATCTATCTATCTATCTATCTATCTGTCTGTCTGTCTGTCTATCTATCCACCAACCCACCCAACTATTCACCCATCCGTCCATTATTCTGTTGGTTTCCCCAATCTCCCTCACCGTTATTTATTGATTTGTTATTACTATTGGGTATCTTCTAAGTGTTGATTATCCTTGTTGGCTTTGTTTTTCTTTTCAAGGTACATGTATTTTTGCGGCACCGAAAGAACTAATTAATTTATAAAACGGTTGTAGTTACTAAAGTGTGTATTTTCCCCCGAGGTGAGAACTGAAGGCAGGGCTAAAGCCCGCGCACTGGCTGGAGCATACCTCTATTGGGCAGTAGACCGGGGTCATTCCCCCATCTCCCCCACCTGTTTATGATGTCATATTTTCAAGTTAATTTTTTATAGTGATCACCTGACAACAGGCCGTCATTGTTTTTGTTATGTAGTCTGTAATTTTGATTAAAAAGGCTAAAATCAGAGCCAAAGACACCATGGGAGGCACTTAATATTTATTGGTACGGTCTCACTATTATAAATAGAGATGATATTTAAAAAAACAACATGTTATCGAAAATAACTGGAAGTCCCTATGAATTTTAGGTATATTAAAGAACTGTTAGTTAAATATAGAGATAGGACGGATTTATGGAAAAGAGATGAAAAAAAAAAGGAATAAATGGATAAAGGAAGATGTCTCTACAAATGTGAGATGTAAAGTAGAATATAGCTATGTAATTAACTAGGATACAGCATGGGGGCATTGGACCAACATCAATTCCTTAAAGATAAAAAGTTTAATATTCAAGTATATGCACAATGCGTGGTTAACGGGGGAAGTGGCCCTGAGAAGACGATTGATAAGGTTAATACCGAAATGCCCTATGTACAAGCAGTCAAATTTCGCAAAATACCACGTTATTTCACAGCCAGGAATACATTTCAACTTGATTATTGGTAGTCCGGTTTGGCGATTTCAGTAGTTCTGCTGTGTCATTTTATTATGACAGAAAGGTCACAGACTGTTAACCTTGTTTCGACTGATACATCTTGGTCGACAGGGGTACCATCACATTTTAGTTATAACATATAAATTGAATCAAGATGTGGACAGGAGATCGCCATCTTTGTTCCCTAACATTCTGTTTCCGCTCTCGAAGAAAATAGTTTTCCTCGCTGACTGACTCTTGGCCGAAGAAAAAACCCCACGAACAAACGAATGAAGTTGGTGTTATTTACCAAGCGCTTCTCGAAAAAGACTTAGTTCTTAGGCATTTTACTTTTGAGAATTTGCAGTTACATGTGATTTTAGATCATACTTCTGTGCTTAACCGTGTTGGCTTTAACTAGATGTCATTCCCACCGTGTTGGCCTACCGTGTTGGCTTTAACTAGATGTCATTCCCACCGTGTTGGCTTTAACTAGATGTCATTCCCACCGTGTTGGCTTTAACTAGATGTCATTCCCACCGTGTTGACTTTAACTAGATGTCACTCACACCATGTTTGGTTTTAACTGGATGTCATTTTCACAGTTTTTGGCTTTAACTAGATGCTGTTCTCACATTGTTTAGATTTAAATATATGTTATTTACAGTGTTTGACTTTAAGTAGCTGTTAGTCCCATAGTGTTTGGCTTTAGCTAGATGTTATTTACAGTGTTATTATTCTTCATATCTAGGTTTGTTTTGTTATCATTTGCTTATTTTAATTGCTGCACTTATTTTATTTTAATTATTTATTTATAATCTAATTAAAAAAAAGCCAATAGTAACTGGTTTGGTAATCGTGTTTTACCGTAATTTCTAAACAAGAGTAGAAATTTGTTTTAGTGGATATCTGGTTTTGGCGGATAATGGCTTAGCACGGACATATATTCTTCGAACAATTTCCATTATTATTATTAATAATATTCTTACTTTGAAATTTTGCTTAATAGAAATTTACCCAGGATATTTAGTAACGATGTTTTTTTCTAATATTTTTTATTTTAGCTAGAATACCTTTAACGTTTGTATCGTACCACTCCCACCCCAAATATTACGCACACGCATACTGAGGCGGAAAAGTGTATGGCTGTTTTTTCATATATATATATATATATATATATATATATATATATATATATATATATATATATATATATATGTCAACAACACAGCTAAAACATGAGATACAAAATACGGTGAATGTGGAACAATTAGGAGCGCTGCAATTAAATGATGTTTGTTAACAGAATAGCGACATATGCACAAGCCAGAAGGATAAGTGAGATTGAATAGTTTTAGTGATAGGTTTCACTAGCTTGTGAAAGTTATGACACAATCAACACTGATGACCTTTCAGAGATGAGGAACAAGATCTTTGGAACCGCGCCATCTATACCAGCCAATGATAACGATGTTTGTGAATATTCATGAATTAGTTTAAACATAATTTATTGGAATCTGCACACGTTCTAACAATTCAAATTAGCTCTCTCCCTACATACAACATATTTCAACATGACACAATAGACTAATAACGAAAAATTATTGGAGAGGGAGAGAGAGTGAGATAAATATATGGTATTGAGAGTAATTTAATAATAAATAGAATATGAGGAAATGAATGATGGTTTCAATCTCACGTCAAGAACAAAAATGTATGTCCACAAGTTAATACGGTAAAGACCAGCTTCAAGTGAGCTTACGTTATGTTTATGTCGAACTCCTGTTTGGATACTATTTTGTGTCCGATAACTAAAACTAGGCACTTTGCTAAGCAAGTTGTTTGGACATAAACACTTTTTCAAAGCACTGTAAGACATGCTACAGGGGTGTCTCTTGTTCAAGATTGTCCCTATTTAGCCTAAAATTGCAAGTGACTATATTAATTGAACGTCGAAGATTATAATTCTTTTATTCGAACACGTGAGAAGGGAGTAAATCAATTAGACAGTCCGGAGTTTGGCTTTGCATGAAGATGTCAGAAAGTCGAATTCCTCCATTCTTGGCATCATTAATAGTGGTAATACTCAATACGAATGCCTATCTCTCAGGATGAACCGTGCTGATTTTATTTTCCAGATGTAAAATGATAAAATAGGGCATGGAACATATTTTATATAAGACTCGATAATGTTACATAGTCCACACGCTCTCATACTGTTCACCATATAAAGTGAACTTTCAACCGACTCAGTAGCACAGCAAAGTTATTATCTTTCTGAATTAGATCAAATTAGAAACTTATTCAATTGGTAATTTTCTTAGACATACGAAATCTCTTGAGCTCTGGTATGGGGAAATCGGCATTGAGCAACACTGATACCATGAACAAATTAATAGCTGTCCTTTCATGAAGAGGTTATAGTTCCTTGGAGAGTTTTAACGAAATCATCTTGTAAAATGTGGTGCATCATTTCATTCCACGTCGGATCCTTTCTGTATCAGGTCATTAGAAAATGAATCAAATTTTCACTTATTGCTTTTTCTCTTCATTAAATATAAGCAAATGCGCAAGCAGGTGTGAAAACTAATTAGATCAGACCTTAAAATAATTTAACACAAAAGGAACTGCAATAGAGCTAATGACGACAGGAGACTGCTCTGTAATACATAGAGCTCGCAGTTGTTTCTTTCCTCTCATGGTTCCCTATGTGACAGTAACAACACTCTCTTCTTTGCATTCGCTGTTAAACGTTGTTGGGCCACACACCGGCTCCCCATAATCAACTCTAAAATCTAACGAAGACGTAAATGCAATTACTCTAGTTTTATTACAATGCTTTGTGCGGTAGTACTCATTCTATACCAAAGAAAGTCTTTAGGATCTGAGGCTGAGACTTACAGTTTATTAGTTTAATTTAGAGAGATTAATATCGAACTATATTCCATCAACAACAACAACAATACGAAATACTAATAATAATTGTTATTATTATTATTATTATTTTTAACGTAGTACTTCTTCTATATCAGAGAAAGCCTTTAGGATCTAAGGCTGTGATTATCAGTTTATTAGTTTAATTTAGAGAGATCAATAGCTAACTATATTCCATCAATACTAATAATAATAATAATAATAATTATTATTATTATTATTATTATTACAAATATGACAGTAAAAGTAATGCAATCATCATCACACAAAACAATCTGGTAACGTTACGCATAATAATGTCATTTTCATACGTCTAAAACAAGTCAAAATAAACAAATTTGAACTAAATCACGTAATACAAATAATAAACATTTGTTTCAACCGACACAGTAAAATCCGTATGTTAGTATCTGTCAATTAATATCAGTAAACGATAATCATTGGGAGATTAAACAAAGTAAAGTTTATTTTTCAAATCTGAGTTTGGACATCTGGAAGATTTTGCAAACCAAAGTGCATTCATTAGTAACCACCGAAGTCTTCCAATATTACCGCGATTGAAATGAGACCATTTTTAGCTGAAAGTTTCAAAGAAGTGCAGGACGGCGGGCAGAGTAGGACAAATACTTGTAATTCATAGGGGCCTACTGAAGATTTTTTCCTATCGTCCACAAATTCTTTCCGTGGACATGAAGCAGTGTTCATATTTTGTTTGTTAAGTGTGGTGTTACAAAGAGTGGCAATAGGGTAACACTTTACTGCAAGAAGATCAAGTAGAATCCATTTTGTTTGTCGAAAGAGTAGTAATTGATTCTAATCAATCACATTTCGGCCAATTTTATGAACAGTTAGGAGAAAAGAAGGAATCTTTGTTTTACACGTAAAGGACATTAGAGAAATGCAAGTGTTCTGTACGTTATTCAGAATGTATTCAAAAACGCGAAGTACATTGATCTATCTGAATATGTCTCAATGCTCATTACATCGTGTTGTTTAATTGACCATGAGAAGAATCTCAAGTTCACGTTTTTGGCTAAACAGGGGCGCCTTGGCTATATTATGCAGGTAATGATGCCACTTCATTACCACATGCCTATTTACTCATCGGTGTCACACCAGTCATTCCTCGTTATTTTATGTTGAATATTGAGTCCTTTCCCAATAGTTATCAATATAGAGGACCAGATATTTACACAGTGCCTCCCTCGTCTGTCTTAACATTTCTACACCAATCACTTATTTTCTCTTTGACAGTATTAATGACTTAATTTTGATTTCAGCGTCTTTCTAAATTGATTCGTGTACAATATGCTCAAATGGGCAGTGGTGTTCACATTTGTAAGGAGTCTCGAAGTTGTGTGACAGTTAACTTTAACAGGACGTCAATTACTACAATTTATCAATCACATTCCTCTTCAAAGAAAACGACTCTTAGAAAGACATAAGGTAGCTTTGACACAATTCAATTAGCTAAGAATCGATAGTGAAGCCAAAACAATAAGACAATGTCTGTCCTCAAATGTGTGTTTGTTCTTCTCTCCATGCTGTTTATGGACTATAGAAGACTATGTTTGGCTTTGCGTAAGCATTCATTATCTATTCTCTCTTTATCATTTCATACAGTGTGTATATTTCTATTGTCATTACTTTTAGTTTACGGTTATGATTAAAAGGATGGCAGAGGATAGTAATTTTGTTTCAAAGTAAAGCCAATACCTGTCTTTAAATATGTGTTTGTTCTTCTCTCGATGCTGCTGAACATCTTTATAAGGTTATGTTTGTGTATGCCTGTAAAAACTCCTAAATTTGTCTTTTCTTTCACTCCATATATAATAGCGTATACATAGGTTTGTCTATGTACGAGCACTCTTACATCTTTCTCTCCGATTGATGGGCCCGAGTGTCCGATTGGCATACAGCGCTCACTTTTCCAGATCAGGAACAGTTCAACATACAAGTTCCATAACAAATCGAGAAAACACACTGCCTGTATAATTGTTAGATCTGAACATTACATACATGTCCAGATTCTGAAAGAGAGCCTTTTACAACTAAATACGGCACGTTAACCTGCACGGCATGTCATTTGACCTTTCAGTTCGTATATTTATAAAAAATTGTGATGGTAATAAGAAATCTTATTAAAAACATAAAAAACAACAGCTACTTTAGGATGTGTAATTTCGCGATGGTTCTTATTTCTAAGAAAAATGTCTTTTTCTTTCTTTTCGGAAATAATTTCATTTAATCTCGCTCAGACAATTTTCAACTTTCGGTTTCATGGCACATAAATTTGTGACGAGCAAATATGTCTGATTATGATTGAAAAAACACATTGTTTTAGGCTTTAGGGACCCCAGAATTGTCGAGCTGGAATTTGGTGCAATCGGTTGCCAGTTAATGGATGATATCATATTTACAATCGGCAACACAAACATTTTGTCTTCTCCGTCTACTGCAACACTAAGTGGATACTTCCGGTAACCTGAACTGTAGACAAAGCATTGTTTACCAGATGTCATATCAAAACGGTACGCTATGGCCGTCAGTAATGGATATATAGACACGCGCGTTGGACATATTGAGGGAAACATAAACAGGTGTGGTGCCTTAACAATCGAATGTTTGATCAAGGTTTTCTTTTCTATTTCTGTTGACGAAGCTCCATTAACATTCGCGAATTATATGACGCCTCATTACAAGGCTCAGACAAAACTGTCTCCTCAATGCTGACAGCATCCACGCCATAACATGGGTATCTTGTCCTTGCCGCCCCTGTGCCTCGGAGGGAAGATCCCTCGTGGAGAAAAGCTGTCCATTGTTGTCTACCAGCAACATGTTTTTACTACCTTCAAGCAAAGAGAAGCTTGTGTAAAGTTTGACTTACACTGGTAGTTCAGGTCTTGTTTACTGATTAGCCACTCATCATAATTTCAAATTCACTCAAGCTTGACCATCTTCTGAATATCACTTAGCATATTATTGCGTTTCTTTTAGCTTTCTGCGACTTCTGCTGAAATAGTTTTTACTGTGTCTTTAGACCGTTCCGATTGCCTTGCGGATGTGGGAGGTCGCTGGTTTAAAGCATGGCCGAGGCATACCAAAGACTTATAAAAATGGTACTAACAGCTGTTCGATAGGCGTTCACCATTAAGAGGTTAGTGCCAGGACTGGTTGGCCTGGTGTCAGGATAATGTGACTGGGTGGGACATCATGCTACATGTCTGCGGCATGATGTCCTAGTGCTAGACATCACTATAAGCTGCAACATTGCATACATCATGGCAACTGAAGAATTACTAAAGCTACATTAAAATTCAAATGACACATACACGCACACACATACACACTGGTGTCTTTACAAGGTTAATGTTTTCTTCGTTGAGATCCAGGAGTTTCTTTAGATGGTCCTCTAAATTTTGCATTTGGTTCAGAATTGTCCATGGGATCGTTTTGAATTGTTTACTAGGGAATTATGTTGTAACTCGAAGACACAAATTTTCGTATTTTTTATGTTAATGGAGTTCATGAACCGCAACAGGAATTCTCATGAAATCAGCAGCAAACCTATACTTTTTATCATCGTGCCTCAGGCACTCTAAGCTCCCATTAAACATTAAGCAGGGTCCTGGATTATTCTTTCATGCTTCTAGTGTTAAAATCGGATGATCTTTGCTTATTTTCAGTTTTGATGGTAGCAAGCACAGTTATCACACATGCAATCACATACCCTATATAATCTAGTTACATATTCTGACATTTGCAGATGGAAATACGTCACATACACGCTTAATTTTCGATTTCCCCACGAGTGGAAAAGGACTGTGTGGAATATTCTAGACTATTCTCCTGTAAATTTATCTTTTATTGCTGGATTGGTTGTTACCTTACGTAATGAACGTATAACGTTCTGAAATATTCCTTTGTAGTACTGGTCTTCTTTGTTATGCTGTCTTGAATGCTGAATTCGCTAAAAGAATGGAAACATGGCAGTTGAAGTGAGGTAAATACTATGTTTGCAGCCGCCATTTCAACAACAAAAGCAGCAACAATAATGGAAAATTATCTGAATTTAACAACTGTTAAGAATATGAAAATTATCAAATTAAAATCTTAAATTCACATAATGACTGATTCGGAATCAGTTTCATCATGGGAAAGGCGTAATTCTGTTATATTGTCTTGTTAAATCTATTTCTTTCAGATGCACTTGCCCCCCTCCCCCAGTTCAAAAGAGTCTAGTCAGGTCAAGTCTATTTCTTAGTTGCACTGGGAATGAAAACATGAATAGTTACATTAAGAAATGTATTATTAAAGTGAATCTGTAAAGTCTGTCTTCCACAGTTTGAATGATATTGTATCCGTGATTAAGCATAATATGTCAGGGTAGTTTGTTGTTTAAAAGGGAATTGATAAGAGCTTACAGACAAATGCTTATGAATTCAGGAGAATATCGATTAGTAGGTATTTCATGGACAAACTGGGTTTTGTTGCAATTCTTTCAATGGGTCTAAGGTCATAATTTTCAAGAATGATAAAAAAATGGTCTGTATACTTCTTCTCTTTGTAGCAGCTGTTGTAAATTCTTTGGATAGTTTCGCGGGTGCCGGGGAAAATAAAGTCTTCCAATCCTATCACTCTATCGGGGAGATAATTAATAACGGTGGTATCGAGAAAGATCTGTAAAACGATTGTCTCCCTTGAAAAAAGAATTGTACGTTTATAGGGTTATGTTTTGACACAATCAACCTAACCCTGGAGAATTTATAAAAGAGATAAGATAATTACATTATGGTCTTCTTGTAAATAAACGCAGAAACAAATTGTAAGTCCTTTTAGGGAAATTTAGCTTTGCGGCACTTTGTGTGAGGTCTGGTAAAGTTTTCGCATCAAGAATTTTAAGATCGTTTCGTGAAATGGAGACTTTCAAGGGCATAAAATATTTACAGAGATTAGAGAATATTTGATATGTTGCAAAAGGTTCTGTAATTGAATTTCTACGATGCTTTTGGAGCAGGGTTTTCACCTTTACTAATTTCTTTATATGTATTATTTCCGGTTGTGATGGTACATTTCAAATGAAATTTTGTTAATTAAATGTTCACACCATAATTTTGTTTACGTACGTATTCATATTCTAGAGTTGCTATCCACTTTGGCTTGTGACTTAAATACAAATTCAATAAGAACTCTACACTTGCCCTCGACAGCTTTTGTGACACAATAAACACCTTCCCATACTATTTGTTCTGCAAACTCAACAGCTGTATATGTCGTGACTTTTGTCCTCAATCTTACAAGTTTCATAAAACTGTTCCAAAAGAATGCCATAAATGGTGTGTGTGTGTGTGGGGGGGGAATTACACATTTGGTAGAAAACCGAATGAAAAGAATAATATAAGTCTGATGCATTATGTATTGAAATAAATGCAGTTGATTTCAGAACTTTTATTAACTTTGTTTGTTCTTCATTGGATGTCATATGGAAATGATTTTTGCAGAATCATTTCATTGATGTACACCAAATGTTGAATGTGATAGCACGGAGGCAGGGTGTTAAATATGGATAGAAGTTAAAATGATAGATGTCTATTGTACACGAATTTGTGTATCCTAGTAACTCGTGAAGTTTGTTAAGTTCTGAGCTCTGTAGAAGACGAATAGGTCCTGTCTTTGCTGCCCATTCACCAATACCACCTGTCGGCATTTCAGTCGGGATGTGAAGCACTTCTTTATTCTTATCCAGACTTGCAGCGGTCCCTTGTTGTGTGACACGCAAAGGTAATGCTTTAATAGGATCAAGTATCCATCATTCCCTTGCAACATCTTTGAGTTTACCAATATGCGTTGAGTAGAGCACATAAAAGGAAGTGAACGGTTGAATTGACAAGCCGGCATTTTCGATATTCTTTTTATGATAATAAGAGATATTGATAAGTTTAAGTGGTTTTCTACTAGATGCCACTAGATAGTTCGACATACATACTAAATAGCTGTGTCGACGTTCATTAAACATACTTGTGTCGATTCTTGGAAGCTTCAGATCCTCAAGAGCACTTCTGAGGTCAGATATCACCTCAGAGGAGTACAAATCAACAATTGTGAACCCTTCATTATTAGGACTCAAAAGAAAAATGTCTTTATTATTTTGATTTACAGACGGAAAGATCCATTGTTCTAGAGTTTTCATGTTTTCCTTTAAAATACCATAAAGTCAGTACTCGGCAATCCAAAGTCTAAATATTCTACAGAACTTCCATACAGAAATTCCAAGATCCTGAAAATCCATAACTCGATCGGAACACTGTTGGATAACTTGCTGCAAAGTAGATCTTTTCCGGCTTTATATAGGCGAGGTTTTACTGTTGGAGGCAATATCTGTTCAAGCTTTTAAACACAGAGCTCACATAAAACTCCACTATCTTTGAACGATTTAGACTGGCATGCAGTAACTAATTCACGATGCAAGAAATATTCAGAGTAGCAGTTAAACAGACCCAAAAGTCTGAGATAATAATGGGTGATTTTGATAAAAATAATATTAAAACTTCATCATTCGTGAGAAGAAGTGGTAGCTGGCATACTCTCTAGATATTGTACTACCTACCATTCGTACATTGTCAGCAGTGCCTAGTTTTGTGCTAGAGACTGGTACATTTATTTGGATACTGCATTTGTCATGTTCTGATGAGCGGTGGGACTTCAGAAATTACACGACAGCAGTAAGGTTGACATTTTCAATTTGACTTCTTGAGTCCTGTATTGATTTCTTAATTGCTAAAGGAGAATCAACTAGTTTCATTCTCACTACTTTTAGAATACCTGCTAGTTGAGGACTCAATTCACGAAAAATATTGTGGAGATAAGTTTTATGATTTTGGCAAGGTTACCCAGTGTAATAATGACTCTTTAACGCAGCCAATTGATTGATTGTTACCCAATGATTCTTGCACAACTGCGAAAGCTGCACCTCGTCCTCTATCATCAAATGATACAAGAATTGCACAATGGCTTTCCAATCATCATCTGTGGCCAGGATCAGCAGACGAAACTGTGAGTGAAAGGCTTCTAATAATATATGAATGATTATATAGGAGCTATTATGTTTCTCTCCAAATATGTGCTGCTTCAAATACAGCAAAGCTGAAATGTAAGCAGGTAATACAATAGCCTGAAAAAGAGTATGGTTGCAATTAGGACGATAGCCCTTATATTTATTCCACTGTGTTCTCGTCTTGCTTCATGGTCTAACACTATATGTCAATTTATGAATCCAGTTATCAATTGCGAAAGAAGAAAGCAGAAAGCTCTGCCAGTTTTGGCTCTTCTATACTGCCTAATAAGGATCATTCTTTTTCTCAGATTCTTGGCACAATGCTTCTTTGTTTGGAATAACAACTGCCACGCCGCATAAAGGAAGCTGACCTAAATTCGTCTCTTTCAATGCATCCTTCACGCTGTTCGGAAGTTCAAATCCATCCTTGAATCATATTCTTTGCACTACATAAAAGGATTTAGATATCACTTTTCCATCTGAAACAACCGCTGTATAACCAGTCTCTTTTAATGACATATTAATGATACTTGTGCAGTCTTGTTTGTGTTGACTGGAAACTGAAAAAAACATCGTCTCTCTTTCTCGTGTCCTCCTCTGACATTGTTACTTCTACTCTATGTTCCTCTACGAGTTATCCAGAGGAAATATTGAATCGTAATTGTTGTCACATTGTAAGCTAAATGCTAAGCCCAGTGAGTATTACATTCTTCAATGCCGAATTCAAATTCTACATTTAATCTCCATCTTTATGGCCAAACCAAACCCACATGAATACTGTAGTTTAAAAGAGTTACTAATTTAATACAATTTTGTTTCTCTCATCAAGACGCATTAACGTCAGATAAATGTGTGTATATATAGTGTACTTTCTATATTCCCCAACTTTGTAACATTATTCTTAAAGTGTGTACGGTGTACAACACAGGATTTTTATTTTCTACATTCTCCAATCTCATATAACCTATTCTTGGCCTATGAGAGGTTAGACTCACCTATGTATCTATTATAGTGTACTTTACTATTATTATTATTCATAGCCCATGACTATGAAACAATAATAATATAAATACTACTAAAAAAAAACAACTTTTACATTTCATAAAATTATAAGTATGAGTTGTCAATATCTTTCGTTGTGCTCCTACAAGATTTGGATTAGAAACTAAACCCGTATTAGATTTGGATAAGAAAACTAACCCTTATGAAATTTGGATTCAAAGCTAAAACCCTGGATTATAAGCTAAAGCTATATATTTATGTGCATTTATTTACATATGCTTTTACTTTTCTTACATTTTGTATTTATTCGTCATATCTTTATTTTTATAACTGTGAAACGAAGTTAAAGCCTTTTGACTTATTATGTCGCCCGAAAGAATTTGATTTGATAAAGGTGCGCAGTTCTCTTCTACAATAGGGGATGAGTATATGTCAGATTTTGTATGATTTATTCTGAGTCATATCACCGAAAAACGCTTTTGTGTTTGATGTCATTATAAATAAAGTATATTTATCACTAAATTCTTTGAGCCGCTCTGTAGGAAGATATATTACGCGTGAACTGAACCAAAGACTCGCTTTGCTGTGATGATGCCACTGGAACTAAAAATGAAAGTAAAGATTTTGATTTATTCTTGCTCCTTGGGAAATATGAAAATTATGCAAAAGTGTTCTTATCCGTCATAAAAAATGATAATTAACTAAGTGATATATATATATGCCACATTAATAATTGTATATTCATTAACGAGTGGATAAGATCTAAAAAGGGAACACATTTTTATTATGAGTTACGTATAGCCAAATTCTTTTCATCATTTTCAGTATACATAAGGTAAGCATCTCAAAAGTAAATTTCTTAGATGTATTTGCGTGTGTTGAGTGAAATAAATAGTATACTTTCCTTTAGAACTCTTCCTGCGCAAGCGATATAAAAGCCTTTTAAGGAAACTTAGCACAAACCAGTTGATTTTAAATAATTTGTATTTTACCTCTTCTCAAGACACCAAAAAAATAAAAAAGCTAAACAAATGTACACATGTGTGGAATTTTATTCAATGTTCTCTTTTTTAATGATTATAACCTATTCAGAAAATTTAGAGACAGTATAAAACATGACATTAAAATGTACACAACAAACATCTATGCCAAGAAGTATAATCTGTTTTAAACTGGCTTTAAAATACAACATAGTTTTATGTTTTTTTTTAATTTTCAATCTTAATAATATTTTCTTCATCTCTAGCATTAGAATCTGAAAGGATCTGTGTTACCAAAGGGACACAAACAATATAACTCAATAATTGTGCCACATAGATGTATTATTTAGACTTTTCTCTACCTTTACAAGCTGAATAGGGTCAATTTACATGGGTGTAATTGCAATCGGTACACCTCCTTTGTCGATCTTCATGTCTTAGTCCTAAAAATTGGAGCTGAAGCAGTAAACTAGAGTTTTAAGTGTGCATGCACTTAAAGGTCAACCTACACTTCAGTGACATCAGTATCTTCTAGAGCGGAAATCTAAACATTTGATGTAGTTTTGATATGTGATATTACTGATATCACATATGCACCGGACATGCACGTTTTATTGCAATAGGTTGAAATGTGTACAATTTGAACACATATGCCTCTTTATGTAGTGTTCAAAATCTCGGATACGAGCTTATAGTTGCCACATTTTACTATGGAACGCTCTTTTATTCTAAGATACACTCTTAGATTAATTGATAAGCCAAATATATTATAATTTGAGCATTGTGTTAAGTGCTTTAGGTGAAAGATGCAACCGTATAGTAAGTTTATAACAATGAATTAACAGGTATTGGAATTTGAACCAAGATGTAATTGTCACAGCTTTGTGTACCATATATTGGTGAGAGATACACATATATTTATTGTCCTAAAATGACGCTCGAAGATAGAGGATGGACACAATTGTTATAGCAAATTGGACACAGATCTTGAAAAGTGAGTTCCATCAACCAAGTTTTGTCTGAAATATGCCAGTCCTAAGTTGCACGCTCAGTAGGAGATTGGTTACAATAGAAGTATTAGCATTACTGCATGGATAACAGTAGTAATCAATTGTTCATAAATGATAAAAAGTAGAGTCCAGTGATCCAGCTTTTGTGACATATATGTTGAGCCCAATATGCACCACAATGCAAGTTTTCTATAAATATTTTTCTAAGATAGAGTAAGCACTTAAAACTCGACCTCTAATTCAGTGACATCAGTAAGTATTTTCGGAGCGAAAATCTAAACATTAGATGTAGTTTTGATCTGTAATATAACTGATTTCCAATATGTACAGGATATGCAAGTTTTATTGTAATACGTTCAAACCTGTATAATTTGAAGACAAATGACATTTTCATGTAGTGTTCAAAATCCACAATACCAGTTCATGGTGACAACAATTCACTATGAAATGTTCTTGTATTCTAGGAAACACACTTAGATTAATTGTTAAGCCAAAAAGTATTATAATTTGAACATTGTGTGAAGTCCTTTAGGTGTAAGATGCAACCTTATAGTAATTTGTATTGCAATGAATTAAGAGGTATTGGAATTTGAACTAAGATATAATTGTCACACCTTTGTATATTAAATAGTAGATCTTTGTGACCATATATTTGTGAGCGACACATATGCATCCCATTCAAATACACACAACAAACAGTGTGTTTAATAATAATAATAGATTCAGTGTTCTAAAATGCAGCTCCAAGATAGAGGAAGGACACAACTGGTATAACAATTTCGACACAAATCCTGAAGAATGGGTTTCAGCAATCCAGTTTTATCTGAAATTGGCCAGTCCTAAGTTGCACTCTCATTAGGAGTTTGGGTACAATAGAAGTGTTAGCATTACTGCATTGATAACATTTTCAATCAATTATTCATAATTGATAAAATGTAGAGGACGGTGATCCAGTTTTTGTGCCACTATCGTGAACCCAATATGAACATACAGCGCAAGTTTTCTATAAATACGTTTCATAGATAGAGGGTGCAGTTCAGTCAGATTGGAGGAACACAATTTGTAGGCAAATTTAGGTCGTATCATTATAACTGTGGTAAACAACACACATATCTATCTTTATGATTGCGATAGGAGAAAAGCTAGCGTAATAAGAATTAATACGCACAAGATTGAACCATTGTGTTGACGCTCAATAAATCAGTTAAAATATGTTGAGTACCTTAGGTTGGGATGGGGTGCTCCCACGATAATCTTTAATTATTACAGAAGACCCACCCTGGCTCGTTTTGGTTAGAAATTGATGTAGTGATAGAGATGCAAAGCTCCGAGCCCCCAGTCAGCGATGCCGACAGTTAAATTACTGAATGCACAAAAGGTGAAATTCAAATAAACAACAAATTTAATGCTATTCAATTACAGAAAATCCTTCCTCAAATGAAATTCAATATTCAAAACCCTATTACTCGTCTTTCACTCGACCAAGTGACAGCCTATTTCATCATCTGACTTAGTGTGATATTTTTTCCTCCTGTCCTGTGTTTCCACTCATCTCATGATCTGTAGTATGTCTTGACTAGTATCCAGTACACCTTAAATCTAACAACCACGTCCTTCACCCTTCACTTCCTCCACCTTCCGTTCTCTCTTTTCTTGTCTCCCAGAGACTTGGGACCAACTGTACCAGGGTATTTCTCTTCTCTGTCTCCTACAGTTCCTCCGGTCCCTGAAAGCTTCCTGTCCGAACACACAAAGACATTAGTATTTTCCACTTGCTATCTAGCCTTACACTAAGCTACAATCTATTAGATAAGCCATTACCTTCTTTGCTCACGTATTCGTGCACATCGAAATAACCATAACTTCTGGTATGGTATACACGGTATCAACTGCTTATCATGCATATATCAATAGATTTCATCACATCGGTATATACAGATTCTCAATCTTATTATACAGAACAATATCACATAATCAGACGCATTTTTGAACTTTACACTTCTATAAAGTGTACACATATATCCACATATCCATGCGCTGATATATTCTTACACATTATACTCCTACGAAGTATACACAAATAATCAAATACTCATATTAACTAATGTTGCACTCTGCAACCGTTATACAAAGTTATAATTCAATTCAACATTTGCAAATCTAGAATATCACATGAATAAATGCACGAGGTTACTACGAATTAATCAAATAGCGGATTACAATATTAATTCTTTACATAAACATTGCTCATCTCTCAAAATATGCATGTAGATCAAACACTACAAAAGAATCAAACCCTACAAATAGTAATTCTACGTACTAACGATTCTAGTAATGAAGTATACATACTGCACATAATTAAAGTACAATTACCTTACCTTAATAAATTGCGACAATCGAGCAAATAAGTCACAGACCTTACCAAAGCTCCTTTGTAATTCCCAGAATAAAAATGTTTTCCGCCAATTTTGAATGACGTCGGAGTAGATTAGAACTTCCTTATGTAATTCCCGCTAGATGATTTAGCGATTACTGATGTTTAGTTTCAAGACACTAGATTTAAACTTGCGATTCCAGTGGTGGCCACGCCTTGCTCAATTCCGAGTGGATGTCGATTCACCCGTGGTCTACATAATTAGCAGACATTGCCCCCTCCCCGACAGTCTGTCAAGGGTGGATTTACGACCATCACTTGATGTTCTTTTGGGCGCAAACCGGCAATTTACTCCACTTACCTCTGAATCGCACGCCGCCGAATAAGGCGCCAGTAACAAGTTCATATGGCCATCTTATACACAACTGGCTTCCTATCCGTCTTTTTTTATGTCGGCTTACCTCGCAACATTTATGAAGCGAATAATTACCCTCAGGGTCTAGCATATACATGTTGCAATTTGGCTGTTGTTCGTTACTTATAATGTGACACTGTTCCATCATTTAACGGTTTATCTCACATATTTCATACTGTTAATTTGAAGATTTCAATACTGCGTACGAGAATACGCTCACTGGGCTCATGATTGCCGGTACGATCCGAAGTTACACACGGAGGGGGTTGTTTCTTTTTTCTGTTTTTGTTTTCATTCTTTCCAAATAATCTCCGGTCGATTCATTTGGTGCTTCATAAATGAATGAAAACTTAAATACAGAGACCTATCTTAACGTGCAAAAATTACCAAACAAATAACAAAACTCACTTGTGCGATGGCTAATCGCAGCCATTAAATTACGGTCCATTAATTATCCAATTTTAATAAAATAATTGATTAAGCAATGTTTAACGTTTAAATTAAAAATTGCTAAACAAAGCTAAAATTACATTACAATCATATAGAGGATGACTTGAAATAAAAACGTATGATAATGTCAGATAACGATTATAATACTGATTTACCCCTGGACATAACAAGTGTATATATGTTAGCAAACCTGAACTAAGACATATGTAAAGTAGTTTTTCATTGTCTTTTCCTTTTGTTTTGGCTTGTTTTATGATTCCTTTTATTGAAACTTTAATTCCACATTTTCTTTGTTCTTTCATGCATTCAGTCTTTCTTCAGTCTGTTTGCCACTGCTATTTTAATTTGATGAGCCGGTTGTTCACTGAAATCATATATTTTTCTTTCATCATATATGAATTATACACAACTAAAAGCACGTAAACAGTCCGATAAGAAATAAAATTTGCTTAATAATGTATCACAAACTCAGAAAAGCGTAATAACGCAATATGGATGGTATCACCTGGAAAATGTAATTCAATTTTCTAATTTAAATGTAAATGACCATACGATTGACGTGATATTGTGCAAGATGGTATTGTTATATTTACAATGAGTGAATTAATTTTTTACTAGATGAGATTTATTTGGCAGATAATGGTGACTATAATCATTAGCTATTTTATTTCCTTTGTTTGTTGCTTTTTTCTTT
Source organism: Sinohyriopsis cumingii (assembly GCA_028554795.2). Classification (NCBI taxonomy): domain Eukaryota; kingdom Metazoa; phylum Mollusca; class Bivalvia; order Unionida; family Unionidae; genus Sinohyriopsis; species Sinohyriopsis cumingii. The sequence goes on from CM068837.1 coordinate 37,068,208, forward strand.
CTCCCGAATTTGCAGTGTAATGCTTTGGGGTTTCGCGTGCAAGTTATCCTTACTGTTCTGCATTATATATATATATATATATATATATATATATATATATATATATATATATATATATATATATATATATATATATATATATATATATATATATACATATATATATATATATATATATATATATATATATATATATATATATATATATATATATATATATATATATATATATTCAGAGCTAGTATTTTGTACTAAACACTTACCCCTGCGTGTAAGTCCAACTGTGAAAGCTAAGCAGAGGTGACAATATTTATGTTAGGGACGAGACGTTGAACAATCCTTGATATAAATCATACTCCCAAACTTATCGTGTAACCCTCTAAAGAGAGTTATCTTAACGGTCTTACCAAAAGGGGGAATAGGTTCACTCTTTTTTCTTTTATATATCGTTATTCAAAACCGTTCATTTAATACAATCGACCTGCATAATCAGGCAATGAGCTAAGGTTTGCAATGAACAAGAAAAAGAGAAGAAACTTTACATGTGTAAGCATGACAGGAGAACTAAATATATGCAAATAATGTTTTTACTACATAAATCCAATAAGATTGGAGTTTCCTATCCTTCCAGCATACTCGAGAAAGAATCTTCTTTTCCTCACCAATAAGATGGAACACCGGAAACAATATTGCAAAGATGAAAATTGTGTGTACGGTTTGCTTACTACAATTATTACATCTACTGAGATCACAAAGAAAACGAATGAATACATTTAATTATTGAGACAGATATCTTTTTCTCGTATTCCTATACGTGTTTGCCCATCCGTTTCTTTTTTCGCTGTAAGAGCGCGAATTAAGTATATCCTCTATGTTCCATTGCATAAACAGGTGTCTTAAATTATTTGATGTTAACGTGTAGCGTGTGTGTGCGTGTGTGTTAGGTATGTAGGACACAAAGTTCGAACATGGACTATTAAGAGTGTTCAACCATTATTTTTACATGAGGTACTCGTTATAAGACCTATATCAGTACGAAATTACCTTGTGTACGCGTAAATATGTTTATGAACTTCTATAGCATTACGTGATCTGCTCCGGTGAGTCATGTTCTGAATGCGCTTGCGTCGTCACCCTCAGTTAACGAATAAATAGTTCGATACTTCAACGACTGTTCAAAAACGCCCAGAGAATTAATCGTGTTTCACTACCAAGTTGAGTAAGCGCAATACTTCAACGATGAATAGATTTATATTCATTCTGATCATTTTGGTTTTGCTCAGTGCAGTATACGGTAAGAATTTTGAACTTTTCTGCAAACTTGTGCATGCATTTAGTTTAGATAAAAGAAATGTACCGCATTACTTTTTTAATATTCTTACAGATTGGTCTAATATCTGACTTTAAAGTGTAAGCAATTAGATGTGATATGTCTTCCCCTTAATGCCAATGCTACTCTAAATCGACTGTTCGCATTTGCTTTTAGTTGATACTTTTCAATTGGTATCAATTAAGTAATAGTTTCCAAATTTTAAATGTCCGAGAAAATTTACCAGTTTTTCATAAGTCGAATGGTTTTAAGGTTATTCAGACTTTCGAAGTCTGTCATACACGGTTAACTGAAATTATACCTATCGTTTCGCAATATGATTGGATGCAATTAAAAAAGCTGGACAGTAACCTTGCTCCTTACATTAACCTGGAAAAATCATTGCGGAGTCCGTATTAAGTACCAGCCGTGTAATGTACTTCTGTGTTTGATCAAATAATTTCACTTGCTTCGTGTGCGAAAGGGCAATGAGTCATAATGCTCCCTATTTAAGTCAAATATGCCTTGAATAGATTTGAAAAATATTGGATTTACAACATTTGGCTAGCAAAGATGATACTCTGGGTAATATAATAAATTATATGACTATGTGACTCAGTACTATGTTTGTACACACACACCTCTTTATACCTTTGTGTCTGTATGTGTGTGCCAGTGACCATGTGTCTGTATCACATATGTGAATGTACATGTGCTTTGCTATATTTATTGAAAGAGAGGTTCGCAAGCAGAAATTTTATTTTGGACATAACTAGACATTAAATATTTGTAATGCATTCCTCGAAATTGTTGGCACACAAACTGTCGAGTAAAAATGCAATACTGTTTAATACTCTTTCTACCTACGAATGTTTGTCGCTATATACGTTTCTTTTAAGGTCCCATTTTTGTTGCTAATAATATTATTGTTATTATTATTATTATTATTCCAGGACAGCCTCCGCCTAAGATTGATTCCGAACCACAGAAAATTGATAATGGAGTCAGAGAACGGAACCTTTTCGACTTTCTTCAGCAGAGACAAAAAAGAGAAGCGTCGCATGTTTTCTCACCCAACAGAAAAGAAAGGTTGGAACTGGCTAACAGCGAGACCCATGACCATTCGAAAAGAGAAGTGTTTTAACCTCTCAGGAGAGATTTGTTTCATAACGACATCCAAGCCAAAGTAAAAGTAACAGAGTGCCAAGAACAAGTTGAGTTGCAAATGACGTTAAATCAAGTATTTCTAATTTTTTTTAAATGAAACTATTATAAAAAGTTTATATAGCGTCAATTCCAATTTTCTAGGACAATTTGCCGAAAAAATATATTTATGCTTTTTCCTTATAACTTTATGATAGTGATTAGTCTTGTAAATGGAAAATGAAGATGCATCCGTCTGACAAGTTACTAGCAATCTGTTGAATTATGATTTATCCTTCGGACATATAGTTATTTTGGCAAAGATGACATAAAACTTTTAAATCATTTCTTTAAGAAAATTACCCTTTTCTTCTTCACTATCAATAGGTAATTGATGAACTTTTTGCAAATATTCCTTAATGAAAAATGTGGACAGTGATTTATATTGTAATCAAGGATTTTATTGTTTCTCCTTGTATGTCAAAAGAAAATGTCATTTTTGTGGAGACGAAAGATGAAAATGACAGCAATCGAAAATCTAAACGAAAGAAACACAAATGATCAAACCACACCGTGTAAATGTTTTCTATCTTATCAAATGTATCGTATTTCTTCATGTATTATCTCTTCAATAAACTATATATATCTTCACACATGAATATATTGCTTTTTGACATAGTTTCCGACCATTGTAATGGAAATTTGATATCTAATTTTACTCTATCGCTTGAACTAATATCTATTTATCTGTCGATTTCTATCCACTTTTAAACATATTTCAATAATGTACACATGCATAGCTCTCCAGTCTACATACCGGACATTAGGACGGCTGCCCTTGTAACAATTGAAACAGATACGACTGTTATAATCTACGATTCATTGTCTTTTGTGCAGAACATGTCGTCACAAGTTATGGAGTAGACACCATGGGAAAACTGTTCCAAATAAAACCCCATCTTCACAAATTTAAGACCATTATTCTGAAGCGGTTCTTAGAAGTGAACATATTTATAATATTACTTCTCTCTCATCTGTAATTAAGAAACAGGAAAAGCAAAACCAAATGTTGTAAGTTTCAACATACAGTTTAATGATCTATGTTAAAAATTTGAAAATTTTAGACGAAGGTTTACTATTGTGAATTAAGTTCCAATTATTCCTAAAGGTTCTGTCACAAATCAAAAAGTATAGTGTGCTCCGAATAAATTCCAGTGGTGTTCTGAATAAATAATAATAATATATCTGCTGATATACCATTAGTTTCGAATGTGCTGATATACAAACTTGAACTCAGGCCTATGTAAACATCTATTCATACGGAAGATTAAGACAAGAAAGTAACCAGCTACACACTAAACGGCTGCCTCCAGTCATTAGCAAAGTTCAAGCACAAAATACAAACTAAATATGCATAATAAAAAGCATAGTTACCGAAGTTTATAACAACAAATGCAGGAAAATGTCTGAGAATCTCATGACATAAGTTTGATAATAATAATAATAATAATAATAAAGAATCTCATGACATAAGTTTGATAATAATAATAATAATAATAATAATAATAAAGAGAGTAAAAAAGATGAGAAGAAATTTATATAATAAACATTAGCGTTCTTTCTTCACGCTACTTTGCAGGTACTGCTGTACACGTAACGTTGAAGAGGCCTTTCATTAATTTCCATGCGCAATGTACGTTATAGCTGTATACAGAATTTATGTTCGTTTGCTAATATAAACGACAGTCTTTGGTAAATTTCTCGCAGCATGAAACGTATATGTGGTTGGATAATTTCAGATCATAGACAAATAAAACTAGGCGTGTGTGTGTGTGTGTGTGTGTGTGTGTGTGTGTGTGTGTGAATTAAGATGTATTGAAGGAGAATGCTTCGCTTCCCGTAACGAGATTGTAGCTCTTATCTAATATTTTATAGACTACATAGGAGCCAGCTAATAATCCCAGTTTTGTATGCATACTTTTTCAAAACGTGTCAGTGATGATGCGATACCATCCATCCGTTTGTTTATGACTACTTTTGTTCCCACAGATATATGGATAAATAGTAGCCAATCATAGCGTTTTTAATGCCCATCACATAACCTCATGTGAGAGGAACGTTATTCCGCTCATTTCTGCGAGTGAACAATGAGGGTGTCAATAGTTCTGGGTGTAATTATAATACATTATTGAGACATTTTCACATTCTTGTTATACTAAATATTTGTGCAATCAAAGTGATAAATATTTGTTTTATTTTGTCCCCATTGCTTGTAAGAGCTGGCATCTTCCTTCTGGTATTTCAATCCTTCCATCATAGAAGCATATTAACATGAATACTCAAAATCAATTCATAATAATGAAACTTGTTTATCTCATTTTCATGCATCTGCAGATGGTGTCGCTAGATTTTCAGATCATTACATGAAAGTGTCAATATGTTACAGTTTTTACTTTTATGATGATCATATCATAAGTAGATTCAAGCACTTGGTATTTGGGTACGTATTGTGGTATTCCTACGTATACGAATACTACCTAATGGGAATTTCCAAATATTATACCAGGTTTCAAAATGTTTCATATTTGCATAGATATAGGCCTTCTTGGGTTGGGGTTTCTTCTGCCTAAATATTCTAAGCACAACTACAGAAAATGCGCTGATAACATTAGTAATCCATTACAACATTTATTCTGTATACAAATTTTAACTGTTTGGACTTACAGTTAGAAAAAAGCTTGAGGACATGAACTATATTCACACAATTTAGACTGCAATTTAATCACATTTGTCAAGAGACCAGAATGGCGTATGTTCCTGAAGACAATAGAGAACATGATAAGAATAAAAGTTAAAGCCGTAGAACGCCTAGCTAAATTCACAACGTTTGGAAAAACTGATCTGATGATTCAGATATCAAAATGTTTCTAGTACAAGACCCAGATGTTACTCTCGACAGTACACACTGATTACACCAACATGCTATGAACAAATGTAAATCCACATATACTGAACTAAGATGTGTCAACTCCATTCGTATTTTCTTTCGGTTGACGCCACTAAAATACTAAAATACCTGTGTGTTCATTAGTACTTCCTTAGTACTTTCAATGCTGGACTATTGCGTTTGACTATATTGTTTGTCTCAGTTATCTACGGCAAAACTTCAAAACGTTAAAAGCACGGCTGCTCGGGTATTCCTTACAGTAGGAATAACTGAGCACACCCAGCTTCCTGCTCCGTAACCTTCGCTAACGACCCGTTCGATCCAGACTCGAACACACAATCTGCTCGAAGTGCTATATTTTGTTGAATGGCTCCAATCCAATATACCTATATGGTTTTACCCTTGTGTACACAACATCTAAAAACTTATGCTTCACTTCTGACACTCGCATTCATATTGTTCCTACTATTTAAACGAAGTCATACGGAAAACGTTCTTTTGGCTACCATGCAACAGCTACATGGAACGAATCGACCACAGATTATAAACAAAATGACCATGTGGTCTCATTCAAAATTACTCTTAAAACTCACATAGAACAGACTTCCTTTTTTTGTCAGCATATTTTTGTTTCGTAATTTCATTGTGCTTGTTTCTGTAATCTTGAAGTTGTATATGTTTGTTTATGTTATCTAATATTGTAATGCGCTTAGAGGTTTTAAAGACTAGGCGCTATATATATATATATATATATATATATATATATATATATATATATATATATATATATATATATATATATATATATATATAACCTAAACAGTATTCGCTCAGTTCGATTGGAGCTTCAGTAATTGAAAGGTAGATACATGTAAAAAATCTAATAAATAAAAGCGAAATGCAATTAATGACACTTAAGCGCAGATATTAAATTACATATGTAAAGTACGTCTTTCTTCCTTTGTTTATTTCCATTTCCTCATGATACATTCAATCCATTCATTCGTACTTTTTCCCATTCAATGTTTCCATCTGAAATTCATTCGACGCATGTTTATGATCCAAATGTATGTGTACGTTAGGATAGATCCTAATCGTTTATTGGTATTTTCTTCTTTTGCCACCACATAAATAAAGTACATGCGAGTAAAAGAGTACATATAAGGTTGGATACACAATAATATTCAACTGATAATATATGATACATTCAGACCTACGTAAAGACGTAAACTGGTTGGTATCACCTGGAAATACGTTTTAATTTTAAATTAAAACGACAATGACTACAAGATTGATATGATAACGTGCAGGATGCTATTGACATGGAATGAATAAAATGTAAACTAGGTGAGATTGTTTAGGAAGATAAGTGAAACTATACTTATTTGCAATATTCTATCTCATCAAACGTCCACTGAAATATTGTATTTTGCATTTTTGTTATAATACCCACAACATATGTGCCATCAGATAGATTGTTAATTAACGATTGACATATTCCAAAGATGCTGGTGTTGCTCAGTATTATGTGTATTTAGTTTAAACATTATGTTAAAAAGAAGCTGAAAAGTCAGGTATATAGATCGGTGGATAAATCAGTAGGGAACAATATTTAATATTATTCTGTAATTATGTATGTGTGTATGTGTGTGTGTGTGCGTGAGAAAGCGAGAGAGAGAGAGAGAGAGAGAGAGAGAGATGGAGAGAGAGAGAGAGAGAAAGAGAGAGAGAGAGAGAAATTGAGACAGATGGACGGATACAGAAAGAAAATTACGTATACTGTGAAGCCTACATTGAAAGAGACGAATTTAGGTCAGCTTCCTTTATGTGGCGTGGCAGTTGTTATTCCAAAAATAAACGCATTATGCCCATAATCTGAGAAAAAGAATGTTCTAAAAGGTTCACAGATTGTGGAGTTGTATGTTAGGTCAGTTCATAGAAATTCATGAACAAGTTCAATTTCCTCAGCTGATAATGATATTTGTCCCAACTGCCTCTTTTTTTCTCCTAGGACACTCATAATATCTTCATGTCAAAATGCTCTTTAACCCATATTGATTTCCACAAGTGCTATATTTTGCCAAGTCTGTCTTTGCAAGGTCATGAAGGACAGGTAAAGTTATGCTTCAAATGAGAGGCAATTATTGAGGAATCTATTATTTGATCTGTAAGAAAGATCACGCTTTCGTTTGACAGATCTCGAAAACATGCATTTCTTATTTCTTCTGAATTTTCACACTGTTTATCCAGAAAAGAATAGATCTCATGCATAATTGCTTGACAATACTTACTTGTATCTTATGATTGATTCTGTTTGTATTCATGAGCAACCATTTTCAACTGCTGAACCACTGTTTCATATGGAAAATCGGTTTTTGCTGATCCTAGGAAACTTAAGAGTTTGTAGACATCTCTTGACTGGATTCTTGACCTGACAACTAGAACAGATTTTCCATCGAAGACTAGCTCCACACAGCCCACCAGTTTTTCAGTGCCTAGTGCAAACAGATTAGAAGAGGAAGCAAGTCTGATTGTTTTGGAAGGATGATCTCTGTGCCATGCATTTGATGGTTTCTGAAGAACAGGCAAAAATGTGATATTTCTAAGTGTTTGAAGATGGTTTTGATTCTTCTTATGTTCTCTTTGAACATTATATTCACTCAAATATTTCAAAATCTTTCAACGCTCGATTGCACATTGTCCAAACACCTGTGCCAACTGTAAGACAGATTGACACATGTCTTGAAGTAAAGTGAAAGGCAGGTAATGATGTATCATTCCTAAACCAACAAGAAGTTCAGTAATTATTTTTGCCTAAAGGTATTTTTACCTCTTCGAAATACTTCGTGATTATCACTAAACATATCACTCAATTTGCCAAGTGGGCTAACCAGATCTATAAAACGTTTAAGGGCACCATTGGGTTCAGATGGAATGCATCTTGTACTGGACATTTAGGAATGGCTTAAACGAATTAAGCCTATTCATCATTTCAGACTTTTCGTCTTTGAAAAGTCTATCAACATACCTGGATTTGAGCCAGGTAATGCATTTCCAAGATGAGATTTGTGCGGATCCAAAATAACTATATTACTGACACTGGGTACATCAGTCAGATTATAAATAGAACAAAATCCTAAGCAAAACTTCCTAATTTTTTCCAGTTTAGCTTCTTTTGTTGCTCTATTCAACTTAGTGAAAAATCATCAAAATCATGCATTCGTTTTGTTTTCACAATAAACGCATGGGCTTGGCTGGGTGTTATTGTATGCTGTACTGTTTTTGCATCTGGACCAATTTCGAATTCGTTGCTGTCAAGACTCAAAGTACTCGTTTCCCTTAATATTCCATTTGTGTCTCGAGTTAAAATGTCTATTAAGAGGGATTTATCATTGCTTGCATGTTTAATATCTTTACGATCCATTGAATTTTGTAGTGCAGATAGCAATTCATTGGTCTCAGTTGCCTATTTTGTTCTCTGATGACCCTCATAATATCAACAAAGTCAAATGCTCTTTAACCCATGTTGCTTTCCACAAGTGCCTACATTTTGCCAAGTCTGTCTTTGCAAGACTGTGATGGACAGGTGAACAGTTATTATTTCAATGAAAGACAATTCTTGAGGAATCTATTTTTTGATCTGCCAGTAAGATGAAGCTTTCGTTTGACAGATTTTGGAAACAAGCATTTCTTATTTTTTTCTGAATTTTCACACTGCGTATCCAGAAAATAATACATTTCATGCACAATTGCTTTGCAATACTTACTTTTATCTTTTGATTGATTTTGTTAGTATTCTTGTGCAACAATTGCAACTATTGAACATCTGTTTCATATGGAATATCGGTTTTTGTTGATCTCTTTCTGACCGTTCAATTTCTTAACGAATCGTTGCATGCTTAATTAACATGAGGTTTTGATACTGTTGTTCTTGATTATGAAAATACTGTTGGAGTTGCCAGTTTGGATCACAACCGGTCATTCACAATCAAACGGATCCGCATACTAGGACGTCAACAGTTAGAATGGAGATTTGCAACCTAGGACCAAGTGTTGTCTTATGGCACTTCTGGCATGGATCCTTATGAGTCATGATTTGGGCTTCTGTCTTACAGTTTTACTGTAACCGATGTTTAGATGTATTAAGAGACAAATTTCTCAAATTAGGGAAAAGAAAAAAGTATTGAAAAGGTCTATATTTCCCCCCAAATTATCCATAAAGTTTACCTTATTTATATTCCATAAAGTTTCATTGATACATTTTACACAGACAAGATTATATATCACTGAAAACCATTGAGACAATAACTTTATTCACTAAATATGATTTAACAAATGCTATAATTCTACCAGAATATTACTGCTAAGACCTTTTAATCTGCAATAAGGAAGGTAAAGTAAGGAAATTAGCCGGATATTGCCCGGTTTCAGCAACCTTCTCTCATCCCCAGTTTTGTCAACCAAAGAACAAAGATTTTCTTTGTTTTCTGCACTTTATTACTTGCGGGATCAGAAATAAGAAGGGTTGGTTTGTCTTCATTTCTAAATTTCTGCCCTGTTTTCATCCTCCATTTATATGACCGTCGCGCCATTAAGTCACGCAAGGTTTAAGAGCTCAAATCTCGCACGTTTGTTAAAAAGCGTCCCGTCCTTATATCTTTTCAAATGAAGCATTGTCTTTAACTTCTATACTTATAGTGCTAGAAAGGATAGCAAAAAGCCACAGAGTAAGTCAGTCTCAAGTTCATAATCAGTCATAATTCAGGGAAGTTGTTCGTTGAAAATGATGGCTTGAGTTTGCACGTACGAAAAAGGATGTACATGACATTAAATTTGCTTTGAAAGGGAATTTAAAGAAAGATATTAATTAATTTTTGTGACACGAGGATTTGAGTAGTCAGTATGAGATTGTGACTAACATATATGTTAAATTGAAATTTGAATGGAGAAAAGGAATCAAACAAAAACTTAAAATTATAGCCAGATCCTTAGAGGAAAGGTCAATGACTCTTTTGTTCGACAATGAACATCTTTAAGACAGTTTAGTAAACAAAAGTAAAGAATATTTGACTTTTTTAATATAGATCCACAAACATGTGATCAGGCAAATTAAGTAATGCATATAAAAAATTGTAACGAACTATACTCTTAGAAAAATAATTTCACTATTTTTAACTGCACGAAAGAGAATAATATCTTCAAATATGGGTTAGAAGATGTATTTTCGTTAACCGGACTCAATCTAAAACTTTGTCTATATCCTGTTTCTTTTGTTGAGTTGGGAAATTATTGTTTTTCTGGATTTAGACAATTCATTTGTTGATATTGTCCGATGAAGCATTTTCTAATTTATATAAGTTAAAAATATTTCTCTTTAATCTGGAAAAGTATTACATGATTAATGTATTATAGTGGCTCGTGGGCACCATTGATGAGTGTAAGTTATGAACCAGTACTCAAATGTAGGCGGAAAAAATGTAAACCAATTCCTCTCTATGTACCTAATTGTTGTCACAAATACTATGCCCAGTGAGTATTAAATTTTTTCAATGCCGAATTCAAATTGTACAATAAGTAAACAATCAAAACCGTTAAGCTCAAACTTAAAATGAAAATGATTGAAAAAAACACAGTAAAATATGTGACTCATAAGTGTCACTGCCACTTACAGTTTAATGAAATACCTTGCTATACAGATTGTAGTACATGAATACGTCCTATAATGCATTGATGGGATACTGATAAGGAACATGAACTATCCCAGTGTATAGATGATAGCGATACAATAATATGTCATTCAGTGCATTGGTACAGTTCTAACATACGAAAAAAACTAAATCAATACATGCAAGCCATGCTCTCTTTTTTCCTCCCAAAAATAAATAAATATGGAAGAAAAAATCTAAAAATGATGAACCGACCGTTTAGTCAATTTTACATTTGCTCAAATGAAACAGACATAAATAAATAAATAGAAAACATAAACAAATAAATTAAATCGATGACAACATTCAACTATCTCAAACCATACGACACCTACTAAATAGATTACCTAATCCGTGGAAAATATTCTAGCCATGCAAGCTGCTTGTCTCATTGTCTTGTAAAGGTTTTCAAAATACAGTTACCCTGCTGACAGCTATGATAAATCTAAATTGGCTGAAACCGTTAGAAAGAGAATACGATATGAAAATCATCACGTAGTCTATTCCTAACTCAGATTCCACCAACCCACTTTAAATTGATTTAAGCCAAAAACATCTATAGAAAGAGCCATATTATGTAACTGCGTTTCTTTGACATCATCGTATATATATATATATATATATATATATATATATATATATATATATATATATATATATATATATATGCATTAAATACTAAAAGAAAAAGACCCTCATCGTCATCTCTTTTTCAATTCGCTAAAGACTTTCTTCGCAATATCGGCAAATCCTGTCCGATATATGCTCACCAGTGATGTCATATAGTCTTTACAAGTGAATAACAGTTATAACATCGAAGTCCATATACTTCTAACTTGCAATAATAGTACTTTGATAAGATAAATCTACTTGAATTAAACGAAGAGTTACAAAATGTGTAACAGTCATGTTGAACTCGTATCTTCTCTATGCATCGTACAATATCTATTCTTTTAAAATATCTTACATTTAATCTCCATCTTTATGGCCGGCCCTTACAAAACCAAACCCACAGGAATTCTGTAATTTACAAGATTTACCAATTTATCCTTGTTCGGTGATGGATTTGGCTAATCTATTCAGTATTGTACTTTACTATTATTATTATTCATACCCAAAGCTATCAAACATTATCGAATATAAAAACTACTCAAACAAGCAAACTTTTACATGTATTTAAAAATTAATTTAATAAAATTTTAAGTATGAGTTGTAAATATATATTTTGTTGCACTCCCTACTTGACTTGGATTAGAAACTAGACCCATATAAGATTTTGATATAAAAAACAACCGCTGTGAGATCTGGCTCAATTCTAAATTCCTATAATATTTTGATTATAGTTTAAAGCCATATATGTATGTGCATTTATTTACATATGCTTCTACTTTTCTTACTTTAGTATTTATTCGTCATTTCTTTATTTTTATAATTGTGAAACTCAGATAAAGCAATTTGACAAATTATGTCGCTGGAAAGAATTTAATTTAATAAAAGTGCGCAGTTCTCTTCTACAATGCGGGATGAGTATATGTCAGATTGTGTATAATGTATTCTGAGTCATATCACCGAAAAACTGTTTTGCATTTGATGTCATTATAAATAAAGTATATACTTATCCCTCCATTCTTAGAGCAGCTATATAGGAAGATATATTACACGTGCACTGAACCATCGAAATGCGTCGCTGTGATTGATGCCACTGGTATTTAAAAAAATGAAAGTAAATATTTTGATTTATTCTTGTTCCTTGTGAAATATGAAAATTATTCAAAAGTGTTCTCATCCGTCACAAAAAGATAATTCACTCAGTGATAAAATCTTAATATATATATATATATATATATATATATATATATATATATATATATATATATATATATATATATATAATATTAGTTTGATAAACGAGTGGAAAAGATCTGATAAAAAGAAAACATTTTTGTTATGAAAAATGTATAGTGGAAATATTTTCATCTTTTTCAGCATGAATAGAGTAATCGTCTCCAAAGTAAATGTATTAGTTGTATTAGTGTGTGCTAAGTGAAATGAATTGTATGATGTCGATTAGAACTATTGTTGCGCCAAGAGCAGTGATAGAAAAGCCTTTTAAGGAAAACTAAACACAAACCAGTTGATTTCAAATAATATGCCATTTGTCTCTTCTCAAGACAACAAAAACAAAATACAAAAACTAAAATTTGTACAAGTGTGTGGATTATTTTCAAATTTTCGTCTTCTAAATTATAAACTATTCAGGAAATGTTGCGACAGGATAGAGCATGACCTCAAAATGTACAAAAATCTAGGGTAAGATGTAAAATCTGTTTTAGGCTGGCTGTAAAATACAACATAGTTTTATGATTTTGGTTGCATTAGTTTCAATCATAATAATGTTTGCTTCATCTCTAAAAATAAAATACTAAATACATTAAAATCTGAAGAGAGCTGTGTTAGCAAAGGGACACAGACACTATAGACTCAATAATTGTGCCACACAGATGTATCGTTCAGACTTTTCTCTACCTTTACAAACTGAATAGGGTCAATTTACATGGGTGTAATTGCAATCGCTACACCCCCTTTGTCGATCTTCACGTTTTACTCTTACAAATTAGAGCTGAAGTTCTAAGTGTGCATGCACTTAAAGGTCAATCTACACTTCAGTGACATCAGTATCTTCTAGAGTGGAAATCTAAACATTTGATGTAGTTTTGATATGTGATATTACTGATATCCCATATGCACCGGACATGCACGTTTTATTGCAATAGGTTGAAATGTGTATAATTTGAACACATATGCCTCTTTATATAGTGTTCAAAATCTCGGATACGAGCTTATAGTTGCCGCATTTTACTATGAAACGCTCTTTTATTCTAAGATACACTCTTAGATTAATTGATAAGCCAAATATATTATAATTTGAGCATTGTGTTAAGTGCTTTAGGTGAAAGATGCAACCGTATAGTAAGTTTATAACAATGAATTAACAGGTATTGGAATTTGAACCAAGATATAATTGTCACAGCTTTGTGTACCATATATTGGTGAGAGATACACATATATTTATTGTCCTAAAATGACGCTCGAAGATAGAGGATGGACACAATTGTTATAGCAAATTGGACACAAATCTTGAAAAGTGAGTTCCAACAACCAAGTTTTGTCTGAAATATGCCAGTCCTAAGTTGCACGCTCAGTAGGAGATTGGTTACAATATAAGTATTAGCATTACTGCATGGATAACAGTAGTAATCAATTGTTCATAAATGATAAAAAGTAGAGTCCAGTGATCCAGCTTTTGTGACATATATCTTGAGCCCAATATGTACCACAATGCAAATTTTCTATAAATATTTTTCTAAGATAGAGGTTCAATTCAGCCAGAAAAGAGGAACACAATTAGCAGGCAAATTCAGGTCGGATCATTCTACCTCTGCTAACAATACACATCCATCCTTTTGGTTGCAATAGGTGAACAGGTAGCGTAATTAGAAACAATAGGCACACGTTTTATCAATTGTGTAGACGCTCATTAAATCCGTGAAAATAGGTAACGGTGACCTAGCTTTGGTGCAAAACACATGCTCGTCCCATAGTACAAGTTTGATTTTAATTCGTGATGTAGCATAGGATTCACAGAATGAACAAGTCAGAGATGGACACAAATTGATCGAAAGGGTAAATCCCATACACTGTCCGCTTATTGACACAAAATTATTATAAGGAAAGAGTTTGAAGACTCAAATAATAGTTATCATGGATTATAAAACAGATGAAGTGATTTATATGATGATATTTGATGACTGCGTAAAATAAGTAAATTATTTAGTAATTAATTAATAAATTATTTTTTTTAAAAGTAAGTAAAATCAGAACTTTTTGGCATGTGATGGCTCACATTCAACTAAACGTTGAAAATGATAATAGTTTGTAGGGAGAACTAGGTTCAAAGTTTACTGCCGTTTTGCATACAACTGAACATTTTAGTTGGAAAGAAGCGGTTGGGGTTTCGTTTAATGTCTGTTACAGTTTTCCGCAATGGAAAATATAATATTTTTCTCTCTATGTCCACTCCATTGTTTTCTACATTATTCTTTACTACTTCTGGTCAGTTTTCTTCTCGTTATTTTCTACTTGAACAGTCAGATGAATTTAAAGTGTGAACATACAGTTCCCTCATTGTCCCCAGTGATCTCTCTAAAACTGTGCACAAAGAATGTAATGTTTCTACTCTGGGGTACAATCAAAACAGCTTTTGCTCTCTGTTGCTGTCTGTGATAAGTCTATCTTTATGTTGCAAATTGTTGTCAGTTTTATTCTCCGATTCGCTTGCACGGTAATTTTATTTGATAACTTGTAATTCCCTCCACTTAAGCTTGCTCTTAAAATATAATTCAGCAAACCATAGTTCGGAAACTAATGAGCTGTATGTTTTTTGTGATGATTAACACTCTGTAATGTCACCTGGGAATTAAACATGGGATAAAGTTTCGTCCAACCGTGAGGCATATCTAACCATGCCTCGAATATTTACATGAGTCCGTGCGTCTTTCATGCTTTGTTTGGCAAAGTACTTGCTCCCCCCCCCCATTCTCTCTCCATCTCTCTCTCTCTCTCATGTTTAATTTCAATTAGCACACAGGGTTTATCAGAAAACTCATTGTAAAAACTTCTGTCCAAGGTAACGTTGCCTACTTCACCAAGCTAATTTCTCAGCCTAGATACCGTGAAATACATCTCTTCTGCCCTTCTCTTTTTACAGTACTCTCCCGTTATCTCCTGCGCAAAAAGCAGATAGTTTCATCAGATATAATTGCATTTCTTGAAATTGCAACTGGTGTTGACATTTCTGAAAATAGAAAATGTATGGCAATAAATCAGTATCGTTATTTTATAAGTTGATTATTAGTTGATATTTGAACTTGTAAATGTAGTTCCAGTCTGGGTGTGCGATATGGAAATTTTAGTGTGCGAAGCAATTACAGTCTGAACGTCTGTAGCAAACGCATGATGCCCAAATATATTTTGATTTTAGAGTTTTACTTTAAAAGAGTGTCCTTAATAGATTCACTCAAACCCACCAAGGTAGATAATTTATATTGGGCATGTCTAAACAGTAATAATAACATCCATATGTATAGCAATATAACTAATTTTAATTACCGGTTTTTACACCGGCTTCGTAAGTTTTACCTATTGTTTTATAAATATACCACCTTTACAAGCGATTTCGCAAAACGGACAGTTTTGTTTATGTAAACGAGTTGATTACATTTATAAACCATCAGAATATTATGAGATTTTATTCTGCAAACACCCTTGAACTTTTGGGACTTTCTCGATCACAAATATATTAGGACAATTGGTACGACTCCAGCAGGACTTCTGGTTCCGAAGTCCCAAATGATCTCATAATTTTGGGAATTTAATAATGAAATTTAGGGAGAATCAACAATTTGTTTGACTATATTGCAGATCGTTTCCTTTTTCTGTTTTTGTTTTTTCTTTCTTTCTAAATAATCTCCGGTCGATTCAATTGATGCCTCACAATTGAATGAAAACTTAAACACATAAATCTGTTATAATCTGCAAAAACTGTCAAACAAATAACAAAAGCCACTTAAATTATAGCTAAACGCAGCCATTAAAGTACGGTCCATTATTTATCCAGTTTAATACAATAAAATAAAAGATCAAATAATGTTAAACGTTTAAATTAAAAGCTGATAAAGAAAGATGAATTTACATTACAATCATATACAGCATGACTTTAAAAAAACTTATGCTAATGTCTGTTAACGGTTAACATTCTTATTATCTCCTGGATATAAAAGGTGTATATATGTTAGCAAAACTAATGATATAAGACATATGCAAAGTAGTTTTTCATCCTCTATTCTTTTCAATTCTTTCCTCGTTTTATCATTCATTTTGGTGATACTTTAATTTCATTCTTTTTTTCTTCTTTCTTGCATTCATTCTTTTCTGTCTGACGCATGCTATTTGAATTTGATGAGCCGGTTGCGATATATCTAAGTTGTTCATTGTAAGTATCTTTTCTCTTGATCATATACGAAGTATACACAACTAAGAGCACGTAAAGAGTCCGATAAGAAATAAAACATTTAAATAATAATGTATGACAAACTTAGACCAGCGTAATATTACAATATGGCTAGTATCACCTGGAAAATGTAATTCAATTTTCGAATTTAAATGTAAATGACTATAAGATTGACGTGATATCGTGCAAGATGGTATTGTCATATTTACAATGGGGGAATTAATTTTGTACCAGATGAGATTTTGTCGGCAGATAAGGGTGACTATAATCATTAGCTATTTTTTCCCCGTTGTTTGTTGCTTTTTTCTTTCTTTACATTGTAATGCTTTGGGGTTTCGCGTGCATTTGTGATAGCTATGACATATCTGCCGCGACATGGGTTGTTAATCAAAGGATTGATGCATATTAAACATGCAAGTTATCCTTAATCTTCTGCATTATTAAGTATCTACCGTAATAATATTTGTATATACATATACTCGGAGGTAGTATTGTTTGCTAAACACTTACCCTTGCGTGTGGGTACAATTGTGAAAGCTAAGCAGAGGCGAAAATATTTATGTCAGGGACGAGACATTGTACAATCCTTGATATAAATCATATTCCCAAACTTATCGTGTAACCCACCAAACAGAATTACCTTACCAAAAGGGGGATTAGGTTCACTCTGTTTTCTTTTATTTATCGTTATTCAACACCTTTCATTTAATGCACTCGACGTACATATTCAGGAAATGTTTTAGCCTAAAGATGGTGCTTGCAATGAACAAGAAAAAGAAAAGAAACTTTGCCTATGTAAGCAGGACAGGGGAACTATTCCTTGGGTAGAAACATTTTTTACTAGAGACTCGGCAATCCTCGTCCCATACATAAATCCCATATGATTGGATTTTCCTATCCTTCCAGCATATTCGAGAAAGAATCTCATTTTCCTCACTAATAACATGGAACACTGTGACAAAATATTACGAAAGATGAAAAGTGTGTGTACGGTTTGCGTACTACAATAATTATATAAATTGAGATCACATAAGAAGTGAGTAAATATATTTAATTCTTGGGTAAAATATCTTTTTTTCGCAATAATATATGTGTTTTACCGTCTTTTTCCTTGCAGAACGTGAATTAAGTATATCCTGTCTGTCTGATTGCACAATCCGGTGTCTTAAATTATCTGATGTTAACGTGTAGCTCTGATTGGAATCTCAGACGTACGCGCCCGTGTGTGTGTGTGTGTGTGTGTGTGTGTGTGTGTGTGTGTGTGTTAGGTATGTATGACACAAAGTACGAACAATGACTATTAAGAGTTTTCAACCAATGTTTGTACCTGATGTACTCAATATAAGACCTATATCAATACGAAATTACCTTGTGTACTCGTAAACATGTTTACGAACTCTATAGTACCACGTGATCTGATCCGGTGAGTCATGTTTCTGAATGCGCTTGCGTCACCACCCTCAGTTAACGAATAAATAGCTCGCTGCTTCAACGACTGTTCGAAAACGCCTGGAGAAATTAACCGTGTTTCACTGTCAAGTTGAATACGCGCAATACTACAACGATGAATAGATTTATATTCACTCTGGTCATTTTGGTTTTGCTCAGTGCAGTATACGGTAAGAAAGAAGTTTGAACGTTTCTATATTTCATTAGTTTAGATAAAAAAAAACTGTACCGTATTTCTTAATTTAACATTCTTACAGATTGTTCTAAAAAAAATTCTCATCATTAAAATTCGTATGTCAGTAGATGTTTCGCTCTATCATCCTTATTGTTTGCATGACTATATGAACAAAGAAGTGTTTTCATAATGTTTTGTTTTGACAATACAATTTATTCTTATGAACAGTCTAAAATAACCTTTCCTTTTAGAATATGTTATTGGTTATTTCTATTCAGCATGCATGTATATGTATGTATGTATGTATGCATGTATGTATGTATGTTAATGCTTTCATATTAAATGGGTCCTTGAATAATATCATGAAATAATTATGAATTATTGTTCTAGATACGTAGTTTTACACAGCCATTTAATCTTCTGTGATTTATCTGGCGTTCAATATGACTGTATGCATCAGGCCTGACGTCCCCGATGTAACCAATTAGATCTGAGATATCTTCCCTTTAATGCCATTACACTCTAAATCGACTGTTTGTTTTTGATTTTAGTTGATAATTTTTCTATTTATATCGATTAAGTAAAATTATTCACTATTTTAAATATCCGAGGAAAATTACCAGATTTTCTTAAGTCGAATGGTTTTAACGTATACAGACCTGGGTTGAAGATAATCTTCGCAGGTCAAGGGTCGTCGATCTATTTTCTTCCACTTCAATAATTGGCATACATGGCTAACTGAAATTATAACTATCGTTTCGCGATCTGATTGGATGCAACTAAAATAAACTGGCCAGTAAGCTTGCTAGTTACATGGACCTAGGGAGAAGATGAGTAAAATCATTGAGGAAACCGTATTAAATACCAGCCGTGTAAGGTGCTTCTGTGTTTGATCAGATAATCTCACTTGTTTCGGGTGCGAAAGGACACTGAGTCAGAATGATTTCTAGGTCAGTCAACTATGCTTTGGATAGATCTGAAAAGCATTGGATTTACAAACTTGGGCTAGCGAAGATGATAATATGGGTTAATACAAGACATTATATGACTTTATGACGCAGTACTACGTTTTTGCACACACACACACACACACACACACCTCTTTATACCTGTGTGTGTGTGCCAGTGACCAAGTGTCTATATTCTGTGTGAATGCATGTGTGCTTTGCCATATTTATTGAAAGAGAGGCTCGCAAGCAGAAATTTTATTTTGGACATAACTAGACATTAAATATTTGTAATGCATTCCTCGAAATTGTTGCCACACGAACTGTCGAGTAAAAATGCAATACTGTTTAACACTCTTTCTACCTACGAATGTTTGTCGCTATATACGTTTCTTTTAAGGTCCCATTTTTGTTGCTAATAATATTATTGTTATTATTATTATTATTATTCCAGGACAGCCTCCGCCTAAGATCGATTCCGAACCACAGAAAATTTATAATGGAGTCAGAGAACGGAACCTTTTCGACTTTCTTCAACAGAGACAAAAAAGAGAAGCGTCGCATGTTTTCTCGCCCAACAGAAAAGAAAGATTGGAACTGGCTAACAGCGAGACCCATGACCATTCGAAAAGAGAAGTGTTTTAGTCTCTCAGGAGAGATTTGTTTCGTAACTGCACCTAAGCCAGCGTAGAAGTAACGGAGTGCCCAGAACGAGTGGAGTTGCAGATAACGTTAAATCGAGTATTTCTAATTTTCTTAAATGAAACTATTATGACAAGGTTATATAACGTCAATTCCAATTTTCTTGGACAATTTGCCAAAAAATATATTTATGCTTGTTCTTTATAATTTTATAACAAAGATAAGTCTTGTAAATGAAAAATGAAAAATGAAGATGCATCCATCTGACAAGTTACTAGCAGTCTGTTGAATTATGATTTATCCTTCAGACATAGTTATTTTAGCAAAGATGACATAAAACTTTTAAATCATTTCTTTCAGAAAATTACACATTTCTTCTTCACTATCAATATATAATTGATGAAATTCTGGTTAATATTCCTTAATGATAATGGCAGTGTTGACGGTGATGTCCATTGTATCAAGGAATCAAATGTTTCTCCTTGTATGTCAAGGTAAAACGTCATTTTTGTTGTGTGGAAACGAAAGACGAAAATGATATTAATTGGAAATAGAAAAGAAAGAAACACAAATGATCAAATTACACCATGGAACTGTTTTATATCATATGTACCGTATATTTTCATGTATTATCTCTTTATCTTCCTTCAATAAACTTTGTATTTCTTCACACATGAGTAGATTGCTTTTTTACATAGTTTCTGACAGTTGTAATGGATATTTGATCTTCTACTCTATCGCTTAAACTAATATATCTCTCTTTATCTGTCTATTTCTATCCACTCTTAAATAATGTATACATGTATAGCTCTCCAGTCTACCTTCGGGACATTAGGAGGGCTGCACTTGTAACAGCTGAAACAGATAAGACTGTTATCATCTACGATTCGTTGTCTTTGTGCAGAACATGTCATATATTATGGGGTAGACGTCATGGGAAAACTGCCCCAAATAAAACCCCATTTTCACGAATCTGATTTACATGCTGTAACACCCTTATTCTGAGCTGGTCCTAAGAAGTGAACATGTTTATAATATTACTTCTCCAATGTGTTAAACTACGCAACAGAAAAAGCAAAACCAAATTTCGTAAATTTCAACAAACACTTTAATTCTCTAAGTAAAACAAATGAAAATTTAAGACGAACTTTTAGTATTGGGAATTAAGTCCCAAATATTCCGCAACGTTCTATCACAAACCCAAAGGTATAGTGTGCTCCGAATAAATTGCAGTGGTGTTACGATAAATTCTAATATTGAATGTGTTGATGTACCACTAGTTTTGAATGTGCTGATATGCAAACAGTATTGATGTACCACAATGACATAATCCACAATGCCTTCGAAATATCAATGAGCGATTTGTAATTTCATAATTTAAGTGAATGATTCCGATCAAAAATGAGATTGATTCGTGAAACTAAGTTAAAGCAGTAATGAATAATCGGGTTGATCTTAATTACACACACACACACACACACACACACACACACACACACATATATATATCCCTTCTTGACCTTGTATCACAAAAGGATTTTCCAATCATCGTAAGAGGAAATTACAACGTACTGTAAACACGTTCGTTTCTAAAAACTTCTAATGTCATGAACAAGGGTCTTAACTTAGACCTAATTAAACATCTATTCATAAGAAATGTTAGGACCAGAGAGTAACCAGGTACACACTAAAACGTTGTCCCCAGTCATGGTCAGTGTTCAAGCAGAAAATACAAACTAAATATGCATAACAATAAGCATCATTAGGGACGTTTTAAACAGCAAATAAAGGAAATTGACGTAGAATCTGATGACATAAGTTTAATAATAATAATAATAATAATAATAATAATAAAGATAGTTAAAGAGCTGAAAACAAGTTTGTATATTAAACATTTGCGTTCTTTCTTCACGCTAATTCCAGGCGCTGCTGTACACGTAAAACTGAATAGGCCTTTTCATTCTATACTGAATTTATATTTGTTGGCTGACATAAACGACATTCTTTGGTACATTTTTTGCAGACATCTCTCAGCTTGAAACTTGTATGTGGCTGGATAATTTCAACTCATAGATAATGAAAATAGGCGTGTGTGTGTGTGTGTGTGTGTGTGTTTGTGTGTGAATTAACATATACTGAAGGAGGATGCTTTGCTTCAGGTAACTACATTGTAGCTCTTATCTAATACTTGAAAGACTACGTAGGAACCAATTAATCTTCGAAGTAAGTTTTGTGTGCATGCTTTTCAAAAAGTGTCAATGATGATGTGATACCATCCATCCGTTTTTTATGACCACTTTTATCTCCACAAACATATAGTGTCAGTACAAGGTTCAGATGTTACTCTCGACAGTACACACTCATTACACCAACATGCCATGAATATATGCAAAGTCGCATATATTGAATTGAGATGCATCAGCTCCATTCGTAATTTTCTTTCTGTTGTCGTCACTAAAATACTAAAATACTAGTGTGTTCATTAGTACTTCCTTAGTACATTCAATGCTGGACTGTTGCTATTCACTAAATTGTTTGTCTCAGTATCTACTACAAAAACTTCAAAACGTTATAAGAACGGCTACTCGGGTCATCCTTACTCCTACGAACAACTGAGCACACTAACCTCACTGACGACCCGTTCTATCCTGACTCGAACATACAATCTGCTCAAAATGGTACATTTCGTTGAGTGGCTCCTGGCCAATATAACAATATGGTTTCACCCTTGTGTTCACGACATTTAGAAACGTATGTTCCTCTTCTGACACTCGCGCTCTTATTGTTCCTACTATTTCAACGAAGGCTACCAGCTGCCTGCTACGTGGAAAGAATTGACAATAGATCGTAGACAAAATGACCATGTGGTCTCATTCACGATTGGTTTTTAAAACTCACATAAGAACAGGCTTAAAAACTTAATATGTTTACTTCCTTAATTGTTGTCAGTATAGTTTTCTTTCGTAATTTCATGGTGTTTGTTTCTGTAATCTTGAAGTTGCACATGTCTGCTTGTATTATCTCATATTGTAATGCGCTTAGAGCTTGTAAAGATTAGGATATATATATATATATATATATATATATATATATATATATATATATATATATATATATATATATATATATATATATATATATATATATATATATATTCATACTAAACATTATTAGCTCGGTGCTTCAGTAGATAAAAAATAGTTACATATACAAAAATCTAGAAATAATTTAGCAAAAGGCAATTAATGACACTTAACTGTAGATATTAAATTACATATGTAAAGTACGTCTTTCTTCCTTTGTTCTTTCATTTCCTCATGACACCTTCATTCCATTCTTTCTTACTTTTTTCCATTCAATGTTTCCATCTGAAATTTATTTTGACGTATGTTTGTGATTCAAATTTATGAGTACTTTGGGATAGATCCAAATCGTTCATTGATAGTTTCTTCTTTTGCCACTATATAAATTAAAAAAAGAGTAAATATAAGGTTCAATGCACAATTATATTCAAATGATAATATATGATAAATTCAGACCCACGTAAAGACGTAAAATATTTGGTATCACCTGGAAGTTAATTTTTAAATTAAAATGACAGTAACTACAAGATAAATGTGATAATGTGTAGGATGGTATTGACGTGGAATGAATCAAATGTAAACTAGGTGAGATTGTTTAGGCAGATAAGTGGAACCATACTTTTGTGCAATTTTCTATTTTCCGAAATGTCCATTGAACTATTTTAATCTGCATTTTTGTCATGATATCCATAACATATGTGCCATCAGATAGGTTGTTAATTAACGATTGACATATTCCAAAGATGCTGGTGTTGCTCATTATTCTGTGTATTTATATTAATATTATGCTAATAAGTAGCTCAAAAGTCAGGTCGATAGATCGGTGGATAAAACATTAGGGAACAATTTATGAATATAATTGTTCATATTTTGCAAAACAGTTGAAAGGTAAGAATCATAATCATATTTAAACGTAGATTTTAAACGATAGTACCCATTATTGCCGGAAGACAAATTTTTCTTCCAATCAACTCACATAAGAGTTTTCTCTCCTGTACGCTACCATAAAACATGAAAACACTGATTTAAGCAAAAGGAATGAAATCTGACCCTAGCTACAACAAAATCGACTTCTAATACCGATATAATTATTCCTTCACACCATCCTAAATCTATCTGATTACAGCTATAGGACCAGAACAACAGGACCGCCATATAACGACGACTTAAAGCATATGCTCTTGAATAAGTCTGAGAATATTTTCCATGTTACAGAGTCTTGTCATTTTCAGATCATCATGGAACTGGCAAGTAGTGAATGCGTTCTAGAACTGGTATATTTGTCACTTTGTTCCTTCACTCCGTTTATGACGATGCAGAAGTAACAGTCTTAAAAGAATGATCAGTATACATCTCAACATCTTTACTTTCCTCAGTTCAAAAGATAATAGTTAAAAAATGCTTTCTGTAGAGAATGGGTAATAGAAGCCAACAATAGCGTGAACATGACGTTGAATAATTTGAAAGGAACGGCTAATGTCCAGGAGAAATTCCCTAATGATGTTCAGTTATGTTCAAATTGTTCAATACTTTTCATTTCTTGGACTTATTGATGTTTGAAGAAAGGTAGTCCCGGGTCACACGGTTAGTAACGGCACGTGCATATGTTCGGCTGAAGTATGATCTTATCGACGTTCGATATGGAGCTAAATCATTAGTTGACAAAGTGAAGTGAAATGAATGGGACCTCGTTTTTTATAAATAATATATGCAGATACAGTATATTTTAGAGGTGTTATATTCCATACTGAGCAGATGTTGTTTGTTACATTATAAGGAGTGAGTAATGTATTTGCATAATTATTTCAGTTCATAGTTAGCATTATTGGAAATGACACCCACGTGAACTTAAGCATTGCATATGTTTTGTTTGCTAACCATCATAATTGATTGAGGGTCATTTTATAATTGAAAAAAAATATTAAACTAACAACTCCCAGAATTTGCTTAGAACCTGCAACAGGAGATTCGCTCCCGACATTAACATAAATCGTCAAAAAATCAAAGCTGCTATCAATTACGGGAAATTTTACTCGATTAAATCATTACATGGCATTTACGTCTCCATTAGATGTGGGATGTCTTCCCTTTAATGACGTTAATGCTCTAATTTGACCGTGTTTACTTGGAGGTCATTGTTTGTAAAAGTGTCATCCATTAAGGAAAACGATTCACTATTTTAATTATCTTAGGACATTACTAGCTTTAATGTCGTATGCGAAATGGGTTATAAGCATATTCACACCTATAAGTTTGATATCATCTTTGCGTGACAAGGGTCGTCGATTCATAATTTCTGTTTTGGTAATATTTCTTTTTAATTCATTCGAAGAAGTTTGATATTGACAATTATCTGTAATAATGCGTCGATATCTTTTTGCCTGACTTAATAGTATACCATTTTTGCATGACCTAGAATGACAAGAAGAATATTCGATATTATTGGTAGATATTAGTTTCTTTGACATGAACATTTGTAGAGATAGTGTTTATTAAATTACATCTAAAATGACACATGAGTACCGGATGCAGTATAAGCAACTTTAGCAGGATGGGGTGGTGTGAAAATGATTTAGGCGATCAAAAAATTTGTGTAGTATTACAATGAATGAATTAAAAACAAATTTCCAAAATGTAAATGATTTATACATAAACTAATTGCGAGTTAAACAAAGCCAGTATTAATACTCAGCATGAGGCTTTAAGCACTGCAAAAGGTACAATAGGGACAAATATAATTACTTTCAAAATGCAATATAAGCCTTCATTACCAAATATAAGCCTTGCACTTAATACATATTTAAGCCTCCTTAATTATCAAATAAGTACTTAAAAACAGTTCACAAAAAAACAAATCAATCATTGCTTATAGAAGACCTAATAATTTACAAGATTTTGTAATTATATCTAAACTGACAGAAAGTAAGATACCTTTCATCATTAGAACGTAACCCACGCCTGTGCTTTCAGTGTATAAATGTTATAGAAAGTACATATTTTAGAAAGCTCCAATACAAAATAATTATTTTCCCTACATTATAATATTGACTGCATATCAATGGATGTGATATAATTGACAACCTGTAAAACAAATGCTGGACAAACACTTCAACAAGTTTCTAAAAGAATGGATAATCATCACTGTCACATAAAAATTGTCAGACCCTTATTCTGAGCCGGTCCTATGGAGTAAGCACACTTAATGTTACCCGCATAAAGATCGTTGGAGAAGTTTTTAGCAAAAGATAAAAAATACTGTCATTGAATCTCACGACTTAGTTGAATAATTATATAAACATAGGCAATGAAAATAAAGTTGTACATTACACATAATCGTTCTTTTTTTCTCCCTAAATTGGATGTGCTACTGGACAAGTAAACTTTAAGAGATCTTTCCTTTCCTTAATGTACAAGTTTACGTCATAATTGTAAAGTGAACGAAGTTTCGTTTTTCAAAAAGTGATGTGTGGATATTGCAGCGTTTGTAAGGTAATGTATGTGGCTAGGTAATTATCATATATTGACAATGTATGCACAATTTCACTGCATAAAAGACCATTGTGACGCTTGGATAATAACAGCATAATTCATAACTAGACCAGGCAATTTTCCAGCTTTGTATCCATGCTTTTTCTGGAGTTAGACTTCTGCCTTTAGTGGATTCTTACATTTGGTATTTTGTACAGGTAATGGTGTTCGTGTGTAAATAAATATATTACCCGATTATAATTTCTTAATATTCCTCCAGGTTTCAACTTTGTACGCATTTGTGCGCTTTGGATTCAGGTATGTTTTATTCCAAATTATTGTAAACGCCATTACGGTTAATGATATATGTGTGTTGCTATGTACATTCGCTGATCTCATTTTAAAGGCATTACAAATCTTTGTTCTTCCCACACTTTTGATCAGTTTGGATTCAGACTTTTATTAAACAAACACCTTGTGAACATGATATATGTTGACTTTGACTTAACGATATGAAGTTGGAACATGTATGTGTCAAAAGCATGAAATTGAAATTTGCACAATGAGCACGGTTGGCGAGGTACAAGAAGGTTGCATTATCTTAAAGTCCTAGATGGTTCCGAAGACAAAAGAGAATATGATAAGAATACTGATTCTAAGTTAAAATTATACTGAAAGTCGCCTAGTTCATTTAAATTATTTCGGGATATATTAATTTGGTAATTCAAGGGGTAATGCATCAGTTTAATAGAATATACCACGAATCGGATATTCGTTTTTGTTGTAACCGTTATCAGCTGGATTTATTTGTTACTTCAGTACTTATTAAATAATTAAATAAAAAATAATTACAATTATACAAAATCTAAAGAAAAAAATAAAAAGTCCACCTTGTGATAATTAAACATATCCATTAAATTAAATATGTAAAGCATGTGTTCATCCTCCATTTTTTTTTTGTTCTATCATCCCTTCATGATACATTCGTTCCATTCTTTCTTGCTTTTTTATTCACTGTTTCATTCTGAATTTTTTCTACGTAATATTATGATCTGATTTTTGAGTGCGTTGGAATAGAGCCAAATCATTTATTGGGTTTTTCTTCTCGTGCCACTATGTAAAGTACACGCAAGTTACAGTACATATTAGTTTCGATACGCAATAACTTTCACATAATAACTCAGACCCACTCAAAATTCAGTATGTTATATTTCACACAAAATTGTAATTTAATTTTCAAATTAAAAGACAATGACTGCCATGTTGATGTGATAACGTTCGAGATAGTATTGACATGTCATGAATTAAGTATGTGTTAGATCAGATTGTTTCGGCTGATAAGGGAAACTATAATCATTTGCAAGATTTATTTTTAAAAGTATTTTATATGTCAGCCATGACAAATGTGCCATGAAATGGATTGTTAATAAAAGCGATTGAGACACACCAAAGATGAAAGCAGTTCCTAAATGTTGTATATTATTATATTATGCTAATAAGTAGATATCAGAATGCAAAATGCGAATACTGATAGTTAAAATGTTTTTAACGGATGTTTGATCAGAACGTACTATGTTTAAGATGTATTAGCGAAACGATGTTACCCTTCTGATTTCATAAACACCATGTTTATCAACTTCCACATCATTAAGTACTCTGTTACGATGAGTGGCTTTTCTTCATAGGATACGTCGTCATCCTTGAGCAACAGGATGATTAAAACGTGTCCTTATTGTTGGACAATGTTGTAACAGTCTGCCATTTTTGTACGAGCAAATGTTTCGTCGTCTCGTCCTTGTCATTTGCTTGACGCTAGAAAGAAAGAATTTGTTTAATTTATTCTTCCATTTTGCTATCGTCAACAAAGTATATTTTTATGAACAATCAAATCTTTGGGAAAGATTAAGGAATGTACTTGTTGGCATTCTGTACAACAGTTGAAAGTGAAGAATAATAATCACATTGATATACAGATTTTAAGACATAGTACGTTTTATGATGCACATCGAGTTCCCCTTTCAGTCTCTCTAAGATGATATTTTTTCTTCTGTAAACTTCCATGAGATATAAAAAATACCGATTTAGGCAAAATAAATGAAATCTGACACTAGTTTCAGAAAATCAACATCATGATAACCACATAACTAATCCTTCACACCTTCCGAATTCTCTCTCTCTCTCTCTCTCTCTCGACAACTCTTTTTGTAAGTATAGGATCCAAAGCCAGGGCCGCCCTATTACTATGCCGTGACACACATGCTATGGAATAAGTCCAAATCATATTTCATATTTTATTGAGTTCTGACGTCAGTTTTGAACCTCTAGTGGATATTGCAATTAGCAAATACGGTTCTAGAACACGGATAATTGCTACTTGGTGCTATCCAGTGTTCCTATGCTCATTTTATGAAAACGCAGAAAGAATAGTCAGTTAAAAGCATTATAAATATACATATCAACTTCTTTACTTCGTCAGTTTAAACAGTGGTAGTTAAAATGCTTTCACTAACAAACGGGTAACACCAGCAAACTTTAAACTGGTAACAACGCTGACCGATCTCATTTTGAATGGAACAGCTAAAGCCAAGGCAAAGTTAATTTCCCAGTGATGTTCAGTTATGTTCAAGTTGTTCAATACTTCCCTTTTTTGGCTATTGCGCTAATAAGATCAGGTGTATGTGCATTTGGGTCCAGTCTTTAATATTATGGTGTATAGGCATAAGAAGCTCCCGATATATATATATATATATATATATATATATATATATATATATATATATATATATATATATATATATATATATATATATATATATATATACACACACACACACACTGCTGTCTTCGGTCCAAATGCATACAAATTGTCGATTATCTTGCAGACTAATTAATGACATCACCATAATTTCACCAACCTTTATAGTGTTGGGTTTTGTGTAAAATATAAATAATGATATAATCGGATGCTGGGAATGTAAGAACATGAGAAACCAACAGCAACTTCTTGCTGACAAATACCAGAAAGATATACTGACGTTTCTAGGGATTTAAGTATTTGCAAGGTACTTGAACACTCTTATTTCAAGATTGTTTATAAAGTGCCTTCAAACGATAGAATACATTTAACAGCCTTTCTCAGTTTTGTCTGATATAGCTTAAGAGATTTTGTCTTAAAATGATATAGAATAAATAAAGTTAGAGTGACACTTTCTCACTCATCCCTCTACTGTTTATCAAATCAGTAGTATGAACAATTCTTGAGAAAATTGTTTGCTAATCTCAGCTGACTATTATTCTTAAGAAAACAAACGAATCATGTACTGTCAGATGTCAATACTGGCTTGTCTAAATTGTGTAGAAAGCTGCAGATTTTAAATCAAAATGATTATTGTTGTACCTAAATGTGTTGAACCGACAGTGAAATGCCAAGCTGCAAACCTGATTGTCACGTGGCAGTTTATATAATTTTCTTTATATAGTAAGCGGCAATAACTACTGCTGCAATCATAGTCATTCGCATCAAATAACCCATTTGAGCTCTACACATATTGGTTCGCGCTTTATGGAAATTTCATATTTAGCGAATACTTGAATGTCCGAATGTGATCTCGATATGAAGCAAAAACAAACAACAACCTTCTTGTCTCTGATTCCTTTTGTTGAAAATTCACAGGTTAGTAATGAGGGCTAATAGTCTACGTGACAAAATTCAAACCCACAAGACATGACGCATAACTGGTCTTAACGCAAACATTCGCATTCCCCAAGACTTGATACATAATATGTCTTAAAATAAACATTAAAACCCCAAGGACATGAAGCATGTTAGATCTTAACGCGGCTATTTATTCGATTGGTTGGGGGGTTCTATATCTGGCTTTCTTTTTTCAAGTGTAAACGCTGAAGATGACCTCCATCATGTATCCGTTTTGGCTCTGTGATAAAGACGATTTTGTGCAAATGTTGGATAACCTTTATGTAGCCATTTACTGAAATGATGAAATGATTGAAAACCATCAATTGATAATTATTTACTTGCAGACATATTTTAATTGACAGAAATCAAAAATATTGCCACATTATAAATTCATATATACGTCTGTCTAAACGAATCAGTAATTGGCAAATAAACGTTGCAATGTACCAATTATTGGAACATAAATCTATACGTCTAAATGTAGAGGAAATTTCACGGCTTAAAATATCCAGCGCTAATAAAAATACACCATTTAGTAAAAGGTAAAAGTCCACACGTAAAACTTTGTTCTTGTTTTATTCACATTAGACAAATCAGGTCATCTCGGGACAAATCAAAGGCTATACAACACTGTTCTGTCAGGATTAGTATGAAAGGGGAGCATGAAATTTAATGAATTTATAGTATAAATGAATTTCTCTAAGACTGAATTTCTTCACTTTTGCTACATCTCTTAATTTATGTCAGACTCATTATTAAAGAATAATTGTTTTTTGCTGTGGAGCTTAGCTTTAGGCAAGGTTTTGTCGCAATGTGAGAAACTATCCCATGAATGATCTCTTCTCGGGCATTTTTTGTATTGAAAACATGTTATTTTAGGCAATATTTATCTTTTCTCACGCGCTCCTGTCGCTTGTGATCATGCCACAGATGACACGCTATGTACGTGTTGTTTTAAATTTATGAAATGTTTTGATGATCATTCAGCATTTCGTTGCATTCACAGTTTGTTCTGCTTTACTTAATATTCTGATTTGATGATCGATGGTCTGTTACGTGTCCAGATCATCCACACTCTACCAATATTTTTAAAGAGAAACTTATTGTCCTCATTAACAGCAGCATGCTTTTCTTTAATGGCGTTCTCATTAACATCGGGCAACATATAATATTGCTTTCCCAAAATCAGCATGATAGGTATAACCTTGTTTGAACAGTTAGTTCTGTCATTCAAGTAAAAATGCGTTACCATAAAAAGTTACTTATGGGGTCCAATTGTTATTTCTCTTCGATCTTAAAAAGTGCACAAACAACAGGTACATTTTAACATTTCTCAAAACTTGGTAGACTAATACCTGTTGATGTCTTTTTAAACATCAGTCTGGTTCATTCGTTTGTTTTGGAAGCATATACATGATTCAAAATAATGTCATATGACTTCACCTGACTGGCTGAGATTTTATCGCATGACATGGTCTGCAATGTAGGCATGAAAACACAACTAGTCTTCATCGCAGCAAAAATCCCACCTTCACTACAACATGACTGAATGGCGAACCTGTGGTGCATATTTTTAGACCGAGGGAAATACGAAATATATGCTTATAATAGGACAATTCAATAGGAATTGCGCATTTACATGATAAGCAATGAAATCAGACCATGTTCTTTAAGTACGCACACGTTCTCTATAGCAAGTATTCAATATGCGAATTATATTCATATAAGAATGAAAATACCTTTATTTCAAGAAATACTATAAATATCACATATTCTTTAAATATTATTTGATCAAATTTAAAACAAAATTATTTGATAAGTGGAGAAATATAAAAACAATGTACTGGCAACATTGATATGAAACCAAGAGTATCTTTCATCACAACAAACGATAACATGGTTACTACAACATGGCTTAATGACAAATACAGGAAACAAAAGATTATTATTATTATTATCATTATTATTATTGTTATCGCAAGTGCAGATTCCAAATATTTTAGAAGTCTACTATTTCCATATTTACTATCCTACAGAATTCGGATATACATGGTATTACTATAAAACAATACTAATTCACATGACGTTGTAAGATGCAATATAAATATCGCATGAGTGGTTGCATTTTCTTTTATTACTATAATTTAGAATTCTATACCAATATGAAAATTTGATAGATGGTTCAAAAACATGATAGCTAACGGATTCATGAAATAGAAATGATACAGCCCGCCCACTGAGATTACATTCACGTGTGGGGTGGGGTGGGGTGGGAGTACAGGGTATGTAAAATCCTGTACAACCCAAGGGATATTTGCACAAAAATTAGTCCGACCTGGAAAGAACTGGACTGACAATCCTTGTCTAGCAAAGATGGTTTAATATCAGAGATGATAATTCCTAAAAGACTTTGTGATGGTGTACACGCAACATCCAAAATTTTAAAACAATATTTAATTAGACATATTTAATGTAGTAAAATGTACCCATAAGTTTGTGTTTTCTGGATGCCTTCTCTGTATTCCTTTAGTAATTAATCAGAGAAAGACTCACTGATAGTCAAAACCGGATAAGTAATTTAAAAGCTAGTTTGTACCGTTCGTTGTCATATGATAATAATAATAATAATAATAATGATAATGAGGACTTTGTATAGCGCCTAATCTTTAGAAGCTCTAAGCGCTTTACAACATTAGACAACACCTATAAGATAAAAAACATATAATGATATGATTACAAAAACAAACACCATGAAATCAGAAAACATTAAAAAAAACATGCTGAGAATATTTAAGGTAGGAAACATTATTAGGTCTAAGTTTGTTCTTGCAGTCGAAGTAAGTGAGTTTTGAGAGCCCTCTTGAATATGATCACTGTGTCTTTGTGTCTACGTTCAGTGGACAATTCATTCCACGTTACTTGGCCCTGTTATGCAAAAGAACGCTGTCCATATGACTTTGTTTTCATAGTGGGAATAATGAGTATACGATTGTCAGAAGAGGAGACTAAGTATCTTGCTGGTGTGTACACATGTGTGAGGTCGGATAGGTACGTTGAACTAGAGTCACTGGATGATGATCTATGACACTTGAGAACAAATTTTGTGTTTGATTCTGGATCGAATGGATAGCCAGTGTCGGGTACAAAGCAGCGGGGAGGTGTGTTCTGATCGTGATACTCTAAGTATGATCCGAGCAGCTGTGTTTTGAACTTTATGAAGTGTCTGGAGCAGATATTGAGATGAACCAGACAGAATTGAGTTACAATAGCCCAGTCTTGAAAGTACTAATGAAGACACAAGTGTTTTAGTGGCATCAGCTGAAAGATATTAGCGAACTGAGCTGATGCGTCTCAGCTCAAGATATGCAGTCTTGCATATGTTCATGATATGTTTTTGCAATGTGAGAGTACTGTCCAGAGTAACACCTAGGTTTCGTACTGATTGTGTGAATTTATTGTTGGTGTTGGTGATATTTATTGTTTGAGGTAAAGGATGTGACTGTGAAAGTCTTTGTGTTGTGATCAGAATGGCCTCAGTTTTATCATCATTCATCTGCAGCTTGTCACATGTCATCCATGATTTCACATCAGAAATGCACCTCTCTACGGAGCCCCGAGTGGCCGAGTGGTCTAAAGCGCCCTCCGTTACGGATCACTGCCATCTCACATCTGTCTGCGTGGGTTCGAGTCTCAGATTCAGCCAATGTGGGTATGTGAGAAAGCTTGCCAGTAGCTTCTCGTGGGTCGGTGGTTCTTTCCGGAGTTTTCCCGGGTTCTTCCTCCACCATTAATACTGGCCGCCATGTATAGCCTATCGTGTGCTGAAAAATGGCGTTAAACCCTATTACAACAACAACAACAACAACAGCACCTCTCTACACCTTGGATGGTAGCATCAATTTCAGTTGGGTGGCTAGATTTGTATATTTAGGTGTCATCATTGTACAATTGGTGAGACACTGGATGATGATCTATGATACTTGAGAGCGACTGAGTGTATAGAACGAAGAGAACAGGTCCAAGAACAGACCCCTGTCGAACACCACAACTTAGATCAACTGGGCTGGAGTGTATTCCATTGTTGACCAAGTAGGACTTGAACCACAGTAAGGCTGTATCATGAATGTCAAATACATGCTGGAGACGGTGAAGTAATATATCATGGTATATTGTGTCAAATGCTGCAGACAAATCAAGGAGGGTGAGGACTGTACTCTTTCCGCTATCCAACGCAGAGAGAATGTCATTAACTACTTTTAGAAGAGTAGTTTCAGTACTGTGGCAAGGGCGATATGCAGATTTTACATTGCTAAAAAGACTGTTTGAATTTAGATGAGATACAAGCTGGGATAGAACAACCTTTTCTAAGATTTTTGATATGAATGGGAGATTAGAAACTGGGCGGTAGTTCTTTAAATCGTTATGGTCTAGTGTTGGTTTCTTCAGCAGAGGCTTTACAATGGCAGTTTTGAAAAATGATGGGAATTCCCCGGATGAGAGAGAGGTATTAATAACATCAGTTAGGGAAGGCAATACTGGATCTAAGCACTCAAGCAGCCGTGATGTTGGAATTGGATCAATTGGATATATATATATATATATATATATATATATATATATATATATATATATATATATATATATATATTTGTGTGTGTGTGTTACAAAAGCAAATACCATTTCTTTTTTAAGATATAATATAACAAGACGATAAATGTCAATACAACATTCATAGAAACTGTGTTAGAGTGAACATTTGAGTGAAACGCCAAAATAAAATGTTTAAATTGGAAGACATGAACAACTATAATCAGTTTCACCGTACAAAGTACACTCAATGAATGCGTGCACGTCAGAAGAATCATCTTTGTGAGCATTAGAATAGATTTTTCCATAAAGGCAGCTAAGAATGAGTTGAGTTACATATGGTGATGGCGTTAATAAAATTTATTGTAAGATTTATTTAAAAAACCGACTATAAACATTGTAATCAAAGGTTATTTCTCCTGTTTGTAGAACAATATATACCATTTTGGTCTTTGGATAGTCGTTGTTG
Source organism: Sinohyriopsis cumingii (assembly GCA_028554795.2). Lineage (NCBI taxonomy): Eukaryota > Metazoa > Mollusca > Bivalvia > Unionida > Unionidae > Sinohyriopsis > Sinohyriopsis cumingii. The sequence continues at coordinate 37,103,899 of CM068837.1, forward strand.
TTGTTGTTTTAGGGTTTAACGCCATTTTTCAGCACACGATAGGCTATACATGGCGGTCAGTATTAATGGTGGAGGAAAAACCCGGGAAAACCCCGGAAAGAACCACCGACCCACGAGAAGCTACTGGCAAGCTTTCTCACATACCCACATCAGCCGAATCCGAGACTCGAACCCACGCAGACAGATGTGAAATGGCAGTGATCCGTAACCGAAAGCTCTTTAAACCACTCGGCCACTCGGGGTCTTTGGGTAGTACGAATAGAATTAACGCATTTCAAGGCTTCATCTTTATCTGAAAATGGCATACCTCTAATGCATTTTCTCGTACCGGATATTAGCAACATTCGGATGGCTATTAATACAAATGACAGATTACGTTTTGAAAAATACGAGAAAGCAATGCTAATTTCTTTAGTAAATACACGGAAATTTTTCCGATTATTAAAAGAATAATATGAATCTGTCTGGACAGTTAATGGCAACCTATTCCATTATGGTTCGTCGCTGAGTCCTATATTTAGCTTGGCAAATCATTTCTTGGAGTATCTAACCCTTCTCCATTTATAATCACTAAATAAGTCACGAGCTTTGACGAATATTCTTTGACGATAATTACAGTGATGATGATGATGATGATGATGATGATGAAGACAGTGGTGATAAAGACCTCTATAATATATAAGACGCAACTGCTTCTTGTTGTACATAAAAAGATGCCAATTTTGAGAAGACAGAAAATGAAAATGAAGGCAGTTTAAAGGTTTGAAATGAAATCACTATAAAATGATTGAGTTACATCATATAATTGTTTCCTGTCATATTCATTATATTTCTTGATTTAGTTTCCTTTTAAACTATTTTATAAATCGTGAACGGATTTATATATGTTTATACTACTTTTTTCATAGTTTAGAATAGGTATTGCAATATAGTTTCAAATACTCCATATTGTGTGTCTGTCTTTACTCTTTCGTTTCTTTTTTTTTTTTTGAAACAATAACTCTCAATAAATGTATTAATTTATATTGACTGCTGAATTTATTGCAATAATGTGACCAATTGTAGCCCCCCCCCCCCCCCGCCTGCCTACTGGCCTTTAAGAAGGTTCTTCTTGTAGCATTTAAAACTACGTTATGACCTAAAATTAGATGTATGTTGTGTGTCATATATCTTCATTTGTTGTAGAAATTTTAAATAAACTATCCCAAATAAAAACCCATCCTTCCTATTGTGATTTACACGCGATACCCGATATATGCCATACCCTAAATTTAAGCAGGTCATAAGAAGTAAACATTTTTATTAGCACTTCTATAACATGTAATTTAAATGTAATTTAAATAATACTAAACGGAGAGTGCGATATTGAGAACAAGGATGTGTATTAAATATTTCAAACCAAACATTGTACATGTTATTTGATATTTAAGGTACACGAGGTCTTAAATTCTTGGCACGTTCAGTCTACGTGATATTGTAGAATAAGTTTTTATTTTTTTATTTTAAGAGACAGTCTATGGTAATATATTAACTCATTGAGGAAAAAGAACCTACGGAGATTACAAAGTTTATGGAGTTTAATTTTTCTATAAGATCAAATAATTCAGAGTCTTTTTAATAGTAAGTTAAGATGCAAGATTCATATGAAGGTAGTCTCAGCCGACAACTATCTTTCATCTTTGGGTAATCCAAACTAGTCATTATTGTCAGTTTCCTGCAATGCCTATCAGAAAATTGTAACTTTCTTCACATACCCAGGAAACTTAATGTATAGACCCTAAAAGTTGTTTCAGTTTTTCAATTGCATATATTTAAGAGTTTATTGTTGTTTTCACTGCGTTTATCGTGGTATAAACAGTCAGTTGCCGAATCACACAGGGCATAACGCCCCAAAGGACGTTCTGTAAGCTCTGTGAGACAGTTTACACAACGATAAACGCAGAAAAAAAAACTTTAAACTCTTATAATTGCAATTTTTCATAATTTTATTTATCTTTATTTTGTTTTTAAAAGATAGTTCCTATCAGTTTTAGAGCTTTATTTAAGCTTATGAATTCTTGTTGAGCGCATCTGCAGCTTAATAGCTACATCAACATCAAACAAATAATCTTACCAATGGTAGGCGATCTAGGGTTTTGAACATTCCACAGCATGATCTTTTATCTAAACTGGCATTTGTGATCTGGGAAATGTTCAATATTCAAAGCAAAGGATGTGTTGTCTTGTTTGGCATACAAATGACAATTGCATTTCATGTGACTTGGTCGAATCGTTATTACCAGACATGTGAGTAGTCAATTGTTGTTTCATTAACTTGATTGTTGTTTTCATTTACAGTTTAGGCTATTTACAAGGGCTATATACAAATGAAATTAAGACTATAGGTAAATGGTTATGGTTATGGAGTCCAATTTATCCAACAATGCAAGACGTCGACCATGTCAGTTACAATGTGGGAGAAGGGGGATTTTACCATACCCCCCCCCACCTCGTAACTATCAAGGTCAGATACTTGCATTGTCGGGCTGTGACTCCAATCAGTATAATGTTAGACTTTGATCCCCCTCCCAAAATCCCCATATCCATCTACCTATCGTTTTAAATTCGTTTGTAACGAGACGCAGTGAATGTGCAGTACCACATAGCCCCAGTATTCTTCTTGGCACATTTTTAGTTTCCCAGCTTTTTTTTCCAAACCTATTCAAAGAAATAATTACTTCTCTCCAGATATTTTTTTTAAAGATTTCTTATTTCATTCTGTTAAATCAATTTAATAAATTTTCTAAATAAAATATAAACCTACCTTTTCCATTTCGTTTTAAAGGCGTGCAGCGTGAATGCCTTCCGATTCCGTGTTTACATTAGTTTCTTTGCACGTGACTCTATTTATAGAAGTATAATGTAGTTCTCCGCACAGTTTATACAGAAATAAACGCAACTGGGTCTGATGACATGGTTAAGTTTTGACCAGTAGAAATTGTCCCTACATTTATCAACTGATGCAACTGCAATTATATGTCTATGAATATGGTAAAAGAACTAACCCAAGGGAAGTAACAAACACGGATTGGTATGAGATGCAATTAAATGACATGGGGGGTGGGGGTGGGGCAATCATTACATTTTTGTAAACTTTTGAGCCTCTCCTTTTAGAATCAAGATAGCTTGTGACAGGTCAAATTAGCTCATCCGTGAAACACATTATCCAGCTGTGTAGTATATTTTTGGGAATTTCCTTCTGGTTACATTATATATAGTGGATCAGAGATTAGGTGAATATATATCTGGATATTTCAACCAAATTTCATCCAAAAATTAATTCAGATTGTTAAATAACTTTTATTTCTATCGTTCGTTAAAAATACGCCAAAATGGTGCTTAACAACTAGTAATAAATTTGTCGATAATTACTATAGTCTTTAAGGGAAGGTAACACTATGATGACGGGTGAGAGAATAAAACGACGAAAAGATGAACTTTGGGAAAACCAGCAGTTATGTGTGTGTGATTTGGATTTTTAACGTAATATCGCTACGATGTCTACAGTGTGGCAGTTTATAGTGATGTCTAGCAATGAGGCATAATGCCGCAGACATGTAGCATCATGTCCCACCCAGTCACATTATCCTGACAGCAGGCCAACCAGTCATAGCACTAACCTCTTAATGCTGAGCGCATAGTAGCTGTTACTATTATTTTTGTAAGTCTTTGGTATGAATAGGCCGGGTTTCGAACCTACGATCTCGCGCATCCGAGGCGGTTGCTTTAACCGCTAGGTAACCTGGGCGGTTCTAGCAGTTATGAACAGAACAGCCCATCATATTGGTCTGTCTCAAAATGAGTCTTCTTATATATAATTTGAGCGGCAACCATTAGCAGCATTTGAACCTGTCTCTATGGATTTAGCACGTACAATCGTGATGAAGAGTGCACCAAAACCATGTGAACCTGATCCAATTCCAACAGCACTGCTGCTCGAGTGCTTAGATCCAGTATTGCCTTCACTAACGGATGTTAATAATACCTCTCTCTCTCTCTCATCACTGGAATTCCCATGATTTTTCAAAACTGCCATTGTAAAGCCTCTACTGAAGAAACCAAAACTAGACCATAACGATTTAAAGAACTACCGCCCTGATTCTAATCTCCCATTCATATAAAAAAAATCTTAGAAAAGGTTGTACTATCCCAGCTTGTATCTCATCTGAATTCAAACAGTGTTTTTAGCAATGCACAATCTGCATATCGCCCTTGCCACAGTACTGAAACTATTCTTCTAAAAGTAGTTAACGGCATTCTCTCTGCGTTGGATAGCGGAAAGAGTACAGTCCTCACCCTCCTTGATTTGTCTGCAGCATTTGACACAATAGACCATGATATATTACTTCACCGTCTCCAGCATGTATTTGGCATTCATGATACAGCCTTACTGTGGTTCAAGTCCTACTTGGTCAACAGGAAACAAATTGTATCTGCAAATGGAATACACTCCAGCCCAGTTGATCTAAGTTGTGGTGTTCCACAGGGGTCTGTTCTTGGACCTGTTCTCTTCATTCTATACACTCAGCCACTCTCAAGTGTCATAGATCATCATCTAATGTCTCACCAATTGTACGCTGATGACACCCAAATATACAAATCTAGCCACCCAACTGAAGTTGATACTACAATCCGAGGTGTAGAGAGGTGCATTTCTGATGTGAAATCATGGATGACATGTAACAATCTGCAGATGAATGATGAAACAACTGAGGCCATTCTGATCACAACAAAAAGACTTTCTCATTCACATCCTTTACCTCAAAAAATAAATATCAGCAACACCAACATTAAATTCACACAATCAGTACGAAACCTAGGTGTTACTCTGGACAGTACTCTCACATTGTACCAACATGTCATGAACATATGCAAGACTGCATATCTTGAGCTGAGACGCATCAGCTCAGTTCGCAAATATCTTTCAGTGGATGCCACTAAAACACTTGTTCGTTCATTAATACTTTCAAGACTGGACTATTGTAACTCAATTATGTCTGGTTCATCTCAATATCTGCTCCAGACACTTCATAAAGTTCAAAACACAGCTGCTCGGATCATGCTTAGAGTATCACGATCAGAGCACACCTCCCCGCTGCTCTGTACATTACACTGAATATCCATTCGATCCAGAATCAAACACAACATTTGTTCTGTGTACTACGTTTCACTGTCGGACTCTAGTCCAACATACCTATCCGACCTCACACATGTGTACACACCAGCAAGATACTTACGTTCCTTTTCTGACAATCGTATACTCATTATTCCCAATATGAAAACAAAGTCATATGGACAGCGTTCTTTTGCATACCATAGCCTAGCAACGTGGAATGAATTGCCCACTGAACGTAGATACAAAGTGATCCCATTCAAGAGTGCTCTAAAAACTCACTTATTTCGACTGCAAGAACAAACATAAAGACCTAATGATGTTTCCTACCTTTTTTATGCTTTCTAATTTCATGGTGTTTGTTTTTGCAATCACATCATTATATGTTTTTTATCTTATAGGTGTTGTCTACTGTTGTAAAGCGCTTAGAGCTTCTAAAGATTAGGCGCTATACAAAGTGTTCGTTATTATGTATGTATGTATGTATGTATTTGTGCGTGTGTGTGTGTGTAGGTATGTATGTATTTGTGTGTGTGTGTGTAATGTTTCTGATCAATGGGACAAGTTAAATTCCACCCCATCCCATCATTTTGTGACCTAAGCTTGCAAAAGTATCATTGTTACTGTGTACATACGTATGTATGTATGTATGTATGTATGTATGTATTTGACCTGCTCTGCCTCCGAACACATGGCTTGAAGCAATAATGAGACTAATATACAAATGGAAAGGGTCCCAAAGCTAACCTGATAATTATAAACCTCTCACAATTTTGATCTGTTTTAGTAAACATTTTATATATTTTCTTTGGGAAAAAAGAACTTAAAACGCTTATAGACTTGTACGATGGTCTTAAAGAAAACCAAACCGGATTTGGACAATGCTGTTCAACCAAAAATGTTATATTTTTTCCTTACGCTTTACTGAAAGTTTAAAAAATCGCAAGTTGAAACTCTTTTGCATTTTGGTTGATTTTAGTATGATTTAAACAATATTTGAATGATAAGGCTATGAACCGAGCTATCTGAAAACAATGTAAGTGGAAAGGTATTTAGAATAATGTATACTATTTATCATTAAAAATCAAATGTTAATTTTGCGGGGAAGCAATTCGCTTTCTTTCAATGCAGTCATTGTTAGGAAAGGTGACAAACTTTCGCCTAGTTTTTCTCATCAATTATCTAAATTACTTAGAAAACTTTCCGTTCGAGAATGAGTGCGCTAGTGTTCAGTTACATTTGTATGATCACGCTAGGTCCGTATTCATCTTTAATATTATAGTGCTTTAAGCCGACGACACCATATTTCATATTGATGAGATCTCTTCCAACATAATTTAAATGATTTTTTACGAAATATCAGTTTCATAAAGACGAAGATTTTGATGACAAATATATTCTTGTAACTGATGTAAATATAATAGACCGTATTTTCTGAATATTAGATTGTTAAGTCAATTAAATACACTGTTGACCAAACTAGAAAAATAGTACATAGTTTGACGCACAGTTAGACATGTTACGCTTCTTACAGACCTACAATTGCATATTTTCGATCATATTATATTAGAGATTTGAAGGTATCACAATTGAACATTTTAAACCAGACGAATAACACTCATTTACATGATTAATTCAGAACTGGGAAGGAAGAAAACAAAGATAATCAGATCAGGAATGATATGATTTTAAATCTCAATCTTCCACGGCAAATTGTCTAAACTATCCAGACTAATTTATCAATTTTTTATACGAGACGGACACTGATGCTATTAAAAATTCAAAAGGAACAAAAGGCATGATAGTATAAACTATGAAAGACCTTCAGAGAGAGGAATGACAATCGTCGGTAACCCTATCCTCTATGGGAGTCATACCAAAGACTTATAAAATGGTACTATCATTTGCCTAGCCGGGCTCTCACCATTAAGAGGTTCGTGTTAAGACTGGTCGGCCTGGTGTCAGGATAATGTGACTGGGTGGCACACGATGCTACATGCATGCGGCATGATGCCCCAGTGCACGATATCACCATAAACACTGTAGATATGACTGAAAACTTGTTAAAGCTACGTTAAAAATCCAAATCACACACATATATTCTGTCCTTAAACTGTTATATTGTGTATCCGAATGCTGTATTTATGTATTTAATGATCTTGCCCTGATTGTAGCCTGGTGGGAAGTAGGATATTTAAGATACACGTGATATGGTGAAAAATTTGTTTCGCAAAATGGTGACCAATACCTATGTCGATATGCCTTACAAATGGTAAATGTAAAAAACGTTTTTACAGGCATAAGCAGCATATAATTAAGGAATACCATTAACTTTTTTTTATTAAGGTGTTAAGCTATATTTGGTAGTTAAAAGATTTACTAATTGTTGAGGACATAATTGTATGTGGTATCTAAAACACATCAAGAACATTTTAAAAAAAGCTATTTGCAAAACCTTAGACAAGATCTGTTTAAAAAAATGTATATACGATTTTTGGATGAATTCACAAAGTGCGTAAAATATTAATATTTAAGTCAGTCTTTTGCACGTGTACAAGTATGGGAGACAAAACGAAAGTGAGAGAGAACGAATACATTATTAATGCAGCTAGATAGGTATGTGCAAACGTGCATGCAATGACTTTCTTTCAAGTTTGCAAGTTCAACATTTCGTTTGACAGATGCTCACATTTTACATGTAAGAGGATTTGTTCCGCAGATGAGAAAAATTAAGCCGGCTTCATTGTAAAAGTCCGTTATCCTTCGTCACTTATGGGCCACAAAAACATCTTTCGTGATTGGTCACGAATATCTACTGAGCTCTTGTTAAGAAATTCTGGTTAGTGCTTGACGTACCTCTTGACCTAAGAATAATGAAAAATTCTTCGAAAATTGTTATATGTGTTAATTGTTATATGTGCACATATATTGCAAATACGCCATACATATGATTAATGTGGTACGAAAAAATATTGATCTGACAAATCAGAAAGACAAGAGATTATTGCGATAGATTCAAATGCGGATATCAGTTTTGGCTCAAATGTCTGGAAAGGAAAAAATCTGCACTAGATATAAATTCTAATCTGCAGAGAGAGAAAGAGAGAGAGAGATGTTTTTCTGGTACGTTCGTTTTTTTTTAGATCATCCATGATGACGAGGTTCGAAAATACAGCCTACTGTTTACGATAAAAGTCATACAATTTGTGCAGTCAGCAGTTCAATAGAGCCGAGACACGTTTTTCAGTTTAGCATCATGTTATATTTCATTCCGAGTGACAGTAATACATGTATACTGTTAGCCTAGAATGATAATACTGGATAGACCACGTGCATTGTAATAGAATATATTTCAGTTGACGTGTATATATGATGCAGTACAGACGCTACTTTCTAGGTACTGAATTTTGTATGCTCATAACCATCACGATGTTAGACTATTCGTTAAGGTTTTTAAAAAAATGAGAGAAAACGAGACTTTATTAGAAGCAGATGAGAGAACAACTAGATAAGCAAAAGATTCTTGAGGAAGAAAACAAGAAAGAAATAATAGAAACTTATAAAAACACTATGTATAAAAAAAATGTTTTTTCAGAATATTTTACGTTCGAGTTTGACAAAAGATACGTGAAGTTTGAAAAACAACGAAAAATAAAACCATTTACTAAAGGTAAAAAATCTTTTTTAAAATTTGAATAATGTAATACAAAAAGCACATGAGGCTAGAAATTATTTAGATTCAGTAACTGAAGTCGATGATGCTAACAAATATTATAAGACAGTCCGACAAGGTGTTATTGCTAAGATATATTTAGAAGTTTGTGATAGTTTTAAGATCTGAGAAAGGTGTGAGAGCTGAAAAGTTTTTCAAACAGTGGCGAAAGAAATAGAAGATTAAATAAAATGTTAAAAGACGAGCAGCAGAGTATAGAATATTATAACAACTTGAAACAGTTTCTGATTATGATACTGTGGAGGAAACATCAGATGAAGGATTAATGATCTTTAACTCGGCAGCTGATATTACTAATCGACTGATGCTAGCACAGAAATAGACAATGGAATGGTTGAAATGCTTGATCATCGGCGATCAAACAGCTCATTAACAAGACACGAGTATTATGTGTTACACAGCGACTTGATTCGCTAACGCAAATCAGTTATTATATTTTTATCCTCGAATAACAAATAAAAATGTCGTCGATGACACTGTCACATGACTCATCTCAGACTACATCGAACAGCGCAAACCTTTCAGCTTTTTAAAATCCTGTTATCGAAGTTAGACATGGGATACAATCTGCGATGATATCATGTGACAGTGAATCAGCCGTCAGCATCACAGATGTAAACACAATCCTGATAAAATGTTCTATTGCAACTGGTTCATACAAGGCACGAGATAGCCAAGGCCAGACAATTTATTCGTTTAGTCCTGATGTTTCACCTGATTCGAAGATGCAAGTAAATCCGATACAGATAATATACTATCCGATCAATGTCGAAAATTAAATATCATCTATCAAGATGACACTTACAGATCAATCAAGTCGACAGATTGATCTTAACAACGAAATTGTGATTTACTATTTGCATCTGCGGTTGCCAAAATGACCATAGTGAGCTAGTTCACCATAATTAGTGAATTAATCACAACCAATTTTATGAGACAATTTGTACAACAAGATGAAACAACGACACAGAAAAATCGTGGGTGTTTTTAAAGAAAATGTATTCTCAAAGATAATCGAAAATATACCTGGAATATCTAACAAACTAGCACCAATCGCGTTAGACGCGTCAAGAGCTTTTGCAAGAGGAGCAGCATCTGCAGCAGGAACAAATGTCGGATAAAAGAGCGCTGACAAAATTAAAGGTCAACCGCAATGCAGTCTCATATCTATCGCTGGCAACAGTGATATAAAACAGGTTATTTCTGAAATAGCACCATCAGTCATCAGAAACAGCACGCGCGTTGATAACAACAACAAAAATATTGTTGTATCCGGGTGGCGAAGAGATTGTTGGGAAACTAGTTTCATGATCACGAACAAGATAAGATACTGATGCGTTTTAGGTGATTGTAAAATAATCACGATTTTGTCTAATGATTACAAAAAAATGTCTATTAAAAATTATCTTGACCTTGCCGACGAGATAACCGTAGACGAATCTGCAACGGAGTTCGAATATATTGAATATCTCGACGAAGCCTCTAATGACCCGAACAATGATGGTATACGAACATTTAATACGAAAGAGGAATATGTGATATTGCTGCCGCACAAAGCCGTACTTGGAGAACGAGATAGTATAAGAACAGCCGCAGAAGGTGATATAGGGGCTGCTGAAAATATTACATTAGCAAACAACGGCTGGACTTTGTTCAAAAGTGCCAGATATCAACTTTGCCAATCCAACAGTCGCAGATATATATATATATATATATATATATATATATATATATATATATATATATATATATGCACTTGCCGATAGCAAGTACTATTCTTAACATTGTATTGTTAAGCGATGATTACTCGAAATCAGTTGTGACAAATATGATGCGGATCAAGGATACATCATTAGGAAATACTGCTGATCTGGATCTGATTCAAAATGATGAATGAACAATTTTTTGTGCTATCGATGTTGGAACTCTTACTAAAATAAATAATTTTTAATTGAGGCATCCAAATCAGTATGGAGCAGCTTCAACAGATGATAATGCAATAGCAAATGTGAAAAATGTTCTGTTAGCTCTTTATAATGCAATCGGAATTGATCCACCATCCGCTGCAGATGATACAGCTGCGTTATTAGCAAAAGCTCAGAGTATTGTTCCTGTGACCAATCTCCGAGAATATAATGTTGGTTTAGTCAAACAAAGTAACTGTACAACTCAGTCGCGTCAAGTCACAATGATGCTTCCGTTAAACACAATATTTGCTTTTTGCATGGACTACAATAAAGTTTTTCGTGGTATAAAACATGTTCTTAAATTTGACCGAGCCGAAGATAACGATTGTCTTTTGCGAGCTGCTGGTATTGCTAATTGCCAGTTTTTGATTTCACGATTGGTGTTATGGATTCCACGAGTTGTGATATCCATCTCAAAACTAATAGAACTTGAGACAATGTTAGCCGCGTACAGCAGAAAGATATATTTTGAACAGCATACGGTTTATCAAATTGCAGTACCAAACACAACATAAAACACATGGCGGATAACAACAGCACCGAGCGAGCAATTATCGCGTCATATATTGATCGTGTTTCAGCGAAAAAATAAACGTAATAATCAACTACAAAACAATTAGGTTTTTGATAACGCTGACGTAAGACGAATATTATATTTGTTAGAATAAACTCTAAGTAATATCATGAATGAGCGATTGAATGCAACTTCGGAAATAACGTTAATAGAAACGTATCTCGAGCTTATATGTATCTGATGGATGCGACACAGAATTATCAGGACCCTGATAATGGATCTCAAATACCTGTCGAAAAGTTTCGACCTATTCACCATTATATCTAAACGAAAAGCAGTTTCAATAAACATATATTTCAAAACTCAGCGCGTTCCAGGAACATTAATATAATTATTTCTAACACAACGACAAATAAACAAAATGTTACAAGGTAATACTTTTATAATTGCTCTGTCAGTTTCACAAATAATAACATTTGCCAGATCGGATGCGATCCTTGGCAGATCAATCGGGAACACCGATAACTACTTTAGCACGAGCATTACTGCCAAAGATATTACCTGTGCTAGGAACGTTGGGTATAACTGAAGCGTCGGGTGCAATATTAGGAGCGACAAAAAAGCTGTATCCGGAGACGGTATAAAACAATTACTATAAATGGAGTGTAGTTCATTTTTTTCTGATCAATAATTATAAACAATGCCGACAGCACCAGCACGAAAGACTCCTATGAGAAGAAAAAAAGAAGAACCACAAGAACGAACCATAACGCGGTCAGGGGCTGATTTATAGGACCGCTGCTAGCATGGATGTCTAGAAGTCTATTACCAAACCTGCTAGTAGCAGGACGCGGCGTGCAAGCACGACCAATGCAGGGATACCCGATACGTAGACGAACTCGTGGAAGTCGGGGCCGAGAACTGATGATACCGGGAACCAGACGATGAGTTCAGAAAATCGAAAGATGAAATCGTCCGCGTTAAGTAATTTTGAAATTGCTGACAACTTAAAGATGTAAGAGGATTTATCGAAGTATTTTCCAAAGATGAACTAGCAAATGGATCATTAGAAGCAAATCAAAAAGCTGTGTTATCAATATCCAAGATGTCAATGACGGATCTGGAACTCACTGGGTAGCTCTTTAGAACAACATCTACTTCCATTCGTTTGATCTACCTCCGAGTGATGTTATCAAGCTGTACATCTTTGAAAGAAAATAAAAAATAAAAAAACTATAACTCTAATCAACTTCAGCCAGTTGGAACTTCAGCTTGTGGTTATTATTGCGTTATGTTTATCTTGCAGATGTCAAAGTCATTTGGTAAACCAGTTAACTTCTTAAAGTTTATTCTGAAATTTAACCCGTTTCCTAGTATCAGCAATGATTGTAAAGCAGTACTTGGATCGTAAACGATCTAGCATTAATTTTGCCGGACATCAAGTATAAAAATGACACCATAGTGTCTCATATGCAGAACTAAAACATCACATAGATGAAACAATAGAAATAACAAGCAAAAACAGAAAAAATGCTGAAACGTGTCTGTGTTGTTTGTGGTAAGAGAAAGAATATGTTCTTTAAACAAGATAAATCCGGTGATGGAATCACTGGTGGTTGTGCAATGCAAACTGCACCAATAAGGTCCGACGATACAGTTATTTTAGAAAGCGACTAAAAATAAATTAAATGTAATTGCGAAAAACAAAGATATGTGCCTTGAGCAAAATAAGATATTTGTTTGTTGCCATCCTTACAGTCATAGAACTGTCATCGGATCAGGATTGGATATACATAAAATTACTGGCAAATTACCAAAACCAAAGGGAGGTTGGGCATTTCCAGGACATATATATACCGGACCATGGAATCAACGTGATCAGCAACTCGATAAAAACGATATTCTGTTGCCGTGACAAGAACCTTATAACGCAGTTGATGCAATTGCGATACGGCATGATATGTGTTAGAGTGATCACGTCGAAGACAAAATAGGTTACGATCGGGTCATGCTTGACAAACTACGAGAGATGAAACGAGATAATATCCGAGAACGATTTGACAGAAAACTAGTACATGGTATCAGTGGAGCAAAATATGATGAAAGATTATATCGACTCTAATACTAGACCAAGAGCAGCTGCAACCACAGAAAAACTTCTTCAAGCTTATGAACAATAGCGTTTTCGGAAAGACCATGGAAAATATAGGAAAGAGAGTCAATACTGAGATCTTCAATAACGCTAACCGTCGTAATAAACTTATATCATCTAACAATTTTGTTAGTATGAAAATTTTTAATGAAAATCTTGTCTTGATACATAAGAGAAGAAGAAACTTGAAGTTGAATAAACCAGTTTATGTCGGTATGGCAGTGCTTGAGATATTAAAGACGTTAATGTACCAGTTTCATTATTATTTTGTTAAGGTCATGTGGCCTGAAGCAAAATTGCTATTGGCAAATACTTATTCGTTGATGTACAAGAATGAATCTGATAATGTTTACAAAGAATTTTATGATAACCGAGAACTGTTTCATCTTTCTAATTATCCAACAAATAGCGGATATTACTGCGATGACAAAAAAAAAGTAATAGGAAAGTTTAAAGATGAAATTTGAATGAAAATTATAATGGAATTCATTGGAAAACGTAACAAATTAGATTGCTTAAACTTATCTGATATTAAGGTAAAGAAACGAGCCAAGGGAATAAAAAGAAATGTGGTCAGTAAGGTAATAGGATTTGGTAATTATAAGTCGGCGTTAGACGGTTTTAGTGGTCATATAGAAATGACTGCAATAAAATCAAATTGTCATAAAATTGAAACGGATGTTATAATAAAATCTGGCGTTTGTAATTTCGATGATAAACGATATTGTTCTGACGGCACTAATACATTCGCATTGGAAACAAATGTGATGTTGATTTTAGCAAAGCAGATTTTTTAGATTGGCTGCTACAGTGAATCTTTAGCAAGATTTTGTGAAATATCATATATAACAAAACGCTAGTAATTGCAAAGTAAAATTGTGTGTGAAATACATGAGTAGTCTTGTATAAGGTGTGTTTCAGGATCAAACTCTATTTTATTTGGCGACGGTGACGATTCAATAACATGTTCTCGACGAGCAAACGATTATGAAATAGACGCTGTCGCGTCAACAAAATAGATTAGACTAACTTGAGGGGGCATGGAGGGTGGAAGAATTATGTTGTCGTCTAATACAAAATAAGGTTTTAGTCCAGAAACCTCCTTAGGAAAGACTGCTTCGGACACAATTGAACAGCATAATTCTTATGCGTAATCGCGTGTGGTGTGTGGCTTCGATTCCTCTGCAGGATCAATTAAGAAGCCCACTCTGTGGTCATAAACTCGCCGCACATGCCTAGTTGGTGAAAGCGACGCAAATTAAAGAATAGATAGACAATCCGACTATCCGTTGTTAAGCAAACGAGATGAATGGAAAACTGCAGTATTAATAGCAGGTTGAACGATGCTTTAGTGAACATGGGGTATGTACAGAATTAGGTCAAGTGAAGGATATGAACATATATCCCAAGAGCTTTCAAGAAGGACATGAGCAGGTACGAAACAACTAAATAGTTAATACTCTCTTTGCGTGAGGAAGAAGAAAAGAAAAAAAAAAAACAATTGGCAGAGGAGAAGAAACATAAATAAGACTATTTACTTCCTATGCTTGTATGATAGTGTATTTTGTAAATTGGTCATTTCATTGAGTTTTGTGTTTTTAAACATTTCTTTCCTTTATATGTTTGCATGTGAAAAGAATCTTTTTAGGGTATTCGTCAGTCGTACACTCCTGTTGCACTGGCATCACTAATATGCGTCAGACTGGTTGGGGCATACGGAGTTTAGAGCCCTGCGAACTTTCGATGCCCAAGTGGAACCTGTATTTGCTGACCTGGTTGATTCTGGGAAACCAATATATCGAGCAACGAAACAATATACCTCACCAGATCTAGACAGACAGGTTTTCCTTTGCATTGCCTTAAAAAGCCTTTTATTATATATAGTCGTGGATCTTCCATATTGGCAGGGTTGCTATCTTCGGAAATACCAAATTAACTCTATGTGACAACAAATCCACTGATCCAGCTATCTAAAATACCTAACGTAAACGCAAACAGGTCACTAGGACCTCCCGTTTGTTGGTGGAAGTTTCATTAGAACTTGAAATGCACACTTCGTACACGAAATTCGAAATTACTAATTATCAACTTAGGATAATTTACAACAATATTAGATGACTCTAATTACAAAGGTGGCATACACCAAAAAGGTAACGTACCGACTGGCGATTGTGTTACCCATCCGAGTCATTTTCCAACCCTATCCAGTCGGAAATCATAGACGAGTGTGTGTGCTGGCCGGTTCCCACTCGTCAAATAAACAGGTGCATTAATGAGCATGTATATACGAAACCAGGGGACGTTCGAAAGGAGAGGGTGATAACCCCTTCGAGCCTCTTACTGCGATACAGACCGTACGAATAAGTGTGTGTATGGTTCGAATCCCACTCATTTTAAAAGCATCGTTGTCGCGTGGGGCTTTATTGCTTGAAAAGCCCGATACAATTAAAAAGCACACTCTGTGTACATAAACTCGCGAGGGATGGGGCTCTCTTTTCTTTCCTCACGATCAATTAAATATCTCACCGACTCTGAGAATAAACTAGTCGCAAATGCTCATGGGGCAAAATATACTATACTTTAACGTAAGTCGTACTATGCTACAACTTCGAGGAGTATACTTATAACAACAATTAAAATTACAGCAACCATACCTATGGAAACAATTAAACAAGACATCAAGCAAAATCTACAACAGCAACATCATTTACAGCAACAGTAACTCAAGTGACAACCACAGTACCAATACATCTGTCACAACAACATGACAACAAGGTAAGAAAAGACATGCACCTTTGTCTATTCCATCAAACCGTTTAGAAGAAGAAAAGGAGAAACTAGACCAAGCAAGTAAAGCTCGCAGTAAATTATCGGTAGAATAGATAGCCGATCTGGCTAATTACATCTTCGAACAGGTTAAGGAGTGAGATGTGAGCACTTTCTTCGATAACTCCTGGATACTTAGATGATCTGCGCATATTGTTAGAAATGTGGAGGAAAAACTACTGGAAAGAGAATCTGAGCAAGCCTAAACAAAACTATTTCATGCAGACACGTGACAACTTATTCACGTTAAATAAAAAGTACTGCATGACCCCGGCGCGATTAACAATCATCATGTCTAACGAGCTGATAAAAGTACACAATTTGAAGAGCAGTAAACTCAAGATGATACCGGAAAGGGTGGTTGCCTACCTCGCGCTACCAAAGGGAGCAGATGGACGCACCAGGAAGAAGTTTACATCGCTCGACAACCTACAAGCACTTTTGCTTCTGTATGAGGTCTAACCTCAGCACTTCTAAAGGCTAAAGAACAGATTGCCTCTTATTAAGTGATTTCAGTTTGGCTTGAAATCCCAATTAGATAATGCTCATAAACAGACACGATCCTTTATTAGCCGTTCAAAATTCAAAACCAGAAATCCTAACTAGGCTGAATAAAATTCATTTGGTCATTTTGACCTGACCGATTTTTTTTTTCAGAATTGGATGTACACTTGGTGCACCAATTCTCAAACTATATAAAGTAGGAAAATTCATAAAAATAATCCATGACTTTAATTACTATGGTGATGACTACCAAATAGGTGCATTTGGGTTGACTATGACTTAAGCACTCTAGGCTTTTGAGAAACATACCGGTCGACGTTTGTGTCTTCCAACCGAGTCCTTTTCCTCCTTTCCCTGCTCGGACATCCAAAGACGAGTGTGTGGGCCGATTCCTACTCGCCTTGTAAAGAGTTGCTCCTATGAACGTGTACGAACGGAACCTGGGTGGCGTTTCGAGTTTGGTTTTAATCCCCACCCAGGGTCTTCATAATATACAGACTGCATTAAGATGAGTATATATCAGGTTCAATTCCCCCTCATCTGCTGTGTCCCATGGGGCGTACTAGCCTCGGAATCGGATACAATTGGACAGCATACTTCGTTTGCATCAACGCGTATGGAGTGTGGTTCCGATTACCCACACACGATTAATTAAGAAGACCACTCTGTGGGCATAAAATCCCGTCGCAGGTGAATTGTTGGCGAAAACGACGTAAATTAAAGAACAGAATATAATACAGTCGTACCAGCGTACTTGCACATTTCCTATAACGAATACAACTTTCTCTTCTACTACATAACCTCCATCATTCCTAATTTCGGCAAGACAGCAATTGTATTCCTTCGACCAACTGGGAACAAAATTTCGACCTTGGGTACGGGCGTCTTCAGGTGGAACGTGTTTGCTTTTTCGCGACCTTTCCTCCCTTGCATCGACGGGACATTGAAAAAGTAGTGGGAGATACACACAATAATGCACACCAGAGTGTATCTCTAATTCTCTCCGGTGTGATGAATCAAGTAACCCATAACGTGGGCATTTATGAGTCGAACGAACCCGAATGGGGGAATATGACTCTAATCCTAAGATAAGTAAGTAAGTCGTACCAACAGTTACCTGGAACTCGAACTATACAGCACGTCAGCGATGGAGAGATTTTATACAGCAATGCAAAGCGAGGTATAATAAACCCGATTGCCAGCCAATGCTGTAATTCCGACTCCAGCACCACGGGCCATTAAAGCCCTAATTAAGGCTCTTGTCGGTATCTGGAGTCTGACAGCAGGTCTAAAGCGAACAACCCTATTATTAATGTGGGATAGCACAAGTGAGCAAGTAGGCGGTGTTAAAAATTCATGTGTAGCTGCCAAGACAATGCAGAACAAGTAGCAGAAGGACAGAATGAAGCAAGCACTTATCAGGACAAGTGAACACTCCGTAGCCTTTCTGACAATTCAAGTCAGTAAACAGAGGCCCACTGTTCAAATATCAACCACAGGTGCTCGACGCTAGCATGATGTTGATAAAAAAAAAAAAAAATCTGAAGGGAAAAATTAATACAGTGACAAAAATACCTTAGATTACCCACATGACCCGTTCTGACATAGGACCCGCTACATCATACTACGTAAGAGAGAATCCCACTACACTACTTACGAAACTTCCAAATACTCACTTCTACCCATGACCCTCGCTTTGCTTCTGCTATTTTCCCCGTCTTTAAAGGCACACGACCACGCTATATGGCTTGTTTTACTCTTAAGATATGTTTCTATTTATCAAGCCATCATCGAATTTTCTGTGTTGTACCAAACTGAAGTGACGGGCTCCGAAACGTGCGATTGTCGGTAATTTTTGCTGCCAAGTCTGAGCACATTTGACAATAAGTATAACATTTTGAGCCAATGATGTTTCAGCGCTGACGTGTGTGCCACATAGTTTACCTATTTTGAAAATACAGTCGCTTGTATACGATATGCAACAAAGAAGACAATGTCTAATTCTTCCGTGGAACAGGATTCCTTAAGTTGAATCGAGTTCATGGTAAGTAAAAACTTACTTTGGCATCTACCACTGTCCTGTAATTAAAAAAGTGATGTATCGTAGAGTCGCAAACATGATAGATCTAGCTCTTTTCACCGGTTGTCGCATGAGCTCGGACCATATTTGGTTATTTTATGCTTTGCTATTATCAATCAAGTGGCGAATAATGGCTTATTGGTGGAATTTCGAAGTTGCCGATAAACCGTATTTACTTTTAATGCGCAGAATTTCTGACTCAAATCGCGCCATATTTTAATTAAGATTTGTTTACGTTTCCAAATAAGGCCTCAGTTTCCTTATATGGCACACAAACAAACGAGGCTGAGAACAGAGGTAATCATTATTTGAACTAATATGGCGGACGATCTAAACGAAAATATCGGATAAAAAAGGTAAACGAGATTTTACAACTATTTCTACAATGATTTGCGATACTTCCGGTGTTAAATAAGAGGACTACTCAAATTGATTGCATTATATGCAAAGAGTATTTTCAGATTGTTGATATTAGGCTAAAAAGAGCACTGGGTGTGATTCACATCCAGCTTGCTCCATTGACATGTATATGCTTATATTAGTACCCCGTCCACGAGGTAAGAGTAGGGGTACTACATGTAATATTAGTACCAGGAGAACGCAACAGGGGCTCGTATCGTTGCTTACAATTTACCATTCATACATGTACTATATAATAAGTAGTAATTATATCGCACATTTCTCACAGGTAAATTGTAAGCAAGTATACGAGCCCCTGTGCTTACACTTTTTTTTTTTTTTTTTTTTTTTTGGGAGGGTGGGGTGGGGTGGTAGGGATTTTGATGGCGCTCTACAGTTTCGTATTTTGCATTAGGATTTTAAAGAAAAAGAATTTCTCCAGCTTTCCTCACTGGTTATACTGGCTATTTAAAAAAGACCTTGTATATCTTATGTGTAATTCAAAGAACCTTTAATTCCCTTTATTTTTTAATGTATGATTGATGGGTGTAATATGGGTTATAGAGTGTACAGCTTGGCCTTACTCCAGATGTGCATCTTTCAAAAACAAGTGCTAGCTCTACTTGGTCAGTTTCACTTCCTGAACTTCAGAGGTAAATTGTATAAAAAAGAGCGTTAACTTTTTTTTACATTTTATATATTTGGTAATTCATTCATTGCACTTTCAGAAGCTGGTATTGTCTAGTCTGGCAAAATTCATTTTCCCATTTTAACAGCTGCTATGGACAGTGTCCTTTAGACTAATTCAGGCTGATTTTTTTTAGCACAAGGGAGCAGTCATTTTAGTTAGCAGTATGCATAAATCATGTACAATTTCCAAAAGTACAATATCCAAAGAAATATCATCCACATTACATTAACGTAGCATAGAGGTATGCTACCATTATCTCCACTGTGCATGTTTTAAATGCAAACAGCTTCACCTTACATACGTCACTCTCTCAAAAGTATATAATAACTCTTTTTCTCCCCGTATCCGGGCATTTTCAGTGCATAGTAACGACAGCCGAATGTGAAAACAACCGCCATTATTCTAGGTGACCTACATAGCGTGTATGTAAGATATGCCGAAGATTTGCAGAACTTTAAACATTATTGTTACATGTTTAATAATAATAATGCGACTAAAACTTTATAACAAACTACTACTACTACTACTACTACTATTACTACAGTGTTGTTGTTATTGCCGTTACATTGGCTGTGTATTCTCTTCTAAAAATTCATGGTACCGTACATGCCAAAAAATGCTATCACAACTTCGACAATGTCACTTTACAGTCTGAAGACTAGACGTAACTGGTTTCGTAAACTGGCGACAAAACCTCCATTCCAAATATTTGATACTAGCACCAAATTTTATTTATGGGTAGGAAGTCTTGGGTTTGTACAAAGCAGTTGACACTGAAGTTCTACATACGTCATTCTCATTCTGCCAATGTATTACTGGCATTTAAAAAATATACACCAAACGCTTTTACTATAATGAATTGGGTAGCATGCCAATGCCAGTAGTAAGATTTATAAGAATTCGTAAGTACTGATTCAAATTATTAGAGATGACTGATGACATGTCCAAAACAAGGCTATAACCTACAATTGACATGTGGCGAACACTTGACTGCTGGGTGAATCAAGTTAGGAATCGAGTGTTTTCACATGGAATGGATAGTTTGTGTTAATCGAAGGCTGGGTGGTGAGAACGTCGTTTATCTCTTTTTTTTAAAAAAAATAAAAATATTTTTCAACAAAAACTAAACGGAGAGCTAAATCAATGGATAGATTACTATTTTATCATAAGATCAGAAACAGTCTGAGTTGTCAGAGCTATACTGAGCGAGTGACATCATCCTGATCGAACTTATTTACTTCATTTGAATTCATACACATCCATATTCCTTGGGAGGTCATTATTTAGGCGAGAGAAGTGAATACAGCAAAATCAGTGTTCATGTATGTAGACATTTTTGGACGAAATGAACCTAGAGATCTGATCCAGTGCAATCTGGATTGAATGTCACACACTGTGATGTCACAATGAAAGCTATGCGTATTGATAAACAAATTCATACTACCCTTGATTGCGATGGTGCCACTTGATGCATTCTTATTTTGACCCAAGTTTAGTACATGGCCACCATTGTTCAAGTCCATAGCAATAGTTAATTTTCGTCTGGAAGTTTCTTGGTGACACTTAAGGTGCAGAGCATTGAATAATCAGGATTGAATAGAATTTGGTTACAAAAAATTAGTGTTAAATTTTGAAAGAACGATTTAAATTTAATTTAAAATTAGTAAATGTGCATACATGACCCACGTGACTTGTATTATAGTTTAGTAAATAAGTGCAACATTTCAGTGACATTCATGCATCATGCAGGAACAGCATTTAGAAATAAAACCAAAAACAAACCAATAACAGAAAAACAAACAACAAATATTGATCATGCCAATATAAGAAAGACAAAATATGAAACATTAATTATTTTAGTAATTCTTGCATGTCAAATGTAAAATGGTATATTCCATCATACCTTTTTTGATATGTATACAACCATACGACTCGATCCTTGTCAGAAAGTTTCTATACTGGAGTGCAGCTATGGTATCAGGGGACTTAATGTTTGTGATGGGCAAATAAGTTAATAAAAACACTGCAGTTCAAGATAATATATGTGCCTATTGTTCTTTGCTCTATATTAAAATAAATTTCCAGATTAAATCAGATGACATTAATTTAGATTTGTTATCAATGAAGCATTGGCATTCTCCTCTGCAACTACCCAGTATGTATAATACATTGATTCACAGAGTCTTTGTGTCCAAACTTATGGCATCTGAAGCACTCAGTCTGTTTTCCATGATGTCATACCTGTGTCAAATGCCCACTTTCTCCACAGTAGGGACGGTACTCTTTATTATAGTGTCTGAAAATGGTGGCACATATGTTAATATTCCTCAGTAGTTGAAAGGTTCCTTTAATCCGCTTGGGTAGCCATCTTGGAATACCTAAAATCCTTTGTCTTGAACAGGTCTCCAAAATTCTTTTTAACTGAAAACATGCACATAAAATTTCAGAGTCAATATTTCATAAATCCACAGTATTAATTATGGCATTGGTTAATAGCATATTTAACACCAGTTTTTACACCAAATTCACTGAATGTTGAGTGGAGCTGTTCAAGATTCACCCATGCATTGCAACCATCTCATGCTGACAACCATTATGCAGTGAACTTTAATAATGTAAAGTCTGGTCAAGGAGTGGCCAGGTACTGATGAACAACCAGACACCTTCAAAAAAAGTAAATTGTTAGATTATCTTAATTTGTTGACCCCAAATGGATTAAATGTGGTTTGTAAATTTTCGTGACACTTTCCATTAGGACTTATAGTGACTTACAAGTATATTTGACAAGAGTTGGTGACAAATGTTCATTATTGCAATTTTGGGTGTTAACTGCAGAAATTTGTCAGTCAACCAGGAAAACCTTCTGGGCAACCAAATTTTCAAAGCCAGTTGCCAAGGAGGAACAACTGTAGACTTTCAAAATATTTTGATCCCATCATCACTGAACAAAGTGTTCTCTTGTCATTCGGTGTCTATGACACCTCATCAAAACAGGGGACAGGATGATACTAAATGGGAAATTAGTCAAAAATAAGAGCAGTAATTTACCTGCTAATGAAAGATGTCTTGTTTATTTATCACCAATCTTGTGATGCCCAATTTGCAGTAAACAATGACTCCAGTGGTACATAGTAATGGCTGCTGCCATGCAAAATGAGATCATTGCATTCCTTTGCAAATGATGTTCATGTATTTGTGGTTTGGGGGCTGCAACAGGGTATTTACACATGATCAGTATTAAGACACCAAATCTTTGTCTGTAGCAGAAAATGTAAAATTACAGGAGTAGTTACATACATGTATTTACAGTCATTAAGAGTCTGTCAAGTTTTGTATTTCACCTTACGTCCGTTGTTGTTAAACACCACTCTTTCTTTGCAGCAGTCAGCTGTTTACAGATGAAAAGCTGCATTTTTTAAATCCTCTGGATCAGTGACCTTTGACTCTTTCAGACATCTTTCTTATTGTGTTTGTCAAAAGGCACATGCTCTTCTATGGAGAGTTTTTGTTTTTTGTTTTTCATACAAAGACTTTCCTGTGCTAATTCCATCCTCTTCATATTTGTTAATGGCTGATGGTGTTACTTGCTCATCTTTTATAGACATGCTATTTCAAGGTTAACTGATGATACCTGTTCAGGCCAATCCAGGTAAGTTGACTCGGTGTGTCCTTGAAAAAAGCACTTAACTCTCATTTCCCCTCTATGATACAGTCCATAATGTTTTTTAAAGTGCTGTTAAAAACCAACAACAACAGCATACTTTCTAAATGCAGGTATAATGTTTTCTTGGAATATTGCTCTTCTATTTGTTTTATTTCTTTTTACCCTCATTGTTAACATAAGATTTATGCATGTGTTATTATAGTTATTTTGTAATGTATTAATATAAAATTAGATGTATAATTTCATTGATTTAATTTAGCATACCATTAATTACATCAATAGAATGGGTCATAAATGATTGCTACATTCTGGATAGATGGTTCTTACTGGGGTTTATCAGGTTCATCCTCCACCAGCTATATTGGCCACCATATCTAGCCTATCTTGTACTGAGAAATTATGTTAAACCTACAATAACAATAAAAATTTGAGTAATAAGAAGAAAACCGTTCACCTTAATGCATTTATAATTCATGTTTCTTTTTTATAGATGCTGTTTTTGCCATAATTTGATGACGTGGTTTTCATCATTGCCATGGGAACATCTGTATCAGTAGATGTGAGAGTAGAGGGAATTTCAAATGTAGAGCAAATTAAGATCAGGAAAGAGAAGATATTTAAAGATTTAAATGAAGCCATTGATAAAATCAAACGGATTCGAAATTTACGAACAAAGAATGGAGAATGGAATAAAGATCTATTGAAGAGTCTTAGTGTTTTCTTTAAAACATATGATTCCATTAAGGAAATAGGCCCTTTGACATATGATGTCATTCGGAAATATCGATGTGAGGCTGGGCAGCAGCTCTCAGAGTCAAAATCTATTAGTGTTATCTGTAAAGTGATAATGGAATGTTTGAAGATGGGCTATATAGATAAAGAGGGAAAAACGGGTACTCACCAGTTTGAAGTAATAACACAATCTTTGCTTACTTTAATGAACTATTCTGACTGTACTCCTGAAGTCACATACGACATTGCAGGGGAACCAAATTTTCTGGAGACCATAAAAGGAATTCTGTCAACAATTCTTCCTACACATACGGAAGGAAAGGCAAAGGTAACTTGTCAGTTGTATATTGTAAAATACTCATTATATTTTAATTGGTAAAGTTCACATTTTACTTGCATTTTGTTTCTGAAGCTACATAATTGTAATTTGAAATTTTTTCTAATTTTTGAAAGCTTTCCCTGCATCTGAGCATTTTTCATTATGTCACTGGAGGAAACAGGTGCTCTTCAATGAAAAGGTAAATATTTTTACAGTTACATGATTATTAACTGAACACTTGAACCATCTGTTTCATAGTTTTGTTGTCTACAAAATAAAGAGAGAGGAGAAACATTTTGTGGTAAAACAAGGAAAGGTGGATGTATTACATGCTCAGCCTCTGAGTTTATACTGACGGCACCCCTCATTCTTCACAAATGCTTGGATGAGGGGACAGTTATTTTCTATAAAGCCTTTGGCCGTATATTTATACATAGCATCTTTAAAGATGGACAACAAAACTGCAGACAGTCATCAAAAAGGAAAATATATTCAGAATTGGTTACATTATTCTATTAACCTCTAACATTGGAACAAATAATACATAGGACTATCAGGAACCTGGGTGAAATATGGAAGAAATTCTCAAAGTTTGCACCATTTCTCCCTATGGTGTGTCCCCATGATGTGATTCATTTATTCCCAGGATGCACTGCTTTTTCATAATCTGTTCAGCCATGACCAGCCTACACAAAAACTAAAGGCTAGACTTAAGTAAATAGACAAGAAGCTTTTGCGACTAATTGGCAGTTCATTGCAATTATCTTACAGTAGGGACTGCCCCTCCAACATACTTCAGAGAAACTATGTTCTGCACTGTACATATTTAAGCATTGCATTTGATTGGAAAATAAACAATATATATATTGTTGTAATTGTAACAGTGTTTAAATTAAATATTGGTGACAATTCAGATATTTATCATTGATGTAATTAAAGCTTTCTCAGTGTCAGGTTTTGGACAGTTTTGTCAAATCATCTATACCCTATAATATTAACTAATAAAGTACATGTAAGTTATGCAGGGCACTACAGTATGCGTATAAACTTTTTAGAGTGCACAAAAGTATGTTGACTCACAAAACTGAGTCTGCAAAATCAGTTTTAATTTTTTGGGTAACAAACTTAAGATGAAAGTGAATCAATAGAAGGAAGAAAAAGTGACAGTTCCATTTGATTGGTGGTATTTAGTGACAGTTCCATTTGATTGGTGGTATTTAGTGACAGTTCCATTTGATTGGTGGTATTTGGTGACAGTTCCATTTGATTGGTGGTATTTGAAGATGTGTACATAAAGTGTGTGTGAATTCATCTTGAGAGCAGTTTAAATCTGAAGTCTCAAACCAGTGTATGTACGTAGCATACATGTGCCGGAGAATAAAGCCTACATTATATCTCACTTTATTTAATTAGGGTCAACACATTCAGCATTTAACACTGTTTACTAATGAACATGTTTATTCTGCATTAGATGTGTTCTTGCACATGTGCTACAGGGTATTTTTATTCATTCCATCTTTTCTTTAATTTGAAGTTGGCAATTCACATTTATGTCATGTATGGTACAGTGTAATGCATTTGTTTACTTGTGTACATGATGTAAGTTTCTTTAGCAGCAAGGGATATGCTATTTTAATTACAGACAAAACTACACAGCATTCTCATTAATCATTCATGAGATTGAAACTAACTGGAAATAATTTATTGTTGTGGTTTATTTTTTTTTAGTATTGTCTTCATGGTGAAAATTCTTTTTTTTCCTTGTATAATATTTAAACTTATTCTATCTACTGAATAGTATTTACTTTGTAATGTGATAGCATAAATGGCTAAGAATTCAATCCTGATATAATTAAGATAATGAGAATTTGCTTTTTATTTTCTTTTCCATCCATTTTGAAACTGAAGGAGTCCCAAATTTATGCCAGAGACTCTCAGAAATAGGCTGTGGACTCATGAGTTCCATGAGTGAAGAGTCTAGGACTCCACATCCTTAAATCCTGCTGATAGTCTTTATACTGTTACTTATTATAAATTCCTTCCGTGTCATATGCTTCATTAAAGGATGAAGACAAAGAAGGTCCAAATTATTTATTGCAAGTAATAACTGCCTTTGCAAACCCCGTATTACTGTAATGAATTATCCCTCAGATGAAACTTAATAAAGCTTCTTTGTTGATATCCACTTTGCTGTTTTAAAGATTTCTTGCAAGGAGAGCGTGGCATAGTCTTATCAAATCTAGCTTTTCCAGTTTACTACGTTGTGAACAGATGGTAATGTTATAAGAATGGTCAGGCACATCATGTTTATGACAAAACAATAGTTTACAGACATAATTATTGTGGAAAAATGCCATATTGGATTATTTACAATCAACTTGGATCAAATAATAGGTGAAGTTTGAATCTGTCTTGTGCATTTAAGTTTACTTTTGTAAGCAAAAGTCAGTATTCTTTATTTCCAAATCACCACCATTCTTTATCAAAACCACCTAAAGTAATATGTAACATTTGGAAATTAAAAAAGCCCTCAACAAATATGCTATTTTTTCAGAGTAAATTTGGTAAGAACAGAACATCCTATCGTAGCCATATGTCTCTATATAGCAATCATTTGAAAGATAGAAACAAACTTGGAGGAGCCGTCACAACATGCCATGATAACATCTTGAGCTGTTGTCTGGACAAATCTTCAATCTGTATTGCAGAAATTACAGCTATACTCAAAGTTTTTAAATCTGACAACTTTTTAATATCCCAGACATTACATTGGAAGTCTGATCTTTAAGTTCTGCTTGTAGGTCTTTGTATTCTTAATTATTATTTTAAGAGGAACATTCCAATTTTTTTAATTTAAAAACACAGAAAGTTTGAGTGAGTTGACAAGGAGAACTTTAATCTTTTCAGGAAGAAGAAGAGAAGGTCATGAAATGGTGTTTAACCATTTATTACAATACATCCATAGTGGATTACAACATTCCTCGCCTACGCAGACTTGATATTGTGCCTGTTTTCAGTTCCTTTCTGGATGCTAAGGTCGAAATCTACCAGTTGTCAGCATTGGCAACTCTAGCAAACATCATTGATGAGAAAGAGAGTACTGAGATTCTGAAGGACAATTCTAATATTATCGAATTTTTGTCAAAAAAGCTGGGTTTGGCAGTTACAGCCCCTGATCACAGACATTTGGGGTGGTCGGCAGAAGAATGTGCAGGAAGTACGTTACATTTTAGTTATTGTTTACAATGCCTACTGCTCATTATGATTATCCAGATTGCAGTGAAGATGAGTGTATGAGAGAGAAAAAGAGAGCAAGAAAAGAGTTGGGTAGACTTTAGTTTGATCAGTTAGTATAAATTCCTGTGCCCATAGTTGATTATTTTATATTTAGAACTGAAAATACAAGTATTTATGAAAATCACTGTTGTGTACATTGTTTATAAAACAACATGAATGTAACAATTTATTTTGTAATTTTTTTGCTATGCTGTCAGATCATGAACCATTTATACCAATGAATAGTAATAATCTATCTACACATAACATATAATGCCCCAGGACATTTTCTCTGCAATAAACCAACTGCAATATCATATTTGTAGACCAATAAATCTGTAATCCATACATTTTTTTATATGAATACCATTAGAATATAAAAACAGTTATGAAAACTGAATATCAGTGTGGATTTCAAAGGTGTCATTGCAGCGCATATCAGTGTGGATTTTGTAGATGTCATTGCAATGGAAATACATATCCATTTTAAGTTGATGTATGTGATTTTAAACCAGACATCCATGGCATGTTTGAGGATACTATTATTGGAATACCTCTGTTAGGAACATTGTTGATTATTAACAAGGTTCAGTTAGATAACTATGTTAGGGGAGTGAATAGTGGGTTGTGCTTATTAAGATACCAAGGTTGAATGTAGCAGAAATATTTATCATAAGTAGAAACTTTGCAGAGATCAGTATATTGATGGAGCGGGAGAAAGTATAAAATTTCCTAACTCTGTATTAATAATGGCAGTTAGATAGAGTTCCAATTGGACAAGTTAATCATCAGGGGTGGGTTTCTCAGGCAAAATTTCATGTTTTATAAATGACTTACATTGTAAAACTAGTCAAAGTTTTTATGGAAGGCAATGTCTTGGCTTTGATGGTAGTATGTGTAAAATCTGGTAAAGGTTGTCCAAGGGATGGGCCATTGGAAGCCTTTGAGAGACACTTGACCAGTATGAAAAAGATGGCTCTACTATGGTGGGAACAGAGCTAATCTCGAAGCAGAGGAAATATCTTCAGTGTTAGCATGTTGCATAGTAGAGTTTACTCAATAGATAGAAAGGATCCATGCAGGATTAAAGAAGCTATGAGGAGCGAAGACCAGAGGGAACATATTGCTGTTCAAATTGATTCCAACTGAGAAGCTACATTGAGTCTGGAGAGTGTCCAGCAACCAGATCAGGCTATGTAGACATGCCAGCAGTTAAGTTTGGAATGCTCATTTGATTCTTAATGAAATCTGCCATATCTAGTTAAACAGAACTGCTAATAGCATTTTGAATTAATTTATTTCTGATAGAGGTGCATCCTACAATTGGTCTTGTACAGTTTTATTAAGTTCATCAAATTAATTAACTTATGTTCTGTATATTGGGGCTCTTGTTGTTCTATTCCTTGTCCATATATTCCATCCATTACTTTCACATTATATTTGCTCAATCCAGGCTATATAATACTGAGATCAATCACCCCATAGACATTGATAACCACTTAAACAAATAAAGGACCTGGCCACACACAGATTTATTGGTCCACAGTGATATCTAACTAAATAGTCTGGTCTAGAATGTGACAGGAATTAAGCAGCTAAGTACATTTCCATGTTTGAAGTGAATTTTTGCTTTTTTTATTATTTTGTTTTAAGGGTAAAATTGAAATTTGGGATCAAATTTGTTTTGGTATGTGCAGTAGGATGGTTTCAATTTGCTGAAGATGAAGGATGATCTCAAAGAAGGGAACATGTGTCCCGCAATTTTTATCTTGAGGGATTTTGGGGTTTAATGAGGTCTTAGTTTAAAGGGTTTTACTATATATATATATATATATATATATATATATATATATATATATATATATATGCATACATACATATATATGCTTGCCAAATCATGCCATGAACCCAAATCCTCCCATATTGCATTATTAACAGAGACACTAAAAATATTTTTTGACCAGCATGTGGTTGAGCAATCTTAATGAGAATATTTTTAATGATGAAAATTAAAAATTAGCATGAATAAGTGCACTGGCATTAATAAATCAACATTATGTGTCTGGATTCCCATAAAGCTTTAATTTAATTGCCCATTTAAGATATTTTCATATTAAATTATGCTTGAAGACTTTACTTGTTTCTTGTCATAAATAAGTAAAATGTATTTCTCGCCAATGAGAAATATTAATTTATTTTTTAAGTGATGTTTTTGAAAAAAGTTAAATAAGCCATTATATTGTTTACAGACATACAGTTGCCCACAGGGCTACTTGAATCAGCATCATAATGGTCACTCAGATCCATAGTTATAGTTGCCTCTACATGGACTCAAGGTGCATGATTTGTAAGACCCTGTTTAATTTGTTCCATTTTTAAAGGCACATCAACACATGAAATTTTGTATTATGCCAAAGCAGTTGATTAAAATGCCTTGCTCAGGAAAACCATGGGTGGACATCCCAGTCTGGTGTGATTAGAGTCAACCACCATGTTGGGTACAATGCCTAATAGTGTAATTCAAACTAGGCCTTCTTTATTAGGCATATGACCAGTTATATAATAATTGCATTGACTGCAGACAAAGTGTTCAAGAAAATAAATGCAGACTTTTTTTATAAGTATTTATTTGTCTTAACATTTTAATAAAATTATTCCTCATATGTTGATAGATGCAGGTCTAAAAAATGCAGATATAATTATTTGGTCTTTACTTTCTAGCTGTGCGCAGACTGGCCAGAAATGATGCAAACAAGAAACTTCTTGTTGAGAAGGGTTGTCTGCCTCACCTATTTAAACTGGTCAAAGTTGGAAACATGGAAGAGCAAAGAGGTAAAATCCATTTGATCTTTAATGATGCCAGCAGTTACAATATGTCCTTATTGTTGGTGTACCTTAACATGAAGGACTGTATTTTGTGATTCTATTCATCTGTCCATTACCTCATCTCCTAAATTCTTCGTGGAAATTCATAAAATATGGCATGATGTAATCAGATGCTAGTGGGTAGAATTTTTCTGGCTTCCCCATGTTTGGAGTCAAAGGTCAGATGTATGGTATATCAGATACAGTGACTTTTATGAATAATTTTTGCCAAATTGTATACATAGTTTGTATCCTCAAATGTAAGTTAAATGTAACTGCATTGACCCACATTCGCTGTTATCAGTAGTAAAACAACATAGACCCTGACTTGCCAGCTCATTGTGGAGTGGAAGATCAGGGTCTATGTTGTTTCCATACGAACCTGACTTGTATACAGATATTTATGGTACTGTCATTGCAGTTTGCATGAGGAATATAATTTTTTTCTCATTTTAAAAGTAATATTAGGTTTATTTAGTTTCAAACAGTGTATGAGAAAATTCCTTGCAGACTCCATATTTCCACTAGTTGAAAATAACAAAATGACATTATAAATTTTGTATTTGACAATAAAATGTTAAAGAACTAAGTAACAGACAAGGCGAAGGCAATAAGTTTTGTAAAATCAACAAATAATTGAATTCTCTAAGTTATAGAATGAAAATTTAAGAGGAACTTACAGGACACTGTGATCTCATTGAAGGGTGCTCCTAAAACTCACCTAATTTAAATACAAAAACAGACCTAAGGGCTTAATAATGTTTACCTTCTTAATTTTTGTCATCGTTCGATTTTGTTTTGTAATTTTGTTTGTTATTGCATATTCTAGTTCTTCTAAATGTTAGGTGTTTTATTTAGTCATTATTATTAATATTATTAATATTATTATTATTATTATTATGAATTAAATCCCAAATAATCCTAAATGTTATTTCACCAGTTCAAAAGTATAGAGTGTTCGGAATGAATTCCAATCTTGAATGTGCTTGTTTACTAACAGTCATGATGTATCACATTGATATAATCAAGAATGTCTTTTGTATGAATTCAGAGTAATCTCAAAATAGTGTTTTAGTCAAAAATGTCAATGAGCACTTTGAAATTTCAATGAATAATTTGTATAGCAGTTCTTCTCAAATTATATATAAGCACAACTAAAAGTGATTCCAAAGACTGATATTTAAACAGGAATGACTAATCCTTTTTTCATCTGAACCTTACATGAGAACTTAAGACTCAACAAGATGATCGAGATGTGGGTTATAAGTTCACTTCAAGAACTTTCTAAGGTCAAAAGGCTGTGTCAATATGTATGCAAATATTTTCTTAAAGTTTAACCCACAACCATGGACAAAAGTTAGCTACTTGAGCATTTGTTTGCAAATGACCATTAGCTTGCACACTACAACCTACAATCATGGATAAAAATTAAGATTACAATATTGATACAGGTGGCATTCTAAATTTTCATATTTTGGATAGGGTATTATTCTGAGAATTTTTAATTTCCTTATTCTGGTGTATGATTGATGGATGTGATATGGGTTAGTTGCGTGCTTAGATCACTCGTATGTACAGTTTCCACAAGCACAATATCCAAAGAAAGTTCAGCCACAGTACATGAAAGTAACAGAGGTATGCCAACATTCTCTCCATTGTGCAAGTTGCAGATGTAAGCAACTTTGCCTTACATCTGTCACTCTCTCAGAAGATCATAATATTTATATAATGTATCATAAATACAGTAAAACCTGTTATGAGAGACCGCCCCTTCTGCCAACCAAAAGCGGTCTCTCAAGACAGGTGGTCTCTCATAAGAGGTGTGTGAAAATGGACTGGTTTTCAGGGTCAATAGTTAGCATTGTTGAAAAATAAATAATACCCATACTCACTGTACATGTATCATATCCTTTATTCATAAAACTTGTTAAATATTGCATGCATTCCTCTCAAAATATCTTTATATAATGAAGATATACATCTATCAAACAGCAAGAATAAAATTTATATTTCAACATCACATTAATATGTACAAAAAATGAACAGTTAGATGTGATGTATATATCTTATTCTATATACTTATTCACTTGTTTTTTAAGAGATTCAGTATATTTCTTTGTTGACATGTTTTGCTCAGCTGTTTGGTCTGAACATGTTTCTCAATTATTGCCATTTCCTGAATCAACTTTTCACTTACTGGTATGTTTTTACTCCTTGCAACACAAAACCCTTCCATACTCGCTCGTTCAGATCTCCATAAACTGTCCGTCGTGCCGTAGCATATTTCCTGTGTGCTTGTACACCTTTCTGCCATTCGTTTCTAATGGACTTCTTGTCTTTGATTACATTTTGAATGTGCGTTTTACTGACACTTAAGCTGACTGCTATTTTGCGAGCGGTCTACCCATTTTCATTTCTTTCAATGACAATAATCCTTTCTTCCAGTGTTAAAATTTTTCTTCTTTCAGCGGAGGTTCTGCCATTGTTATTAGTGTTAACGTTATAAAAACTATCGGTTTTGATCAGGTTTTGGGGAAATGTGGAATAAATATATATTATGTACCAATGAATGAAACCAAAAGACATAATTAACTTATCAAGAAACAATACATTTATTCTGAGATGAAGTTTA
Source organism: Sinohyriopsis cumingii (assembly GCA_028554795.2). Classification (NCBI taxonomy): domain Eukaryota; kingdom Metazoa; phylum Mollusca; class Bivalvia; order Unionida; family Unionidae; genus Sinohyriopsis; species Sinohyriopsis cumingii. Next base: position 37,137,405 of record CM068837.1, read on the forward strand.
AATCAACAGCATTTTAGCTCGATAAACAAAGGTTGCGACCATCTGCACCCAGGTAAACAGATGGTGGCTTGGTGAAACACTAACAAAAGAAATAAAAAATAATTTCAAAAAAATCTGGAAATGATTCTCATATACTAGCATTAAAGACAATGAGCTCATTCACCCTACAGGCATTATGGATTAGCTGGAAAGACAAACGATGTACTCAAACCTACACTGAAGCCCTTTCAAACGATTTCTCACTGGGACATAAGGACTACCGACGTTTTGTGAGTTTTCATAAAGATAAAGAAAAAATACAAACCTCTAAATTGACTGCGTATATCCATCATTACTCCCTTTGATGTTACTCTTACTGGCTATTCACATGACTTTGGCACTACAATGGCGGTTAGTGACATGTACTTTAGTCTGGTTTACTGCAGTTTACAAAGGACACTGTACGCTGGAGTTGTAAATTTCACAAAACTGGTACTGTAGCAAGACAAATTCTTTTTAAATACTTTATTAGAGCAATCTTTACTATTTATGCAGTCTTTGTTACAAATGATTAAATGATGGTTAGAGGTGTTTATGTCGATATATGGTTGTTCAATTATAGTGTTATTTAATGTGCACTTTGTTTGCATATTTATCCCGAGCTCTAGTGTTTACAAAGGATTAAATTAAGGTCAGTGGTGTCAATCTGTTTGTTTTTCTTTGATGATGCGGTCGTTCATAGCAGTATCAAAATGCATATTTTGCCAAGAAATCGCAGTTGCTGGTCGCATTCAGCAGGTGGTCGTTCATAACAGCGTTTATATAGTAAAATTGATCCGTGCATTACGATTGTGGTCGGAAGTGACAGGTGGTCACTCATAGCAGAGGTCGCTCATGACAGGTTTTACTGTAATACTAATGTATCCCTTTCTCAAGGTTGTACCATAAAACATAAAATGGAGGGGTTCTTCAGTGACACACCATAGTGGGACCTGAATTAATTTGTTCAGAAATTAAAGCCAGTAAGTGAACTATGTAACATGTTGGCAAACTCTACCATTATTTACTTAATTTAATCTCCCCTATATTTAGACCCCCTCTTAATTTATTTTCCCCAAAATTTGGAGGTGGATGATATTTCCAATTTAGAAGTTCTAGAATGGACCCTGTCTAGTGCCTGGGAGACACACTCAAACTTTTTGGTTGCCGCTCTGGGTAAAGTTTATACTTTGCATTATGCTTTTGAAGACTTGGGGGTTAAGAGGTAATCAGTTATTTAACTTTTTTTAGTGATGAACTGCCTTGCCTAAGTTAAAAAAACATTTTATACTCATAGAGTTTGGCAAATGCACTTTAATGTCCCACATTAATTTGCCATCTTTATAATATGTGACCAGTCCAAATTACTACCTTTTTAAAGTGACCAGTCTAACACATGATTTGTGCTATTAATGTACATAAGCCTATGTGTTTGGGAAAATATGAACATGGACCAGTCTAACTCATGATTTATGCTATTAATGTACATAAGCCTATGTGTTTGGGAAAATAAGAACATGGACCAGTCTAACACATGATGTGTGCTATTAATGTACATAAACCTATTTGTTTGGGAAAATATGAACATGGACCAGTCTAACACATGATTTGTGCTATTAATGTACATAAGCCTATGTGTTTGGGAAAATATGAATATGGACCAGTCTAAAACATGATTGGTGCTGTTAATGTACATAAGCCTATGTGTTTGGGAAAATATGAACATGGACCAGTGTAACACATGATTTGTGCTATTAATGTACATACACCTCTCCCTCGATAACTCTTGCACAAGGGGTCCACAAGCATAGACTGCACTATAAACAAGGCATGAGTTACCGAGGGACCTCCAAAAATTGAAAAAAAATTGCTTTGACATCAAGAAAACTGGGGGGGGGGAGTGGCATTAGGGAACTGGGCTGTTTATTGACTGAATCCTCATTTTACAATCATGTTGATAATAATTTTTAATGATGCGCTTTTTTTAATGAAGTTGTTCATTATTCTGTTTAAATAACATTTATTTTCAAAATGTCCAACATATGAAAGATCGTTCCAACTGGTTTCAACAACCATCATGTGTACACGAAAAAATCTGTGTATTACGTCACTGCTTTTTTTTCTTTCTTGATGATTCTGGTTCCCATATTGGTGTTTAATATTATCCTGCCAAATCAGGAGTCTACAGAGCAGGGAACTAGACTAACTGTTGATACACCACCAAACAAAATTCCTTTTTTTTTAAAAACATTCAACATTTATTTCATGAGACAATCGTCAGGGTCCACAAGTTGTCTAAAACGCTCTCCATTACGGATCACTGCCGTCTCACCTCTGTCTGCATCGGTTCGAGTCTTGGATTCGGTCAATGTGGGTATGTAAGAAAGCTTGCCAGTAGCTTCTCATGGGTTGGTGGTTCTTTCCAGGGCTTTCCTGGGTTCTTCCTCCACCATTAATACTGGCCGCCATGTATAGCCTATCGTGTGTTGAAAAATGGCGTTAAACCCTACAACATCAACATCAAGACAATTGTCTTTGTCGAGACTAAATTTTTGTATTGTTTAATTACTACAATATTGATGTCGTCATTTCATTGCAAGTAATAATGAAAACTTCTTATTTTCCTTGAGGATATCTCTAAGTGCAAGTTCAACAATTCTCTGAAACTCGATTTCTCACAATGGTCCATATCTGTGAAATCAAGCTCTTTTTTATGAAGTATTCATTTCGCTTGGCTGCCTTGTTATCTTTGATCACAGTTATGAAAGAGTCGGTTAATTTAAGGTAGCTTATGTTACATACACAATGACATTTATAAGTATTCGACTGATCAAATGAAGTGAGTTCACCCGACATACGACCAGGGCTGCTAGATTTTAAGTTTATAGGATTGTTGTGCCTTTTATCTTTTCTTTTATTCCACCTCCTTTATTTGAATCAAAAGACATAATTAATGTGATAATACAAAGGAGGCCAGCTTTTAATTCAGTGCAACAATACAACAAATACTTCTGGAAGTCAGTTATAAAAACACTTTTGGCACTTAATTAGGTTCTCAGAGAAATGCTCATGGACATAGCTGTTATGGTAGATTGATGCATTTTACATTTAATTGCAAGAGGACACATTTCATTTATGATGATCACACTTAAAAGGAACTAAAATGTAGAACTAGAACACAAATTTCAATTGATAAAAGAATTATTTAATTTGTATTTATTTATTAAAGTACTGAATCCACTCGGCGTAAGTGACATTTTCATTGATCAAAATTTCCTTACATGTCATTAATTGCAGAATGTCATTGGGAAAGAAAATGTAAAAAAATTGTATGACCTATTTTTAAACTTGATATTTCAAAGTGTTGATTACAATTTTCAGGTCCTATCTACCGTTTTCAATGATAAAACAAGCAATACATCAGTGTTTCTGCTACCAATTTTTATCATGATTTTCTTCAAGTTCAACAAATAGAGATAAATTTTTAGGGTATTTTCTGGTTTAAAAAATGGGAGCCACGCTTGACCCCGCGTTATAAGTGGGTTTGCAAGTTATCAGGGCGTGAGTTATCGAGGGAGTGGTGTATGTCTTTGTATTTGGGAAAATGTGAACAAGGACCAGTCGAATACATGCTTTGTGCCATTAATGTACATATGCATATGTTTTTGGAGAAATTTGAACATGGAAAAAAATGTGGAAATTTGGAAGTAAAATTATTTTCAGTCCTATTTCCATAAATGCAGATGTCTAAGGTTCTATTAATATAAACTCTCATCAGAAGAAAATGAAGGTTAAAGCCATACATCACCTCATGGCAGTACTACCTAATAATGAAGTACATAATACATATATGGCATTCCTATGTTATAAGTCTGTCCATGGGAGTTAAGTGTTTTTGTGTGTGTGATTTGGATTTTTCACGTAGCTTTACAAAGTTGTCAGTTATATTGCTACGATGTGTGCAGTATGGCAGTTTTTAGTGACATCTAACACTGAGTCATCATGCCACAGACATTTAGCATGATGTCTCACCCAGTCAGATTGTCCTGACACCAGGCCAACCAGTCCTATCACTAACCTCATAAGCACCTAGCGAGGCAGCTGTTAGTACCATGTTTTATCCATGTGAGTTACAGAATATGCAACATTATAGTGAGACCACCTTAAGTAGAAATAAAATATACATTTACAAATATGCTAACTGTTGAAACATTTTAGCTAGTAAAGTTGCATGTTGGATGGATGATGCTTTTTTATTTTATGACACAGAGGCAGTTAGAGCCATTCATGTTCTGGCTTTTGAAAAAGAAAACCTCAGTAGTATCCTGGATGATACTGAGATTATTGACTTGCTGCAAGAAATAAAAGAAAATTCCTCAGATAACCAGCTCAGAAAGGCTGCTGATGGAACATTGTGGTGTCTTCGAGAGGAGCTTCGAAAGAAAAAGGATAAACACACAGGTATTATATATATATATATATATATATATATATATATATATATATATATATATATATATATATATATATATATAAGTTTGCCTTCTTTGTGCATTATGACATATATCTATTTAATTTACTGTCTGATGTTGAGTTTTGAGCCATACTAGGCATAAAGGTCATTTTAAATTTGTGACATACCCTAACTACAGTATATTTTAGGATGCTCTTTGTTGGTAGACACCACAGGTTTGTGGGGAAAAATAATATTTAAGTGCCTTGTAAGTTTTGGACGTTGATATACTTTAGTTTTTTTTAGAACTTATGTTTCTGGATACAATCTAAGAAGATCCATCAAAATTATTATCAGTATTAACAATGTTAGATTTCACAATGATAGTCACAGTATCCAGTATATAAAGTTAAAAAACTTTTGATAGCAGTAGGTATTTCCTTTTACTTTATCGTATAATATTTCCATGGTTGGTTGGTTATTAAGACGTAATATATAGGATAGCTATTTATAATTGTTTCTTTTTTAATTGACTTAATTCATATAATGAAAATATGATTGGTTCTCAGTGTAGACATCATTACACATAAAACTACTTTAGGCAGGTGAGACATTTATGGCTTTGTTTAGAAACCATGCACCCTGCTTTTTCTCCTTAAACAAGGCAACAAAAAATCAGTATAGATGAGTAAATTCATTGGCATAATACATTGATAAACATTGATTATGGGTGCTAAATTTTCCGTAATCTAGTGCACATTTTACAAAACTAGGTGGCCGTCTTTTATTTTCAAATACAGCTGTCAAAATCCCACAAGTGATATTATTACCAATTACCACCTAATCACCTTGAAATCTCTGGCATGCCTTAAAACAATCTTTCACAGATTGTGTTGAGTTGGCAAGTTCTGCTAATTTTGGAGCTATTCATCAAGAGGTTAAGAAAGAGAGAGAAAAAGAAAGAACCACAACAAATAGATCAGCTTTATTTAAGAATAAAACTACCAGATTTCTCATGTTTATGTCGGCATCGAGATAAAAAAATATGTTGACAGATGTCCTAGGTTATAAATGGAACAAATCCTTATAGACAAGCTGCCCGATCTGACCCATAATGTTTTCTACAATTATTTGATATTGCTGCTGCAGTACAAAGAGGCATTTTTATTCGGTCGTCCAAAGTTGGCTTTTTCGTGGCATCTTCAATAACTCATTCACCCTTCATCAAAGCAAGCCAGCAACAATCTTCAATAAAAAAAATGCACCCTTCAACAAAGGAAGTCAGCACTGAACTTGAATAAAAGCAATGGAATTTAATCAATGGTCACATTTTCCAAAGTCATTGCAACATGTTTATTGTACTGTTAAAGTTTCCATTTTGCAGGGAAAAAAGGTTTACGATGGCTACCAATGGCAGCATAAAATGCAAATTAAATTAACAATCCTTTGAAATAAGATACCTGGCCATCAGGATAAGGTGGGACATCTCACAAAGATATTTGTGAAGATTCTTATTTTGTTCACATGTTTTTATTTCCCTATGAATAGCCTCATCCTCTTAGTACCTCAGCAAGACAATGGCTTTTTATGCAGTCCAGAATCTAGGCCAATTTAAGTACATGTAAACAACAACTATACAGCCACATGCTACTGGTAACAATGAATATCCAGGGTCCACACAGTGGCCTAGTGGTTAGAACATCTGCCTCAGATGTGGGAGGTCGTGGGTTTGATCCCGGCCGAGTCATAGCAAAGATGCCCGAGAGCTAGACATCACTGTAAACTGTCACACTGCAGACATTGTAGTGATATGACTGAAAAATTGTTAAAGCTACTGTAAAAATTCAAATCACACACACACACACACACAGAGAGTCATTAAAAGTCATTGAGAAATAATGAACACCTCAGTTCAAGACCTTGAAAGTCATTGTATGGGTATTACTTTATTATCAGATGCATGTGTTGGAGTTTTGGATAAAGCCAGAATGTAGAATTTTGTTAAATTTAATAATAATTTGCTTGTTGCTGGTGCAGTCTGGGAAGGTAAAAATTACCACATCTGCCCATGCCACCTGGATAAAGTCAATATAAGCATTAGAGTCTATTAGATTCACTGTTCATAACTCTTTAAGTGCCTGCCGAGTTTGTGTCCATATATTAACTAGTATTCTCTGCCCTCTACAGTTACCAAACACTGGATTGTTTGCCCATGCAGTAATAAAGCAATCTATAGATTTCAGGGTTCAAAGGTCAGCATCACTGTGACTGAAAGATTAATAATGTCTTATGTACACTGACATGGGTTATCCATCATTTTTCACCAAGCTTTGTGGATAACTTGCATTTTGTGCGAGGAAGAACCTTTTTGATTTTTGCTTCAAAAGCTTAAAGATGAAGATCAGTGTGCTGCAGACTTGAAAATGGTTTTGCACAGTAAACCAAGTTCTCCACCAGTTACAGTTATCAAATTTTGTGGATAGTTTGCATGTGTTGTATAGAAAACATATAACGATTTCAGCATCCAAAGGTCAAATGCCAATGTAAATGAAGGAAAATGATTGATTTATTCACTTTAGTTTGAGTTCATCATCTTTGATTATGGACTTTGTTGATTGCTTGCATTTGCTCTTGGGATGAACTCCATTAATTTTGGATTCTAATGGTCCAAAAGTCAGTGTCACTTACTGGGAATACCAAAAATGGTTTCTGCACAATAATATTACTTATGCATGACTTACATCAACTTTATGAGTGGCTTGTACTCAAGGTGACTAAAGAAACTTGTTGATTTCTGTGTCTCAGGGACAAATCTCCAGGTAAATTAAACTGAAAGTAGAAAACAGATTTCTGCATGAAAGTTTCATTTCTCTGTCAAAGTGACTAAACTCGTGTAGCAGTTATATGATGTGATAATCATGGTACTCTCATGGTAATAAATCCTCATTGGTAACCTTAATTTGACTCAAAAATGCACATGACTCTTGAGGACAAACTGTCAAACTTCACAGAAAGGTTAAATGTTCATAGAATATAAATTTACCTCATTAATTCAGTACAGCATTAGATTTGGACAATCTCAATGGATCATTTTTCCAGATAGACAAAATTAACACCAGTTTGGTAAAGGTTCACCTCCAAGCTGAGACTATGGTACAGATAGATTGATATATATTCAGAGTCAGATGCATTGCCTGTGAACACAACAGTATCGTTCAAAAGGATCATTGAAACTTGTCATCAGACAAATTTCTGTATTTGTTGGATGTTATTACACCTTACTAAAAATGTGCTTGAGGCATGAAATTTATTCTTCTCCCTCCATCTGTCCACCCATCCAGTTAAGTTTTACTTTTAGGCTCATTATAGATATGGTAAAGGCATTCATGTTCAATGAACACATCTCATTTTAAAGGATTTCACACTCATGCTCAACATTTTATTCATTTAGAGAGTTCTCTTGAACAAAAGAAGGATCCTGCAAAAGAGAGCCCTGGAACACCTGTAAAAGATGGAAGAGGCCACATCATGATCAGTTACGACTGGAGCTATCAGAAGGAGTTAGTAAAGATAAGAGACATTCTTAAAGAACATGGTTATGCTGTGTGGATGGATATTGACAATATGAGTGGCTCAACAATGCAGGCCATGGCTGAGGCTGTAGAACATGCAGATGTTATTCTTATATGTATGTCACATAAATACAAGGACAGTCCAAACTGTAGAGCAGGTAAATATTTAAAAACATAGTACAGTGTAGTAGGTTTACATTGATAATCTAGACTCATGTATAGTTAAACTCAAAACACTGAGTCCACATTTCATTTTAGGTCACAGACAAGAAAAGGACACCATATGAACTTGTTTATAAGTCCAGTCCAAGTGCAATTGGATATGACTTGTATCTCATTACAGATGGTATGTATGGATGTCGGAACTCCTTCAAATGATGCTGTGTATTTGAATGATTTTTGAATGGTGGTGTCATTGTTTTTTGATGATGATGATGATGATGATCAATCCAGTTACTAAAACTCTTATCAATCCAGTAATCAGACCCATGGACAATTTTGGATCCCACTGCAAACTGCTTAGACCCAGTCACATTATACAGTCATAGATTGGGGTCTGTATTGTTTACAATTGGACCTGAATTATATTGGGGTCTATGTTGTTTGTAGTTGGACCTGAATTATATTGGGGTCTATGTTGTTTGTAATTGGACCTGAATTATATTGGTGTCTATGTTGTTTGTAAAAGGACTTAAATCATATCAGGGTCTATGTTGTTTGTAGTTGGACCTGAATTTTATTGCAGTGTATGTTGTTTGTTGTTGGTCCTTAGTTATACTGGGGTATATGTTGTTTCTAGTTCGACGTGAAATATATTTGTGTCAGTGTTGTTTGTAGTTTGACCTAAATTATATTGGGGTATATGTTGTTTCTAGTTCACGTGAAATATATTTGTGTCAATGTTGTTTGTAGTTTGACCTGAATTTTATTGGGGTCTATGTTGTTTCCAGTTGAACCTGAATTGTTGTTGTTGTTGTGGGGTTTAACGCCATTTTTCAGCACACAATAGGCTATGTATGGCGGCCAGTATTAATGGTGGACGAAGAACCTGGGAAAACCCCGGGAAGAACCATCGCCCCACGAGAAGCTACTGGAAAGCTTCCTCAAATACCCACATTGGCCGAATCCTAGACTCCAACCCACACAGACAGAGGTAAGATGGCAGTGATCTGTAACGGAGAGCGCTTTAGACCACTCAGGGCCCCGACCTGAATTGTATTGTGGTCTGTGTTGTTTGCAGTTGGACCCGAGTTATTTTGGGGTCTGTGTTGTTTGCAGTTGGAGCTGAATTATAATGGAGTCTATTTTGTTTTTCCTTGAGCCTGAATAATACTGTTTTATATATTGTATGCACTTGGACCTGAATTATACTGGCATCTGTGTTCTTTGTAGTTGGGCCTGACTTATATTGGGGTCTATTTTGTTTGCAGTTGGGCCTAACTTTTATTGGGGTCTGTGTTGTTTGTAGTTGAACCTGAATTATATTGGGGTATGTGTTGTTTGTAGTTTGACCTTAATTATATTGTGGTCTGTGTTGTTTGTAGTTTGACCTTAATTATATTGGGGTCTGTGTTGTTTGTAGTTGGACCTGAATTATACTGGGGTCTGTGTTGTTTGTAGTTGAACCTGAATTATACTGGGGTCTGTGTTGTTTGCAATTGAACCTGAATTATATTGGGGTCTGTGTTGTCTGTAGTTGGACCTGGATTATATTGGAGTCTATGTTGTTTGTAGTTCCACTTGAATTATATTGTGGTCTGTGTTGTTTGTAGTTTGACCTGAATTATACTGGAGTCAGAGATCTTGGAAAAACCTTAATTATGAGTATTTGGATGCCAATTTTTGATCTGGGATGCAGAAAATCACTGAGGCGGGTATCCTCCATACGCATGTAATAGGTGTGCGGCAAAATTCAAAGACTTGCCAGTCCTGCTTCAGGCACCTGCTTTGTGGGAAAATGTGTTGATCAATTAGCTGTGCTGATATTTACAATGATTGAATTCAATGACTGAAAGAACACTTGATGTACATACATGTTGCCATTATAAGAGTGCATCAAAAAGAACATGATGCAATAGCTGGGCGGCAAGTTCAAAGGCTTTGACTGGAGGCCCGGTGGGAAAATATTTTTAGAAAAATATACAAATCATTGAAAGCAAAGCCAAGGTATTATTTTATTAAAGATTTAACCTTAAAATGCAAATTATGTAGGTCAGAAACATATGGGACAATGCTATGTTGTGGAAGTCGCGAGATGCGCTTTCAGGTCCAAGCTGTTTTTTCGACTTGACATGTATTTGCAAAAATACGGGGAAAAAACAGCAAATCAGATACTATTTAACCATTGCCTAAAATTACTACAAGGACGTAGACAAATAAACAAACCATACATTTGCAATCCTGTCAGTGGACTGTTGTAATGAAGCTATATTAAAATGAGTGAATGATTACATTACGAAAACCTCTCCATCTAATAATTGATACACTCACGTCTGTGTTGATTCTGTAGTTAAGAAGGTATTGCAACTTTTGATGGTGGGACTCCTATTTTTACCAAAATGGGAGTCCTGGACTACTAGTTTTGAAATCCTAGCGAGAACTCTGGGAGTCTATGTTGTTTGTAGTTGATTTTGAATTGTTTTGTGATCTATGTTGTTTGTATTTAGACATGAGTTGTATTGGGGTCTATTTTGTTTCTAGTTGGACAGGAATTGTATTGCGGTCTATATTGTTTGCAGTTGGAGCTGAATTATAATGGAGTCTATATTGTTTGCCCTTGGGCCTGAATTATACTGTTTTCTATATTGTTTGCACTTGGACCTGAATTATACTGGGGTATGTGTTCTTTGCAGTTGAACCTAAATTATATTGGGGTCTGTGTTGTTTTTAGTTAGGCCTGAATTATATTGGGGTCTTTGTTGTTTGCAGTTGGACCTGAATTGCACTTTAATTCTATTGTGGTCTCTGTTGTTTGTAGTTTGACCTGAATTATGTTGGGGTCTGTATTGATTTTTTTTGGACCTGAATTATATTGGAGTGTATGTTGTTTGTATTTGGACCTGAATTATAGTGGGGTCCATGTTGTTTGTAGTTTGACCTGAATTATATTGGAGTGTATGTTGTTTGCACTTTGACCTGAATTATATTGGGGTCTGTGTTGTTTGTAGTTGCATTTGAACTGTATTGTGATCTATGTTGTTTGTATTTAGACATGAGTTGTATTGGTGTCTATTTTGTTTGTAATTGGACAGGAATTTTATTGGGGTCTATGTTGTTTGTTATTCAACCTGACTTATACTGGGGTCGATGTTGTTTGTATTTTGATCTGAGTTATCCTGGCATCTCTGTTGTTTGTAGTTGGACCTGAGTTATATTGTCATCTATGTTGATTAATTATACTTAGGTCTGTGTTATTTAGCTGGACCCTGATTATATTGGGGCCTATATTGTTTGTAGTTGGACCTGAATTATATTGGGTCTATGTTTCTTTGTAGTTGGACCTGAATTATGTTGGGTCTGTGTTGTTTGTAGTTGGACATGAATTATATTGGGTCTTTATTGTTTGTAGTCGGACATGAATTATATTGATTCGATGTTTCTTTTTAATTGGACCTGAATTATGCCGGGGTGTATGTTGATTTCATTTATACCTGAATTATATAGGGGTCTATGTTTGTTTGTAATTGGACCTGAATTATGCCGGGGTGTATGTTGATTGTAGTTGGACCTGAGTTATATTGGGATCTATTTTGTTTTTGGTAGGACCTCAATTAATAGCAAGTATATTCAATAATTTGTTTAGCTTTATCTATTCACTCCAAGTAAACCACAGTGATTGTTCTTTACAAAAGCACCTCACTTTATGTGGTCCCACATATACCACTTTTTATAGTGAAGAATAATATTTGATTGTGTGAATTCTAATTTTTAAATTGCAGTTAACATTATTTACTCAAGGTCATAGCTAATTCTCAATTGATATATTAAGATCAGAGGTCAAGGACACTGTTACTGAGAGAATTAGAAATGGCTTTGGCAAAATAAACTCCATTGCTCCAGCATCTTCAGTAACCAGACTTTGTGGATGGCTTGCTTTTGGGGTAAAAAAGAACTCAAATCATTCTGCATTGAAAATGTCCAAATTGATTGTGGTTTCAAAAGGTCAGATGTCAAGGTCACTGTGACTGAAGAAAATCTGAGGATTATTAAACATTGTGTTGGGCATTTAATGTACCTTTCATGGTATTCTTGTTAGCATAGATTTGCATCTTATATGGCTTTGACAGTGGTGTAGGAAGACATTCTGCCTCCCTGTTGCCTCTTAATTCTAGGACCCCCTCTTCAGTAAGAAAAATTGTTTTATGGGAATTTTGTCCATCACTGGCACTGCCCCTCCCACACCACAGTTGCAGAGGTTGCTTGTGTGGTTTCTATGCCACTGACCCTAGAACTGCCTTGCCTATAATAAATTACCCTTATTATTGATCTAAACAGCAGCTTAATAAACAGAGTTCACTGTGAGAGTCATATAAATGGAAAAAATTCCCAATGTGGTGCTCTTCATGATAACACATTTCCTAATAAAAGACAGGTATGGACAGGGATCCTGTTGTATTATGTAATACTAAAATTATATGTACAATATAATGTACTTTATTATAAGGTGAGCTCAATACAGTGTTATAATCAGTATTGTGTTATGTACTTCATTAAAAGGTGGTCTCACTATAAGGCAATAAATTCAGTGGTTCAAATGGAAGTGTAGTAATTAGGGATTTTTGTTCTTTGATTTAACAAATTTAAAGAAAGAAAATTGTTTGCACTTAGGAAGTGTCCATTTCCTAAGAAGTGATATATGCCTATTCCCCAATTTCACTAAGTAGTTTTAAAAAATTCTTCTCAAGCATATATTTTAATATATTTCTTATTGCTTATTTGGTAACTATTATCATTTTCACAGAACATTCAGCAGACTTAGGGGTTAAAAATACAGGCTCATAAATATTCTAATTTTTCTTAAAGGAGACATTTTATCTCTGAGGGAGTTTTAAGGATTTCTTGAAACTTGAGGAATTTCATAACTCTTTGTTCTAGAATAAGAAAGATTTCCATATGTTGAATTTTAAATTAAAGATGATATTGTGTCCTTTCTATTGTCATGAATACATTCTTAAACTTATTAACAGGAAGAAGTGAAACCAACAAATTTTGTAAAATTTAACAACTAATTTTATTATCTAAGTTATAAATTTAACTTTTAAGAGCAACTTGCACTGTTGTGAATTAAATTGAAAATAATAATTAAAGTTTTATTATAAGTCCAAAAGAACAGTGTTCCAAATGAATTTCAAGTCCTGAGTGTGCTGATGTACCACTATCCTTGACTGTGCTGAAGTGCCAACAGTCTTAAATCTATCACGATGGAATTGTCTGGAAAAACTTTGAATATATTCACAAGAATCCCAGAATGTTGCTTTAGTCCAAACAGTCATATTAGCATTTTGAGATTACAATAAATTAAAATAAATGATTCCTCTCAAATTAAATCTAAACACAACATTAAATACATCTACATAATGATATTAAAACAAGAACAATGCTAGGAAATGTGAATAGTTTAATTCTATCATTATTTTTATATATCTTCACAACAATATTGTAACTCTATGTCACAATTCATCCATTTGACTTAGTTCACAATGATGACTTATGTCATATTACTGTCCTCCTGACATATGTCGCAGTACTCCACTATCCAGTCAGAAAATTACCCCAAACTTGTAAATATTGAAGTATGATGTAAAATCTCAGTTTGAGGAAAAGGTTTTTGAATTTTGATGAAAATGGGGCCAGGTAATTTTTAAGTACCTTAGGAAGTACCTTTTAAGTACAAGATTATAACAGAATTAAAATGATGAACAAATGGTAAATGACCAGAAAACTAATTCAGAATGAACACTTGGGTGATTGCAGAATAACCTGGGAATGAATGAGGAATGAATGGAAGAAAACATATCTGACAAATGCTGCTTGCCACAAGCAAAAATCACTGAATCATAAATGATAAACAAAATTTTGAGTCTGTTTTCTTTCTTGGCATGGTCCCTCAGAACATTTGCATTTAAAATACATATTTGGGATACCTAAATATATCAAGGTATGGGCTTGTTGTCTGTAGTGCATTGTCTGATTGCATTTATCTATCAACAACTGCTTGCTACAACTCAGGAATCCAAATTTCTGATGTGATGTTCATAAAACAAAGAATTTGATTTTTATATTATCAAAATCTCAGACATTGGGATGAGCAAGGTCCATGCATGTAACTGATTGGCTAATGTTGTTTCCACTTTGAATGTCATATTTCAGATGTGAAATCAGTCAAACTTGGAAGGTATGCCTTAATATCATTTAGATCACATATGAGCTAGATCCATGCATGCTGATGAATTGATCTTGGATCTGATTGAATTAGATGTTACCCACCTGGAAGCCATATTTCTTATCCCATTTTGATAAAACTTGCATTATGCAGGGTTTCATTGCTACCAGAAAATTAGAAAAAGATTAAGAAAGAATAGATTTGTTCTTGATCAGGAAAAAACTTTTAATTTCACAAATATTGATCATAGTCAATGAAAAATGGGGAATTTTTAGCATCCATTTGCTGTGTGGGGGATAAGCAAGGCACCAAATGGGGATCAACAGTGTTCAGGAAAACCACTTGTCCTCACATTTCAACTGCCGAGGAAATTGTATTACTTTCTCATCCAAGTGATGCAGTTTCATACTGAACTCCACTCCAAGAATAGATTGTGCCAATCAGTTTGTAGTTTCTCTCCATATACCTGAAGGACCCAATTCAGGTGGTGCATCAGGGGTAGTAAAATCAGTGAAGTTTATTACCCAGCTACATAGCGTAGCTTAGGCATGATTTCACAGTATAGTGAGGTGTACATAAATATTCACTACACAGACATAAGTGGAAATTGATCAGTTACAATTTATGTGTATATTATATAAATATGAACTTTCATAATTTTGAAGACTTCAGTTGAAAGTAAATTGAATTGTTAGTATACTCTGGAGCATTTGATGGAGTTGACTATCCGTCAGTTGGATATTAAGGACTGTAATGTTGTATGCATGCATTAACTGC